>CM035437.1:45777555-46107555 GCA_020310875.1 Ceratopteris richardii | reverse complement strand
TGAAGATATGATTAGTTGTTGGAGGGAATCAATTCACTTTCCTACAATCTAGGAAAAGTGAAGATCTAGTTTGATCTAATTTAGGTGATTGATTGTTTCATTGATTGCAACTCAATCACCTCAAATTCATGGAAGTTTAGCTCTCTTTTTCTCCTTTTACATGTGTAAAGATCTAGCTTTTTACAATGGTAAAAGATCCATATAAAATCTTAAAAAAAAACAATAAATGAGCATAAGTAAAAGAACTCTCCAACAAATATTCGATAGCTTTTTAATGTAGATCAAATCCACCTCAAGCATAGTGTAATCTTGATGTTCCAACAATTACTTTGATGCTTTGTTCAAGCTAAATGATCTTTATCAAACAAATCTAAAATTGCACTATCATCAAAAAGTTTTTGTACAAGATATCTTTCATGATGTGTAGATTGAAAGAAATGCTCAAAGAATGAAGATATCAGGTTGGTTCAACCTCAAAATCACATAGAATTTCATAATCATACATACAAAGGTCTTGATCCTTCAAAGCAACCATACATTCTTCTACATTTAGAACACAATCTTATTAATGATTTATCATCAAAGGGATCAACATTATACAATGAAGGATTAATGGTCTAGATTTACATAAAAGAATTGATGAGCAGGAAAATAAATTTGATGATTTAGAAGTGAGAAATTTACAAGTATGTCTAGATGCATATGAGAGAAAATATGGAAGAATATCAGAGGAATCATCATCTTTTGATCGGTTCACTATGGATGAGTTACTACATCAATAAGATAATGAATAGAGAAGCCACTTTGTGTACTACATATAACTTTTTGTAATAGAAACAATTTTGTGCAATAGAATAATCTTTATACTATAAATACTTATTTTTAACAATTGAATACACTCAAAGTATTTAGAATATATCATTTTCTTCATTTTGTATACCATCATCTATTATAGGTACCGTTTCATCTATTTCTTCCATGTCTGAATCATCATTCTGTCTGTCTGCATCTAATTCATGATCACTCCATGAATCCTTTGCTAAACTTTCATGAGTTTGAAACTATCCAAATATTTGTTGTGCTACTGTAGAAGCTATCTTTGTTGGAGCATGTAACAAATCCATATTACAAAAAAACATATACCAAAACATTGGCACGTGATACACTTAAGTAGCTTCTTTGTTTTGAATGAAGAAAATCATATGCACTCCAATTGCATTCACAACAACTACTACAAGTTGTTACTAAAATAACTCTCATAACCATATGTTGTGACTCCACTATTTCATCTTTATGCTCTTTCCACCATGCAAGAGGTGGGTGTCAGTTCAATGTTCGATGGATCTCCAAAACTACCTTCTCTATCTACATAAGTTGCCTTCTTATAAAATGCATCGTGATCATATGCACCTGGAAGTAATAATTGACATGGTGTTTTGGATTTTGCTATTAATTCTTTGTTTAATGCTTGATCATTGAGTTGAAATGTTGGAACCAGGATCAATGTTGTTCCATATAAATGAGTATGCATCTATGTCCATCTTTTCTTTGCAAAGAACACAATCTTTGTTTTTTCTCTCAATGAGAAATGATTAACGTCTTTCACTTTCTATATAGCTTCTGACATAATCCAATAAACTTTTCCTATCACAAACTTGTATGCATCAACTATTCTATCCCATAAAACGTTTAGTGATACCAACAATTTTTTCAAGGGTACTCCAAAAACTTTGTGATTGTATTAGAGAGATACACTTTGAAGTAGCAACTCAACAAGAGGGATACTTCTCAAGTCATGCCTTAAATCTTCAATCCACAGTCATTTCTACAAGTGCGAGTCAATCCATTGAGCACAATATAGGCTGTTGCAAATCATGTAGCACAAAATATATGAAGTGCTTCTTTGGGAGACTTTCAACAAAGAATGAATATGAAAATTGATGTTATCTCATAAATTGGACCACATGATTTGCATATAATCAACTTTGTTTGATGAAAGATAATTTACCTATATCTTTCAAAAGAAGATCTAGTATGTGAGTCACACATGGAACCTAGGTAATACATTCATACTTATTTTGTATCATAACTTTAGAACTTCGGAAATTAGATGCATATCAGTCACTGTAGTAATGAAATTCTTCGGGCCGCCCACAACTGCTATATAATTTCATATATTTTTATAAAATAAGATAATTTTTTTTCATTAAGAGAAGTAACAATTATGTTGTATAATTCATAGGTTAGAAGGTTAAACATATGGATTCTAAAGGTTATAATATGATGTATTTTTGCATTGGTCTAGCCCTTGAATTACCCTTGGAACATGCCATGAATCTCTAGGTGAAACCTTTGGTTTTAACCCTTGGGGTATTTATTCATACAAGCTTCCTATTGAATGGTTGGAACCTTAGGCTTGATTTATTCGAAGGTGTGGGAACCTTAGTCTTGGGAGAAGCTTCTCTAGGAGCCACCCCATGTGTATGTGAGAGAAGCATCCTCATTTGATTTAGAAGCATGTGATGGACCTTGGGAATTTGGAAGGCATGTGATCACCCTTGGTAAAGTTTCCATATGAGGGCCACTTGGCTGGACACTTGGACAAACCCAAGGAGATGGACCCCCTTGGCCTAGAGGTATATATATGGGTGGAGTTGGATGGGTGGAGAGGATCTATATCTTAGGAGTGTGGTCATGGTAGTTAGATTCTTGGTAGAATAGGTTGATTTCACAACATTGATATCTAGAGCTTGGGTTGTTATCTTCCGTGAAATCTACTCGTGAGGTTTTCCTCTTCATGAGTTTTTCTTGTACATATGGTCTGCACTTTACGAGTGAATATTTATGTTTTACTCTTTTAAGAGTAAAAGAAAGGCTTGCATCCCAACCAACCCGATGGGTAGACAAGATCCCATGATGGATCCAAGTGAATACTAGCCAACCCAATGGTCAGATAGAGATCCCCCCACCAAGGATGGTCATGCCTTAAAGTTGCAAAATTGGGGAAGAGTGGTTTTTTTCAGGCGCTCTCCCTCTTTCTCTTCATTGGAAATAAAGGCCAATAGACTTGAGTTATATAGGCCTTGCGGTCAGGTTGCAAGACATGTGGGATAAGAAGCTTGCCATTTAGTGAATCCACAAGTTTGGCTCAACTCAGCCATGCAAAGAGCGCCTTTTTATGTTTGCTTTGATAGCCCAATCATTTGCACATGAAAACCCATGTGATGAAGAGAGAAGGAATGGCTGTTGGAAGCAGCCAGAGGCACAGACGACACGGAAGCATGTAACGACAAAGCAGGGAGCCAGTCGAATCGTTTTTCAAATAATTATGTTTTCAAATACTTTCCAAAAACCTCCAACAGTGATTTTTATCACTATTGTAACATATGTAACATAGAAAACCCCATTTTGTAATCCATAGCTCCATTTTGTGCAAGCCGAGGAGTCCTCGAGCTTGAGGAGCTTAGGTAGAATGCGCGTACCAATTCTCGTTATTATTAGACATCGTTTACCCTTCCAAATAGCATCTAGGACCTAATTTTTAACTATGCCGGTCACTAGATGTGAAACCGGTCAAAACTAGTCTAGAAACTATAAAAAGAGCTAGAGAGCTCATTTTTGAGGGTGGTTAGTGTTAGCTTGTTTGAGGTTAGAGTTCTTTTGAGCTTGTAATAGTGTTCTTGAGTAATAGAGCTAACTTCTCACCTTCCATTGTGTCTTGCTTGTCTCTTCGTAGTGTGTGTGTATGTGTGTGTGCATCTTTGTGCTTCTCACCTTCACTCTCACTTCATCTCACATTCACGATCTTCATATCACTCCTATCTCTTCCGCGGATTGACAATTAAGGAGGTGAAGCTTCTTAACGTGGTACTTACCATTGTGCTAGAGCAACACCAAATTTGGCGCCGTTGCCGGGGATCGAGTCTAGGACGAATGTGTGATGGTAAGAGTATAGCAAGAAGTGGCGTTGGAAGGTAAAAATTTCAGTTTTTGTTGTTGTTTTTAATTAGTTTTTAGTGTTTTTCACCTCCCCCACACTCCATCTTCATCACCGCATCATCATCTTCATCTCCAAAAAAATCAGAAAATTCACTATATCCCCCCATTCTCGTCATTTCCCCTCATTTGTGCATGCGAGAGAGTGAGAGAGAGCTTTTGTGCTGGTGTGTACTTTTGTTTTCTTGAGTTTTCTTGCAGGTACAGAGCTCCAGTGCATCAGGAAGGCTGCAAAAAGGTAAAAACTTCAGTTTCTGTCAGAAATTTCCGTCTGTGTCAGACCATCGCGATGGTCTGCAAAGTTCGGAATTTGGAGAAGGCGACCACACCAGCGTGAAGAGCACACCTGCGCCTACAGGAATCCATAGCTGCATTCACAAAATTTGCATTTTGGTGGACCATCGCGACGGTCTCTGACCATCGCGATTGTGTCACACCATCGCGATTGGCTCACGCCATCGCGACGGCTTGGCAGGACCATCGCGACGGTCTCTGACCATCGCGATTGTGTCACGCCATCGCGATTGGCTCACGCCATCGCGCCGACGGTGCTTGGCCGGACCATCGCGATGACACCCTCACACCATCGCAACACTTCAAAAATTCAGACCATCGCGATTGGCTCACGCCATCGCGCTCAGACCATCGCGACGGTTCACTTTGGACCATCGCGATTGTGCACGTTGACCGTTGACTGACGCCATCACGATTGTCCAATTTCACGCCATCGTGACGGTGCACCCTCACGCCATCGCGACGGTCCCAGACCATCGCGATTGTCTCACACCATCGCGATTGTGCACCCCCATCGCAAATTTTAGGGTTTCAATTTTTGGCCAATTTTGGGGCTATTTTTGGGAAATTTTTGGGTGATTAGACTCATAGGAGACCCCTTAGCTCATATTTGGAGAAAAACCTGTTTGTCAGTTTTTACCCCCCAGGGCCTGAACGGTCATAACTTTTTCATCTGAAGTCCGTTTTTTGAGCTTAATAGCTCATTAGAAAGCTCTTGACGAGTACTACGTGACCTCAACTGTTTTTTTCTTAAAGGATATGTCTATTTTTAGATAAGCTAATTTGAGGTTGACCTAGTTTGGGACTAGAAAGCCAGGGGGCAAGCATTGAAAATTTGGGCAAAAGGGAAGGGACTTAAAAGGTGTATATACTTAATTGCTTGATCATCCAACTGTGAATTGGTCTAATATTGGATTTGTCCAGGTCTAGCAAGGGCAATCGAGGGGCAATCAAGGCAAGGCAGTGAAGGACATAAAGCTTGGGAAGCGCGGCTTCTTGGGCATCAGAGCAACCAGAAAAGCTGACTCGAGGTTGGAAGATTACTCAACCCCCTCAGTCAATTCTTAGCTTAGGATAAATGTTAGCATTGTGGATTAAGACGATAGGAACACCTCAAGTTCAAGAGAGTTAAATTTATCAAGTCTGAGACTAAAGTAAAGGTGTGTGTGACGAAAACCTAAAGGAAAGAACCTAAGTCTGACGGAACGAGAACTCAAAATTATAACGGAAAGTCGAATTCCTGACGCATACATTAAGACAAGAACCTAAAGAAATCTAAAAAGAATCAAGACAGTAATAACAAAGAATCGGTGACGATCTGAGCGTGTACTGAGTGTGCAAGGAAGAAAATTAATGAACCTTAGATCGGGCAAACATATAGGTAAGGCAGACCGACGAAGCCTTAGATCATCAGAGGCAAGTGTAAGAACTACTGCACGATCGTGGGCTCAACAATTGAACACTAGTTATCCCTACGAGAGCTCAGATACTAGCGAATTAGAAATGGCATTTAGCACGGAAAGACCAGAAGGAGGGTCTAATGTAGCCTATTTAGAAAAACTAGAAGGACCCTATAGAACACAACTAGAGTTTCTCCGAACCAACCGCTTAGGTGCTCGCATCTATGAGGATGGTTTGCGAAGGCAAGTGGTGCAAATGCACAACCCCGATCAACCCATTGGATTGGAACATTTAGTGGTGAAATTCGAGAGAGACGCGTACATAGACAAAGAAGGAACGATGTACATCTTAAGTACGCAGCCGAACAATACCAACGAGTTTGGCGTGATTCAACCAGAGACGGAAACAAAATCTCAAGGAAAAGAACCATTAGAAGAGCCTAGAACACCTAGAGGGAAATCTATACTGACACGAGTACTAATCCCGGAATGGATCCCTCAGGACAACAGAAGCATAGAGCTGTTTGTAAATAAAGAAACGGATGAAGCCTTTTGGAGATACAAGACCGAAATACTTAGTGAGGTAGGTATCATCACTATATACGAGTTCAAGGACCCGGATACACCTGGAAAGGTT
Source organism: Ceratopteris richardii (assembly GCA_020310875.1). NCBI lineage: Eukaryota > Viridiplantae > Streptophyta > Polypodiopsida > Polypodiales > Pteridaceae > Ceratopteris > Ceratopteris richardii. The sequence continues at coordinate 46,101,228 of CM035437.1, read as the reverse complement.
GTATACCTGGATGAGACTTCAGAAAGAGTCTTTGTGGTACCTGACCGCGCTAAAAACACATACACATGGAGAGGTGAATTGGTATTCCCTCCATCTAGAACGAACATGAATACAAGTCAACAAGGGGCAGGAACATCCTCAGCCCATGGAAATCAAAGAGAGGGAAATAAAGAGAGACCGGAAGTAAGCTTCACTCATCCCATAGGGAGAGATAGAACAACCACAGACACTAATAGAGCGGATAGACAAAGAGATCATGGAGTACTAGGTGGTAGAGATGATTTTCCTCTACCTAGACCACGCGAACACGCAAGAATATTGAGACCCACACAGTTAGTAAAATCAATGAAAAATTATTTTGATGGGACAGGAGATCCCTATGACCATGTCACAGAATTCAAGCAAGTACTAAGAGCCGAACAAGTTGAAGACATGTTCATGCAATATAATGCATTTGGACTAACGTTAAAGAATACAGCTTTAACTTGGTTCCAACCTCTGCAACAAAGGCAATTTAGAGACATCCATCACTTTTTAGAGTCATTCATCACTGAATTCTCTAAAAGTGGGATTAGACATGACACGTCTTCGTTGATTCATAGCTTCAAACAGACCCCTCAGGAAACCGTAAGACTGGCAGGACGTAGGTTTAGACAATATGTTGAACGATGTCCAATGCAAGAGCTACCCTCACAAGCCAAGCAAGTGTCATTGTTTTTAGATGGCTTGTTGAGTTCTAAACTACGCTCCTATGTGTACCTAAAAGAACCCAGAACGCTAGAGCAATGTGTGAGAATATGCATAGACATTGAGGACAACTTAGGAGACGAGTTGGAACTCTCAAAGGTCTATAAGGACTCAGACTCTTCATCTCTAGCATCCACAAAATTGTCTAGCTCAATAGAAGACCTTGCAGAAAAAGTGGCTCAGAAACTAGGAGTTTCTAGTAAACCTAGGGTGCTAATGAACAAGCGTTGTTACACCTGTGGTGGTGACCATATGGCAAATGTGTGTCCCAATGCACCACAGCCACAAGTCAACCCTAGTGGCCAATACTGTACAATTGAGAGAAGATACACGAATCATACGGCTCAGGACTGCCCATACAACAAACAGACCGTGAGACAGAACTACCCGCAAGCATACCCGCATCCAGGTAGGTATGAAGGCCAATACAATGCTCAGCCTTATTACTATAGGCCTCCTCAGAACTACCCATACCAGGCTCAACAGAGACCTCAACCTGTCTTAGCTCAGCAGCCACCCCCACCAGCGAATGTCATCTCAGTCAAATACGCTGCTGCAGAAGAGAATCTAAGTAGGGCCTTAGTGCCTTCTTCACCTTTGATCACAAAGGGTGACCCGAATTCGAACAGCTTTGACTCTACGCATGTAGATAGTCCACCCGCATATTACACAGAGTCACCAGAACATGTGGAGACATATCTTTATGATAGTCCACCAGTGGAACCTAGTTGGGAGCCAGACTATGCTAATGTGATGTACACAAACCCAAATCCACGGCCCCAATTGAGACAACAAAGACCACAGGGCCCTAGAGGACCATGCTTTAGGTGCCAAGGAGATCATTTCATAAAGGATTGTCCACATCCCTCGATAGCAGGACAATCACAGTACTATAACATCCAAGGCTTTTGTGCCGATTGTGGCAAAGAGCACATAATCAAAGATTGCCCCAAGAATCCAGTTAACGCTTCCAATGTGACACCGATCAACGTGATAGGTATTGTAAATAACGCAGATGGATCCAACCCTACGTACGTGCCTATCCAAGCTATAACAAGAGCCCAGGCGCTCTTACAGAACCAACAGCTTAATCAAGAGAAAGGAGTCGGAAGTAGTGAAGTTGCAGAATCTAGCAGTAAAAAGACAAAATCTTGGAAAGATTCTAGAGAAAGAATAAAGAGAAAGTGGAGTAAAAAGATAACGGAGTTGGAAGGAAGTTTAAAGGAATCTAGAGCCAAAATCCAAGAATTGACTTCACAGGAATTGAATCAAGAGAATCCAGCTCAAAAATCAGGATCAGTTTTAGCGGAACCCATACCAGAAAATCTAGACATGATGTTTCGTGCATATCAGGCTAGATTAAAAGAGGGACCTCAGGTAGCTGAAATGAGCAAAAACTACCCTCGAGCTGATCTAGAAATTGAGAGAACTAAACTTTGCATGAAGATGGCAGAATTAGCACAAGCTTTGTTCGAAGCCTCTAGATATCTCAATTGGAATAACATGGCAAAACCGGAACTACATTTCCAAGGACTAATGGAGAGGCTAGAATATTTGATTGAAAGCAAAGAGAAAAAGGATCAGCCTAGGAACCCTATTGTCCCAGAGACACAGGAAAGGAATGCGCCATCCCTGTCTCAAGTACCCAACTCAGAAAGTCAAGACAATTTGTCTTCCATACATAAATATTCACATGAATTTTTGAGAGAAATCCAAGAAGAGAAATGGAGAAAGGAACAAGGAACCCATCCTCCTATTCAAGAAATAGATGACTTGCAGGAACAATTTCCCCAAGACATTCCCTCTATATACGATGATGTAGAGGAAGAACAACTGAGTGAAAACACAAGATTTGAATCTAATTCTTTACAAGAATTACCTCAGTTCACAGGACCTTGGGAAGCAAAGTCTATTAGTATGAGAGCACCCACGATAATAGTGAGGAATGAAGAATCAGTAATCCCTAGAAACACGGAAGTGATCAAGAATACTAAAGTACAATGTAATCTCACTCTAGAGGAGTTGTTAAAGGTAAAACCAGAATTGTGGAAACATGTAGCAAATCAATTCCCCGAGCTTGCTACTACTCCCTCACAAATAGGATCACAAAATAAGGTACCAGAGATACCCGTAGAAAAGATTGGAGTGAGCGAAGGAGAGGAAGGTAACACTTATCTTCCGATAACCCATCAGGGCTACACCACGAAAGCCATCTTAGATTCAGGAGCCGGAGTAGCCATAGCTACCACCGCTTTATGGAAACGATGGGGTAAGCCAGCATTAAGACCCACCAGGATGAAGCTACAAATGGCTGACGGACACATAGAAAAACCATTAGGCTTACTAGAAGGCATATCTCTCACCACTTGTGGTATAGAATTTGAGCATACTTTTGCCATTTGTGACTTTGCAAAAAACCATGCTTATGAGATGATATTGGGACGACCATTCATGCGTCAGTTGCAAATTGTACAAGATTGGGGAACTAATTCTTTGTACTTGCAACATTTAGGGGTGACTACCAAAGTCAATCTTAAAGACTATTCACATCGAGATGTACCCCCAATACAATGGAATACCATCCATAAGACACCAGTAGAAATAGAATCCGTGCACTCATTAGAATCAGATCCTTCTTGGTTGCATGAGGATATTCATTTATGGAGGTGTAAAGTAGCCAAACAAGAGGAAGAAAGATTAGAAGCAAGGACCTTAGGTGCAGAACAACATCCACGAACCCTTCAAGATCCAGCCTATGCGCCTGTAGTATTCCCAGACGAAGAGTTTGAACCCCATGGTTGGGCAGAAATCCTAGCAACCATGGACGTAGCCATCAATGAAGAACAATGGACACCCCACTGTGACGAGGATGGCTATGACATTTCAGTTTTCACGATAGAGCCAATCATGGGCGATGCAATTTTAGAAGAATGTGAACCTAACACTGATGCATTTGAGGATGCAAGTGATTTTGATTTAGAATCAATTATCATGGACCCACCCTTTGCATCAGAGGAAGAATATTTTTTCGAAGTAGAGACTCACACTCAGAGACACGAGGAAATTACGAATGAGGTGAGGTTAGCCACGGAAGTGACTACCAAGAGTGAAGGCAAGAAAAGAAAGAAGAAAGAAACCATGTCAGGAAAAGAAGAATCTTTATTTGAAGTACCCGAGAACTTCAAGAAATATGAAATCGAAGATAGAAGAATCATGGTATGAATGCCTAATAGAAAGGCGAATGACGGACAAGTATATGATAACCGAGAGAAAACCAAGAAAGTAATAGTTGCCATAGAAGGAGAAGAAGAAAAATGTACATACATAGGGCATGATTTGACAACTGAAGAAGAAGAAGAATTAGTTGCCCTATTGCGCGAATATAGAGATGACTCCAGATGCAAAACCGACGAAACAGAAACCTTACACGTACAATGATAACTACGCTGCGAAGATTAAAGAGGAGATAGATCGCTTGATAGAAGCAGGATTCATTTACGAAATTGAGCATACCGAATGGGTATCTCCCATTGTGGTTGTGCCCAAGAAGAATGGGAAATTGTGTGTGTGTATTAACCTTAAAAAAGTTAATGCCGCAACGATTAGAGATAGTTATCCTCTTCCTATCACAGAACATCTATTGGAAAGAGTTGCGGGCAAGGAAGTTTACAGCTTTCTTGATGGATTTTCAGGCTATAATCAAGTAGCCATTGCTCCAGAGGACCAACACAAGACGGCATTTGCCACTGAATGGGGCATATTTGCATTTCGTGTGATGCCATTTGGCTTAACAAATGCACCCGCCACTTTCCAGCGACTCATGTGTCATGTTTTTAAGGAATTCTTACGCAAGAGTCTGGAAGTTTATGTCGATGACTTATGTGCACATTCAAATGTAAGACAAACACATATCCCAGAGTTAAGACAAATATTTGACAAATGTCGAGAATATCAGGTTTGTTTGAACCCAGAAAAGTGCGTTTTCATGGTCAGACAAGGCAAAATTCTAGGACACATTGTGTCAAAAAATGGAATCTCTACGGATGAAGAAAAGGTGAAAGTAATTGCAGAATTACCTAGACCAACTAATGTGAAAGAGGTACAAGCATTTATGGGCCATTGAGGTTATTATAGGAGATTCATACACATGTATGCAATCATAGCCAAGCCTTTGTACTCTCTTTTAACCAACTTTGAATGGACAGATGAATGTGAGAATTCATTCAATGAACTTAAACGACGCTTGTGCTCAGCACCTATATTGACAACCCCAGATTGGAGTAAGCCATTCCATGTACATGTGGATGCATCCAATTACGCCATAGGATGTGTGTTAGCACAACCCACGAATGAAGGTAACATAGATCTCACCATAGCTTACGCTAGTAGACAATTGAATGCAGCAGAAAGAAATTACACCACGACGGAATGAGAAGGATTAGGGATGATCTACGCAGTAAAGAAGTTTAGGCACTACTTGTTGGCCAACAAATTCAAGTTCTTTACGGATCATCAAGCCCTATTGTACCTAGTCAACAAGCCATGTAACACAGGACGACTGATACGTTGGTTTCTATTACTCATGGAGTATGATTTTGAAGTCGTAGTCAGGAAAGGAAAGACACATCTTAGAGCTGACCACCTTTCGAGATTAACCTCAAAAGAAGCTCCTCAAGGAGTAGCGGATGATCTACCAGATGCATACTTGTTTAATCTTGAGATAGCACCAGAATGGGCTAAGCCTATAGTCCCCATTCTGACATATGGACCCAAGAATCCTAGGATAAAGATCAAAGAGGGAGAGATTACCAAGTCTCAGAGATACCAAATAATGGCAGGAAGCATATATAAACAAGATAATCAAAAGATTCTTGCTTGTTGTGTAGATGAATCAGAACATGCGAATTGGTTGCAATTAGCACACATAGGTGCATTAAAGCAACATCATTCAAAACATCGAACATTACAGACTCTGCATAGATTAGGAGTATATTGGCCTTCGATGGAAGCAGATGTCTACAAGTTGTGTAAGGAATGCCATGTTTGTTGTGAAAGACCACCAGTAGAACATGCTACGTTGTATCATGTGTCTCTCACACCAGACTGGAGTGAACAGTTAGTGACATACTTGAGGACGAACACATTCCCTCAAGGAATGACCTTAGCTCGACAACGCAGTCTAGAGCAGGAAGCTCAAGATTATTCACTTATTGGCGATAATCTATACAAAAGAGGACGAGATGGATATCTAAGACAATGTGTTCCTGAGAGCGATTATCTGAGCATACTAGAGGCTGCACACCAAGGTGTTGCAGGAGGTCATTTTGGACCCGATAGGATAATCAAAGCCATCCTCTTTGCAGGATTATGGTGGCCCACTCTTCACATGGATGCTCATACCTATGTAAAGAGATGTGATGTGTGCCAAAGAACTCAGTTTCCTACTCGCAGAGATGAAATGCCATTGAAACCCATGATGGGCGGACGTGCATTTTCAAAGTGGGGTATAGACTTTGTAGGACCCATTAACCCCCCTGCAAAAGGTACACATGCTGAATACATTATTGTTGCCACAGATTATCTTACGAAATGGGTAGAGGCAAAAGCCACGAAAAAGAATGATGCACACACAACTGCAAAATTCTTATTTGAGAATGTCTTTACAAGATATGGATTGCCTATAGAGTTAGTGAGCGATCGAGGCACTCACTTTCTAAACCAAGTCATTGAATATTTGTTATAGGATTTTATGGTGATTCACAAGAAATCTGCACCATATCATCCTCAGGCCAATGGTCAGGCTGAAAGCACTAACAAGATCCTTTGTAACGTACTGACGAAACTTGTGAACAACAAACGTTCAGATTGGGACAAACAGTTACACCACGCTGTTTGGGCATATCGAGTGGCCTACAAGACCGTACTCAATGCAACTCCCTTTCAGATGGTTTTTGGTCAGAATGTTGTGCTTCCTTTGGACTTCTTGATACCGACCCTTAAGGTTGCACAAGAACATCAGTGGACCGGCCATGAATTATCAGCGAGAATAATGGACTTGGAGCGATTAGGAGAAACCAGGCTAAAGGCAGCAGCAGGAATATATGCAGCGAAGAAGCGACAGAAAGCATATTTTGATGCACATGTGAAAGATAAAGGCCTAAAAGAAGGAGATTTAGTTCTAGTATATACGCTAAAGCAACACGCACGTAAGTTAGAAAAGCGAGGTTATGGACCTATGATCATTAACAGACTCTCAACAAGTGGAGCAGTACAATTAGCCACTTTAGAAGGAGATATAATGCCTAATTACATTAGTGGCTGTAGAGTCAAGTTATATCAGGAACCTCTTACTGAGGATATGCTTAGACGACTCACGTTGGCAAAGAAGCGTAAGGAGGAAGAAAATAGAATACGAGCGGAAGCTCAGGCAGAAGCAATAGAACGCATTAAACGCATGAAGTTAAGAAGACAAGGACTAGGGAGAGAACATTATAACCATCTGGAAACTACACCCAGATACCCCATGGCCATGTGTCAAGTAAAGTCAACCACTCATCCTAGCATAGTGGACAGGAGACCATTCATTACAGTCAGGCTAGAGCACGACAACCCTTGACAAGAGCTCAGGGCTTTAATTGACTCAGGTGCTGCGACTAGTGCGATTAGATGGTCCCACTATAAGGATTCAGGAATAGAAATGCGGCCAATTGAGGCATACCTCATAGGCTTAGGAGGCATGGAAACCCCTTGCATGGGTGAGGTGGACCTTCCTATCCTCATTAAGGATGTGACCATGACAGCGAAGCTACTAGTGTGCCATGATGACGACCTGATAGAACCCCTAATCCTTGGCCAAGATTGGCTATACGATCACTCAGTGGACCTAAATCTTAGACAAGGCTCCTTACAGATTGGAACCTCAGAACAGAAGCGAGTGATACCGCTTGTCTTCCCTAACGGCATTCCGATTGAGGTTTGTAACCCTAGACCCTATGAAACGCATGCGAAGGAAGACCGGAAGATCTTGGGTCAGACCAGTCACGTTACGTCTACACCAACCCACTCGGGCTTGGCTAGGGACAATTGTCAATCAGAAGGACGACAGGAGATCTTCCCTGGGGCTTCCTGCAAACTAGAAGGGGCAGCTACCCAACCGCTAGGGCAGTTGAACACAATCAGCGGTCAGGTGGGTTGCATCAGCGGCCAAATGAGCACAACACCCTGCGGTGCTCATCCTTCCAAACTTGCTGCGGACTGGCCTAGATTAAAGATAAATAACGAATCACTTCCTAATGGGTAGGTCACGCAAGTGTTGGATCTCCCTTCTTTTCCAAAGCAGAGCGTCCAATGGACCTCTCAAACCCAACCACGAACGAGTCAACCACAACAGAGGAACCCAGACCGACGACACCACCAGACAAGGCAAGGAAAGCAGCAGTATCAACATCACAGAACAAGTGGCACGAAACAAATATGGGTGCCAAAAGGTAAGCAACCACAGGCTATTGGCAACACTGCAGACGAGAGCAGGACAAAGTTTCAACAGAAGCAGAGTCCGCATCCAAAGTCCCGTCGATCGTCTTCTACAATTACTCGACAGATTTGGATCGCCAAGAAATACCTTCTCCATAGACCCACACCCATGCAGATTTGGGTACCCAAACAATGTATTATAGCCCAAACCTCAAGCCATGTAATATATACCCCTCAGAAATTTTTTCATCCTTCAATACCACCAAACCCGATACCACTTTTTGTCCCTCAGCAGAAACATACCACCCACTCCAAGACTCTTAGGAAATGGATGCCGAAACGTATCCAAACGTCTTCTTGTACCATCGTATCTAACAATTCTCCCACCCCGTTTAAACTCCACCCTTGTACTAATTCACCTTCAACCAAACCTTGTATAAATTCATACACCCAAACCCCACATCATGCATAATAACGGCTCATCAAGAAATGTATGCATAATCTGACCATGTAGGTGTCTAGAGACCTGCATTAGTTTTGCAAATAATCATTGCATCAGTCACTTCACGACACTTGGCTACACGGGTTACACATCGGTTATGGAAAGGGATTGCGGTCTCACCTTAATGGGATCATAATTAATTTCCATACTAATGTGTTAATCTTTTGTAGCAGATCTTTTCCATTAGCTCATCAGTCATCATGCAAACCGAAGCAGGACCATCGGAAGCAGGCCCCAGCGTGGCTGCGGTGCCCCTCAATGTTTTACGAGCAGAATCCCACCCGACCGCTCCACCGCCAGAGTTCCAAGGATTTCTGGGACCCATGCCAATCGATAACCCACCTATGGGATACACAGAGAAGATACACCGTAACTCTCACTGGTTCCAAGGCCTAGCAGGACCATTAGCTGATGCTGACTTCATTTTTGAAGCAAATATGACATTTGATGACCGCACATGGGGCAAGTATCAATTCTTCTCAAGAGAATTCGAAGGCCTACAGAACACCCAGGACTTAACTCATGTTTGGGCTAGAGCCGGCTTCATGGAGTATTTCAGTGATCCTCTGCCCAAACCTGACTTTTATAGGTGTTATTACTTAATCACCACTTTGTTGGCCTCAGAGAATAAGCACATCCCAGGAACCTTTATTTTGCCTTCTTTAGTGGATGATCCACCTTACAAAAGATTTTATCTTTCGAAGGATTTAATCAGAGCGGCCATCAAGATTCATGGAACACACACTCCAACGGAGAAAGAACGGCTAGTCCCAGAGCAGATGAAGCGTGGTGACGTAACTAAGTGGGAGGATATTTCTGCTATAACACCTGAGCTCTCTAAGCCATTACGGATATGCATGCAGCACTTTGCTTTCCCAGCTTAGGATCGTTTTACCATGCCCCACAAGAGAATCTGGTTTGGATTATACTTAGCATGTACTGGACCGCAAACAGTTGATCTAGCTAGCTGGATAATTGATCAGCTCTATTTGGCACAACATAGGTGGGAGCGAAAGAAGGTAATCAATGGGTGTTGCGCCCTCACCAGGATCATATTATGTGCTTGGCATATGATTTACCCATAGAGCGTGCCATGACCAGTGAGGAACTGAAAGCATTCAAAGGCACCACTAGGAAGGCTAGAAAGTCTAGCAAAGGCAGAGCCGGAAAGCGGAAGAGAGGTACTATCCCGTGCCTACAAGTCCCAGAATCACCCTCGCCACAACCATCTCCAGAGCAGTCACCAACAACAGCCACTCCCACAGTACAACCTATTCGCATAAGGTTATCTAGACCAGTGGTAACGGAGGGCACCACCAGTACTGTCACACCCCAAGCAGCCACAACCACAGAACCTATCACCACAGTAGCTGAACTTCCCACCACTATCGGTGCGGAAGCTTTCTCTTTTCCAATACCGCATTTAGAACCAGGACAAGCAGAGCCACTGGACCAAACTTTTGATTTTGAGATGCCCGATGCATTCTCTAACGAGTTCCAGTTTTCAGAAGGACAAATGTTTTCTCAAGAATTTGAAAGGCCTAGCTACCCTACCGTACCCAGGGATCAGCCACAAGGACAGGTCGTGTCTAGCTCTGATGACAAAAGGACATCAACCGATGACGACGAAGGAGACGACGAAGCTAGCCAGGGAACACATGAATCCCAAGAGCATGAACAGACAGATGGCCAAGGCCAACAAACAGACACACATGGCGATACAAGTACCCATGAAGATGAAACTTACGAAGCAGCAGCTTACACACTGGCTATCAAGAAGCTGTATAGAACTATGGAAAAGGTTTGGGCACGCAAAAAGCTGACAGAGGAAGAGAGTCAAACAATAATAGAACAAGAACTTGTCAGAGGCGGATTCGAAGACGCATACATCAACGGATTCCGCGAGTTAGTCAAATCAGTAGGCTCCAACGAAGCACTCAGGTACTTGCAACGAAAGCCACTGCCACAGTTTGACCCCCGCAGAGTACGACTACTTTCAAAGCCCGGCGAATACATTCGTGTACCAACCGGAGCACAATCTTCAGAACAAGCCAGGGAGGCACGCCTCGTCCCCGAAAGTTCATTGGCCGTAGAAACCATCTTTGTAGATTCCCCACCCCGCGCTATAGCTGTACAAACCTCAGTAGTCACTGAAGTACCGACCACCCCAACCGCTCCTCTCTCACCACCCGTCCATCCAGCCTCCCCTATTCACCCTCCTTCCCCCAGACCAACATCTCCATTCGCCGGTGGCATTGCAGAAATCGTCTTTACGACCACTCACCCCACAATTCCCGCACCCATCAACCCTAGTCTACCCCCTCCCACACCCACCTTTCTACCCAACCCTTTCCTCCATCCATCTTTCCCCACAACTCCAAGACCCCTTTTCCCATTCCCACCGCCACTAACCTTCTCCCCCGTCTCACCTCCCCGACCCATTGTAACCCCTCTTTCCCCTTTCCACCAAGCTGCTCCAGCCAGCCCCCCTGTAAATTACCCCTCAACCTTTGTAAATCCCGTATTTACACCAGCACGAGCACCCACGATCACACCCTTATTCACGGTCACCGCACTAGATACGTCCACTAACATGGACATCTCACCACCCGCTGCACCATCACTCACTTCACTCCCGGCACAAACATTTTTAGGCACATCACAATTTTCAACAATCACTACATCATCCACCTTCCCATCCCCATTCCCCATTCCCATTGCATCTACACCAACTGCATCTTCATTTAGCACCCCATTAATACTATCACCCACTGTAGATAATGCATTCCGACAGATGTTCATGTGTATGACGCAAGTAAGAGATGAGTTCACATCTCTTGGTGATAATTATCAGCAGCTGCAGAGGACAACCAATGACTTACAGTCGCAGCTTAATTTATTGTCTATTGAGAATGCCTCTCTGAACACCCGCTACCAAGAATTACGCGAGGCTTATCACAAATTGGAACTAGAAAGCGAAGAAAAGACCAAGGAAGCAACTGCTGACCTGGATAACTTATTAAGAGCCCAGACAGTCCGCAATGCAACGCTAACACGAAACATGGGCTTACTACGAAGACACCTAGCAGTTGCCAAGGAAGAAAACCAGCGCTTACAGGATCAGAACCGAGAAAACTTAGAAGCAGCACTCGACCACCCAGACCAACCACTCAATCCTAGCAGGTTCAAAGCCATTCCTTCAGACTCGATGAGGATGCTGCTAGACGATCATGTGAGATTGCTAGATGAATATGACCGCATGAACGAGGAGTTACAGAAACTCAAAGAAGATCACAAATTACTCCAGTTACGAGAACCGGCACACCAAGACATACCAGCACCTGTGGACCCCTCTCCTGACCTCCTAGAGGAACTCAACTCATTACGGGCCCAGGTATCGACCCTTGAATCAAGAATTGCAATATATGAAGCGCCACCAAGGCCAGATTCCCCACCTGAGCTTCCCGCTGAGGAAGAAACGGTCACCATCCCGGTGGAGGAAACGTTTGAAGAAGCGTACGAGCCACAACCCATCCCAGGCGGACGCGTCACGGCCGAAGGTCAGATGACATACGAACTTCCGACCCCCGCGTGGATGAAGACTATTGAGGAACTTGGAACAACGCACTCAGCGCGAGTAGAGGCACAATTACATGCCATGGCGATGATAGAAGAAAGAATTTTACAATCTCCATTCTTTGCTCATTTGGCCCCGCGACGATACATATCTGGGCATGAGTTACAGTATAAACCGTATTTTATGTTAATGGCTGAATACCAGTTAGCCATTGAGAAAGAGACAGGTAAGAAACCATCACATGCAACTCAGTTCGAGGAAGACGATTTGCCACTAGATGCGCAGCAAGGAGAGATCTATCAACCAGAGTGGCGAAAAGATTTACTACAGAAGTATCCAGAGATGATGAGTACATGGGTAAAGGCACCTTTGCATTTGAAGTACAATTCGTGTTGGGGACCAGTGCCACGACGCCGCTCCTGGACTGCCTTTGCTATTAAGGTACAAAACAATAAGCAGTGCCAAGACTGGTTGAATTACCCCTATTTTAAGCCACCCATTGAGTTACCAACTGTTGGCTACATGATGGCTACAATTCGCCACTGGCTCCCTAGATTAAAGCATATGGATGATATAGCGGTGCATATGACTGTCAAAATCTTTGACATGATGCAAATGATTTTTAAAGTCTTCCGACGCGTCAAGGCACCACATGTCAACACCCCGGGCTTTGAGCATGGCAATTTCGATCTGGTATATGATATGAGTACAACGCCATCGCTACGGGTGTGTTATGCCTGGCACTGCAGAATAAAGTACCTACCGGCGTGCTACAAGCAGACATTCGAAGAGATGTTCACAACCGGCTTCTGGGAATACCATTCAGAGGTATTCATAAGCAGGCCTACACATTTATTACAAATATTTGCATGTGAACGAATGGTCTATTCCACACACTATCAGCTCCCGCCACCGGAAGAACCGCAACCAATCGACTGGGAGAAACTCGAGGCAGACCTGGCCCGAGGCATTCGTATCTCCGAGCACACCCTCGCTCAAGACCTCCTACAGAACTATATCCGGCAGACCTCACAGCAAGGTTCTGTCAGGGACGACAGAAGCGAGAGGGAGGGGGGTGTTGGAAGCAGCCAAAGGCACAGACGACACGGAAGCATGTAACGACAAAGCAGGGATCCAGTCGAATCGTTTTTCAAATAATTATGTTTTCAAATACTTTCCAAAAACCTCCAACAGTGATTTTTATCACTATTGTAACATATGTAACATAGAAAACCCCATTTTGTAATCCATAGCTCCATTTTGTGCAAGCCGAGGAGTCCTCGAGCTTGAGGAGCTTAGGTAAAATGCGCATACCAATTTTCGTTATTATTAGACATCGTTTACCCTTCCAAATAGCATCTAGGACCTAATTTTTAACTATGCTGGTCACTAGATGTGAAACCGGTCAAAACTAGTCTAGAAACTATAAAAAGAGCTAGAGAGCTCATTTTTGAGGGTGGTTAGTGTTAGCTTGTTTGAGGTTAGAGTTCTTTTGAGCTTGTAATAGTATTCTTGAGTAATAGAGCTAACTTCTCACCTTCCATTGTGTCTTGCTTGTCTCTTCGTAGTGTGTGTGTATGTGTGTGTGCATCTTTGTGCTTCTCACCTTCACTCTCACTTCATCTCACATTCACGATCTTCATATCACTCCTATCTCTTCCGCAGATTGACAATTAAGGAGGTGAAGCTTCTTAACGTGGTACTTACCATTGTGCTAGAGCAACATTGGCTATATCCATTTGAAGCTATAGAGAAAGCTATGGAATTTGAAGGAAAAGGTATGACTTTTTCATGTTGAACTCCAATGGAAAATGAGTTTTCAAGTTCCAAAGGTAAGTTGTTCTCTAAAGTTGAAACTAGAAGTAGGATCTTCTAAACAAGTATTACTTGGAAGCCTAATGACTACCTTCATTCAAGTACAATGTGAACCACTCATTCAAAGAGTTTTTATAGGAGATGCATAAAAAGTAAGTGTTTCATCTTTCACCCACACATCTTTGAATTCATCATGCGTTTGATACATTATGTGATAGTCCATGGAGTATTTTTATCATCATGGACTTGGGAAAATACCCATTTAAGTACGAATGTGCATTGAATATGCATATAGTTTATTCTATAGATAAGTTGTACATGGTAATCTGTTTACAAGATATGTGGCTGTATTTACAGCTTCAGCCCAAAGATAGTTTGGACAATTCTTCTCTTTTAACATTGCTCTTGCAAACTCAACTAGAGTTCTGTTTCTTCTTTCTCCTACTCCATTTTGTTGCGGTGTATACTTGCAAGTTATTTCTCTTTTGATACTTGCATTCCACAAATAATCATTGAACTCTTGAGAAAAGTATTCTCCTCCTCCATCAGACCTTAGTCTTTTGAGTTTTTGTCCTGAAAGTCTTTCAGCATATGCATGAAAATGCCAGAAAGCTTCGAACACTTCTGACTTCTCTTTCAAAACATAAAGAGTTATCCATCTTGTTGCATCATCAATAAAAAGAACGTAATACCTTCAGCAACTGATAAATCCTTCTTTTGTTGGTCCCCATACATCTGTATGTATGAGTTCTAGCAAACCATCGTGTTTGTAACCATTCTTCTGAAATGGTAACCTGTGTGCTTTTCCCATCTGACAGGCTTCGCATTTATGAATCATATGTCGATTCTTCATATTTGGTAGTCCTTTTACGGATTGTTTCTCCCCCATAGTTTTGATTCCTTTTTCATTAAAATGTCCTAACCTCTTATGCCAGAGGTCCAATTCTGTAAACGATTTATCACCATGTGTGATTAAAGCTTTACCAACATTCCCTTGTACTTTAAGAGTAAAAAGTCTACTCTCCTTTTTACCATAGACAATTTGATTGTATCCATTCTCTGGATCTTCGACAAATACTCCTTCATTTGTAAACCTGACTTGAAAACCTTTTTCTACTATCTGTCCCACACTTATCAGATTCTCTGGGATTGTTGGAACATACAGAACATTTGTTAGCAAGTCAGCTCCATTCTTACACTTTGCTTTTCCAATTGACCTTACATTATGTTTTGTGTTATCACCTGTTTGTACTGTATGATTTGAAATACCTCCTCCCAGTTCTGATAACAATTCTACATTTCCTGACAAATGATTTGAACAACCAGAGTCAATATAGAATACCTTGAGATCTTCATTCTCTGACACGCTTATCGAATTCATCATCAACGTCGTATGATTGTCATTTTGTGTATCACTTGCATAGTTGTAGTAGGTAGTGTTAAGAGACTGATTCTGTCCCCAACTTCTTGCTCCACCTCTACCATATCCGCCTCTTTGGCTTTGTCTGCCTCTTTGATATCTTCCGCTTCTACCTCTGCTATTGTTATTCTGATTCTGACTTGATCCTTATGCCAGCAATCATGAGCCAAATGATTACTTAATCCACAGATCCAACAAGACTTCTTGTTGTTATTCTGATTACCTCTTCCTTTTGTATTACCTCTACTTTTATTTCTGACATTACCTCTTCCTCTTGCATAGTTTGCTTGAGTAGTCATCTCTTCTTCATCTTTTTCTTTACCTTTATCACCTTTCTTCTTACTCTTTGCGTACATAGCAGAACTATGTCCTTTATCTCCATCTGTCTTCAAATCTTGCTCAAATGTTAGCATTAGTCCAAGCAACTGATTTAAATTTGGTACAAAATGATTTAATGAAAGTTCAGTTGAGAGTACGAAAGGTTTCCACCTTTCATCTCCTCTCAATCCTGCAAGCAATTGCGCTATTAACTTGTGATCTTTGATATCCTCATCAATAGATCCAAGACTGTCTGCTAAGTCCTTCATCTTAGTGACATAATCACTAATGCTTTGACTTTGCTTTTTCTTGAACGTTGTAAACTCTGACCATAAGCTAGCCTTCCTAGCTTTGGTAGTGTTTTGGAAATGATCTTCCAATGCACTCCATATGTCTTCCGCTTTCTCTAGACCTCTAATATGTGGTACTAGATGATCTGTAATGGTATTGTAGATATATGCTCTTGCCGTTGCATCTTTCTTCTGCCATAGCTTCAAGGCTTCTAATTCTTCTTTCTTCGGTTGATTATCATCTCCAAAAGTAGGCTTCTTTTCTTCTCCTGTCACATATATCATTAAGTCCTTACTCATAAGTAAGGCTTCCATTCGCATTACCCATGCGGGATAGTTATCTATGTCCAATTTGTTGTGATCTGCCATAATCTTCTTGTTTCTGTTACTGTCGATGAGTATAACGTTAAAGGATTTTACCTTTTGTAAACCTTTACCTTTGAGAATGACTTCGGAATGCTTCTCTGATTTCGTTTGTTGTTGATCTCCTCAACTTTCACCTTTCTTTATGAGAATTCTTCAATTTCTCTCATATCTTCACTTCTATTTACTCTTGAGAACCTTTTCTTCTCTTCAGAACCTTTTCTGCTCTGATACCACTTGTTGACGCGGCAAGAGAAGAAGCTTGACAAACTAAGCTGCGGAATATTGCCACGCCACAACAAGAACTAAGCTAGAGTGATATTAGAACACCTCTATAATCATCAGTAGCTTAGCAACCTTTTTGAAACTTAAAACTTTACAACTGCGTTTAGTGAAATCTGAAAATTCACTTTACCGAAAACTTTCCTTTTCTTCAGGCTTCAATTCTGATCTGACTTACTTAAGTCTTTACAATCCTTTGTTTAATTACTGTTAGATATTCTTTCTTCCACTTAAATGTGCCAAAACTATGTTTTGAACTTACCAGAATTTCACCGGAACTTCATCGGACTGTCACCGTAATCTTATCGGAATCTTATCGGAATCAATTGCAATTATGTTTGTAGTTGCTTCAAATGTTTGTACTTGAAGTAAGGAAGTAATACCTGAGCTTCCTTCAATGAATGAACTTTATCTGAAGTTTGAAAAAACTTCACCAATTTTGGATGTCTTTACGGTCAGACTTAGTACTGTGTGTACATGTCCCGTTTAACAAAACTCTTTGATCAGTTTGTAGTTGAAACTACTGGCTTCAAGATGAGCTATCACTCATGAAAAACTTTATACTATATTGCGAGATCTAACTTATAGAAGTACCGTAAAACGTGTACTGAGATAACTGTAACTGTTAACTAACATTCATAGTATCATGAAATCACTTAGATTTCTTCACACAAGGAGAATGCGCTCATATCTTTCCACATAAGTATGTGTTTTCTATTAGAGAAGATGTGTACAGAATGGCTTGGCCTCACTTCGCTCATAGCCATGGAAAACTCTCCTATATTGATTAGTTCTTCCTTACAATCTCTCTCTCAGATGAATACCCAAAATTTTAGGTTCTATTATTCATCTCTACATACACATACTTGTGTCTACTACATCTCTCTCATATCTAAGCACTCTCTCAACTCTCTTATATACATTTTTTGATCCAAGAAAAAAAACTCGTAATTTTGGAAGTTTTTACGCTGTATATTACAGGCGTGAATTTGTCCCTTCACTAAGGCTTTGATTTTTCTTAATGCTTTGTTTCTGGTTTTCTTTGTCTTTCTTTATCCTTCATACATCTTCAGGTCTTTATGTCTAATTAGTGAGTGAATCTCCAACACACACGTATACATGTTTTAGGTCTAAGTCTTTAGGATTAGGATTTTTGGGTTTTCACATACATACATATATGCACACACATATATACACATACACACACATACATACACACATGCACACATGCACACATATATGCACATATACACATACACAACTATATACATAAATAAATATGAAATGGGCTAGGGCTTTTGAATTAATATATATATATATATATAATATATATATATATAATAGGATTTTAGGTTTAATATTAATAAATATAAAATTAAAGAAAAAAATTAGTATATATAATCAAATGTGCTATGTATAATTAAATATATAAGAAATTATGGTTTTAAGATTAAAATTAGTATATAAAATTAGACATGTAAAGAACTAGGATTCTGTGATAAATCTTAGTATACATAAATAAATATAAAAAGAGCTAGATTTTTTCTATATATATATATATATATATATATATATATATATATATATATATATATATATATATATATATATATATATATATATATATATATATATATATATATATATATATATATATATATATATATATATATATATATATATATATATATATATATATATATATATATATATATATATATATATATATATATATATATAATAGGATTTTAGGTCTAATGTTCATATATAAAATCCAATATATATAAGATTTAGGAAAAAAAATAGTATATATAATTAAATGTGCTATGTATAATTAAATATATAAAAACTTACGGCTTTAAGATTAAAATTAGTATAAATATTTAGATATGTAAAGTACTAGGATTCTATGATAAATATTAGTATACATAAATAAATATGAGCAGATCTAGTGTTTTTGAATTATATATATATATATATATATATATATATATATATATGTATATATATATATATATATATATATATATATATATATATATATATATATATATATATATATATATATGTATATATATATATATATATATATATATATATATATATATATATATATATATATATATAGGATTTTAGGTCTAATGTTCATATATAAAATCTAATATATATAAGATTTAGGAAAACAAATAGTATGTATAATTAAATGTGCTATGTATAATTAAATATATAAAAAATTAGGGTTTTAAGATTAAAATTAGTATAAATAGTTAGATATGTAAAGAACTAGGATTCTACGATAAATATTAGTGTACATAAATAAATATGAATAGATCTAGTGTTTTTGAATTATATATATATATATATATATATATATATATATATATATATATATATATATATATATATATATATATATATATATATATATATATATATATATATATATATATATATATATATATATATATATATATATATATATATATATATATAGATTTTAGGTTTTATAATAGTATACATAATCTAATATATATAAAAATTAGAAAAAAAGTACAATATATAATCAAATGTATTATGTATAATTAAACATATAAGAAATTAGGATTTTTGAATTCAATTAAATATATGAAATTGAATATATAAAAAATAGGATTTTAGGTTTAATATTAATATATATAATCAATTATATGTAAAAATTAGAAAAGAATTAGATAATATAATCAAATGTAGAGAATCATAGTTTTTGAATTGGTGTTTCAAGAAGAGAAGTAGTATTTGTAATCAAATAAGATAAATTAGGGTTTTAGGATTAAAATTAGTATGTATAATTAAATGTATCACATATTAAATGTCCTAATATCTTTGCATGATATCAAATGACATCTTTGGATCCAGAGGAGAGAAATGCATGTCCTTGCACTCAGTGCAAGTATCAAATTTTTTGTAAATGGATTCGTACTACACATGTTTGATAATATGGATCATTTGATGTAGATCAACTACGAAACCTATGCTACCAGTTGCATGGTTCTGGTGAGGAGGTCGACACACATGACATTGCATCATCTACCTCTCGTGGATAGAAGATAATGAAGAGGGAGGTAGATTGACAAGGTGCTTGTAGCATTACACAGACAGAACACATGGAAGAAATGCTCGAGGCATTTTATGCCATGGGAGGAGGAATACCTGTACTTGGGAGATAAATTTCCATTATATTTTCCATATATAGTCATCAAGCTTGAAGCTTTATAGAAAACGTAGGGCTTACCCTTTCAAGTGTCATTGGAGACTAGTAATGAATACCAATCTTTATTTATGAATCCCCTTCAATCACAACATGGCAATTGCAAACTATAAGTTATAGTGCATTTTCATGTGTCATATTATTTTGATGCAGTTTTTTATCACCACATTTCCATGGTCATATATTTTTAGTGCTGCCAAGCTTTTGAAGATGCACCTTGGTGAAAAATATCCAGGCATTTGTGAACTAAATGAAGAGAAAAAAATTTGTTATATGCAAACACATGTGCCATTACAAAAAGACTCTATCATGTGGATGGAGAGTAATTGCCAATGTAATAAGGTTCTTAAAACATAGGTTTTATGGTGTAGATTTATGTATCTGATTATCAAGATGGATGGATCCGTTTTGTGAGAGAAAGATCAATTCATAAGATCATGATTAAAATTTTTCCATATGATGCAAACTCACCTCCACCACCAATAGATAACAAACAACATGATAAGAGGAAAGGTCCTTGTTGCAGAGCTAAACGAAGCACAAAGAAGAGAAAAAGACGGGCCCCAAAATTTTTCCGATTTGGACATCATATTTTTGTATCATAATCATTCTTGTAATATATTTTCCGATGTAAATGCACTAGAGGAGTCCTCTAGATGCATCCCCACAGAAGATTAGAGATTTACCCATGTAAAATAGTAGGAAATTAGTCTTTTAGTGAATAAAGTGCCGGTCTCTTGTGTGAAAGGACCATTTTTAGGGCACTAGTATATAAGTCAAATGTGACTCTTTGTAAAAGACTTTTTGCCATTGTGAGAATAGAGAGCACAGAAATTCGAATTTGTCTTCTTCACTCTGTATCTTCTTCTTTGTGAGCTTGTATGCATGTGTATTGCTTGGAAAGAGTGCTTGGGTGTGTTGTCTATCCATGAAAGTGTTTATTTGCTGTAGGTAAGGTGTGTGCGAAGTGTAAGAAGTGTTGTAGTGTAGGAAAGTATTCCCGCGACTCAGTATTTTGCTCATAACTTGAAGTAGGAGCGTCAGAATTGAGTGAAACTACTGCCATTGGATGCGTCTTCTCGAGAGCTTCGAAACGCATATACTATTCGCTATATTTGGAGCTCGGAGCTGGGAGAAAAGTCCAAAATACTGATGGCTGCTGCACCAAGTATCGTTTCGCCATGACCGACAGTTGAAGCTTGTTTGGATGAGTCTTAGCTTTATTTACACTCTTTGAGTAGCTCATTTGCATTGATTGTCACATGATTGCATGTCCTCATACACTCGGTTAGGTTTGTATACTCTTTGGATTGATAATTAAAAGCGTGTATCCCCACTATATGCACTTGAGAGGGGATTGAGGTATAGTCTCTTTTTCCGCAAGTCCCTAAGTTGGTACTTAGGTCAACACACTTTTTGGCGCCGTTGCCGGGGAGTGACGAATCAAACCGAGGCATTCGTGTGATGGTAAATAGCTTTTTTGCATTGAAGTAAGTTGAGGAGTGGAAATTTTCTCTTCTTTGGTAAGTCATTTTCAGCCGCAGTTGCTACTTCTCATTCTTGGAATGTGTGTAGTGAGTTTTTAGTCTAGGGAAGTGAGTGGAAGGAGTAGAGTAGGAGAAGGGAGAGAGTAGGTCAAGTCCGGAGAGTAGGAGTTAGTCTTTGTTCAGTAAAGTTTTCTTTTTGAAAGCAAAAAAAAAATCCCAAGTATAAAAGCCAAAAAGAGTCATTTTGAAAATCACTTGTTTCTGAGCAAGTATCGTGGAGAATCACTCTCGAGTATCGTGAGCTGTGGTCCGAGTCGTGGGAGCTGCGCAGAGCGATTGGGGTGTGATTAAAGTGTTGAGAGAGAGAGCTTGAGGTAAGCACATTCACAGATGCTTATATTTATCATTTGAATTCAGTTGCTAGAGCCAAACGATCTGCGTCAGGTATCGTTTAGAACTTTCAGGGTAAAAAAGGTGTGTTTTGATTGATACAGAGAGTGATGAGAGGGTAGGAGACCTTGTAAAACATCTGTGTGTGATCAAAACTTGAAAATCTTAGCAAAAATTTTGAAAAAGGGTCAAGTATTGTTTTGCTCCCGCGGTCGAGTATCGCGATACTTCACAAGTATCGTTTTGCTCCTGTGGTTGAGTATCGCGATATTTCCCTCTGATCGTGTATCGTTTCATACCGATCGCGATACTAGACAAGTATCGTGTATCGTGTATCGTGTATCGTTTCGGTGAAAGATCGGTATCGTCTCTCAGAGATCGCGATACTTACCAGAGATCGCATATCGTTTGGTCTTCAGAGATCGCGATACTTGATCAGTGTCGTGTATCGTCAGGGGCAAGTATCGCTTCGGTCAGGTATCGTGTATCGCCACTCTTGTCGATCGCGTATCGTTTGGTTCAGCGCTCGCGATACCTAACAAGTATCGTGTATCGTTTTGCCAACGATCGTCTGCGAAAGATCGTTTTGTGAGGTATCGTTTTGTGAGAGATCGTGTATCGTTTGGTGGAAATATAGTGTATCGTCTGTGTTCAAGTATCGAATATCGTTGGGAATCAAATATCGTGTATCGTTTTATCTCGAGTATCAAGTATCGTTTTCATCAGGTATCGTGTATCGTCTGGTCTTCAGAGATCGCGATACTTGATCAGTGTCGTGTATCGTTTTGTCAACGAGCGAGTATCGTCTGTAGTCAGAGATCGTGGAAATTGGAGGTTAAGTATTGTGACTTGAAAAGTTATTTTCAGTCAATTTTTAGCCAATCTTCTTCCTAGAATTTTGATCCTTAGTGAAGAACCCCAGAGGCTAGAAGGTTGCAAGGACTGATCAGAGTTGTTAGGTGGATGAACTTGAGATCCGAAAGAGTGCTAAGTAGTCGAAGAAGTGTCATATCATCGGTAGGAAGCGCTGCCCAGGCTAGTCACCACTCCATTTACTCAGAAACCTCTAGTGATTCGGAAGGGGAACTACACATGGCTTCGGAAGACATGCAAGGTCCAACGCCAAGATCATGTCTACTGTTGAAGGGGATTACCGTACCTCCTTACAATATGTGTCCACCAATGCCCAGGAGATCCCAATCTACCTGGATGGGTTAAACAGATCTGTTGCTAGGATGATAACTTCCCAGAATGCCACAATTGTGTCTCGACTTGCTGTCAAGTATGAAGGAGGAGCATATGTAGACAAGATTGGTCATATCTATATTGTGACTGAATTTCCTGAGAGAATCAATGAAAGAGGAGAGTTTGTGGACCCCAACAACTCCGAAAGAACACAACCTGAAGAGTCTGTGTCTACCCCAAGGGGCAGGTCTCAAGTGTCACGGGTCTTGAGAGGAGATTTGATACCTCAAGATGATTACCTGTTGGAAGTCTATATGATCCATGGATCAGACCTGTTGCTTCAAACTGACTTACCGGCTCCAGGGAGAGAAGAAAGCCCCATGACATTTTATGAGTTGAAAGACCCAGATGATGAAACTAGACTTACTTACTTGGATAAGGATCAAAGGAGATATTGGCCTGTGAGTGCCTTAGACAGGGCTCGACTAAGATACATGGGTACGCCTGTATTTCCTCAGAGAGGTCAGGCAACTACTTCACAAAATCCTTTTGGGAATCAACATGAAACGGAGCAAACCACATCAAGACAGACCAGTCAACGAAGTGTGCCCAACCATACCCATGTACAGTTTGCAACTCCGGGAGTGCACACACACAATCAGACCCACGCAGGGATAGGAAACCAGTACCGACCACCAGCAAGACCACAACCACCGATAGGAAGACAGCCTGGAGTACCGCCATTACGACCAGCTATCCCAGTCTTCCCTGTGATGCCCAGACCACCTGAACCAATGAGAAGGCTGAGACCTATCCAAGTAGCTAAATGTGTAAGAAACCATTATGATGGGCTGGGAGAGCCCTATGATCATATCGCAGAATTTAAACAAGTTCTAAGAGCGGAGCAAGTAGAGGACTTCTTTGTGCAGTATGAGTCTTTTGGGCTCACCCTCACAGGGACTGCTCTAACTTGGTTCCAACCTTTAGACCCCAATCAATTTGAAAACATGGAACAATTCTTTCAAGAATTCATTGGAGAATTCACAAAGAGAGGGATTAAACACAATTCTGCATCTTTAATCCATAGCTTTAAACAAAACCCTAATGAAACCGTGAAGACAGAAACAACAAGGGACTTCTTCATACTGCCACATCGAGCAAAAATACACCAATCACACCACGGAAAACTGTCCCTTCAATAGGCAAGCACGACCTATCCAACCACCTCAATACTGACCATATGGATATCAACCGAGAGAGCCTGGTAGGGAGATGCCTAGATACAATCCTTATCCAACACCAGGAGCACCAAGACAATATGAGCAAGGACCGTACCCACCACCACAACCAGTACTGGGACCCCAGCTATCACAACCTCAACAAGTAGTACTAGTGAAGTATGCTCAACCAGAAGAAAACTTAGAGAGAGCCATAGTACCAGCATCAATAATGACCAATGTGGAATCAACCAACCCAGGGTATGAACCTCCACTAGGGGAGTACTATCCATATGAAGCCAACATGATGGAATATGAACCAACATATGACACGGCTTATTATGCTTATGAGGGCTATGATCAGACATATGGAGCAGAAACCACCACCTTAATGTATACGGCTCCTAAAGCACAACAACCCATGAGACCTCCTGTTAGACCACCGGTGCAGAGAGGACCATGCTATAGATGCGGAGGGGATCACTTCATTAGGGAATGCCCCCGACCTTATAATCCACCACCACCCAGAGTTTGGGAAGGGTATTGTAGTGATTGTGGAAAGGAACATCTTTTTAGAGATTGCCCTAAGAACCCAGCCAAATCCCAAGACACTGCACCTATCAATGTGATTGAGGTCATTGAAGGATCCGGAAGTGATAAGGAATATACTGTGCCACTAAAGGCCATTACAAGAGTCCAAACGAAACAACAAAAAGAACAGCACTCGGAAGAGAAACAAAAAAGCAACAAAAAAATAAGCCCTTCAATTCAAATAGTGGAAGATTCTGAGGACCCATGTGAAAACCCCCGGAACCCGAAAGCTCAGAAATGGAAGGAAAGACGAGAGAAACTCAAGGACAAATGGGCAAAAAACAAGACTATAAACAGTAAAAAGCAAACCAAAAAACCGAATAAGCACAAGGAACAAGGGAATCCTAAGGAGACCCCTGAGTTACCCGAACCTAGCTCAGATAGGGAGAAGCCCGGATCAATTCTAGCAGACCCAAAGCCAGACGACTTAGACATGTGGTTGAAAGCCTACCAAGCTAGAATCAAGATGGGCCCAAGCGTTGAACAACATGAAAAAATCTACCCTAAAGGGGAATTAGAAAAAGAAAGACTGACCATATGCAGGAAACTCATAGAAGTAGCACAAGCAACCCTAGAAAAGCCTATCCCAATTCTACCAGAGACCAGGATTGCACATAGTCTATATGAAGAATGCTTAAAGTCCAATAACAAAGAACCTAGGAAAGAAGATGACCCAAGCGGCCAGATAACAAACCAAGAAGAATCGATGTCAATAATCCTAGACCTAGAGGCAGATTGGCCAAAAGACTTATGGAACAGAATACGAGAGGAGCAATGGAAGAAGAATGGAGACAATACACCTCCTTTTGAAGAAAAAGATGGGGAAGATTGTCAACTTCACCCCAATTTGGAGGAAGTGTACGAAGAAGTGTCAAGACTTGACAGAGGAAGAGAGGAAACCATAAGCATTTCAACGTTGCCTAATTACATGGGAGAATACGAAAGGGAGTCAGTAATAATCCGAGCACCCACAGTGCATGGAAAGGGAAAGGAAAAAGTAGAAGAGAGTTCACACAATCTAACAGAATTAAAGAAAACAAAAGTACTATGCAAATTAACGGTGGAAGAATTGCTTCGACTTAAACCACAATTATGGAAGCAAATGGCAAACCAATTAGAATCACAGCCAGAGACTGGAGGACCGACAGAAAAGGAAAAGGAAAATAACTCCACAATACAAGTTCCTGTGGACAAAGTGGGAGAGTTTAGTGAAGGAGACGAGGGTAATACTTGTCTACCAGTCACACACAATGGGTACATGACCAAGGCTATTCTGGATACGAGAGCCGGGGTAGGAATTGCCACTAAGGAAATCTGGGAAAAATTGGGAAAACCTGCCTTACGACCCACACGCATGAAACTCCAATTAGCAGACGGTCATGTAGAAAAACCCTTAGGAATATTGGAAAGGATCAAACTAACCACTTGCGGTGTAGAATTCGAACACACCCTAGCCATCTGTAAATTCGAGAAAGCAAACAACTACGAGATTATATTAGGACGACCCTTCATGAGACAAATGCGGGTAGTACAAGATTGGGGAAGAGATTCGTTATACCTGCAACATCAAGGAAACACCACCAAAATAAATTTGCACACATTTGCTTATCGAGATGTCCCTCCACTACAATGGAATCCAGTACACCGAGAAGAAGATGACTTATCCATTCACAGTGCTGGATCAAGTGATCAATCTTGGATGCATGAAGATGCCCAGTTGTGGATGTGTAAGGAATCCAAGAGAGAAGAGAGCAAAAGGCAACCATGGCCGATAGGACACCCTAACCATAGATCCGTAGAGGACCCCACTTACACACCTCAAATTTTCTCTGATGAGATCTTTGAGCCACATGGATGGATGGAAATCTTGGCAACTCTAGATGTGTGTGTAAATGAGGAAGTTCTGACGATGAATGAATGCATAGATGAGGAAGGTTATGATGTAAACCTCTATATGGTTGTCCTTCAAGAGGTAGAAGAAGGGGAAATCCTGGAAAAATAATGGAAAGAGGAATATGAAAGCATAGAAATGGAACCAGAATTTGATTACGAAGAAAGCTGCTTAAATACTATTCAGAACCAGAAGGAACAGGAACCAACAAAGATCTTAGCAATTGAAACTGCTACTGCAATACACAGGCAGGAGGAGAACAGGAGTAAGGTAGGGCCGGACCCAGATCTTTTTGAAGTCCCTGAACACTTTAAAAAATACGAAGTAGAGGAAAGAAAAGTGGCTATTCAAATGCCTCGACGAGAGGCACGAGACGGGGAAGCGTATGACAACAAGGAACAAACGAAAAAAATTGTCGTGACAGTTGAGGAAGGAGAAGAAAGATGCACCTATATTGGTAAAGATGTGTCTGAAGAAGAGGAAGAGGAACTCATATACCTTATTCGGGAGTACCAAGATGTATTCGCATGGACCTATAAGGATCTCAAAGGGGTGGAACCCACTATTTGTTCCCATCGAATACCAATGACAGCAGATGCAAAACCCTCCAAACAACGTCCTTATACATACAATGAAGTCTACGCAGCAAAGATTAAGGAAGAAATAGACAAACTACTAGCGGCAGGATTCATATATGAGATAGAACATACCGAGTGGGTATCGCCACTAGTAGTAGTGCCTAAGAAAAATGGAAAATTGAGAGTGTGCATAAATTTGAAGAAGGTGAATGCGGCCACTATACGTTACAGCTACCCACTACCCATCACGGACCATTTATTAGAGAGAGTAGCAGGTAAGGAGGTTTATAGTTTCCTAGATGGATTCTCTGGATACAACCAGGTAGCTATTGCGACTGAGGATCAACATAAGACAACATTCGCCACTGAATGGGGAGTGCATGCATTCAGAGTGTGCCCTTTGGACTCACTAATGCTCCAGCTACCTTCCAGAGATTGATGTGTCATGTTTTCAAGGAATTTCTGAAAAAAAGCATGGAAGTATATGTAGATGACCTTTGCACGTACTCCAATCAAAGACCCGATCACATTCCCGAGTTGAGGAAGATATTCAACAAATGTAGACAGTACCGAGTTTGCTTAAACCCCGAGAAATGTGTCTTCATGGTAAGGCAAGGAAAATTCTAGGACACATAGTTTCGAGAAATGGAATATCAACGGATGAGGACAAGATTAAAGTCATCTTAGACTTACCAAGACCCAAGAATGCAAAGGAAGTGCAAGCTTTTATGGGACATTGTGGATACTACCGTAGGTTCATTCACATGTATGCCATAATAGCAAAACCCTTGTATGGTCTCTTGACTCAATTTACTTGGACAGAAGAGTGCGAAAAGGCATTCACCGAGTTGAAAAAGAGACTTAGCACTGCCCCAATTCTGAAATCACCCAATTGGAGCAAGCCTTTTCATATTCATGTTGACGCCTCTAACTATGCCATTGGATGCATCTTAGCCCAGCCGACTGATGAAGGCAAGCTTGATCATCCAATTGCTTATGCGAGTAGACAACTAAATCAAGCAGAAAGAAATTATACCACTACGGAACGAGAAGGCTTAGGAATGGTATACGCAGTGAAGAAATTCAGACATTATCTTTTAGCCAACAAGTTCAAATTCTTCATAGACCATCAAGCTTTGTTGTATTTAGTCAATAAGCCTTGTAACACGGGGAGGTTGGTTCGATGGTTTCTACTACTAATGGAGTTTGACTTCGAGGTAATAGTGAAAAAGGGGAACACACATGTGAGAGCAGACCACCTTTCAAGGCTAACACATGGAGAGCCACCAAGTGGGGTGCCCGATGATCTACCAGATGCTTATTTGTTCAATCTAGAAGTTTGCCCAAAGTGGGCAGAGAAATTGATCCCTATACTCACTCATGGCCCTCAACACTCTATCAATAGGAATAGCAAGAAAGAAATTCTTCAATCGAGGAACTTACACATTGTGTCAGGTAGTGTATACTACAAGGAACCCAACGGAGTGTTACTCAGATGTGTGGATGAGGATGAACAAACACAACTAATTGAGCAAGCACATGTGAACAAATGGAGAACACACCAAGGGACTCATGGAACCATCCGAGAACTGAAAAGATTAGGAGTGTATTGGCCTGACATGCCCAAGAATGTTCACGACCACGTAAGTAATTGCACAGAATGCCGAGAGACGATTCCCGAAGATCATATGTCTCAACCTTTTTCGACCATAGCACCCAATTGGAGTACAACTTTAGTGAAATTCTTAAAAACTCAAGAACATGAGTTAGGAACTAGCTTAGCAAGAAAGCGATCCTTAGAGGAAATGAGCAAGGACTACATTCTCATAGGAAAACAATTGTTCAAACGAGGGAAGGATAACCAACTAAGATTATGTGTGCATGAAGGAGAATATCTACCCATATTAGAAATGGCACATGCAGGTGCTACAGGAGGTCATTTTTCGGCTGAAAGAACTGTTAAAATGATCCTCTTTGCGGGCTTGTGGTGGCCAACTCTACATATGGATGCTGAAACGTATGTACGAAGTTGTGAGACTTGTCAGAGAACTAAATACCCAATTCGGAGAGATAACATGCCATTAAGACCCATGATATGCGTGAGAGCCTTCACAAAATGGGGTATAGACTTCATTGGACCTATCAACCCACCTGCCAAAGGATCACATGCGGAGTACATCATAGTAGCCACGGACTACTTGACTAAATGGGTAGAAGCAAAAGCCACTAGGAAGAATGATGCTCAAACTACCGCAAAATTTCTCTTTGAGCATATCTTCACCCGCTTTGGCTTGCCTATTGAGATTGTTAGCGATAGGGGAACGCATTTCCTCAATGAGGTAATCGAGTCATTAATGAACGAGTTCTTAGTGATTCATAAAAAATCAGCACCATACCATCCCCAAGCCAACGGACAAGCTGAGAGCTCTAACAAAGTATTGTGCACGGTGTTGACTAAGCTTGTCAATAATGGAAGGTCTGATTGGGACAAACAATTGCATCATGCAATTTGGGCATTCCGAGTTGCATATAAAACGGCCATTGGAACTACACCTTTCAATTTAGTGTATGGGCAAAATGCAATTTTGCCAATTGACTTCTTAGTGCCTACATTGAAAGTGGCCCAGCAATATGAGTGGAACGGTCATGAATTATCCCAACAACTAGATCAAATTGAGAAGTTACATGAGACTAGATTGCAAGCAGTAGCAGGCATCTATGCTGCTAAACGGAGACAAAAGGCATATTATGATGCACATATAAAAGACAAGGGACTTAAAGAAGGAGACTTAGTCCTAGTGTACACCCTAAAACAACATGCCAAGAAGTTACAAAAACGCGGATACGGACCCTTGATCATAAATCGAATCTCTACTAGTGGTGCAGTCAATCTCGCCACGCTAGACGGGGACATTCTTCCCAACTACATCAGTGGATGTAGAGTAAGACGATTCATGGAGCCCTTGACTGATCAAATGCTAGCACGATTGGTAGGTGCTCAAAATAGGAAAAAGGAAGAAGAGCGAATTAGAGAGGAAGCTCGACAAGAAGCACTAGAGCGCATTAAGAAACGGAAAGAGTGGATTAGGCAAAGAGATGAACGCTATCTCCAAGGAGAAGAGCCCATCCCTATGGCAAATTACCAAGTCGAAAATCATGGTAAAACGGGTATGTGTAAAACGCAACCTTACCTAAACCTAGGGATTGGCAAGACAGAGTACAAATTGATAGATGCATTGATAGACTCAGGAGCAGGACTTAGCTGCATGCGAAAGAGAATAGGAAAAGAGCTGCAATTAGAATTGAATTCCACAAAAGCCCGATTAATAGGAGTTGGAGGTCACACCGTAGAATGTATTGGAACCACGAATGTATCCCTCCACCTAGGAAATTCCTCAATGGAACAAAGAGTCCTAGTGTGTGAGGATGAAGATTTGATAGAAGACTTCATCCTAGGACACGACTGGATCATTGAGACAGAGGCGTGTATCCATCTAGCTCAAGGCTATATTTCGGCTACGATAGGGCATAAGGAGATTTTCAGCTTACTTGAAGAGAAACCATGTATTCAAACAAATATAATACAAAGTTCCGAGGAAGTTCAGAGGACGACATTAGAAAGTATCAACAATGCTCACAATTCAGAAACCAAACGCATAGAAGTTGAAACTTCAATCCTAGCGACGTCAGCAATAGAGTCGAAGTCATTCAATGCAGTTGTGGAAAAGCCAACCGTTAAGGAGACTTGCTCTCCTACACCTGCTCAAAACATCAAAAGATCGCACTATTGGAAACCAATAAGCAGACACTCAGATCAAGGCCCACCCAAATATAAGTGGGTATGCAGGGATCAAATACAGAGTCGAGAAGCGTCCGCACCCACTCTTAAGAAGGAAACAGGAATCACCAAACCAGCTTCACAGAAGTACATACAGGAAGAATCAGTGCAAGTATGGATCCCGAAGACTTTGCTCGAAGCTCAAAGATCGCGACTTCAGATATGGATCCCCAAAAAGCTCAAACAAGCAGCTAAACAGGAGTTAAAGACAAAAGAAGAGGTACTACATCAGACAAGTCGAAAGACAACAACACGTAGGAGTCATCCAAGAAATTGGAAAAGCAATGCCAATTTCACTCGAACAATGGAGGAAGCCAACAGAACAAAAGGAGCTGTAAGCATCAAGGAAACGAGACGACCTCCCTTAGTGTTCACCAAAGGGATCTGGAAACCAAAGCAACCACGAGGAGCGGAGGATAGAAGAGATAAAGCTTACCATTGCACTCATGAAGTTTCTAATGCACCTCAAGTAAGCATGATAGGGCCACATTACAAGGCCAAGCATTCGGCACATCCTTCTTCTATTTCAGGATAGTCGAGCACATTTTCCTCTTGGGAAATAGGAGAGCACTTGTACATACATTAAGGAAACTACTCCAAAAATTAATAATAATCGCTTCGGCTACAAACTAACTTTTCTGTTTTCCTTTTCAGAGAAAAAAAAACCTAAAAATGTGAAAAATCCAGGTCTTACCTTTCTCACACACACGGGAAAGGGACGACACCATTCACTCGGAGATATATCGAGCTTATCATAAAAAAAAGAAACAAAGGAGGATTTCTGATAATATATGGCAACTAATTCATGCTCTATATTGAGTGCAGATGGCGTCTACTAGTTCCGAAGCTACACAAGAGGAAGAGGTCCAGCTTCTTCCATTGGAATCAGTCACAAAAGCAAGAGGTCACTGGTTTCGGGATGACCAACCCGTAGCAGATCTCATCTTCATGGCAACTATCAAAATTATGGACACAGATCACTATTTTCCTATCATGTCACAGGACTTCAAACAATAATACAAGGATTGCCTCATATTGAAGATGTATGGACACACGCAGGCATAGAGGCATTCCTCAAGTTGCCAATCTATGTGCCAGATTTTCAGAGATGTGCACAAGTAATGAACACCATGCAACCTGCAGCTACAAAGATATCAGTTCCAGAAGCACGCGTCTTGGATAAAGTCGGAATTTGGAAGACAATTCAATTCACACATGAGTTAATCAATAAAGCTTTTGGATGGAATCAAGCAGGAATTACTAGTGTCAAAGAGGAATGTCATGACCCGAAGAAGAGGTCCTTCCTGGAGATTAACAGAATAGACATTGAAGACGCTGTCCGTCTTGTGCATCAACATTTCTGCTTCCCCAGTATGCACAGATACACGACTTCGCAAAAGATTGTAGTACAACTATTGTCACATGCCATGCGACAAATAGGAAACAAAATCAATTTAACAGGGTATGTCCAAGAAAGGCTATTTGAAGCCCAGAAGAAATGGGGCCAGAAGAAGTTTTTGAATGGCAGTTCTGCACTAACACTATTGATATATGAAGCTCTCGAGATGAAAAATTGCTTACGGGAGATGCCGACCTCAGAAGGGCTAGCCAAATACGCAAAATCCGCTACGGTCCCTAAGAAAAAGAAAGCAGTTGTTATGGTTGAGGAAGCTGGAACGAGCACACAAAAACCCATGAGGGGTACAAAGCGTCTACGGGAGGAGGAAGCCCAAGCTACACCACAATCAAAGAGAACTCATCTCTTACCGAAGATCACGACGGCTCAAATGCCTATTACAAGGAGAGATCTTTCCGCTGCCCTCGAAGAAACACATCAGTACATGCAAGGGCAGGTGAACTTAAACATTCAAGGTCATCATTATAGACAGGCAAGTCAAGAGAAACAACAACGGAGTCCAGAGAAGACACCAAAACAAGCTGGAAGATACAAAGAACTAGGGATAGATGATTCCAGTACCAATACAGATTCCAGCCCTGAAAAAGATACCTTGGATACTGATATACGGACAGAAACTCAAGAAGAAGAATGGAATGAGATTGATCAAGTGGAAGTGACGCCAGGAAATCATAAAGAAAAGGAACAGAATGTAGAAGATCCCATTGAACCGGATCATGTCATTCAGTTGAATGATACTACAAAGATAAGCATCAAGGAAGCTCCAACCAATGCTACTTATGTAAAACCACCTATCAAAGAGGAAGTCCAAACTCCAGTAAGTAAGGAAACAGAGAAGTTACAAAGCAAAGAACAAATTGTGATCGAGGTGCCGGATGACACACCTCAAGAAAAGCAGGCAAACATGGGGGCTGAGCCAAGGATCCAGCTTCAGATTAGGCAGCCCCATGACACTACATTACATATCGCACAAGGCAAAGATATTAATACCGGCGAAGAACCAAGCATTCCAAAAGCATGGCTGAATGTGGATGTCACTCAGCTGAAGCCGGTAGTCAAGCAAATGATTCAGACGGCCATGGACACTCAACAACAGTTGATGGAAATAGATGCCGACTATGATCAAGCAAGAAGAGAAAAGAATCAATTTCAAATCATGAGTGAGCAGCTATCGGCACAATTGATTGAAGCACAAAAAGAATTGGCAGTCAAAAATGCGGAGGTGCTGGCAATCAAGCTACAACATGAGGCATCCATCGCTCAGAATCAATAGATGCATACACAACTAACAGAGTTGCAAAGATTACACGATGCGAGCGAGGCTGAGAAAGAGAAAATGAAAATGAGAAGCATGTTATTAGAACAACAACTCAACTTGTATATGGAAGAGAACGACAGCCTCCGCAACAGAAATAAAGAATTGATGAAGTCTTTATTATATGATCAACCAATCGTACAACAGGAATCCACAGAAACCAAAGAAAAAGAATTAAGAGATCAGATCTCAAAATATGAAGAGCTGCTAAAGCAAGAACAAGCAAACATAGAGGAATGGAAGAGCCGATACACCAATGAAACCCATGCATTGAAGAGTCAATTACAAAAGGTGAACGCCAAATTGATACAAAGCTACAACGAAAATATGGATAATGTAGCTGACATTGGTAAAGAATTGCTGGCCACTAAAGAAACACTTAGAGAAGCCATGCAAGAGGTAAAAGAGAAAGATGAATGCATAACACGACTAAAGACTCAAATGAAAGAGAAAACACCAATCGGGACACCAGTAGTGCCGGCTACGGAAAATCCTACTGACGAGGTAGAGGTAAGTCCTCTATCTCACCCGATCTATAATTCTCCACTACATGAGCAGTTGGCCGACATACATGACGAACATCCAATGCCCTATACTGCAGAAATAAGTCAGAAGGAACGGGCACTAGTGGTGTCCCGGTTAACGGAAAATTTTGAAAATGAAGTCATCAAGGTAATGAAAGAGGCCAAGATCAAAGGTAAAGACCTGGACAAGATTATGAAGCCGTTCAATATTCCATACGGACTCTTGAAAGAGAAAACAAGACGTTATATAACGAAGATTACACAGAAGAGTCCAGATGAGCAGCTGAATTTCAAACACGACACGTTCGCATACACTCAAGCACAGTTTGAAGCTGTGCAACCAGTGTGGCGACGGAAATTTTTGGAGAAACATCCCACACTACGGGTGCATTGGCAAGCAGCGCCATATGCATTCCAGGTAAACCCTTCATTTTGTCCAATACCACGCAGAAGGGATACCAGGGAATTTTTGGATTTGCAAAGAAGCGGCACTATAAATAAGCAGTGGCTCAATTATCCCATGCTTCCGAGCCCGCCACATAACTACTTGCCAACGGAGGATTATATGGTCAAAACCATCGAATATTGGCTACAGAATTATGCGGCAGTACCCGATTTAACTGTCAGAATGACAAACAAAATACTTAGCATGATCCTTACAGTCTTGAAGGTATTCAAGCATGTGGCCTACACCTTTTTGAACTTCATAGGTATTAATCAAGGCACGAAAATCCTCATTTTTGATCTATCAGTTATGCCTAGCAGACCAACAATAATGGCGTATTATTCCAGATTAATGTTCTTGCCAAGTGTATATATGCAGACTTTTGAAGAAGCTTTCTTTACAGGATTTTTTGAGATGGATTCAGAAATTTTTTTGAAGATGTCATCCAATTTAAATGCCAGATTAGTGGCATATGAACTTAGCTTCTTCGCAGATCACAGACAGCCACCCAATGACGGTGTGAAGGCAGAACAATGGAAACAACTCATGATACGTGAAGCAAATCTGCTAAATGATACAGAGCAAAGAGTATATCAAACATATGCCCGTCGCTTATCAAAGCCTATCGGGGACGACAGAGTCCAGGAGGGGGGCAGTGTTGAGGGAGAGTCAAGTAAGAAGAAGAAAAGAAGACAACGAAAGAAGCAGCTTCACTAAAAAGAAATATCTGAAGATATATCTCTGCAAGAAGCCCCGCAGGGGTGCAACACCCATCT
The DNA here is from genome assembly GCA_020310875.1 of Ceratopteris richardii. NCBI lineage: Eukaryota > Viridiplantae > Streptophyta > Polypodiopsida > Polypodiales > Pteridaceae > Ceratopteris > Ceratopteris richardii. Next base: position 46,065,540 of record CM035437.1, on the reverse strand, counting down.
CTGCACAGAGCCCCGTAGGGGCACACACACCAAGGAAAGGACGTAACCCACATGGGTGCTTCAACCTCTTGATCTCTAGAAGGTCCAGATCGAAGACTGAAGCACCACATCTCCATACCTTCCACTGGTGGCGTGCGTGGCAACCCAGAATTAATGAGCCTATAGGTGAATTAGACTGCGAAATATCAGGTAGTCAGCCAAACTCCAGGGGTTGCGGGCGAGCAAAAGAAAAGAATGTAAAACAAGGATTAAGAAGAGGCCGTCAAAACTGAACACCTGTTTTACAAACAGGTAACGATGAGCAAAGGTGGCGTGCAGAGAAAAGAAGTGAATAACACAGCAAGGTCCGATGTGTGCAACCAAGACAAATCAGAGCGCCTCTAAAACGTAATGCAAGATCAAGAATCAGGCAATACTGACCACTGGATGCGTGCGGACAACAAACTGAGGACAAGAAGCAAAGCCTGTCAAGGGACGACAAAAACGAAGAGGAGGAGAGTGTTGCAGAGCTAAACGAAGCACAAAGCAGAGAAAAAGACGGGCCCCAAAATTTTTCCGATTTGGACATCATATTTTTGTATCATAATCATTCTTGTAATATATTTTCCGATGTAAATGCACTAGAGGAGTCCTCTAGATGCATCCCCACAGAAGATTAGAGATTTACCCATGTAAAATAGTAGGAAATTAGTCTTTTAGTGAATAAAGTGCCGGTCTCTTGTGTGAAAGGACCATTTTTAGGGCACTAGTATATAAGTCAAATGTGACTCTTTGTAAAAGACTTTTTGCCATTGTGAGAATAGAGAGCACAGAAATTCGAATTTGTGTCTTCTTCACTCTGTATCTTCTTTGTGAGCTTGTATGCATGTGTATTGCTTGGAAAGAGTGCTTGGGTGTGTTGTCTATCCATGAAAGTGTTTATTTGCTGTAGGTAAGGTGTGTGCGAAGTGTAGGAAGTGCTGTAGTGTAGGAAAGTATTCCCGCGACTCAGTATTTTGCTCATAACTTGAAGTAGGAGCGTCAGAATTGAGTGAAACCACTGCCATTGGATGCGTCTTCTCGAGAGCTTCGAAACGCATATAATATTTGCTATATTTGGAGCTCGGAGCTGAGAGAAAAGTCCAAAATACTGACGGCTGCTGCACCAAGTATCGTTTCGCCATGACCGACAGTTGAAGCTTGTTTGGATGAGTCTTAGCTTTATTTACACTCTTTGAGTAGCTCATTTGCATTGATTGTCACATGATTGCATGTCCTCATACACTCGGCTAGGTTTGTATACTCTTTGGATTGATAATTAAAAGTGTGTATCCCCACTATATGCACTTGAGAGGGGATTGAGGTATAGTCTCTTTTTCCGCAAGTCCCTAAGTTGGTACTTAGGTCAACAGTCCTCCTACTCATTCTCCATCAAAGCATGTTTCAAAGAAAAAGCACAAAGGTCAAGGCGCCAAGAAGAAAAAACATGAGAAGCAAAAGTAAATGCATAATTATTCTTTATGTATGATTAGCATTATATAGCAAGCCCATCTATTTCCAACATATGTTAGAAGACATTTTTATGCTAGCATATGTTGTGAATACAAGTTCTATACAAAAAGAACCCTCCTGAGCATTATATTTAGAAAATGATGTATTTAAGAATGATGCAATACTATATTGATCCTAAAGATAGTATGTTTATAATTCATGTTTCTAGATTGAAATCAATTCTATTTCTAAATATTGGTGTCCTTACGTGTTTCTTAAATAGAGGAAGGATTTGTGTGTGTGCCTACCATTTATGAGATCAATTTATATCTTAAGTGGTGTACCATTTATTTTTCCCCTCAAATGCTATATATTGATTTGTTTATCTTTGAATTGTATTCTATGGCCTATATAAGCTATTATTTTGTAAAGAAGAAAAACACAACCAATTCAAGCGAATAGAGCAATCATAGAACTTTTGATGGCTTCCTAATCGATTGAATTGGTTGTCTTGTATTGCAAACAAGATTTGCCATCTAATATGTTTCTTCCCTCAAATGCTTTATGTTCATATGTTTTTCTCTTACCTTTTGTGTGTGGCTTGTATAAATTAATTGTAAAGAAAATAGACATGATGAATTCAAGCAAATAGAGCAATTGGAGAACTTCAGATCACTCTAATCGCTTCCATCCTTTGTATCTTGTATTGCATTCATAATTTACCATTGCTTCTTTCCTCATAAGCTACATCTTCATTTGTTTTTCTCTAATCTATAGTATATGGCCCATATAAGTAATTTTTGGAGGAAAGAAAGGACATCAGCAATTCAAGGGATTGGGGCAACCGGAGAACCTCCAATGGCCCTTATTGCTTGAATTTTTTTGTCTTTTGTATCTTGTTCAACCTTTACCATTTTGATATATTTTCCCCCTCAAATACTATATCTATACTTCTTTATCACTAAAATGGATAATGTGACCTATATAAGGCCTATTTATCCTTCATGTTTATCTATCCATATACATTAGTTTTTACCAGTGTTATTGTTTGGGAGAAACTCTGTGAACAATAGAAACTAGCCAAGACCAACGACGTAAAATATAAGAAAGCCATTATGAATAGTGCAATCACTAAATAACCAAAAAAGGATAATAAGTGACAAAAATATTTAGCACTCAATGATCAGTGTTTATATAAGATGAAATATTATCATTTTTGGTCAAGAAAAAAAGGATAAGGGTGATTGTTACATTCTCAAAGTTTGGAACTTAGCTTGGATTATTGGTGGCAAGCCAATAATCCAAGCTAAAGTTCTCTTTGATCTAATGTTTACCACTGCACCATCAATTGAGAATCTAAAGTGTGATGAAACCTCATCAATGTACTCTAGAAGCTCTCAAATATTTTTGAGTTTCCAATTTGCAGTGGCAATTATTTTCTTAGGTTGAAAATTTGGATGCATCAGTAATTGTAATTCAAATTTTGGACAATTCTCTTATGAATCCAAGGGTATCTAATGTCCAAGCTTTTCTTCCACCTACTGTAGTAATATCCTAACACTAGAGATTGTCGAGATATCTGATATGAAAAAAAAAAAGAGTTGGGACTAACTTTACATAAAATGATGTCTCCTAATCCTTGAACTTCTTTGCTATTCCATTCCTTACCTAAACCATCATCAACCTCTGAATTGAAACTCTCATATTCAACCACACTATTTTTGTTTTATTTAATAAAATGTTTTTGGTAAAAACCATTGAATCTTTATCCTTTAAGAAATTTGGGTTGGTAACATTGCCCTTTTAATGACATCTTTCATCTTGCTCAAAAAACTTGAAATTTTTTATTGATCAACACGCTCCCAATCTAATAAAGAAATGGTAGGAGCTAGCAAATCTACAAAATAGATTTGCTAGCTCTTACCCGATGGTACCTGATATTCTATGAAATAGATAAATAATTGCATGGTATTGAAAAATGTAACAAGTTTGTCTGCATACACATTACTTCTTTTGACAAGATCGATCCAAAGAATTCCATCGATGTAAGTGATTGATTGTTCTTTATTATAGATAGAGATAGAGAGAGAGAAAGAGAGAGAGAGATGAAAGAGAGAGAGAGAAAAAGAGAGAGATGGGAGAGAGAGATGAAAGAGAGATAGAAAGAGAGATAGAAAGAGAGATAGATAGATAGATAGATAGATAGATAGATAGATAGATAGATGGATAGAGAGAGAGAGAGATGAAAGAGAGAGAAGAGAGAGACTGAGAGAGAAAGCGAGAGAGATTTACAAACACACACATGCATACTCATGTATATGCATGCATACATATTACATACACACATGCAAATGCATACATACATACACACACATGCATACACACACATGCATACACACACATACATACACATATGCATACACATACATATGCATATACATACAGTCTCACATGCATACACATACACACACATGCCTATGCACACATACATACACATATGCATACACATACATATGCATACACATACACTCTCACATGCATACACACATAAGAGACACACATACACACAATTTTCACACATAGAGACATATATACATACACACATAGACACACACACACACACACATATATATATATATATATACATACATATATATATATATATATATATATACACACACACACACACACACTCACATGCATACACACTCATGCATATTCATGCATATGCATGCATACATTCACACATGTACATACACATATATACATACACACATGCATATGCATACATACATACACAAACATATACATACATGCATGCACACACATATACATACATGCACATACATACACATACATACACATACATACACATATGGACACACATATACTTACATGCATATATACACACACAAAATAGGCACACATATACACACACATAGGCACACATAAACATACACACATGTACATACACACATGTACATACACACATGTACATACACACATGTACATACACACATGCATACACACATATAAACATACACAAACATATACATACACATGTATACACACATACACATATACACATACACAAACATATACATACACACGTATACACACATACACATATACACATATATATACACATGGATACATGCACATACACAAACACACATGTCACATGTAAATACACACATACACACATTTTAGGGTTAGGGTTTTAGGATTAGGGATTTTACTTTTACATACAAACACACATGCATACACACATATACACATACACACATATACCCATACACATATATATACACATGCATACACACATACACACATGTACATGTTTTAGGTCTAGGTCTTTAGGGTTAGGGTTCTTACATACATACACATATGCATACATGCATATACACACATATGCATACACACATATACACATACACATGCATACATGCACATAGACATACACACACATCACATATACAACCACACATACACATATATACATGTTTTAAGGTTAGGGTGTTAGGATTAGGGTTTTTTGGCTTTTACATACATACAGACATGTATACACATATATACATATATACACACATATACACATACACATATCTACACATACATGCACACATACACACATATACATATTTTATGTCTAAGTCTTTAAGATTAGGGTTTTAGGGTTTTTACATACATACACATATGCATACACATATATACACATACACACACATATACATACATACATGCACACACATGGAGACACATGCACACATATACACACATACACATATATATACACATGCATACACACATACACATACACACACATCACATATACATACACACATACACATATATACATGTTTTAGGGTTAGTGTTTGAGGATGAGGGTTTTTGACTTTTACATACATACACACATGCATACACACATATACACATACACATATATATACACATGCATACACATATACACACATATACATGTTTTAGGTCTAGGTCTTTAGGATCAGGGTTTTAGGATTTTTACATACCTACACATATGCATACACACATATACACAAATACACATATACCCATATGCATGCACATATATATAATCAAATAACGAAAAAAAATTAGAGTATTATGTATAATTAAATATATAGGAAATTAGGTTATATATATATATATATATATATATATATATATATATATATATATATATATATATATATATATATATATATATATATATATATATATATATATATATATATATATATATATATATATATATATATAGGATTTTAAGTTTAATATTAATAAATTTAGGAAAAAAAATAGAATATATTTTATTGGGGGACCATACTTTCACTTTTGCGTACGTTTTTGCTTCACATACCTTCACTTTTTGCCTTTTAATTCTTCAAATGTGCACTTAAGAGAGGGTCCGCCTGAACCTTTCAAACACTTTGAACCTTAGAGAAATTATAGAAAGACACTCTGCAACCTGCAACTTGCATCCAACTTTTCGCAAATATAACCTTTGTGAACAATTAATTGTGCACTATCTGTGCACCTTGACAATTGAACTTTGAACGCTTTGACTTTGCCCATGTTGACTTGACCTTTAACATATTGACTTTGACCACTTTGATTTTGATCCTTTGACTTTGATCGTGTTGAATTTGACCAATATGACTTTGTTGGGCTCAACAGACATCATATATATCTACCTAATAGATATGTCTTACGTGAAGGGCGAATTGGCCAACAAGTGCAACAACAAATGAAAGCAAGCAGTTGAAAGAAGCTTGGGATATAGGAACATAACCCGCTGGTATGAAATGGTTGTCGATCTTTTATGATCTCCCTTATTGGAGTGAGTTATTGATCAATCATTTGGTGGATCCAATGCATATTTTCAAGAATGTGGGAGAGATGCTCTAGAAGACATTGATCGAAAAGAAGGAAAGCAAAGCACAAAGGGAGGACTTGGAAGAGTGAGATAATATGCAAGAGTTGTGGATAATTACCAAGCTGAACAGATAGTGTCACTACCAAGAGCACCTTAGGTGCTTTGCAAGATGGAAGAACAACAAGTGAAGAAGGTGATTTCAGAGTTTCGAACACCTACTGGGTGCGTGAGATATCTAAAGACTGCCTTCATATGGAATAATAATCTCAGAGGGCTCAAGTCTCATGATTGGCACAAGTTTTTATAGTTTGTGCTCCTTGTAGCTGTGAAAGATTGTCTTTCGGAGGATGTGTGAATAACCGTTTATAAAATCAATTCTTTGGTATAGTAGATCTCTTCTAAAGAGATAAGGAGAGATAGCATAGAGATGCAATAGTAAGGCGGGATAAGAGTGGCTTACATCAAGTAGACTCCACGAAGCTATGGACAGATGAACGAGACATATTTATACTTCTTGATCATTGCGAGCAGGTTGTATTTATGCCAGATTCAAACCACAATGGCTATTTATTTTACAAGTCTCTCCACATATTAGAAAAATTTGTGAGGATATAGATGTAGAAGAAATTCCATCTATAGTGGACTTTTTATAGTCGAGGAGGAAGACATCATTGTCTGAGAAGAAGGGATCTTTGAAGAAGATGAGGTACACGATGAGGTAACAAACGATATGTTGTAGGAGGATGATGATCAAGAAGAAGTGGCTATACCAAGAGATCTAGAATTCATTAATGTAGAGATAGATATCCTCTACACGTCGGATCTCCAAGAGGATAATAGAATAGAGGATTTATGAAGCAAATACTTGTATGTACTTATTTGTGTTTACTTATTTGCACTGTTTTTTTTTTATAGACTACTATTTTTCTATATTACTATTATTATCATATGCTAATTATTTGAGTTTTCTATTGCAGTGCACGATGGGAGACAGTCCATCGTTCAATCCACATTCCATGACAGAGGAGTAGTTTTTAGAGTTTATACCTCAGACACCAACAAGAGATTCTCATATTGATGCATATAACATCCTTATAGTGTGGGTCTTGGGCAGGTACCAACTCTTATACTGGCACCCATACTGATGCTTATACCAATGTTATTGTATTGACACTTATACCAATGCTTATGCTGATATCGGAGCTAAACCGCCCTCGTGTATTTGCGCCAGTATAAGGGCCGGTATACCTCTCATATTTTGTAAGTGTTGTCTCGCTTCACTTTATGGGCACCTTTGGAACTAGGTAGCATAGTCACTTAATCATTTACCTACACAAAAAGAAGTTTCCATAAGGAATCCTCTCTTTTGTTGTAAACCTGACATGAGGTTATGCGATTGGAAGGACAACATGAAATAGAAGACATTCAGACACTCAGAGATTATTTCCAAAGGAGAGAATGTTTAAAGTGAAAAACTGACGCACACAAACTTCACAAGTATTTATGGACAAAGAATATGAAGACTTAAGTCCCTTTATTCAATATATTAAGTGTGACAAAAAAAACATAGAATTGTGTGAGATAAAAATTAGTTCGTATCTTCTCATACTTTTCTCTCTTGAAAATTTAAAGATTTGCATTGTGTAGTGTGCAAAAACAATATTTCTTAAATGAAAACAAAAATATTAGACCAAGTACAAGAAATTATATCACCTTAGCGGCACTTTTAGAGCATACCTACTACAAAGAAGCCTTTTTTCGTAGGATTAAAAGAGATGGGAATATTATATTTTTGTACACATGAAAACACTCTATTTCTTGATTTCCTTAATATGCCATTCACAAAAGGCCCCTTTTTAGCCATCTTTTTCCCTAATGAGGACCAAGATGGGGAAGAGGAAAATCATCCTTGGATTCAATTTATTGGAATGACGTTTTTATCTTTTTTTTTTTTCTAATTGGTTAAGTGAGTTGTTGCCCCTTGTGAGTCATTCGATTATCTCATGGAGAGCTAGTACAAATGATATCAACACTACCATTGCATTAGCTTTGTTTACATCCATAGCATATCTCTATACGGGCTTGCATAAAATAGAATTTAGCTACTTTGGAAAATGCATACAACCAACCCTAATATTATTTCCTATAAGTACTTTGGAAGATTTCACCAAACCCTTAGCATTGTTCGAACACATTTTGATTGATGAGTTGGTAGTAGGTATTCTTATTCCTTTAGTACCTTTAATCGCTCCAGTACCCATGTTGCTCTTGGGGTTGCTTACAAGTACTATACAAGCCTTATTCTCTACCTCTTTAGGTATAGCTTATATAGGGGAGTTAAATGAAGGACATCATAACATAAACTTAAGAAAAAAAGTTTTCAAATAACACTTATCATTAAGAATTATTAACCGACAACTAATTACACTTTTCCAAAATTAAAAGACCGAATGATACACATACGTTCTTTGGATATATAGTGTGAGAAGTTATTAGTCTACTATGTTTAATTGGATAAGTTTTGCTATCTATGTGCCTTTAGAATGTTTAAGCTAATATCATATTGTAAACGTTATGGTTTAAACGGTAAACGTAGACTAACTACATTCAAGTACTAAACATTTAAGTAAAAACAAATGTCAAACGTAAAAAAAAATAAATTGATTAGACATTTACCTTTAAGGTTACCAACGTTCAAAAAACTTGTTGTAAACGTTGCTTGTGATCAGCCACCTACCTTTTGTTTAAAACATGATTAATTCTTTACGTTTACTTATGGTGATAAAAGAAATCGATAAGTATTGTGCTATCCTAATACCTAAACCACACACAAAATGTAATAGCTTGAACCTAAAAGGCCAATGATAATGAATGTGACAATTGGAGATGAAGGAATAAATGAGATTGTGTCAGATGAAAGAGCTTTCTCTCTCTCTCTCTCTCTTGCGTAAAACAAAAGACGCTTCGCATAGACAATTACATGATCGTAGAAGCTAATACGTATAGGAAACCTTTTCGTTAATACCATTAAGGTAAATCGTTTTGCTTATACCTCACATAGAAGTGAAACCCAATAGGAGCGATAGTTTACTGATAAGTAAACGATTTTAGCAAATAATTTTGTGTCTAAGCGAAAGTGGAAACAACACTAAAGCACTAAAAACTTAACAGGGGGACCTTTGGAGCACCCCCGGGGGCACGTTTGGCCATTCTTGGGGGTGCATTAGGGGTCATTTAGGGCACCTTGGGGGATTCTCGAAGGGCCATTTTGTGGTATCGTTTCTCATGTTTTGGGGCCACCGCACCCCTCCTCTTTAGCTCCTCTCACTTTCTTTTGCAGGGTGGCTTGTATTTTTATTCGGGGGTTGGAGGGCTTTGGGATTTTAACCTTGAGGCACCAAATTGTGTGCAACTATGAGGGGGACCTCATTAAACATCCGACTTTTTGTGCTCACTTTAGTGTCTAATTTCTACGATCTCGCTACATTGCTTCCAACCCAAGCACTTGGGTATGTGCCACCCTTCCTTCTTTGTAATCGGTGGCCCTCCATTTTGGTATTAATAATATGAATTTCATTTTGGCTATCAACTGTGACTCCTTGTGCTTGTACTTGCTATAACCTGCTTGCAAGTACAAGGCATTTCGGGCCTTTTCGGCCTACTTTTGGCTCAAATGTTTTCGAAGAACCTTCAACCAGGTGTGTTCATAACACTTGGTATCAGAGCAATGTCTCCCTCTCGGCTCGGTGCATCGGCTCCTCATGGGAGCAACGGCCTATGCTTTCTCAAATGGCTTCTGAGGAGTCGTCTCTCAACTTGGACACATTAAGACACATCACGGAGATGGGGGAGATTGATTCTTGGGAGCGACATGCCTGGATTAGACATCAAGGGCGCTTGGAATGCATCGTTCCTTTTGGGCCGACCGAAACTTTCTACTACCCTCCTTCAAGCATGGAAGAGGAGGATCATTTCAGCTCCGACCACCAAGATTGTGGTGAAGGGCCATCACACATGCACGATTATGAGCCGCCTGGATACCCAGATCTGAACATGGACTGTTTGGCTCGGCTAGAGGATTTGCTCACTAAATTTGCTAAGGTGATGAAATCATTATTTCGCTTCTTCAAGAATATAAAGACGTCTTACCAGAACACTTACCTATTGGATTGCCACCGTCCTGTGACCACTCACAAAAGCTCCATACAGAATGGACTTGACACAACTACAAGAATTGAAAAGATGGTTACAGGAATTATCAGAAATGGGTACATATGCACCAGTAAATCCACTTACGGTGCGCGAGTTCTATTCGTCACAAAAAAGGATGGGTCTTCAAGGCTATGCGTCGACTATCGGGCTCTGAACAAGCATACAAAAAAAAAAAAAAACCTCTACCCCGGATTGATGATCTCCTAGATCATCTCACGGGAGCTAAGTATTTTACAAAGATTGATCTTCGTTCAGGGTACCATCAAATTCACATTGCCCCTGAGGACGTTTACAAAACTGCTTTTAGAATAAGATACGGCTTTTATGAATGGAGAGTCTTACCATTTGGTCTCACCAACAGAGTGGCTACCTTCTCTGTGGCAATGGATGCCGACTTCCAAGATATGATGGATGAGTTTCTCATCAACTATTTAGATGATGTCTTTAGTCGTTCACTAGAAGATCATAAGGATCATGTTCGTCAGGTCTTACAACATTTACGTGACAAACAATGGTATGTGAAGCCTGAAAAATGTGTATTTGCAGTGTAAGAGATTGAGTTTTTGGGGTTCATTATCTCTCATGAAGGACTCATAATTGATCCAAAGAAGATTCAAGCAGTACAAGATTGGCCTACTCCACGTACAACCACCCAACTGCAGGAGTTTGTGGGCTTTTGCCAGTATTGCCGAAAGGCAATTCGAGATTTTTCTAGGGTCATGGCCCCTTTGACAGACCTCATAAAAAGTAAGCAAAGCTTGTCATGGAATCCAGTTGTAGAGGCTACGTTTCAACACATGAAGGTGGTTATGACTGAGACTCTATGTGAAGTGGCACGACCGTCCGATGGTCGACTGCACTTGGATTCCTGAAGATCGACTTTTGGCTCTGGACTGCGAGATCGTACTATGCTATTGGGATCTTCTCTGCATCAACACATGCCTAGGATTTAGGCATCCCCCTTCTCTACTTTTATCAAATCTATGTAATTTCTTTCTGCACTTGTCATTGCACGTCCCCTAGCCTTAGTTACTAGCTCTTGACAAGGACTTCAAGGTTCTAAAAGAGGGGAGAATGTTGCAGTTCTAAGAGGTTTTCGAAAATGGGAGTGCCGCTGATCCTTCACCCCTCCATGCGGGGACTCCAGGGCCTCATCGGGCCCTCCTTGGGGGCATGTCCGAGGGCACATTTGGCCATTATTGGGGGTGCATTGCGGGTCCTTCGGGGCACCATGGGGGCTTCTCGCAAGGGCATTTGGGGTACCGTTTCTCACGTTTTGGGGCCTCCACACCCATCCTCTTTGGCTCCTCTCACTTTCTTTATCCAGGGGCTAGAGGGCTTTGGGAGGTTAGCCTTGAGATGCCAAATTGTATGCAACTGTGAGGGAGACCTCATTAAACATCCGACTTTCTGTGTTCCCTTCGCCTCCAGCCCCAACCGTTAAGTACTTGCCACCCTTCCTTCTTTGTAATCGGTGGCCTTCCGTTTTCCGCTTGGCAATATGAATTCCATTTTGGCTATCAACTGTGACTCTTTCTGCTCGTACTTGCTACAACATACTCGCAGGTATAGGGCGTTTTGAGCCTTTTCGGCCAACTTTTGGCTCATACGTTTTCAAAGAACCTTCAACCAAGTGCGTTCATAACATTGTCAAGGTGTTTTGCACAAGCTTCGTAGCCTTAGTGTATCTGTTCTGAAAAACTTATAATGAATACATAACTTATTTGCGCGTCTTTTAAAAACAATATAGATACTATGGACCCACGAGAAAAATGCACGCCTGAAAGACGGACCGCTAAGTGGGGGTTCACAGTGGGCGGCACCACAATCCTGCCAGCGCATGTTCCAGGCTCCAGGTCATTGAAAAAAACTTTATTTTATTATTTCTGCTCTTTCAATTGTGATATGAGTGTATAGTTTATTTACTGTTTCATTGTTCACACAAGGCGGCAGCAGAAAAAAAGCTTTCTATACTTTCACCTTTCTGTTTGAACATGTAGGAGGCGGCAGCACCAGTTTTTGCATCGTTCCATCCGGAACATGGCCAAAAACACTCTCAGTTCTGCCGGTTCTGTGTGAATGCAGCCTAATATGTGTCTTCAACATTGACTCCATGGTAATATTAATACATTATCTGATTATTTTTCACGTCCTTGAAAGAGATATTACGCAATTGCATAGACTACAGCTATTAACAGTCTTACCATGGCCGACAATCGTGTTTTCCTTGAGAGAAAATGGTATAATTCTCTCTGTTTTGCGACGTTATCATCATTTCATGGAATCATCGCTAGGACATACCCACGAACAGTGACTAGCACACCTTCTGGACCATTGCGTCTTTGCACATTTTCATCATCCACATAACGACTTTGCACATTTTCATCATCCCATGGTGTACGAAGGCAGTGGAAGGTTGATAACCGTGGTTTTTACTTTCGTCATCATGTTTATACTGTTCGTAATGCCCTGAGATCCAATGCCGCTATCACGGAGGCCCTGAAAAGTGGCGAAAACACGATCTGTTATCCCATTGAGGAAGTTCATTCTCATGAATGTAGATGATGAACATATCTGATTTTCAGAGGCCCAGTTTTCGACGTTGAATGACTCCATTATCCATGCATTGAGAGAGAGAGAGAGAGAGAGAGAGAGAGAGAGAGAGAGAGAGAGAGAGAGAGAGAGAGAGAGAGAGAGAGAGAGAGAGAGAGAGACCTGGAAAGGAAAATGATCAGGTCCTCGAGATGGGGCAGAGTTTATTTGCACTGTTCCAGTCTCCATCGCATCACTTATCATGATTGCCTTGTTTATATCACGAGTGAAAACACAGCCCTGCAAGATGATAAAATCGATATCACCTCACTCGAATACGCTGTATTTTAGTTAAAACAAATTAGAAAAGGTTCATTTTTCATGTCTGAGATCATCTCATCCGCATCAGAATGGCTCTGCACGCTTCGTAGGTCTTCGTTCGATCACCATCACAAATATGAACTGCATTTCAAAGGTGTACTTACCTCCTCCCTAAGCTCATACATATTGCATACATCTCTAGAAATACGTATAGCATTACATATGTTCATTGCACACACATATATTGATGATTGCACACATTCTTACATATTACGTTGTAAGATGCATACTATCTATGTACATACAAGATATAGAACCAAATCAGTTGCGTTTGGTTCGCATACCGATCCAACCTGTTTATGATCAAGCATAGACAAAATGCCATGCTCGTCCTTAAATCTAGGACAAAATTCCCAACCAAATAACAAAAATATGCCAAACGTTTTCGGTGTTGATAGCTGAAACAACTAAACAACTGACAACATTGCAAATTGCAATTGTAATTGAGAATATATTGACCTCTCAATGTTCTCTCAAATAAATACCTGTAATGCAAGATTGCTTGCATTACAATGATGAATTCCCTCCTCTACACTTGTGATTCGGACAACTGGTACAACAGGTCCAAATGGTTCTTCCCAAGCAAGCCTCATATCTGGCCGTACATTATCCACAAGAAGAGGCCAGATTAGGTTTCCCTCTCTCCTGTATTCCTGCCAAACATGAAAGGCATGAGGTTAATCAGCAATATTACCCAAAAAAAAGGGGGGGTAAAAATGGTGACTATTGGGTAGGTCCAAAAGAAGTCCAAATATTGTAAATGTTCAACAGGAATCCCATGAGTCATCTAAACATTAATAATACCGGCAAAAAAAAAGGGGAAAAACAGCAACAAAATAATACCCTAGCCATAGCATTCCCTTAAAACTGCTCAGCACAAGCAGCTTGCTATTCTTCGATGAACTACTTGTCATCAATATTCTCCCTCCTTCACCCTACATGTGTAGAATTTCGATCACAAATAACCTCCCTCTTCTTACCTTGAGTATAGTGTAGTTGGTAAAAAAAAATTCTTCTTGCAGTCAAAATAGAGCTCCTACTTTGCCATCAAAAGTATGGAACATATTGAGAATAAAGTTTAATAAATGCATATCAATTTTCAGCTGTTCATTCGCACAATTGTCAGAGCATCCAAAATAGAATATATAGGCCTCTTACTCCCCTTCTTGCCTCTGCAAACTCAAAAGCTGGCAAAGTAGCCATTCAACTTGAATCTTTTTCCCTCATTAATATAAATTCTTTGGGATACCCTTTCAAATTGCAGAACAAAATCTTGAATGTGAGATACATCTTCTTCCTCCATATGCATGTGTGTGTGTGTGTGTGTGTGTGTGTGTGCATGCGTGTGTGCACACATGTGCATGTGTGTGTGCATGTGGTCATTCAGTCCGTTTATTTGGGTTGGAAGAAGGCAGGGGAAGGCTTGCATCTTACTTTAACAGAACCAGTTCACCTCCAAATTTTAGGAAGAGAATGGACATTGACCTGGCAAAAAGTGGCACCTTTGACTCGTGCATCATCAACAAGTCCCTCTATAAATTTGGCAGATGACTCAGTCACCACTGCAGTGATGTCACAGTCATCTTCAGGAGCTCCAATTGTGAGTTTGCTCATTAACGTTACTACTTTTTCAACAAGGACATCTGCAACAGTCTCCATAACCAGAACAAGCTTCACAGCAGTACAGCGCTGGCCACTGCTAAAAACAAAACCATTTCTGAAACTAGCTCTTGATTTGTAAACAGTTAAACTTCAAATGTTCTCCTGATTCTGAGTTACTATCATCACACCTGTATGAGAACCCGCCTTTGACAATGTTTGCTGCAGCTAAATCAAGGTCGGCATCCTCCAGCACGATGCATACATCCTTTCCTCCTAACTCCATCTGAAGTGGAATCATACCTGCCTTCTTTGAAATCGCAATGCCAGTATCCCCTCCAGTGAAACTGCCAAAGAACACATCATGTCATCACATTTTGTAACATTTCGGTCTCATGGGTCATTCTGGCCTTTAGAAGACACTCATATACTATTTCATCATTTCATTTTATACCCCTCCTATGCGCATACCATGATTGTATTTCTATAGATTCACCCTCTCCATCCTGCCCTTGTTTACCTTGATCCTAATTATGATGTGTTGCACATTGTTCCCTTTCATCATGTACTTGCATTTTGTCTCTTTATTGATGACAAAGTTCTACACTCTTCATGATTATGTTGATTTGTCTCGTGGGTCAATTCGGCTAGCAGACAGATATATTTTCATTTCTTCTTCTTCTTCTTCTTCTTCTTCTTCTCCCTCTCCCTCCCTCCCTGTTATGACCTCCAGGATCCTCCCTGCTGGACAAGACAAGACACAAGCCATATTCACAAACAATAGAAGGGCGGACATCAGACTCACCTCCGAGCCATAGAGCCAATACGGGCTCGCCCCCGAGCCCGGGAGCCTGCAGCCAAGCAGGCAGCCACCTCCAAGGGACTGGAGTCCCATACCACCAGCCCCCCACCAGTACGGGTGATGAGGCTCTGCCAAAGGGCTAAGAGTCCAAGTGCCTCACGTCAGAGATCCTCCACAAATGAGCCCATGGGTCCTATTTATAGGCTCAAATGAGGAGCTAGTCGAGTTCACACTAAGCGGCGAGTTCATATTTGGCCGAACACTTTTAACTACAAGCGCCCATCAAGATGTCCTTTAATTTTGGGGATGTAACACTTCCCCCCTTATTTCTAATTGCTGTCCTCAGCAATGTCTTGGCTACAACCAAGAGTCCAATGTGTCGACAACCTAACGGACTCCCAAAAGCCAAAATGGACTCAGGTCTGTGCCTCCACTAATCAGATACTCAAGATAAGAAGTCTCTGGGACTTTCTCTCCCTCTGGACTGAAACCAAGTCGGATTCTAGTGGAACACGTCTGATAATATCTTCCAAGCTTAGATCTCCTCCACGAGTGTCACATAGAATCATCCTGTCTGAGCTGAGAGGCAAGGCAACTGTCATGAAACCAAGATACCTACCCAAGTTGCCAAGCAGGCAACTGTCATGGGACCAAGATACTTCTCCAAGTCACCAACCTGTCAACTATCACAGAATCAAGATGTCAGTGATTCCTCAAGATAGATCAGACTTGTAAGATACACCAACGATCAGTGATCAAATACAGATCACCATCGAGAAGATAACACCATGCACGTGTCAGTTTGAATTGTCTCAAGATCTAGGGTTATCCTACGGTATACCCTCTTGCCCCACCAACACCATGAGGTGCACACATATTGTGTGAATAGTGTGGAGAACAATGAAGTGCAAGGAAGACAACATAATGCAAGGCGGTCTCAATCCTGTTCTCCTCCTCCCTCTGTAACAATTCCTTCCTCCGGGAAGGAGTCTCTACTCTAGACTAAGGATCCATGCCTCTAGGTCTCGTGGTTGAGAACGAGATTAGCTCATGATTAAATATCAACATCAACGGGCAATACATGAGCCGATATTGAATACTATCATGAGCATACAACAAGCGGGGAAAGTCACTCACCCAATCGGACCATAAATGAGAGGTATATGCCATGCGAAACCATACCATCTCTAGACATAACAATGGGGCACACATTTTGTGGGCAACGGCTCTTGGGTAAAAAACCCAACGGGCTTCCATCACAACTCAGGGGCTAAGAGGGTTGCCATCAAGGGCGACATCCTCTCTAATATATCCGGCTCCATAACGCTCGTGTCTACATAGGTATCCCTGATGGCTATACCATCTATCCCTGATGGCTATACCATCTATACATAGGTTACCCACTAGCCCCTTTGGTAGAGTGCATCCACGTCATGCCGAAACAAAGACCAATGTGCTCATAAGTAAAAAGAATGCAAAAGGACAGTGGATGCATCTCTCCCCAGTGCTCTATTGAGGAATAAATTCCTTAACCTCCTCTCAGGACCATAGTCCTTCTCACAAGGTAGATATCATCGATGGTTCAACCCGAGGAATGAGTCCTCCATCATATGGTAGATCCCATCGGTGGTCATGGAGGAAGAAGATCCCCTCTCACATGGCAATCTCAAACGGTGATATAGAGGCACCCAATATCCTCTCTCTCATTGCAAGCATCTTCTAATGCCTCCCATGGGGTATATACAACAGAATTATGTGCAGAGGTCCCACTCTAGGTGGTCTCATGACAAATACCGCCTATGACCCAACCTATGGAAATCCTCTCAGAGCATAATGCCTATGGATGTAGACCGGTAGTCATACCACCTCATTAATCATCCACCAATCCCTTAACTCGTATCCCTAACCACAAATAGTGGCCTACGAGAGAGAAACTCGACCTGCCCAATGCCACACAAGGGTATGAAAACTGTACATGCCTGGAAGGACCCATCTATGCACCTAAGATCGGGTCTCATCCACATGAGACCATAGAGGTCAATAGCCATGGATCTCAAAAAAGATCCCCCAAAGAATACCAATCACTCATATGACTCTTAGTCACACCATGTGGCATGAGGTAGACGACTGTCTCCCTCCGTCCCATAGTAAGCCTATCATTGTGGAAGCGGCTAGTATGTATCCATAGGGTCACAAGGATGACCCGGATCCTCTATCAACCACTAGTCGTCAAAAGGAAATCCCTTCCACGAAGGTTGTAGACCTTGCAAGGTATGACCCTCACCATAGGTCTCCTCGACTATCTAGCTTCGGTCCGACCTTGGTAGGCAAAATCCTCCCCAAGGATTTCTTTGGATAGACAGGGCCATACCTTGATTAATCCCTCTCATGTCTGGAGTCACACCCAATGGGTGGGCCTGCAAAGCACTTCAAAGAAGTACTCCTTTCGGCATCCCCACTTCAGCTAAGCAGCTATAGGATCCAATAGATCTTTGAAGTCTTAGGTCAATACTCAAGATCCTCAGAATCCCCGTGAATATTCATCCAGGGTCTCTTCCTCCCACTTCTTAATCAAAGAGGAAAGTGAGTGTACTCATGCCCTTCATCTTGAGCACACCATGGGTATGCTAAAATCATGTGCAAAAGACCCCACCTGACCATGAACAGCCACCATTGCTCATCTTATGGAGTTTAAAATCTGAATATACCACCTCCTAATCTATACATCCAGTTATAAATCCCGATGTTATGGAAGTACTTGGGAAGAACACCCCTTTCGAGATGTAGCCCGTGCTTGTATGCAGGGTATGGAAGTCGTCATATCTTCCATTGGCTGAACCGGACTGGCTAAAGCTGATGGCTGAGAATTAATGGGCTGTGGGAACATCTCCATGACAAAGAAGGTGGAGTGGCTGAAACTGCAAGTATGGAGGCTAAGGTGTGAAGGACTCTTCTCTCTACGTGCAATCTTGGTAAATGTGGTCTATGCCAAGACGAAGAGAGGAGAAGCCATTTGTATGTTCCTAAATTAAGATCCTCCCACCTCCACTATTTTCCAGCTACATCCTTAATTAATTTAGAAAGTTTTCAAACTTTCTAATTCTACACATCACCCAAGTAATACCAGCCACATAGAATGTATGAAGGAGAATGCATGCACCCAATTCGAAGAGGTGGGTCCACCAAACTTATGCTAGAAGACCCCAAATGGAAGATTCCTTGTTGTCCAAGTAATTGCCTTGCAGCCCAAGTACTTGCCTTGCAGCTCAAGTAATTGGCTTGCAGCCCAAGTAATTGCCCTGCAGCACAAGTAACTACCTGCGCAAGGTAAAAAAACCATTGCCCACCTACTACAGCTGCCCTAATGATGCCCTGCTGCTTAAGGAAGATGACTGCCTTCTTTTCATCAACTGATGGATGAATTACAGCCATACACAACTGTGCACTCATATAGAGGTGCTGCTAAGAAAAAAATTAGGCTGGGCTGGAGTGCAAAGAGGGGGCAACGAATAGATATAGTGGCTGTCCAGCCCTCCCTACAAGCTCCATCCCATTCCTTTCATCTTTTCCCATCCAGCCCCTTCATTTCTGAGTGTACATGTGATTTCCTCAGGCCAACCGAATGCATCTTATAGGTTGATGATGGGTTTCCCTCTAGGCATGCGTCATGGACAAAAATCAGCAATGCTCATCATTTTTTCTTCGCCCAATGTTATGACCTCCAGGATCCTCTCTGCTGGACAAGACAAGACACAAGCCATATTCACAAACAATAGAAGGGCGGATATCAGGCTCACCTCCCAGCCATAGAGCCAATACAAGCTCGCCTTCAAGCCCGGGAGCCTGCAGCCATGGATGTAGCCACCTCCAAGGGACTGGAGTCCCATACCACCAGTCCCCCCACCAGTACGGATGATGAGGCTCTGCCAAAGGGCCAAGAGTCCAAGTGTCTCACGTGAGAGATCCCCCACAAATGGCCCCATGGGTCCTATTTATAGGCTCAAATGAGGAGGTGGCCCAGTTCACACTAGACGGCCAGTTCATATTCGGCCCGACACTTTTAACTACAGGTGCCCATCCAGATGTCCTTTAATTTTGGGGACGTAACACTCCCTCCC
Organism: Ceratopteris richardii; assembly: GCA_020310875.1. Lineage (NCBI taxonomy): Eukaryota > Viridiplantae > Streptophyta > Polypodiopsida > Polypodiales > Pteridaceae > Ceratopteris > Ceratopteris richardii. Next base: position 46,045,532 of record CM035437.1, on the reverse strand, counting down.
TCCCTCCCTCCTCCTTCCTCTCTCTCTCTCTCACACACACACACAAATAGATAGATAGAGAGAGAGAGAGAGTGAAAGGAAAGTTGTATACGCACATCGAAAAGAAAAAAGAAAAAAATAGAAGGGGAGAGAGAGAGAGAGAGAGAGAGAGAGAGAGAGAGAGAAACAAAGAAAGAAAGAAAGTCATATTAACGTCTTCTGGAGGCCAAACTTGGCCTATGAGACAAAAACCATGTACAAGTGTAGTAACCCTGTGTAGAAGATGAAATGAAATAAAAAAGTATACCGCTACACAAAGCAATATAGGACTGGCAAAGTCTAGGGAGACGTGGCTCTGACTCTGCATATAATGGCCACCTAATACATGGGGTATCCATAATGTGAGTAAAACACCCTAACTATTGGTGATGGGTGGAGGTGGGTGTAGTATGTGGTACATCGGTGGTGGACTGAGTGCCTCCTTAAGGAAGACAACCCAGGGGGTGGTGGTACGCCTATGCTCCATCAGGTGGTCATAGGCTGTCCTGATGCGTGAGATATCCTCCTGATATAGTCGTGGTCGACGATATCCACCCATGCGTGGTCAGCGCCGTGCTCTCTGTGCTGCTGCCTGGTGGAGCGTGAGCCCTATAGATGGGCCTCTCTGATGTAGCTCAGCTCGCTGAAAGAACTGGGTAATGGTCTGCTGGGTACTCACCCGTGGCTGATGTGTGGGCTGTAGTGACCGCTCTCGCCTCTTGTATGCTGCTGCGAGGAAGCGTCCCAAGCGTCGCTGGTCTCCCATAGTCATGCACAACTGGAGTGACTCCTCTATCTGGAATTGTGCTCGTAGGTCTAAGTATGTTGGGCATCTGATAACAAAATGCTCCTCACTCTCTACCTCTGTCTCGCATGCTGGGCACCACCTCTCCTCACGTGGGACTCCCCTGGACCGACCCCTCTCAATCTCGAGCTGATGTGATGAAACCGGAGCTGCCCAATGAGGACTCGAAGATGGTGGGGTAGGTATGTCTGCATGTATCTCCGAATCTCGATGAAGCCCTCGTCCAATATATGTAGAAAATGCTCACGTTCGAGAGAGAGAGAGAGAGAGAGAGAGAGACAGAGAGAGAGAGAGAGAGAGTCATATTAACGTCTTCTAGAGGCCAAACTTGGCCTATGAGACAAAACCATGTATAAGTGTAGTAACCCTGTGTAGAAATGAAATGAAATAAAAAGTACTCGCTACACAAAGCTATATAGGGTTGGAAAAGGCTTGGGAGACGTGGCTCTTACTCTGCAGATAATGGCCACCTAGTACATGGGGGATCCATAATGTGAGTGAGTAAAATACCCTAGCTACTGGTGATGGGTGGAGGTGGGTGTAGTATGTGGTACATCGGTGGTGGTCTAAGTGCCTCCTGAAGGAAGACAACCCAAGGGGTCGTGGTACTCCTGTGCCCAATCATGCGGTCATAGGCTGTCTTGATGCGTGAGATATCCTCTTGATATAGTCGTGGTCAACGATATCCAACCATGCGTGGCCGGCGTCATGCTCTCTGTGCTTCTACTTGGTGGAGCCTGAGCCCTATAGATGGATCTCTCTGATGTAGCTCAACTGGCTGAAGAACTGAGTAATGGTCTACTGGGTACTCCCCGTATGCGTGGGCTGTAGTGACCGCTCTCGCCTCTCGTATGCTATTGTGAGGAAGTGTCCCAAGCACTCCTGGTCTCCCATAGTTATGCACAACTCGAGAGACTCCTCTATCTGAAACTGTGCTCGTAGGTCTAAGTATGCAGGGCATCCGATAACAAAATGCTCCTCACTCTCTACCTCTGTCTCGCATAAAAGGCACCACCTCTCCTCACAGGGGACTCCCCTAGATAGACCCCTCTCAATCTCGAGCTGATGTGACGACTCGAAGGTGGTGGGGTAGGTATGTCTGCATGTATCTCGGAATCTCGATGAAGCCCTCGTCCGATATATATAGAAAATGCTCACGGTAATAGAGCATTTTCGGTGGCAATGTATCCCTAGGGCTCACCCATGTCCTTTGTATGTATGTATGCAATATCTCCTGATGAATGACCCTATTCCTCTCCTGATGAGAGAGCGAGTAGGTGGGTGCATGTAAGTCGTAGTGTAGTGGTGGTAGCCTATCTATGCAAAAACCATGGTGGGCAAGCCAGTCTCGTGTCTGTGCATACCATGAGGAGGTGTCGCTTGCTAATGCCATATCACGTGATTCCTAGAAAGCACGATAAGCAATGCGCTCTGTATCCATGGTCCGAAGTTTTTGTAATAGGCGTGCTGTCTTGAATAGTGCCTCAACTAGCATCGGTGGTGCAGCGAGCTCAGCTCTAATGATATCATGTGGTATTGAAGGCTTCCTGCCGATAAGTCTCGCAATCATGAGGATCTGTAGCCTCTCCAATGCTGTACATACTGATGTAGCTAATCCCGGCCCCCATATGGCTGCTCCATACATGAGCGTTGGCATAACCAAAGTGTCGAAGAGCCACCCCTTTGTGCGGAGCTCCTGAAAATATGCTTGGTGGCACTGTCTCTCCATCAAAGCTAGTGCTGCGTACCCACGTGTGATGCGGTCACGGGCTTCCGGAGACATAGAGAAGACCCCTGATGCTACTATAAATGTCACTCCCAAGTAAACATATGATCCGACCACCTCGATTGGTACGCGTGCAGCTATGAGCAAACTATGTCTACGTACCTGTGTTGATGTATGAAAGATCATGACCTTGGTTTTACCAAGGTTCACAGATAACCCTCTCTGTCTGCAAAAGTTATCTAGGCCATGTAAATGATAGAACTTCTGCAGACTCTGAAACTAGTACAATATCATAAGCATAAAAAAGAATATGGACAGTGGACCTGCGTACCTCAATGCCATCACCTCCCTGCTGCTGTATGAAGTCCCCTATCTCACCAATGTAGAGACCAAAGAGGGTGGGTGAAAGAACGTACCCTAGCTTCACCCCGATAGTGCTAGCAAGTGGATCAGATAAGCCCCCTGGACATCTGACTCTACCAGATACTCTCTCGTATAAGGCATAGATCCCTCATATCATCTCCTCTGGAGCTCCGATATCAAGTAGTCGTATGAAGCGTCGTTCCCTAGGGACAGTGTCAAATGCTTTGCAGAAGTCCACAAAGCAGCAATATAATCTCCTCTTCCTCACCCTTGCCTGGTCGATCAGGCATCTCAAGGTGAAGATGTTGTCAATGGTAGAGTAATCTCGTCTGAAACCTGCCTGTCTTGGAGCCCTGATACCCTTCCTCTGAGAGAGAGTACTCAACTCTGACTCTAGTACCACCCCATATAACTTGGCCAATATAGGGCCAATCATGATCGTCCAGTATGTAGCTGGATCCATAGTATCACCTGACTTATGAATGGGCACTATGGTGTGCTAGGTCCATGAGTCACGGAACCCTTCAACCAATGCATGGTTGAAGAGGTGGGCAATGAGCGGTGCTCTTCCTGTAAACCGAAATGGTTATGGGCCCCGCCATGCTCTAGATGGGCAATAGCGTGTCCCACCATAGTGGGTGTGAAGAAGGAAGAGGTAGTGGGACGTGAGCTCTACGGCCTAAGAATGGGGGGGTTGGTATGGGATCTCGTATAGGCTCCGTGCACCACTCTGTTCTCGTTAATCCTCCATCCCTGAGGATGTCCTAACATGGAGAATAATCAACACATGATTTGTCTCCAATAACTATCATGAGTCCACCTAGTGGTTACCCACTAGCCCCCTGGTAGAGTGCATCCACGTCATGCCAAAACAAAGAACAATGTGCTCATGAGTAAAAAGAATGCAGAAGAAGGACAAAGTAAAATCCATGAATGTTGTGCCAATCAAACAAAAATGATGTGCAAACAATGCACGAATTCAATCATGCCATGCAGATGCGTCTCTCCCCAGTGCTCTATTGAGGAATAAATTCCTTAACCTCATGACAAGTACCCTATGTGACTCAGGACCATAGTCCTTCTCAGAAGGTAGATATCATCGGTGGTTCAACCCAAGGAATGAGTCCTCCATCATATGGTAGATCCCATTGGTGGTCATGGAGGAAGAAGATCCCCTCTCACATGGCAATCTCACACGGTGATATAGAGGCACCCAATATCCTCTCTCTCATGGCAAGCATCTTCTAATGCCTCCCATAGGGTATATACAACAGAAACATGTGCAGAGGTCCCACTCTAGGTGGTCTCATGACAAATACCGCCTATGACCCAACCTATGGAAATCCTCTCATAATGTAATGCCTATGGATGTAGACCGGTAGTCATACCACCTCAGTAATCATCCACCAATCCCTTAACTCGTATCCCTAACCACAAATAGTGGCCTACGAGAGAGAAACTCGACCTGCCAAGTGCCACACAGGGGTATGAAACTTGTACATGTCTAGAAGGACCCATCTATGCAGGTAAGATCAGGTCTCATCCACATGAGACCATAGAGGTCAATAGCCATGGATCTCAAAAAAGATCCCCAAAGAATACCAATCACTCATGTGACTCTCAGTCACACCATGTGGCATGAGGTAGACGACTGTCTCCCTCCGTCCCATAGTAAGCCTATCATTGTGGAAGCGGCTAGTATGTATCCATAGGGTCACAAGGATGACCCGGATCCTCTATCAACCACTAGTTGTCAAGTGGAAATCCCTTCCACGAAGGTTGTAGACCTTGCAAGGTATGACCCTCACCATAGGTCTCCTCGACTATACACCCTTAAAATAATGTATTTTCCCAAGTTGCCTAATTTCCCAATTCACCTATTTTCCCAAGTTTCCTAATTCCCCATTTCACCTATTTTCCCAAGTTGTGTAATTTCCCATTTCATCTATTTTCCCAAGTTGGCCTAATTTCCCATTTCACCTATTTTCCCAAGTCGTCTAATTTTCCAAGTTCACCAATTCTCTAAGTTGTCTAATTTTCCTAAGTTGACCAATTTCTCAAACTAGTCTATTTTTTTAGTCAAATTTTACAAGTTAGTAGACTTACTCAATAAGTTCACCATTTTTTATGAAGTTAGTCTACTTACTTCAAAAATAGTCTATTTTTTAAGAAAAGGGTGTACTTTTGATTTAGTCTACTTTTTCACTTGAAAAAAGCGACTAAATTTTCCAGATCTCCACAGCGCCCAAAATATCACCTTGCCTACCAATCTTACTCCGAAGTTTTCTCATCGATGGTATGGCCCGTACGAGATACTCGACGAATACAATGGAATCACTTACAAACCGAAGCTCCCATCCAAGGTCAAGATCTAGAATGCCTTCCATTTAAATTTACTCAAACGCTACTATCCGGATGTACGTTTCGGGTGTCATTCCACTACTTGAGCATCGCGGCCAACCATTGGAGCCTGAAGTCGTACTCAAACATCGCATTTGAAGAAAGACAGAGTTCTATGTGAAGTGGCGGGGCCGTCCGACGGTCGATTGCACTTGGATTTTGGAAGATCGTCTTTTGGCTCTCGATCGCGAGCTAGTGCTACAATACTGGGATCTTCCTGGCATTCAACATATGCCTAGGATTTAGGCACCCCCTTTCCTTTCTCTTATCAACCTTGATGTAATTTCTTTCTTCACTTGTAATTGCATCTTCCCTAGCCTTAGTTAGGAGCTCTTGACGAGGACGTCAAGGTTCTAAAAGGGGGGAGAATGTTGAGGTTTTCGAAAACGGGGGTGCCATTTTCGAAAACCTTGCGCCCCTCCTTGCGGGGACTCCGGGGCCTCGTCGGGCCGTCCTTGGGGGCACATTGCGGCACCCCTGGGGGCACTTTTGGCCGTTCTTGGGGGTGCATTGGGGGTCCTCCGAGGCACCTTGGGGGCTCCTCGCAAGGGTGTTTGGGGTATCGTTTCTCACATTTTGGGGCCTCGGCACCCCTCCTCCTTGGCTCCTCTCCACTCCATCTTGCACCGTGGCTTGTATTTCTATCCAAGAACTGGAGGGGCTTTGGGAGGTTAGCCTTGAGGAGCCTAATTGTACACAGCTAGGAGGGGGACCTCGTAAAACATCCAGCTCATTGCAAACATCAGTGCCTTCTTGTGATCTAGTGACCTGCCTCCAACCCCAAGTCGTCAGGTACTTGCCACGCTCTCTTTCTTGTAACCGATGGCCTGTCGTTTTGGGCTTGGCAATATGAATTATGTTTTTGGCTTTCAACTGTGTCTCTACCCGCTCGTACTTGCCATTGCATTCTAGCACGTATAGGGCGCTCGGGCCTCTTAGGCCTACCCTCGGCTCCAATGTCCTGAAATCTCTTCAATCAGGTGCATTCATAACATAGGCAGGGTAAAATGAGAAGCCAAGCGGGATTCAGAATTTTTTGCCATAGAATCAGTATTAAGGTGGCCCAAGTAATAATGCCACATATGAAGAGTTAATTGGCCTTGTTCACTAGTTGAAGCAGCATAGGCTTCATGAGTGCGAGTGGACTGGCCAAGTAAGTATAATTTCCCAATGCATGGATAGTGAAACTTATGTGAATGGCCAGATGCGGAGAGGTACGTAATCACACAGGATGAAAATTTAAAGAGCAGTGTCATATTAGTCGAGGTAATATGCGACATGGAAATCAGATTACAGGTAATTTGAGGAACATAAAACACATCTGTATAACAACAGTTTGTCCAGTGGAAAATCCAATAGAGGCAGAGCCTCTTCAGAGTGCATATTTCACTTGGTCATTGCCAAAGCGAACTTCAAGAGGATAGGCAAGCTGTTTTTAATCAAACAAAGGTCCTTGGACGATGCTAAATGACAGGTAGCACCCGAATCTAAAACCCACGTATCTGTGGAAAAAGAAATATCATCGGCAGCTACCATGAATACTAGGATAGAATCAGTGCAGGTGTCAGAGTCTTCAATAGAGGCATGATACACCTGTCGTGAATGCTGCCATTTCCAGCGATGAGGAGATTTTTGCCTAAAACATGTTTGACTGAGCAAAAGACCACGGTTGTGATTGTTCCTATCATGATATGAAATTATGAAAAGTGCTTCGTCTGTGCGGTGATCTGTGATTAAATTTCTGTGCACTTTGTAAAAACGTGCTCCCATCAGAATGTACAGATTCTGATGTAGACGCTGATGCAGAGGTGGAAGCACGACGTAAGGACACTTCCTGCATAATTAATGGAATGAGGGTAGGGACTGTTGACTGTGCATTGCCACTTTGTGCAGACACAAACTCTTGAAAAGAAAGAGTCGAAAGTAATAGCACCGATGGAGTAATGGTCGGAATATTGAGACCCGACAGTAAGAGGAAATCCATTTAGAGACGCCACTGTGGAATGAAATTCTCGGCTGCGTCTGATTCCTTCATTTGAAGCACCAGCAACTGTCGACGGCAATGGACTTGATGTGCGACCGATTTTGATTCATACATTTGTTCTAGATGCACTCAGATCTCCCGCGCTGTTTTAACTAACCTCACTGACTGTTTAATTGGACCGGTCATATGAAGAAGGGGCTCTAATCTAGCACTCAGGTCGCATTCATCCCAATTGGCAACATTTGCAATTTGCGCTTGGTCTGTTCTGTGGGGGCAGACTTCTGTACCATCAATGGTCGGAAGCAGCCCGAGCTTTTGCAAGATCATAAGCATAGTTAATTTCCACGGCTGGAAGTAAGAAGCATGTAATTTATCTAACTTATACGATAGCAAGGCTGTCGCTTGCGCCATGGTGATCAAGCAGGGCAGGACGGCAATCGCGAGTTGTTGGAAGGCAGAAGCATTAGAAGTGCTGGCGTGATACCATTCAGAAAAAGAAATTGCAGACCTTCACAGGTCCCAACACAGAGACACCCAAGTGACCCAACTGTTCTTGATAACCACTTAATTAATTATATTCAATACTTGTTTATATAATGTAGAAGGGGTGTCCTACGGGAGCGGTACCTGCCTTTAGTTTAAGTACATGCCTTTAGTTTAAACATACATCTATACGCTTGAGTGGCACGCTCACCACGTTCCAACAAAGAAAAGATCGGAGCTCTTCCTTTCCATCGAAGCTGCATATGGTTCATGAAGTTGCTTTTTACGTAACCTTTTCTGCACAGGGCTAGATGCATTGCATTACATCAGAAACACATAGCTACTTTCTGACTTTAAGCATCGATACACCTGCTGCAGTTCTACAGAGATCTTCTAACTTGTCAAGATACGTAAAATTACTCCGTTCACTTGATTGGTCCCAAAGATGCTTTGCAATTCAATTTTGCTATCCTTGAGATAGCCAAGCTTTCCATCAGCAAAAAGTAATTCTAGCCCCATGAAATGCATTAGCTGCATAAACTGCAGAGAGAGATTTCACATGATAAAGACAATAATAAACAACAAAATCAAAGGAAGGTAAGAAGCAACACATTACATCAACACACAATTATTCCATAACTTTGAGAGCTTGATCTTAATTTGCAAAACTTTTATTACTCATAGCGTTGATTCATAAACATAAAATAGAACCATCAAAATAATACCTTATACAATTCACACCAGGGTGCATTGTGAGGAAATCACCAATCTCAGAACCTTTTCCAGTGATACAACTGATGAGACCTTTAGGAAATCCAGCTAAATGGAAACAGTGGACCATGTGGATGCCAGCCACAGCTCCCTGTAGCGAAAAGAAAGAGTGAAACTAAATAGAAATGATACCATTCTCGGCTGCAATGTGAAGAATGTTGACCTGAGTTGGAGGTTTCAAAACCAATGCATTTCCAGCTATGAGTGCTGGAGCTATCTTTGAGACAGCAAGATTCACAGGATAATTGAATGGAGGTATAGCAAGCACAATCCCCAAAGGAATCTGCAAGGTACATATTTTCTCATGATGTTTTCAGCTCTCTTTATCGCACTTAAAATTATTCACAGCAAAATCCTGTAAACATTGCATTCTTCAGGATGCAGATCAAGAAACGAAACCATCACACTTTGATCTCAAGTTCAGTCTATTAGGACTTAAATGTTTGGTTCAGAAACAAACTGTTTCTGAACCCTGATCCAGCTCGTTATAAGAAAGGACTAGGGGCAACAAAAGCAATCTGTTCGCACGACAAAGAAGAAGGGTAAAAAACAAAAACTTCTTTCATAGTTAAGCAGACTGTGACGATCAAAAAATGATCACTTGGACCATCTATTTAGACTCGTCATAAAAAATAAGTAGAGATAAAGACCTTGGATACAAGACACATTTTGTTCCTCTCATTTCCTGGAAAGCTATCTGACACAAGCATCTTCCCTTCTCCTAAAATCCTGACCCCTTCTTCTGCACAATAGGATATCAGATCTGCAGATCGAACAACCTAGTTAAAAAAGAAGAACATTTGTATCAGTATTAAGTACACATGGCTCCTCCCCAAGTGAAGTCGCACACAGTATCAAAACAGTGACCCTTTCAACGTTCATTTAGGCATTGGACTGATCCATTAAGTATTGAACCTCAGTAATTGCATCCTTGTGGGGTTTTGCGATCTCCTTGACAATACATCCAGCTATGGATTCTTTGTGTTCTTTCAATATTGCTGCTGCCTTGTGCAGCGTCTCAGCTCTTTTCCACAAAGGTGTCTTTGCCCATATACTCTGAGCTTCTTTTGCACTTTGCACAGCTTTGTTCACTTCATCTTGAGTGCAAGCTAATAGAGACGAGACAGAAAACAACCGTCAGAAAGGTAATATATGTGCATATCTCATGGTTAAAAGGGAGGAAAGAAAAAAAGATGAAACCGAAGAGGCTTAAGGGCGTGGTCTCCTCTGCTTCTTAGATGCCTAAGATTCCGTAGCAGCTCAATAAGCTCGCTAGTCCTCACTGCAGATGGTTCAGACCGCTAGGACGACACATTAATCTCGTAAATCGTTCTGTTTTCAATACTGAGGTGATAAATTAGCAGTGAATCAACAAAACTGAAGGCCCTGCAAGGTACAAGTAATTCCCTTTCCTGGCAAATACGCAACTTGCTGCACAATACTTGCATGCGGAAAATAACACGCTGATATAGTGCCCATTCCTCCAAACATCACATGTGATGATAAGACATAAGGATTTACAAATTTTTTTTTTTTGCAATCTTTTCGTCAGCTTCAAATCTGACCTCAGAAATACTATTAAGCGATTCATTTCAGAGGAGGCTTCAATCTTTCATCCGCATGTCCAAGGAAGCTTTTTAAATAACGAAAACGATTGCGAATGATTTCTACTTCTGCAATCAATTTATGAATGTGCATACCGAATGGATTACAACGGATACTGTGACTGCGGAACTCGAAAGGAAACATCGGTGTTCATATGGAAACGTAATGGGACCAAAGTTCGTGCTACATGAACATATAAATACATAAAAGAGGGCAAGACCAGTCTCCATCACGTAAGCAAGTTGCGCTTGCGAGATAGAACCCTCCTATTCCGGCAAGGAACTTCACCTTGAATCTTGTACTGTGGCTGTCGTGTTGAAGGATTTAAAATAATGACCGAATTTCCAGAGGAAGAAACCTTCCACTCTCCGTCCGCGTAATACTTGTACACATCCTGGTCGATAGTATCCTGAAAAATCCCGAATCCAGCCATGTGAAAAAATCACAAAGCACGCGTACACGCACGTCAGGGAGACTGTGAATAGCTCAATTTATTAGAGCTTCAATTTCCTTGAAAGTAGAAAGTTGATCTCCTTATAAGGAGCGCAAATCCTCCTATCAATTGTGCACTTTCTGGCCGGATTAAACCATGGAAACTCCACTGAGACAGGACTACAAAACCAAATTATACAAAGATCGAAAGTGTTCGTGCCTCAAAGACACATACGGTGAAGCATAATGATTCTGAATGTATGTATAACGTATGCCGTTTGCTTGCGTTCTTATTGAGTCTCGCCCCCTCGCCCCTCATGCTGCTGCTAAAGACCGGCTGTACAATGGTGATGGTCCATTCGCATGGCTGGCGGTGACTCCGTTTCAATGGCCTTCGTCACAACAGTATAAAATTGCTTCAATATGCGCCATTTCAGGGTTAGACTTGTCGTTGCCGGAGTGTAAAATATGACGGCGGCTACAGCGCATCCCGAGATTCTTTCGCGAGCACGATCACGATCATGCACTATCATTGAGCATACAAGTTCCAAGCTTACAATATGATACTGCCACTGCAAGTATGTGTAGCCGTCTCGTGTGCATGTAATAGTACCATCAAATCGCCTATGTCTGTACGTATGTGCAAGGATATAAATTAATGAGAATGTACATGTGCATGTGTTCATTGTTCATGCATTTATTCCATGAATGTGTGTGTAAATCTATGCAGCATGCATCCCTTAACATGCATTCATGTGTACACGGTTTGTGTGCATCTTAGCATGCATCCATCCCTCTATGCGTGGATGTATACATCTTTGCATGCATCGATATATGTATGTATACATTTTCTTCATGCACCCTTGTTTGTAAGATTTTGTGACTTTTCATGTTTGTATTCATTTATGTTTGTTTGTGTGCACATTTATATGCATCCCATGGTTTTTTTCAAAGGGGAGTTTGATGTGGTTAATTCGCTCTGATACCACTTGTTATGGTCGACGGGGCAAAGGCCCAAATCTTGTCAAGCCTGCGGAATTTGTTGTGCCACCGAAAAGATGCTAAGCTAAAGTGATATTAGAACACCTCCATAATCAACAGTAGCTTAGCAAGGTTACTACCACTTAAACATATAAGGTTGTGTTTGAATTTACTGAAAAATTCACTGGAACTTCACCGGACTGCCACCAAACTAACACCGTAGTAATACCGGAATCTTACCGGAATCAACTCCTATACTATTTGTAATTACTTCAAGTGAGTATACAAGAAGTAAGGAAGTGATGCGTGAACTTCCTTCACTGAGTGAACTCTTTCTGAAGTTTAAGAGAAAACTTCTCCGGTTCAGAATGTCTCTTTCCGGTTAGACTTTGTACTGTGTGTACATATCCATTTCACCGAAATCCTTGACGAACTGATAGTAGAGATGTCTAGCTATAAGATAAGCTATCTCTCATACAAAACTTTAATTTACTCTGCGAAATATACTTCGTTGTTCTACCGGAAAACACGTTTTCTGAGAAAATTGTAACTGACCGAAACATTCGTTGACTGAGATAACTGTAATTGACCGAAACATTCGTTTACTGAGAGAGTACCGGGGGACACGTTTACTGAACGAACTGTAACTGTTAACGGTTAACAAACTTTCTACCGTAACATGAAAATACTCAAAATTCTTCACATACGAACAGTGCGCGCAAACTTTCACATGAACATGTGTTTTCTATTAGAGAAGATGTGTACAAATTGCTTGGCCTCTTCTTGCTCAAGCTATGGAAACTCTCCTATACTGAGTAGTTTCTCTTTACCATCTCTCTCAGATGAATACCTGACATTTCAGGTTTCTGTTATTCATCTTTACATACGCGATCTCTGGCGTCTTCTGAGAACTTCTCTCTCTCTCTCTCTCTCTCTCTCTCTCTCTCTCTCTCTCTCTCTCTCTCTCTCTCTCTCTCTCTCTCTCTCTCTCTCTCTCTCTCTCTCTCTCTCTCTCTCTCTCTCTCTCTCTCTCTCTCTCTCTCTCTCTTCTCTATTCTATCATCTCTCTTTCTGACCTCTATATGCGTTCTATTTAAACTGCGTGCTCTACTCACGCACGTTCTTGTTCGCACTTCCCTTCCTATTATTCTTATGCACGTTCTCTCTTTATATACAGTTTGATTCGGTGAAACGAACTCTATCAAACTCTGATTCTGCAAGATTCTGCGCTGTACATAACAGTCGTGAATTTGTCCCTTCATTAAGGCTTTTGATTTTCTGAATATTTGATTCCGCTTCTCTTTATCTTTCTTTTTCTTTATGTCTGTCTGTATGTCAAATTCGTGAGTGATTCTTCAACAGCTCCCCCTCAATCACTAATTTGACTCTTCCTATCTTCATATATTTTTCTTTCTTTTATACCTGCCATTTCTTTGAATCTGCTTGTCTTTGTTCCATCCAAGCTCTTTGTCAAAATATCTGCAATCTGATCTTTTCTTGGAGTGTATATTATTTCTATCTCCTTCTCCATTACCTTTTCCCTCAGGAAATGATGCTGAATTTCTATGTGCTTTGTTCTTGCATGAAATACTGGATTTGCTGCAAGATACAGCGAGCTCATATTATCTCCATGTATGATAGGTATACCTTGATCAATACCCATGCTTTTGAACAAGGTCTGCATCCATATCACTTCTTTAGCTGCTTCTACAAGTCCTTTGTATTCTACTTCTGTAGACGATAAAGCCACTGTGTGTTGTTTCTTCGAACACCAGTTCACTAACTTGTCTCCTAGGTATATCATATACCCATGTGTTGATCTTCTGTCATCTTGACTTCCTGCCCAGTCTGAGTCACTGAATGCTCTCAGCTGTATATCTGACGTAAAAGGATAATATAATCCTTCCTTTATAGTTCTTTTTATATATCTAAGAACTCTCTGTCCTGCAACCCAATGTTGATCTCTCGGACAATGCATGAACTGTGAGAGAACTCCCACTGCATAACTAAGATCCAGTCGTGTTAGTGTAGCGTAGATTAAGCTTCCCATTAACGACTGATACTTCCTCATATCTTTAAACTCTGCACCACTGTATTTGCTGAGTTTATGATTTACTTCAAGCGGTGTTGAAGCTTCTCCGCAATTCTCCATATTAAACTTCTTCAGTAAGTTTAGGAGATACCTTTCTTGCGTAACATATACACCATGATCTGTGTATGTGATTTCCATTCCAAGAAAGTATGATAACTTTCCTAGATCACTGATCTGAAACTCCTTTTCAAGCAATCTCTTTACTTATTTAATTCCTTTGTCTGAAGTACCTATGATTATGATGTCATCTACATAAATGCAAATGTAGATCATACCTTCTTCTGTTCTCTTGATGAGTAGACTTGCATCTGCTTTCGAACTTTGGTATCCAAGTTCATTGGGATATTTCACAAGCCTGTAATTCCAAGCTCTTAGAGCCTGCTTCAGCCCGTAAAGTGCTTTTCTTAATCTGCAAACGAAGTTTGGGTATCTGGAACTTACAAACCCTTCCGGTTGTTCCATGTAGAATTCATCTGATATGTATCCATTCAGAAATGCATTCTTTATATCTAGCTGACTTAGCTTCCATCCTTTTGATGCTGCTATAGCAATCACTGTCCTTATGGTTGACATCTTTGCCACCGGACTAAACGTCTCATCATAATCTCTGCCATGTGTCTGAGCATAGCCCTTAATAGCCAGACTAGCTTTGTATCTGGCTATCCTTCCATCTGCAAGCTTCTTAACTTTGAAAACCCATTTATTTCCGATCACTTTCTTACCATTTGGTTTCGGAACAAGTTCCCATGTCTTGTTCTCCTCCAATGCGCTAAACTCTTCTTCCATTGCTTCTTCCCATTGCTTTTTACCTTTAGCTTCATCATAGTTCTGAGGTTCTTCATCATCTTTGACCATATATGCATAATTTTTTTGAGTTATATACGAGGTATCATAGGAATATCTTTCTGGTTGTCTTCTAGTTTGTTTGACCTTCTTGGTTCAAACTCTTCATGTGTATCTGAATACACTCCTTCATCAAATCCCTGTTCATCTTCATTTCTCATACCTGATCCGATCCTGGACGTACTTGCCTGCATATAGTCTTCATCTCTATTCACCTGCACAATTGATTTCCCTTTCTCTTTCCTTCTTACTTCTTCTTCAAATTCTTCCATTGTATGATTCTAATCTGTATACCAACTTTTCTGTTCATCAAATGTAACATCTCTGGAAACAGTAAACTGTTTTGTTAGAGGACTCCATAACTTGTATCCCATCTGCTTTTCATCATATCCGACGAACACATATTTCTCTGCTTTTGGTTCAAGCTTATGTCTAAGTTGTGATGGTACATAAGCGTAAGCTACTGATCCAAACACTTTGCAATGATCAAGTGTTAGTTTCTTTCCCCACTAAGCTTCATACGGGGTCACTCCATCTAATGCCGTACATGGTAATCTGTTTACCAAGTATGTAGCTGTATTTACAGCTTCAGCCCAAAGATAATTTGGACAATCCTTTTCCTTTAGCATAGCTCGTGCAAACTCGACTAGAGTTCGGTTCCTTCTTTCTGCTACACCGTTTTGTTGCGGTGTATACTTGCAGGTTATTTCTCTCTTAATACCTGCATTCCAAAGATAATTATTGAACTCTCGTGAGAAGTATTCTCCCCCTCCATCAGACCTCAGTATCTTCAGCTTTCGACCTGTGAGTCTTTCAGCATATGCATGAAAATGCCTGAAAGCTCCAAACACTTCTGTTTCAAAACATAAAGAGTTATCCATCTTGTAGCATCGTCAATGAATAGAACATAATACCTCGATCCGCTGATCAATCCTTCTTTCGTTGGACCCCATACATCTGTATGAATGAGTTCGAGTACTCCTTCATGTTTGAATCCTTTCTTCTGGAAAGGTAACCTGTGGGCTTTTCCCATCTGACATGCTTCGCACTTGTGAATCATATGCTGGTTATGTACATTCGATAATCCCAACACTAACTGATTTGAAATCATAGCTTTTATTCCTTTTTCATTGAAATGACCTAATCTCTTATGCCAGAGATCAAGTTCTGTAATCACCTTTTCACCATGTGTGAGCAGCGCTTGGCCAATGTTCCCTTGTACTCTTAAAGTAAAGAGTCTGCCTTCTTTCTTACTAGAGACAATCTGATTATATCCATTCTCGGGATCTTCTACAAATACACCTTCATTTGTAAATCTGACTTGAAAACCTTTCTCAACTATCTGTCCTACACTAATTAAATTTTTCGGTATTGTTGGAACATACAAAACATTGGTTAGCAAATCTGCTCCACTCTTACATTTCACTTTTCCAATTGAATGTACACTATGCCTCGTATTGTCACCTGTTTGAACAGTATGACTGGAACTTCCTTTTTCCAATTCTGATATTAGTTCTATATTTCCTGACAAGTGATTAGAACATCCAGTATCAATGTAAAATACCTTCAGGTCTTCGTTATCTGATGTGCTGATAGAGTTCATCATCAATGATGTATGACTTTCATTCTGTGTGTCATTTGCGTAGTTGTAGGTGGTGTTGTAGGATTGATTCTGTCCCCAACTTCTTGTTCCACCTCTAGTACCATAGCCTCCTCTTTGATTCTGTCTTCCTCTTTGAAAGTTATTCTGATGTCTTCCGCTTCTACCTCTGCTCTTACTGTTCTGATTTTGATTTGATCCTTGTTGATTGTGCCAGCAATCATGAGCCAGATGATTACTTAATCCACAAATCCAGCAAGCCTTCTTATTGTTATTCTGGCTACCTCTTCCTCTTCCAAAACCTCTTGCTCTTCCTCTGTCGATGCCTTTACCTCTTGCATAATAAGCCTGAGAACTCGACTCTTCTTCATCTTTTGACTTACCTTTGTCTGCTTTCTTCTTGTTCTTCATGAACATTGCAGAACTTTGTCCTTTATCTGCATCTCCTTTCAGGTCTTGCTGAGCATCAAACCAAGCAACTGATTTAAATCTGGTACAAAATGATTTAAAGAAATTTCAGTTGAGAGTACGAAAGGTTTCCACCTTTCATCTCCTCTCAAACCTGTTAGCAGTTGTGCTATCAATCTGTGATCTTCGACATCTTCATTTATGGATCCAGGACTATCTGCTAGATCCTTCGTCTTAGTAACATAGTCACTAATGCTTTGACTCGACTTCTTTTTGAATGTTGTGAATTCGGACCATAAGCTAGCCTTCCTAGCTTTCGTAGTATTTTGGAAATGATCTTCCAACGCACTCCATATGTCCTCTGCTTTCTCCAGGCCTCTAATGTGCAGCAGTAGATGATCTGAAACGGTATTATAAATGTAAGCTCTTGCCGTTGCATCTTTCTTCTGCCACAGCTTTAAGGCTTCTAATTCTTCTTTTTCTGGTTGACTATCATCTTCGAAAGTCGGCTTCTTTTCTTCTCCGATCACATACATCATTAAGTCCTTACTCATAAGTAAGGCTTCCATGCGCATTACCCATGCGGGATAATTATCTCTGTCCAATTTATCAATTTGGACATGATCTACCATGATCTTCGTGTTTCTATTACTTCCAGTGCTCTTTTGAGAATCTTTCTACTCTTCAGAATCTTTCTCGTTCTAGTTCCACTTGTTGTGGTTAACCAGGCTCTGAACCCACTTCTTGGATCTCATGGCTCTGATACCACTGATGTGGTTAATTCGCTCTAATACCACTTGTTATGGTCGACAGGGCAAAGGCCCGAACCTTGTCAAGCCTACGGAATTTGTTGCGCCACCGAAAAGATGCTAAGCTAGAGCGATATTAGAACACCTCCATAATCAGCAGTAGCTTAGCAAAGTTACTGCCACTTAAACATATAAGATTGTGTTTGAATTTACTGAAAAATTCATTGGAACTTCACCGGACTGCCACCAGACTGCCACCAGACTGACACCGTAGTAATATCGGAATCTTACTGGAATCAACTCCTATTCTGTTTGTAATTACTTCAAGTGAGTATACAAGAAGTAAGGAAGTGATGCGTGAACTTCCTTCACTGAGTGAACTCTTTCTGAAGTTTAAGAGAAAACTTCTCCGGTTCAGAATGTCTCTTTTCGGTTAGACTTTTACTGTGTGTACATACCCATTTCACCGAAATCCTTGACGAACTGATAGTAGAGATGTCTAGCTATAAGATAAGCTATCTCTCATACAAAACTTTAATTTACTCTGCGAAATATACTTCGTTGTTCTACGAAAAACATGTTTTTTGAGAAAACTGTAACTGACTGAAACATTCGTTGACTGAGATAACTGTAATTGACCGAAACATTCGTTTATTGAGAGAGTACCAGGGGACACGTTTACTGAACGAACTGTAACTATTAACGGTTAACGAACTTTCTACCGTAACATGAAAATACTCAAAATTCTTCACATACGAACAGTGCGCGCAAACTTCCACATGAACATGTGTTTTCTATTAGAGAAGATGTGTACAAATTTGCTTGGCCTCTTCTTGCTCAAGCTATGGAAACTCTCCTACACTGATTAGTTTCTCTTTACCATCTCTCTCAGATGAATACCTGACATTTCAGGTTTCTGTTATTCATCTTTACATACGCGATCTCTGGCGTCTTTTGAGAACTTCTCTCTCTCTCTCTCTCTCTCTCTCTCTCTCTCTCTCTCTCTCTCTCTCTCTCTCTCTCTCTCTCTCTCTTTCTCTCTCTCTCTCTCTCTCTCCCCTCTATTCTATCATCTCTCTTTCTGACCTCTATATGCGCTCTATTTAAACTGCGCGCTCTACTCACACACGTTCTTGTTCGCACTTCCCTTCCTATTATTCTTATGCACGTTCTCTCTTTATATGTAGTTTGATTCGGTGAAACGAACTCTATCAAACTCTGATTCTGCAAGATTCTGCGCTGTACATAACGGTCGTGAATTTGTCCCTTCATTAAAGCTTTTGATTTTCTGAATATTTGATTCCGCTTCTCTTTATCTTTCTTTTTCTTTATGTCTGTCTGTATGTCAAATTCGTGAGTGATTCTTCAACAGAGTTTAATCTTAGGATTTAATCTTTCTACGCTTGAATTAATTGACATTGCAGAATGTACAATGAAGGATATAGTACCATGGAGCCTCTCGAATTTCACATAAACAAGGGTATAACACCTAGCACTTCTTAGAAGTGCATAGAGTTTGAAAGTTTGAAAAATGATAAAAATTAAAAAAAGGTAACCTAAATTTGGATGAGGAGGTTGGTTTAAATTGATGAAGCACTACTATTGTTATAAAGTAAGATTATGACATCACTGTCTCACTCGTTTAGATAGATAAAAAATTGGACATCATTTGATCATTTTTGTGTAGGGCCAAAATCTCAAGATTATATTTAAAGCATGGGTCGAGAACAAGCAAGAAACTTGCCCTATTGGTTAAGTCAAATGGATGGGAAGGAGGAGATCTTGAGTTCAAGCCTTATGAGAGGCATGCGAGACTAGTATTTTGAAGCAAGAGCTCTAGAGCCTTCTGAAAGAATCTACTTGACTCCAGTTAACTAGGATACTTCAAGCACATGTAGTTACATGGCCAAAACTTGGATGGTTAGTATCAAGATCCTTCTAAAGGAATCTACTTGAGTTGACTCCAGTTAACTAGGATACCTCAAGCACATGTAGTTACATGGCCAAAACTTGGATGGTTAGTATCAACTTGTCAGAATGGGCATTTTGTCAAAAAGAGCTATATATAGAGGCATAAGGTTGGGAGGAGAGTCATTTCTCTAGCAAAATTATCTTCGAGCACATGTAGTTAGATGGTCAAAACTTGAATGGTTAGTATCAACTTGTTAGAGAGGATAGTCACTCGGAGAGAGCTATATATAGAAGCATAAAGTTGGGAGGAGAGTCATCTCTCTAGCATGTGGTGGTCCTAATGCTCTACTTCTTCACATTGATATAAGAGCCATGAAAGATACATGGTGGTCTTAATCATCCTCATGAAACTTCAACCCACGCATATGCATCTTTACTCATGTCTACTCATACATATCTTCTCTTTTCTTAGAGTTGTTTGTGGTAAAAATAAGAGTGGATGAAGAGCAACTCAAGTAGTGCCAAGACCTTTTCTTGAGTTATTTGTGGCAAAAATAAGAGTGGATGAAGACCAAGTAAAGTCATGCAAATTTCAAGATTCAAACTCAACTTTTAATCTCACCATAGAAGCTTGCACAATCTACTAAGGCGCTCCACATATTCTTTTCAACTTATGTTGTTGCAATCATTTGTGCAACAAAATTTCAAGGAGGAGAGCAAAAGATAGAGCATTTATCCAAACGGGTGTGGTGTAATGGTATGCCTTGAATGACATCAGGAAGAGTGCTTGAATTAAAGTCCCACTCACTAGACATTTCAAATTTTTTATACTCTCTCTCAAAAAAAAGAGAGAGAATGACACTACCAACTAGGGAACAAGTTGTCCACGGTAGTGCCAATGCATGATGGTATTGAAATGGCCTTTATTTAATCTAATTCTTGATTAACGGCCTCTTATATGTGAACCATGGCGATCAGACCTATAATCTCACATGATAAGGAGGTGTATGCTATCCTAGTAGCAACTTCTTGCGTCAAGTAACTCATTTAATCTATTCAATCCTATGCACAACTAGAGACAACCGAAAATGAAAACTTTTTCTCGAATTTCAGTCCTTGGACACTGTTGATCAGAGCATCTTTGGCCATCCATGTGTTGACCTAAGTATCAACTTAGGGACTTGCGGAGAAAGAGACTATACCTCAATCCCCTCACAAGTGCATATAGTGGGGATACACGCTTTTAATTATCAATCCAAAGAGTATACAAACCTAGCTGAGTGTATGAAGACATGCAATCATGTAATGGTCAATGCAAATGAACTACTCAAAGAATGTAAATGAGGCAAAGACTTATCCAAACAAGCTCCAACTGTTGGTCAAGGCGAAACGATACTTGGTGCAGCAGCCGTCAGTATTTTGGACTTTTCTCCCAGCTCCAAACTCCAAATATAGCGAATAGCATATGCGTTTCGAAGCTCTTGAGAAGACGCATCCAATGGCAGTGGTTTCACTCAATTCCGACGCTCCTACTTCAAGTTATGAGCGAAATACTGAGTCGCGGGAATACTTTCCTACACTTCAGCACTTCCTACACTTCGCACACACCTTTCCTACAGCAAGGAAACACTTTCATGGATAGACAACACTCACAAGCACTCTTTCCAAGCAATACACATGCATACAAGCTCACGAAGAAGAAGATAAGGAGGGAAGAAGACACAAATTCGAATTTCTGTGCTCTCTCTTCTCACAATGGCAAAAAGTTCTTTACAAAGAGTCACATTTGACTTATATACTAGTGCCCTAAAAATGGTCCTTTCACACAAGAGAACGGCACTTTATTCACTAAAAGACTAAATTTCTACTATTTTACATGGATAAGCTTCTAATCTTCTGTGGGGATGCATCTAGAGGACTCCTTTAGTGCCTTTACAATGGAAAATATATTACAAGAATGATTATGATACAAAAATATGAAGTCCAAATCGGAAAAATTTTGGGGCCCGTCTTTTTCTCTGCTTTGTGCGCTCTTCAGCTCTGCAACACTCTCCCCCTCTTCATCTCTGTCGTCCCTTGACAGGCTTTGCTTCTTGTCATCAGTTTGTTGTCCGCACGCACCCAGTGGTCAGTATTGTCTGATTCTTGATCTTGCATTACGTTTTAGAGGCGCTCTGATTTGTCCTGGTTGCACACATCGGACCTTGCTGTGTTATTCACTTCTTTTCACTGCACGCAACCTTTGCTCATTGTTACCTGTTTATAAAACAGGTGTTCAGTTTTGACGGCCTCTTCTTAATTCTTGTTTTACATTCTCTGGGCCTGATGTATTCGCCTTGCTCGCCCGCAACCCTTGGAGTTAGACTGACTACCTGATATTCCGCAGTCTAATTCACCTATAGGTTCCTTAATTCTGGGTTGCCGCACACGCCACCAGTGGAAGGTCTGAGGATGTGGTGCTTCAGTCTTCGATCTGGGCCTTCCAGAGATCAAGAGGTTGAAGCACCCATGTGGGTTACATCCTTTCCTTGGTGTGTGTGCCCCTGCGGGGCTCTGTGCAGAGATGGGTGTTGCGCCCCTGCGGGGCTTCCTGCAGAGATGTATCTTCAAATCTTGCTTTTTAGTGAAGCTGCTTCTTTCGTTGTTTTCTTCTTTTCTTCTTCTTACTCGATTCTCCCTTAACACTGCCCCCCTCCTGGACTCTGTCGTCCCCGACAGGCTTTGATAAGCGACGGGCATATGTTTGATAAACTTTTTGCTCTGTATCATTCAGCTGATTGGCTTCACGTATCATGAGCTGTTTCCATTGTTCTGCCTTCACACCGTCATTGGGTGGCTGTCTGTGATCTGCGAAGAAGCTTAATTCATATGCTACGAGTCTGGCATTCAGGTTGGATGACATCTTTAAAAAGATCTCTGAATCTATTTCAAAGAATCCTGTGAAAAACGCTTCTTCAAATGTCTGCATATATGGACTTGGCAAGAACATAAGCCTGGAGTAATAAGCCATTATAGTTGGTCTGCTTGGCATTATTGATAGATCAAAAATAAGTATGTCTGTGCCCTGATTAATTCCAATAAAATTCAAAAAGGTGTATGCCGCATGGTTGAAAACTTTGAGTACAGTGAGTAGCATACTAAGTATTTTATTTGTCATTTTGACAGCTAAATCTGGTACTGTCGCATAATTTTGTAGCCAAAATTCTATGGTCTTGACCATATAATCCTTCGTTGGCAAATAATTATGTGGAGGGCTTGGAAGTAGCGGATAATTCAGCCACTGACTATTTATTGTACCATTCCTTTGCATGTCCAAAAATGCTCTAGCTTCTCTTCTACGAGGTACAGGACAAAATGCAGGGTTTACCTGCAGGGAATATGGAGCAGCTTGCCAGTGTATCCTTAGTGTCGGATGTTTCTCCAAAAACTTTCTTCTCCAAACTGGCTGTGCGGCTTCAAATTCTACTTGAGTGAAATTGAATGTGTCATTCTCGAAGTTGAGCTGCTCATCAGGGCTCGTTTTTGTGATCTTCTTGATATATTGACGTGTTTTCTCTTTCAGTAATCCGTATGGAATATTGAAAGGCTTCATAAGCGTCTCTAAGTCTTTTCCTTTGATCTTTGCTTCTTTCATGACTTTAATAACTTCATTTTCAAAATTTTCCGTCAATCGGGACACCACTAGTGCCCGTTCCTTCTGACTTATTTCTGCAGTATATGGCATAGGATGATCATCATGTATATCCGCCACCTGCCCACGTATTGGAGAATCGTAGATCGGTTGAGATAGAGGGCTTACCTCTACCTCGTCAGTAGGATGTTTCTTTTCTGGCACTACTGATGTCCCGATCGGTTTTTTGTCTTTCCTCTGAGTCTTCAGCTGTTCTATGCACTCATCTTTTTCTTTTATTGTTTGCATGGCTTCTCCGAGTGCTTCTTTAGTTGCCAATAGTTCCTTACCTATGTCAGCTACATGATCCATGTTTTCACTGTAGCTTTGGACCAGTTTGGCATTCACCGTTTGTAATTGACGCTTCAGTTCACTGGTTTCATTGGCATATCTGCTTTTCCATTCTTTTATATGGGCTTGTTCTTGCTTTAGCAGCTCTTCATATTTCACGATCTGATCCCGAAATTCTTGATCCTTGGTTTCTGTGGATTCCTGTTGTATTAGTGGTTGATCATATAATAAAGACTTCATCAATTCTTTGTTTCGGTTGCGTAGGCTGTCGTTCTCTTCCATATACAACGTGAGTTGTTGCTCTAATAGCATGCTTCTCATTTTCATTTTCTCTTTCTCCGCTTCGCTTGCTTCGTGTACTCTTTGCAACTCCGTTAGTTGTGTATGCAGCTGTTGATTCTGAGCAATGGATGCTGCATGTTGGGTCTGGATTGCTAACACCTCAGTACTTTTATTTGCTAATTCTTTTTGTGCTGCAATCAATTGTGCCGATAGCTGTTCACTCATGAGTTGAAACTGATTCTTTTCTCTTCTTGCTTGATCATACTCGGCATCTATATCCATCATCTGTTGTTGAGTGTCCATGGCTGTTTGAATCATCTGTTTTACTACAGGTTTCAACTGAGTAACGTCCACGTTAAGCCATGTTTTTGGTATTGTCGGCTCTTCCCCGGTATTTACGTCTTTGCCTTGAGACACGTGTAATGTGGTGTCATGGGGCTGCCTGATCTGAAGCTGGATCCTTGGCTCAGCCCCCACGTCTTCTTTATTTCCTTGAGGTGTGTCATCAGGCACCTCGATTATAACTTGTTCTTGGGTTTGGAGCTCCTTTGTTTCCTTACTCACTGGAGTTTGATCTTCCTCTTTAATAGGTTGTTTTACATGTGTAATACCAGTGGTCGTATTCTCTTTGATGCTTATTTTTGTAGTGTCATTCAATTGAATGACGTGCTCCGGTTCCATAGATTCTTCGACTTTCTTTTCCTTTTCTTCCTGATTTTGTGGCGTGACTTCCACTTGATTGATCTCGTTCCATTCACCTTCATGTGATTCTGTCCGTATATCAGTATCTAATGTATCTTTTTCGGGACTGGAATCCGTATTTGTGCTGGAATCATCAATGCCCAGCTCTTTGTATCTTCCCGCTTGTTTCGGTGTTTGCTCTGGATTCCGTTGTGTCTTCTCTTGACTAGCCTGTCTATAATGATGTCCTTGATCGTTCAAATTGATCTGCCCTTGCATATACTGATGTGTTTGCTCGAGGGCAGCCGACAGATCTCTCTTAGTAATCGGCATTTGAGCCGTCGTGATCTTCGGTAAGAGATGCGTTCTCTTTGATTGTGGTGTTGCTTGGGCTTCCTCTTCCCGTAAACGCTTCATACCCCTCATGGGTTTCTGTGTGCTGGTTCCAGCCTCTTCAACCATAGCTACTGCTTTCTTCTTCTTAGGGACCGTCGCTGACTTTACATATCTTGCTAGTCCTTCCGAAGTTGGCATCTCTCTCAAACAGTTCTTCATTTCTAAAGCTTCATAAATCAACAATGTAAGAGCTGAACTGCCATTCAAAAACTTCTTTTGCCCCCACTTCTTTTGTGCTTCAAACAATCTTTCTTGGACATACCCTGCTAGATTGATTTTGTTGCCAATTTGCCTCATGGCATGTGATAGTAGTTGGACTACTATCTTCTGTGGAGCTGTATACCTGTGCATGCTGGGAAAGCAAAAATGTTGATGTACCAATCGCACCGCGTCTTCTATGTCAATTCTATTTATCTCCAAGAATGATCTCTTTTTGGGATCATGGCATTCTTCTTTCACGCTAGTGATGCCTGCTTGATTCCATCCAAAAGCTCTGTTAATCAACTCATGTGTGAATTGGATGGTCTTCCATATCCCGACTTTATCCAATACTCGCGCTTCTGGAACTGATATTTTTGTTGCGGCAGGCTACATGGTATTCATCACCTGTGCACACCTCTAGAAGTCTGGCACATAGATTGGTAACTTGAGGAATGCTTCTATGCCGGCCTGTGTCCACACATCTTCAATATGAGGTAGTCCTTGTATGATTGTCTTGAAATCCTGGGACATGATTGGAAAGTAATGATCTGTGTCCATAATTTTGATTGTAGCCATGAAGATTAGCTCTGCCACTGGTTGATCATCTCTGAACCAGTGACCTCTTGCTTTTGTTACTGAATCCAATGGAAGAAGTTGCACCTCTTCTTGCTGTGTAGATTCGGAATCCGTGGAAGCCATCTGCACTCAATATAGAGTATGAATTAGTATCCATATGTTCTCAGAAATCCTCCTCTATATGTTGGTTGTAAGTTTGATGTTGCTCCGAGTGAATGGTGTCGTCCCTTTCCCGTGTGTGTGAGAAAGGTAATACCTGAATTTTTCACATTTTTATGTATTTTTTCATATTTTCATCTGAAAATGCAAAACAAAAAAGTTAGTCTATAGCCAAAGCGGTTATTAATTTTTTGGAGTATTTTCTTAATGTATGTACAAGTGCTCTCCTATTTAATGTGCTTGACTATCTTGAAATAGAAGAAGGATGTGCCGAATGCTCGGCCTTGTAATGTGGCCCTATCATGCATACTTGGGATCTCGACAACTCCATATGTGTGCAATTGGAAGTAGTTGGCGTATGCATGCCGTCCAATTTGTCTTTCGGTATCCAGATTTGCTTCATTGTGCTGGGCTTCGTTGTATGTTGCCCATTTCTACTGAATGTGGCTCTTTTCTTCTTTTTGTAGGTCTGCGTTATCTGATTTATGACTCTCGGCACGTCTCGGGCTGCCTTTACAGACTCCTTCTTTCTCCAGTAACTCTTTTTCTGTGGTTGTTTTGCCGATGGATTGCATTGGTCCTTCTTGTTTCGGGGATCATCTTTTCGGTTGATTTTCCTTGGAACGCAAGACTTCGGAACCCATATTTGCGATCGATCCTGTTGAGCAGCTACGACTGGCTTGGGAATCCAAAGTGTAGTAATTTGTCGATGATTTCGCTGTTCGGACGGAGTTGGTTTTTGCTTTGTTCGTTTGTTCTGAAGTCGGTTGTGCTTTTGTCGTCGAAGATATTCCTCCACTTGATCTTTCTTTATCCACACTTGGTTAGAATATGGAATAGGGTGTATTTCAATGGTGACAGATTTTGAATTACTCTGAGGCATAGTCTCTTTAATACATGGTGTTTCAGTGAGGTTGATTTCAGTTTGACTGATACTCTCAAGACTTGCTAGACTAGAACAAGGTGTGCAAGCAGAATTCACTGTGTCCGCACATATAGTACTTGATGAAGGTGTCTCTATGGTGCTAGAGATCATGCATTCAGGACTTTGTTCATTAGATTGAACTGTTTTCTCCATGCTCACAGATTTGAGTGGTCGTTCATCTAGCAGGCTGAATACTTCACGATGTCCTATCCTGGCTGAGATGTATCCCAACGCCAATTGGATGGTCACCTCGTATTCGTAAATCCAGTCTTGACCTAACACTACCTCTTCAAGTAAATCTTGGTCATGACACACTAACAGCTTTTGTTCCATGGTGTTGTTGCCAAGATGCAATGGTAAGGTGATCTCACCTATGCATTGAGTGATTGTCCCTCCTATTCCTATCAACTGGGCCATCGATGGGCGTATTGTCTCCTTGAGTTTTTGGGTCAAAGAAAACTTAATGCAGCTTACAGCGGCTCCTGTGTCAATAAGAGCATTCACCAAGTGATACTCCATTTTTCCGGCTCCCAAATTTAGATAGGGTTGTGTTCTTTGCGATCCTAGGTTTTGAGTGGCTCTAAAATTAGCCATCGGGATGAGTTCTTCTCCTCGACGATATCTTTCATCTCGCTCTCTCATCCACTCTTTTCGTTTTTTTATCCTGTCCAATGCTTCTTGTCTCGCTTCTTCCCGTATTCTTTCCTCTTCTAAGCGTCTGTTTTTACCTTTGATTAATCGTGACATAATTTCGTTAGTTAATGGTTCTAGGTATTTCTTTACTCTACACCCACTGATGTAGTTTGGTAACACGTCTCCATCTAGGGTTGCTAAGCTGATGGCTCCACTTGTAGATATACGATTAATGATTAATGGACCATATCCTCTCTTTTGCAATTTCTTAGCATGTTGTTTCAAAGTGTATACCAAAACTAAATCTCCTTCTTTCAATTTTTTGTCCTTGATATGCGCATCAAAATAGGCTTTTTGTCGTCTTTTAGCAGCATAAATACCTGCTACTGCTTGTAACCTAGTTTCATGAAGCTTTTCTATTTGGTCCAATTGGGCTGACAATTCATGTCCTGTCCACTCATAAGTAGTTGCAACTCTAAGAGTGGGAATCAAGAAATCAATTGGCAAAATAGCGTTTTGTCCATACACTAAGTTAAAAGGAGTAGTACCTATTGCGGTTTTATAGGCTACTCGGAATGCCCATAAAGCATGGTGTAACTGCTTATCCCAATCTGATCTACCGTTGTTAACGATTTTGGTGAGAACAGTACACAAGATTTTATTTGAACTTTCTGCTTGTCCATTTGCTTGTGGGTGATAAGGGGCAGATTTCTTATGAATTACTAAGAATTCATTCAATAAGGCTTCTATCACTTCATTAACAAAGTGCGTACCTCTATCACTCACAATCTCTATAGGTAGTCCAAATCTAGTGAAGACGTTCTCGAAGAGAAATTTGGCTGTAGTTCTTGCGTCATTTTTCTTTGTTGCTTTTGCTTCAACCCATTTGGTCAGGTAGTCTGTGGCTACAATTATGTATTCGGCATGTGACCCTTTTGCTGGTGGGCTAATAGGTCCTATAAAGTCTATTCCCCACTTCGTGAAAGCTCTAGCACTCATCATGGGTCTAAGTGGCATCTCATCTCTTCTAATAGGATACTTTGTTCGTTGACAAGTATCACACCGTTGCACATATGTTATGGCGTCTTGATGTAGAGTTGGCCACCACATTCCCGCAAAGAGGATCATTTTTGCTGTTTTGTCTGCAGAGAAGTGTCCTCCTGCAGCTCCTGTATGGGCCATCTCTAAGACAGAGAGATATTCATTTTCGTGAATGCACATTCGTAATTGGTTATCTTTCCCGCGTTTAAAGAGTTGTTTTCCTATGATGGCATAATCCTTACTCTGTTCTTCAAGAGCACGCTTCCTTGCTAAGGTAGCTCCGTCAGGGTACTCTCGAGTTTTCAAGAACTTTACCAGAGGCATGCTCCACCTTGGTGCTATTGTAGAATAGCATAATGTAGAGTTCTCGTCTGGGATTTGTTCTTGACAGGTTTGACAGGTTGACACATAGTTATGTGCATCTCTTTGCATGGTTGGCCAATATATGCCAAATCTCTTGAGTGTTTGCCACGTTCCATTTGCATTCAAATGAGTGTTCCATTGGTTTATGTGTGCTTTCTGAAGCCACATTTCTTGTTCCTCTTCTTCCACGCATCTCATTAGTAATCCGCTTGAATCCTGGTGGTACAAACTTCCCGCAATGATGTGAAGGTTTTTAGTCCTCCAGAGATCTTGCGTTTGGTTTGGTGTGATCCCATCTTTAGGTCCATGTGTAAGTATAGGGGTCAATTTTTCTGCCCATTGAGGACATACTTCCAGGTTAAAAAGATAAGTATCTGGCAGATCATCAGGTACTCCTATGGGTGGTTCTCCATGGGTCATACGAGATAAGTGGTCTGCTCTTATGTGGGTGTTTCCTTTCTTGACTATTACCTCAAAATCAAATTCCATTAGCAATAAAAACCATCGTACTAGTCGTCCTGTATTGCAAGGCTTGTTGACTAAGTACAATAGGGCTTGATGATCAATGAAGAATTTGAATTTGTTTGCCAGTAAGTAATGTCTGAATTTCTTGACTGCGTATACCATCCCTAGGCCTTCTCTCTCCGTAGTAGTATAATTGCGTTCCGCTTGATTTAACTGTCTACTGGCATAGGCTATCAGGTGGTCTAATTTTCCTGTGTCTGCTGGTTGAGCTAAGATGCAACCAATGGCAAACTTGGAAGCATCCACATGAATGTGAAACGGTTTATTCCAGTTGGGGACTCGAAGGATGGGTGCTGAACTCAATCGATTCTTTAACTCATTAAAAGATTTTTCGCATTCTTCAGTCCAATTGAATAGAGTCAATAATGCATAAAGAGGTCTAGCAATTATGGCGTACATATGTATGAATCTTCGATAGTATCCACAATGTCCCATAAATGCTTGAACTTCTTTAGCAGTTTTAGGTCTTGGTAAATCCAAAATTACTTTAATTTTGTCTTCATCTGTTGAAATTCCATTCTTAGAGACAATATGTCCTAAGATTTTCCCTTGTCGCACCATGAAGACACATTTTTCAGGATTGAGGCATACTCGATATTGTCGACATTTAGCAAAAATCTTTTCTAGTTCAGGGATGTGCTCTGATCTTATAGCTAAATATGTACACAGATCATCCACGTATACCTCCATGCTTTTCCTCAGAAATTCTTTGAACACATAACACATCAATCTTTGGAATGTAGCCGGGGCATTCGTTAAACCAAAAGGCATGACTCTAAAGGCGTATACTCCCCATTCAGTTGCAAATGCTGTCTTGTGTTGGTCCTCAGGAGCAATGGCTACCTGATTATACCCTGAAAAGCCATCCAAAAAACTATAAACTTCCTTCCCTGCTACCCTTTCCAAGAGATGATCAGTGATTGGTAAGGGATAGCTATCCCTTATGGTTGCGGCGTTCACTTTTTTCAAATTGATGCACACTCTTAACTTTCCATTCTTCTTTGGTACAACCACCAAGGGTGACACCCATTCCGTGTGCTCAATTTCATAAATGAATCCAGCATCCAATAACTTATCTATTTCTTCTTTTATCTTGGCTGAATACACATCATTATAAGTATATGGTCTCTGTTTCGAAGGTTTGGCTTCGGATGTCATGGGGATTCTATGCGCACATATAGATGGATCTACTCCCTTTAAGTCCTTATAAGTCCAAGCAAAGACATCCCGGTATTCTCTTATGAGTCGAATTAACTCTTGTTCTTCTTCCAATGAGACATCCTGTCCTATGAAGGTACATCGTTCCTCTCCTCCTTCCATAGTTACAACTATCTTTTTGGTTTGCTCCTTATTATCATATGCTATTCCAGGTTGTGCTTCTCTTCTAGGCATTTGAATAGCAATTTTCCTCTCCTCCACTTCATATTTTTTAAAATGGGCTGGTACCTCAAATTGGTCTTGTGGTCTGTTTTCTTCATCTTCTAATTCCCTTTCAACTTCTAATTCCCCTTTTTGTGTGAGTTCCTTATGTTTCTCATTGGCAGTGATATTTACGTTGGTGGTACTAATCCCTAGATCCATGGGTTCAGGTTCCATTTCGATGCTCTCGTAGTCCTCCTTCCAGTCTTTCTCGATCACTTCTCCTTCTTCTGCCTCTTGAAGAACTACCATATAAAGGCTAACATCATAACCCTCCTCATCGATACATTCGTTCATGGTCACTACTTCTTCGTTTACACAGACATCGAGTGTAGCTAAGATTTCCATCCAACCGTGAGGTTCGAATTCTTCATCCGGAAATACTTGTGGCATATAAGCTGGATCTTGTACAGACCTCACTATTCCTTGTTTCTGCTGCCAGCTTTTTCTTCTCTCCTCTTCCTTCTTTGCAGTTTGACATATCCACAGATGAGTGTCCTCGTTCATCCAGGATTGATCACTAGAACCTGCACTATGAACCGATTGGTCGTCTTCCTCTTTGTGGATTTGATTCCATTGTAGAGGTGGCACATCTTGATACGTGTACGTATGTAGGTTTATCCTAGTGGTGGTTCCTGCATGTTGTAGGTATACTTCATCTTTTCCCCAATCTTGTACGACCTTTAGCTGTCTCATGAAAGGCCTTCCCAAGATCATTTCATAATTGCTTGGCCTTTCGAAGTGACAAATTGCTAAAGTATGTTCAAATTCCACTCCACATGTAGTGAAGACTACTCGTTCCAACAATCCTAAGGGTCTTTCCGTATGTCCATCTGCCATTTGTATTTTCATGCGTGTTGGTCTTAATGCTGGTTTTCCCCATTTCTCCCAAATTTCTTTGGTAGCAATGCCAACACCAGCTCCTGAATCTAGTATGGCTTTGGTAGTGTAACCCCTATAGGTGATTGGCAGGCATGTATTTCCTTCATCTCCTTCGCTAAAGTCTCCTACCTTATCCACTAGAATTCTCACTGTTTTTACTTCGTCAGCTATCTCTTTCTTTTTCTCCTTGACTTCCCATTGATTGATCAATTTCTCTTTTAAGTGTGGTTTTACCTTTAACAGTTCTTCAAACGTTAGGGTACATGGGATTTTTACCTCTCTAAGGCGTTGTATGATCTCAGATGTTTGGACTGATGGATTCGTTTCCCGTCTCCTTATTGATGGAATGCGATACAATTCTGAATTGTGCTCGTACTCCCCTGTGTAGTTGGGCAGTTCCTTTACATCTTCCTCTTCTTTGTCACTTGCATCCATTGGAAAAATTTCTTCGGAATTTAGTTCAGGTATTGAACCCTCTATTTCATTTTCTGCTTCTAATTCTTCAAAGGGTGGTTCCATTCCTTCTACCTTTTTCCACTTGTCCTCTTGAACTCGTGCCCATAGATCCTTAGTCCAGTCTCCTTCTACTTCGGGAACTATGGATCCTTCCTTTCTCTCAACACCAAATTCATCATTCTGTGGTCTATTTACTTCAGGCTTTTCCTGAGTGTTTAGGCACTCTTGGAATTCTCCTTCAGAAATCCGGGTATTTGGTAGAGGCGATGCGGGTTTTTCTAAAGTTTGTTGTGCAACTTCTATCAATTTCTTGCAGATTTCTAACCTTTCTTTCTCTAAGTCGCCTCTCGGATATTCTCTCTCATGTTGCTCTATGGTAGGTCCTGCTTTTATTCGTGCCTTATATGCCTGAATCCACATGGCTAATTCTTCAGGCACAGGATCTGCGAGGACTGATCCTACCTCCTCCCTTTTATTCTCATTTTTATTTTCTTCTTCCACTTGCGGTTCCTTCGTTGGTTTCTGTTTACTCTTTTCATTTTCCTTCCTTTGTAATAACTTTTTTTCTTTTATCCTATCTCTCCGGTTCTTCCATCTCTGGGATCTTTTACTGGCGATACTTTTCTCTGGTTCTTCGGAGTCTTCTACTCTATGAGGGATGGGTATATTCCCCTCTTTGTCACTTTGAT
The DNA here is from genome assembly GCA_020310875.1 of Ceratopteris richardii. Lineage (NCBI taxonomy): Eukaryota > Viridiplantae > Streptophyta > Polypodiopsida > Polypodiales > Pteridaceae > Ceratopteris > Ceratopteris richardii. The sequence goes on along the minus strand of CM035437.1, from coordinate 46,013,172 downwards.
TATTCCCATCCGTTTTATCAGGGTTTTCTCCGGCCTTGGCTCTTGTTATGGCCTTCAAGGGTACAGTGTACTCTTTATCGCTCCCTGATGATTCAATCACTTCTATCACATTAATCTGCACGTTAGATGTAACTTTGTTGGGGTTCTTAGGACAATCTCTGAAAAGATGTTCCTTACCACAATCGCTACAGTAGCCTTCCCAAATTCGTTGTGGTGGTGGTGGGTTTGGTAATGTACATTCTCTAATATAGTGGTCACCTCCACATCTGTAGCATGGTCCTCTGGGTACAGGCTGTCTATTCATTGGTCGAGGCGGCATGGTTGCTTTAGGAGCTGTGTACATTAAGGACACATAATCCTGCTCGCATCCGTATGAACTATCCGGTATATCCATGCCATAAGCATATGGTTCATACTGTTGCCCATATTCCATTATCGAGCTTTCATAACTAGGGTATGCTCCTTGACTAGGGTCATAAAATGAGTCATATGGTTCATTACTAGTCAAAGGTGCGGCTGGCACTATAGCCCTCTCTAGATTTTCTTCTGGTTGTGCAATCTTGACTGGGACAACGTTCTGAGGGTGGGGCGGTTGTTGTCCTAGTACTGGCTGTGGTTGTGGGTGTCCTTGATATGCGTATGGTCGTGGTACTAGTGCCTGCGGCTGATAAGAGGGATATCTAAAGGTTTCACCTCCTTGATCTCTTTGGGGATATCCATACGGTCTCACATAAGGCTGGGTGGGTCTGGTTTGCCTATTGTAAGGGCAATTCTCCGTGCTGTGGTTTGTATATCTCTGCTCTATACTGCAATATTGTAGCGGTCCGGGAACAGAGTGTCTAGGATGAGCATAGGCAGGTGGTGGGACTGCTCCCCTAGTACACAAATGAGAAGGATGATCTCCTCCGCACTGCATACATCTTCTAAGCATAGGCAGTCTCATAGGATTAGTGGAATAATTCCTCTGTCCTTGAACGTTCAGTTTTTTTGCTACTAAATCTGCTATTTCCTCCACATTGTTTTTAGAGTTTGATGTGCTACTGGCTGACTCTTCGCTTTTCAAACTACCTGGAGGTATTTTCAAGTCTTCTGCAAGGTTATCTTCTAGGTCTATACATTCCTTCATACACTCTTGCAAAGTTTGAACCCTCTTTACATACACTAATGACCTCAAAGTTCCGTTCAACAGTCCTTCCAAGAATAATGATACCATTTTATTCTGCGTCGGTCTCTCTTCCACTGGGCATCTATCTACATACTGCTTGAATCTCCTTGCTGCCAATCTTACTGACTCGGTAGGGACTTGTTTGAAGCTGTGGATTAATGACGAAGAATTGTTTTTAATTCCTGATTTGGTAAATTCTTCAATCATTTCTTGATATACCTGCTCCATGTTCTGAAAGGTATTCGGGTCCAATGGCTGAAACCAAGCCAAAGCTGTGTCTGACAAGGTAAGGCCAAAAGACTCATACTGAATCAGAAAGTCATCTACCTGCTCGGCTCTAACTACTTGTTTAAATTCTGCTATGTGGTTGTAAGGTTCACTAGAGCCATCATAGTGATTTCTCATGCACTTGGCAACTTGGATCGGCCTTAGTCGTCTTCCTGCTTCAGGTTGCCTAGGCATAACTGGGAAAATTGGTCTCCCTATTGGTATGCCTGGTCCTCTTACTACCTGCGGTCTGACTGGAGCATGAACTCCATGTCTTGGGTCAATAGCTGGTTGAGGCCGGTAGTTAGGGTTAATTGCAGGCATTGCAAATTGCACATGTGGTCTGACTGGGATCTGGGTTTGTTGTGTTTGTTGTGTTGGTCCCGACTGTTGATATGAATCGTTCTGGGATGTTCCAAGTGGGTTTCTTGAAGTGGTGGCTTGGTCCCTAGGGGGGAACACTGGGATATTCTGATATTTCAACTCAGCTCTCTCTAATTCTGTTAATGGCCAATATTTTCTCTGATGTTTATCCAAATATGTGATGATGGTGGGGAACTCAGGATCTTGTAACTCATAGATGGTAATCGGATTAGGAGCAGCTTCCCATATAGAGGAATGGGCCCTAAGCAGATGCTCCATCCCATTGATCAAATATACATCTATCAGAGTGTCATCCTGGGGAATCAGGTCTCCTCTCCAAATTTTAGTAATCGTAGATCTCCCTCTAGGAGTAGTTACTTGCTCTTCGTTTCCACCTTCATTTAAGCTTGAAGCATTATTCTCTTCACCATGTTCATTAATGTTTTCCGGGTGTTCTGTGACCACGTATTGGATATCTCGTTTGTCCATGTACAGTCCTCCTACATACTTGACTGCTGGTCTAGGCACTATGTAGGCTTCTGATGCTTTCTGTAACCTGGCCACAGATCTGTTTAAGCCATCCAAATAAATGGGGATCTCATAGTGGTTGGTGTTCACATACTCCAAGGAGGTTCTGTATTCTCCCTCAATGATGGACATCATGCCAATCATGGGTACTGTGTTTTGCATATCCTCTGAAGCCATGGGAATTTCTCCTTCTGACTCACTGGAGGTCTCCGAGTAATGTGAACGGTTACTTGGCTCTGCTACACTACCTACAGAAGAAATTACGCTTCTTCGGCTTCCTAGGGTTCTTCCGGATCTTAGGTTCATCCACTTAAGAACTCTGATTAGACTTTGATACCCTTGGGCCTTTGGCACTCTTCTCTATAGGTCAAAAATGTCTAGAAGACTTGAGTTGGAAAGAAATGAGTAAAAAAGAATTTTGTCAGAACACGATACTTGTCTCCCAAACTCACGATACACGATCTCCAGATTTAGACGATACACGATACTTGACAAATATCGCGATACAGGCTAGACGATACCGATCGCTGAGTGGAACGATACCGATACCTAGAGGTAAACGATACACGATATTTGGTCACAGGCGATACACGATACTTGAAGGGAAACGATACTTGGAATAGACGATACTCGATATGTGGGAAGTATCGCGATCTTTGCTCTAAACGATCTCTGAGCCAAACGATACTTGGCTGGAAACGATATCCGATACTTGATTTCCACGATACACGATCTCTGAACTGAAACGATCGACGATACACGATATCTGGTAAATATCGCGATCTCTGAAGATCAGACGATACACGATATTTGAACCAAACGATACTTCAGACAAACGATACACGATCGGTAGTAAGTATCGCGATCTCTGAGAAGCGATACACGATACCTCAGCTCAACGATACTTGATCTCTCGCAAACGATCGCTGGCAAAACGATACACGATACTTATCAGGTATCGCGATCTTTGACCAAACGACACTTCTCAAGTATCGCGACCGGCACGAAACGATACACGATCCACGATACTCAATAGACGATCGCTGGCAAACGATCTCTGACCAAGTATCGCGATCGGTATGAAACGATACACGATCGACGGGAAATATCGCGATACTCAACCACAGGAGCAAAACGATACTTGATAAGTATCACGATACTCGACAGCGGGAGTAAAACGATACTTGACCCTTACACAAATTTTTACAAATGTTTTTGAAATTTTGATTTTGCCCCCTTGATCACCTAGCTCCTCTCTCTTATCCTCACTCTCTGTATCAAACAAAACACTCTTTTTACCCTCTGTAGCTCTCAGACGATACCTAGCGCAGATCGTTTTACACAGATATTGAATTTTTTGAATGATCAAAAGGATCTAGCAATGGAGTGGCTCACCTTTGAAGCTCTGCCACACTCTCCTAGCACCTTTTCTAGCTCAAAGGCACTCCACAAGCTCAGCCACGATACTAAGCAGCTCACGATACTCGACGCTCACTCACACGATACTTGCTCAAACAAGTGATTTTTCAAATGACTCTTTTTTGGCTTTTATACTTGGAATTTTCTTGTTTACAAAAAGGAAACTTTTATGAACAAAACTAAAATCTACTCTTATGACTTGGTCCACTCTCTAATCACTCCTACTCTACTCCTTCTACTCACTTCCCTAAACTAACAACTCACTACACACACTCCAAGAATGAGAAGTAGCAAGTGCGGTTGAAAATGACTTACCAAAGAAGAGAAGATTTCCACTCCTCCACGTACTTCAATGCAAGAAGCTACTTACCATCACACGAATGCTTCGGTTTGATTCGTCACTCCCCGACAACGGCGCCAAAAAGTGTGTTGACCTAAGTATCAACTTAGGGACTTGCGGAGAAAGAGACTATACCTCAATCCCCTCACAAGTGCATATAGTGGGGATACACGCTTTTAATTATCAATCCAAAGAGTAGACAAACCTAGCCGAGTGTATGAAGACATGCAATCATGTAATGGTCAATGCAAATGAACTACTCAAAGAATGTAAATGAGGCAAAGACTTATCCAAACAAGCTCCAACTGTTGGTCAAGGCGAAACGATACTTGGTGCAGCAGCCGTCAGTATTTTGGACTTTTCTCCCAGCTCCGAACTCCAAATATAGCGAATAGCATATGCGTTTCGAAGCTCTTGAGAAGAAGCATCCAATGGCAGTGGTTTCACTCAATTCTGACGCTCCTACTTCAAGTTATGAGCGAAATACTGAGTCGCGGGAATACTTTCCTACACTTCAGCACTTCCTACACTTCGCACACACCTTTCCTACAGCAAGGAAACACTTTCATGGATAGACAACACTCACAAGCACTCTTTCCAAGCAATACACATGCATACAAGCTCACGAAGAAGAAGATAAGGAGGGAAGAAGACACAAATTCGAATTTCTGTGCTCTCTCTTCTCACAATGGCAAAAAGTTCTTTACAAAGAGTCACATTTGACTTATATACTAGTGCCCTAAAAATGGTCCTTTCACACAAGAGACCGGCACTTTATTCACTAAAAGACTAAATTTCTACTATTTTACATGGATAAGCTTCTAATCTTCTGTGGGGATGCATCTAGAGGACTCCTCTTGTGCCTTTACAATGGAAAATATATTACAAGAATGATTATGATACAAAAATATGAAGTCCAAATCGGAAAAATTTTGGGGCCCGTCTTTTTCTCTGCTTTGTGCGCTCTTTAGCTCTGCAACACCATGCCAGCACTATAGAAAAAGTAGAGGGTATTGAACCCATGAAGCTCCATATAGTAGAGCTTCTTATACCTGAGGTACAACATATGTGCGTTATATATTTAAGTTTGGACCATCCACATCAACACACTAAAAAGAAGCAAGAGAAAGATGTTTTGAGATCGAGGAGCATTGCAAATTATATCAAAGCAGTTGGAGAGAGGCTCTGTTACTGGAGCAACTATGTCACCTCTGCTCATAAGATAGAACTGCATAGAATCCTTCTTATACAAAGTTCACATGCAACAAAATTAAAGGAAATGTGGACTGCATATATCCCATACACATGCATGCACATGCACATACATGCATACATATCGCACACACATGCGTGCATGCATATATCACACACACATTCACATGCATACATACACATCATAGAGACATGCATAAACACACATACATACTCATATGCATACATGCATGCATACACACACATGCAAACACATACATACAAATCACACCGATACATACATGCATACATGTACACATACATATACACATGCATATACATATACATTCACACGCATGCATATACATATACATTCACACATGCATACATATGTACAAACACATACATACACACACATGCATAAATACATACAATCACATGCATATGCATACACATACATACATACACATCATACACACATGAATACACACATGCATACATGCATGCACACATTGTTAGACTCAAGAAATGATGGGAAGGAGATGGTTGCACCACACCCTAAGAGGGAGGATTAGGAATTAATCCTCAATCATAGTTTGGGGCAAGTGGTTAGCCCTTCATACTCCTAGCGAGTAAGTCATAAGTTCAATTCCCACAATTGATATGAGAGCTTAGGAAGCAGGCTTGGGCAAAGTGAATGGAAGGTGCACACATCGCTTTTAAAGATGAGCCCATCAAAGATTAGAGTGTATCTCAAGGCAAGGCTCAAGGCACCAAGGTTGAGAGCAAGGCAAGTCCATAGGCAAGTGGCCAAGAAGTAGAAAGGCAAGGATCAAAAGACCAAGGTTGATAACAAGAAGGTTCAAGAGATTGTGCAAGGGTGAGGACATCAATTCAAGGGGAGATCAAGGATTGATAATTGAGGAAAATGATCTCTAGAAGGGGAAGAGAGTGTAAGACTCAATAAATGATGGGTAGCAGATGGTTGAACCAAACCCTAAGAGGATGGATTAGTAAGTAATCCTCAACCATGGCTTTTGTTGCAAGTGATTATTTCATCATACTCCTAGCCAATAGGTCATGATTTCAATTCCTAGATACACACATATATATGCATAGGTATACATACACACATTCCTCATATATGCATGTATGCATACATGCACACATGCATACACACATGCATATATACACAAATGTATATATTCATGCACATGCATGCATATATCCCATACACATGCACATACATACATATATCACAAATACACATGCATACACACACATGCACATACATGAATACATATCACACTGACACATGCATACATATACCTATGCATACACACATGCATATATCACACACACATTCACATACATACATACACATCACAGAGACATGCATACAAACATGCATACATACTCACATGCATACACACACGTGCATATGTCACACACACATGCACATACATACATACACATGATACACACGGATACATACATACATATATACATGCATACACACACATGAATGCATACATGCGCACATGCATGCACACATACATACATGCACATCACACACATGCATGCATGCATACATACATACATACATACATACATACATACATACATACATACATACACATGCATACCCACATATCAATACATGAAGTATTTCAATGGCGTGCACCACAGTGCGCTCTCCTTCTCGAGAGCTCCACGATGATATGCTCGGAGTAGAAAACCGAGCTCCTTAGGCTGCACACAGTACTCCGCGCAGAACCTGCAAAATACGCAGAAAACATAGTACACAGAGAGCACGAAGATAGACTTCTTAGGTCTTACAAATGCGGTCGAGCTTACAGTCTGTGACTGACCAGGCCACTATATGTTTTATTAAAGAACATATACAAAGAAGTGTCCGGTGGCCATTTAGCCTTTCACATGGACACTAACGGTAACAATCTCCCACTAAAGGCCAATATGGCTAGAGTAACTATGAGAGAAAAAATAAAGATTGATAAAGAATACCTGAGTGTAAGTATGCAAACTATACTTCCCACCTGATGGGCATGTTATACAGTATACAAGTGATTGTGTAAGATCAAGAATCAAGTAACCCCCATCAAGTGACAACAGTGCCGAAAGCTATCCTGTGGTAGAGCTTTAGTCAAAGCATCTGCAAACATTATCTCGAGTGTGAACCTTCTCAAGAATAATGTTCTCAGTGGCTAAGCAATCTCTAATGAAGTGATACCTCACCTCAATGTGCTTGGTCTTTGCATGATAGACCGGATTCTTAGCCAAAGCAATGGCACTCTGACTATCACTGAGCAAGCGAGGTACATGCTGAGGTAAACCCATATCACAAGCAAGACGAGAAAGCCATAATGCTTCCTTACATTCCTCACTTGCTGCAACATACTCTGCTTCCGTGGTGGAAACAGCTGTACATTCTTGAAGCCGAGATCTCCAAGAGATAGCACCTCCAGCAAAATGAAAAATGTACCCTGATGTAGACTTACGATTGTCTACACAACCAGCATACTCAAAATCTGTGTAACCAATAATGGATGCTTTCCCTCTACCTAAGCATAGACACTTGTCCTTAGTGCCACTCAGATATCTCAAAATCATCTTGAACGCTTCCCAATGTTTCTTTCCAGGATTAGACATATATCTGCTCACAATTCCCACTGCAAATGCAATGTCTGGTCTCGTAGCTACCATAGCGTACATGAGACTACCAACAACAGATTGATAAGGAATTTTGGTCATGAATTCCTTTTCCTCATTTGATTTGGGGCAGTCATCCTTGCTGAATTTCACATATGTGGGTAAAGGTGTACTCAATACCTTTCCACCCTACATATTGAACCGGTGAAGTACTTTGGATATGTACTCACTTTGAGACAAGTATATGCATCTTTTACTCCTGTCACGAGTAATACGCATGCCAAGAATATGTTTGGCATCCCCCAAATCCTTCATATCAAATGTCTGACTCAACTTCTTTTTGAGAATTGACAAATCATAAGAGGACTTCCCAGCAATCAACATATCATCGACCTAAAGTATCAAGCATATCAAGCTTCCATCAGAGCATCTCTTTGTGAAGAGACAATGATCCTCATTGCTCCGAGAATAGCCTTGGGACTTCATAAAAGCATCAAACTTTTGGTACCATTGTCTAGGAGACTGTTTAAGTCCATACAAGCTCTTCTTGAGCTTACAAACTAGACTTTCCTTGCCAGGAACTACATAACCTTCTGGTTGTTCCATATAGATCTCATCTGTAAGATCTCCATGCAAGAAAGATGTTTTCACATCCATTTGGACTAGCTCTAAGTCCTCCATTGCAACGAATCCAAGCAACATGCGCAAAGTATTCATCTTGACCACTGGAGAGAAGATTTCCTCAAAATCAACACCATGTTGTTGCTTAAAACTTACAAGTCGTGCTTTATATTTTGGAGAAGCACTATCTGATGTGAATTTCAGCTTATATACCCATTTACATGGTAAAGCTTTCCTACCCTTTGGCAAAGGTACTAAGTCCCAAGTACCATTCTTGTGAATAGAATCCAACTCACTCTTCATGGCACGCTCCCACTTGACATGATCCTCTGTCTGCATAGCCTCTTTGTAGCAAGAAGGCTCACCAGCATCTGTTAGCATAACAAAATCTAAACCTGGAACATATCTATCAGGTGGATGTGAAACACGTGCAGTATGTCTCGATGGTTGCTGAACAAGAACATGTGCAGACTGATCTGAATGGAAATTCTCTTGAACATCCCTATTGTGCAGCATTTTTATGCATGCTAACCGGAGGACTAGTATCCTCAAACACCACTCTTCTCACTTCAACCTCCTTAATGGGTTGTTTATGCATCTTAGACTCATTAAAAATGACATCACTACTTTTGATCATTGACCGTGTTTCAGGATCTCATAAGCGATATCCAAATTGTCCTTCTCGACCATATCCAAGAAAAATGCATTTCTTTGACTTATGGTCCAACTTTTGTCTAAGATTCTTGGGTATATGAACATAAGCTTCACACCCAAAAACTCGAAGATGATCATAATATGGTGGTTTCCCTATCCATAACTCTTGTGCCACTTTCAGACATTTGGCAGTACTAGGTGAAAGATAAATCACATGAACTGCAGTCAATACTGCTTTTGCCCAAAAACCTTGTGAGAGGTTTGCATGATGCAACATAGAGATTACTCTATCTTGAATAGTTCTATTCATCCTCTCAGCTACACCATTCTATACTAGGGTATAAGGAGCTGTAAACTCTATACGAATCCCTCTAGACAGACAGAAAAGGCTGAATTCATGTGAGGTATACTCACCCCCATTATCTGAATGTAAGGGCTTAAGCTTAATTCCTTTTTCAGTCTCGACTGAAGCAAGCCATTTTCTGAAAGTAGGGAATACATCATCCTTTGATTTGATAGGATATACCCAGACTTTTCTAGTAGCATCATCTATGAAAGTGACAAAGTAAAGAGAACCACCTAAGGACGTAGTGGGCATAGGGTCACACACATCTGTATGAACGAGATCTAAAGGCTGAATTGAAGAGTCAATGTGCGTTTTATGCACATTTTTGGTTTGCTTTCCATATTGACAATGCTCACAAAATGAAAAATCAGAGAAAGATAACACAGGTAAGTAGCCAGAACGAGAAAGATTTTCCATTCCACTACGAGATATATGGCCCAAACGACCATGCCAAATACAAGCCATAGTCTGTTCAGTAATAGCTAACAAGTGTTCTTTTTGTGATACAAATAAAGGATAAAGTGAGTCAACTTTGCTTCCTTTTGCAATAACCATATTGCCCTTTGATATACGAAAGGATTGAGGATAGAAGACCACCTTGTAACCAAGGTCATCAAGTTGACCAACTGACATCAAACTGCGTGATAACTAAGGTACATGTCGTACATTATACATACTAAATTTTGAACCATCAATGAACTGCACAACCACATCTCCAATCCCCACAACATCACACTAGTAAGAGTCGCCAAGTCTCACCGTACCAAGAGACTTTGCTGCATAATTAGAGAACCATTATCTATGTGGTGTCACATGGAAAGAAGCACCAGAATCTAGCAGCCAGGTGTGGGAAAGAGAATCAGCCATAAGTGCCTCAGATGGCATATGTATTGCATGACTTCTTCCAAAGCTCCTCTGCACTTTCACAGTCTAATACTGTAAAGTAAACATTATCTGCTAGGTGCAAGCAAATGGTAGACCTGGCCATTTCATCTAACTCACCCCAATCATCTTCATTCATGTCAGCAGGCTTCTTTGAAATCCCATTTACTGGCTTCCATTGCCTCCTTTGAATCAGCACATCTTTAATCTGATTCTTCCATAGAGCAAAGTTTGTGCCATCAAATTTTCGGATCTCAAAATGATCTTTGCCCTGCAAGTTATAGCTCCTCCTCGGAACACTAGCACTAGACCCTGATCCACCGGATGTGCCTGAGACCTCTGAGGCCATGATGAAAGAGAACTAAATAGGATGATAATGGAGCTAGAAGAGTCCAAACACCAACAATTAAGTGTATCAAGGAGTAAATCGACCACTGTATAGTTGACTAAACTAGAAATCTGGGAAAATTTTGCTAGAGTATCCTCTGCAAAATTAGCATATGACCGGTGTCAAAGTATCATAAAACTGCAAGTACTGACATGTCTACCTGCATAGTGAATCACTAACTCCACTGCATATAATCAGTTACCCAATAGAAGCCAACTAGGCTTATCGAGCATCTATGAACAACTATTATACATCTCCTATGGCGAGGCTGGGTAAGTCTTCCACCTGCATCACGGAAGAGACCCCGACATCTGGGTGTCTCCCAGTTAAGAAAACCTCACCACGACCCTCTTTATCAAACGTAAAAGGCTTTATGCAAAGAACGTAACTGCTATATCAATGACCACATGGACATACATAAGCGGTATCCACAGAAGCGTACATGGTGTGTATGTGCTCAATATGGCAGTAAAATGACACCAAAAGGATGAATACGCAGCCCAAAAGCTAGCCAATAACACCTGCAAGTGTCTGTCAACTCTGATGTTTTAGGCTTAAAAACCTACATAAATTTGTAGCGACTTCTCCCACCAAAACTGAAAACCTCTCGAGAAACCTGTAGTTTTACGAATGTGGCTGAAAATACAGCCCCAAAGTTTGATATTTATTGTCTGAGAAGTATGAAGAACACTCTTCTTGATGTTCTTGGACCTGTGTGAAGAGAACTATGTGCAAAAGTACTCCAAAATGGCTCCAAAAACACCCCAAAATTGCTTCAGAAATAGGCTTTGAAAGCAAAAATGAAGCTTTGAGGGACCAAAACTTATTCAAGGTAATGTCAACCTTAGTCTTTCCCCTTCTTCAAACACCACAAGAGTGTAGCTTAGTGGCAAGAGATTGCCACGGTTAAGCGAGCTCTGGGGGGAACAGTACTGGGATGGGTGACCTCCCGGAATATTCCTTGATCGTTGAGGTCCTCCCTCGCGTGCAGCCAACGGCACCAACGGTGACTTCGGTGACTCGGATGACAAGGTATGCCAAGGTCTATGCCTTGGTCGCCTGCCTTCGTCGTAAGCCTTGGAGATAGTCTGAGGGGGGGCACGAAGACAGACTTCTTAGGTCTTACAAATGCGGTCGAACTTACAGTCTGTGACTGACCAGACCACTATATGTTTTATTAAAGAACATATACAAAGAAATGGCCACCGAGACTTCTTAGGTCTTACAAATGCGGTCGAACTTACAGTCTGTGACTGACCAGGCCACTATATGTTTTATTAAAGAACATATACAAAGAAGTGTCCGGTGGCCATTTGGCCTTTCACATGGACACTAACGGTATCAATACATACATACAAAAATGCATACACACACACGTATATATACATACATTGGAACATGCATGAACACACATGCAAATACATACATACACTCATCACACATACACACACATACATACACTCACCACACATACACATACATACATACATACATACACTCACACATACACATCACACACATGCATTGACACACATGCTTACACAAACACATATGCACAACTATACATAAACACACATGCATGCATACACACACATGCATACATGAATTTATACACATATGCATATATATGCATACACATCACATGCACATGTATACACACACATGCACATGCATACACACACATGCACATACATATATACACACTACACAAAAATACATACATACACATGCATACATGCATATCACACACACACATACATACATACACATCACACACATGCATACACACACATGCATACATACACATGCATTCTCACATGCATAGATACTCACATTCATACACACATATGTATATGTCACACATACATACACGTCACACACATGAATACATACACACACATGCATGCATACATACACACACATGCATGCATACATACACGCATGTATATACACATGCATGCAAACATACATACATAGATTCATGCACACATATACACATGCATACATACATACACACATGCATACATACATAAATACATACATGCAAAAATGCATGCACACACATACACATGTATATATACATATAGTCATACATGCATACACACATGGACAAACATACATACACATCACATACATGCATACATACATACACCCATGCATATGCATACACACATGCATACATACATGCATATACACACATGCATATACACACATGCATATATCACACACATGTATACATACACATGCAATCATACATACATGCATATATCCCATACACATGCACATACATACATACACATCACACACACATGCATATACACATGCATACATACATATGCACATACATACATACATACATACACACCACTTACATGAATGTGTAGATACACATGCATATTGTTACCATTAGCGTCCATGTGGAAGGCCAAATGGCCACCAGACACTTCTTTATATATGTTCTTTAATAAAATATATAGTGGCATGGTCAGCCACAGACTGTAAGTTCGATCGCATTTGTAACACCTAAGAAGTCTGTGTTCATGCTCCCTGTCTACTGTGTGTTTTCTGTGTATTCTGCAGCCTCTCTGCAGAGTACCATGTACAGCACTTGGATCTTGGTTTCCACTCTGATGATATTGTCGTGGAGCTCTCGTGAAGAAGAGTGCACTGTGGTGCATCGCCATCAAAATACTTCACTAGTATTAGAGCATTCCGACACAAAAGCTTTGTTCATTCTGTGTGAGCGAAGCAAGCACCCACCCACCCAAGGCTTACGACTAAGGTGGCGACCAAGGCATAGACCTTGTCATCCGAGTCACCAAAGTCACCATTGGTGTCGTTGGCTGCATGCAAGGGAGGACCTCAATGATCAAGGAAGATAGAGGTTCCTGATACTTCCCGAGAGATCACCCATCCCAGTACTGTTCCCCCCGGAGCTCGTTTAACCATGGCAATCTCTTGCCACTAAACTACACTCTTATGGTGTTTGAAGAAGGGGAAAGACTAAGATTAACATTATCTTGAACATGTTTTGCTCCCTCAAAGCTTCGCTCTTTGCTTCCAAAGCTTGTTTTTGAAGCATTCTTGGGGTGACTTTTGATGCCAGTTTGGAGTACTTTCATGCATAGGTCTTTTCACACAGGTTCAAGAACATCAAGAAGAGTGTATTTTGTACTTCTCCAAAAATAATTATTCACCTTTGGAGCCGTGTTTTTAGCCACACTCGTAAAACTACAAGTTTCTCAAAAGGTTTTCAGTTGTGGTGGGAGCAACCATAGCAAATTCATGCCAGTTTTTGAACTTAAACAACAGAGCTAACAGACACTTGTAGGTGTTGTTGGCTAGTTTTTGGGTTGTGCATTTAGCCTTTCGGTGTCATTTTATTGCATATATTGAGCACATATACACTATGTATGCTTCTGTGGATAGTGCTTATGTATGTCCATGTGGTCATTGATATAGCGGTCACGTTTTTGCATGAAGCCTTTTACGTTTGATAAAGAGGGTCATGGTGGGAGACACCCCGATGTCGGGATCTCTTCGATGATGCAGGTGGAAGACTTACCCAACCTTGCCATAGGAGATGTATGATAGTTTTTCATAGGTGCTCGATAAACCTAGTTGGCTTCTTTCGGGTAACTGATTATATGTAGTGGAGTCAGTGATTCACTATGCAAGTAAACATGTTAGTACTTACAGTTTTATGAGATTTTGACACTAGTCATATGCTCATTTTGCAGGGGATACTCTAGAAAAAAATTTCTAGATTTTTTGGTTTTGTCGACTATATAGTGGTCAATTTACTCCTTGATACACTTATTGGTGTGAGCACATTTATTCTCACATAATTCTTCTAGTTGGTCATTACCATTCATTAATTCATTTTTCTAGGAAGATTGCTGAATCCTCTCCCAAAACCTGACACTTGGTCATCCTTCTTTGATCCTTAGTGGTGTTTGGACTCTTCTAGATCCATTATCATTCTATTCAGTTATCTATCATCATGGCATCAGAGGTCTCAGGCATGTCCAGTGGACTAGGATCTAGTTTTAGTGTTCCAAGGAGGAGCTATAACTTGCAAGGAAAAGACCATTTTGAGATCCAAAAATTTGATTGCACAAACTTTGCTTTATGGAAGAATCAGATTAAAGATGTGCTGATTCAAAGGAGGCAATGGAAGCCAATAAATGGAATCTCAAAGAAGCCTGTTGACATGGATGAATATGATTGGGATGAGTTAGATGAAATGGCCAAGTCTACCATTCGATTGCACCTGGGAGATAATGTTTACTTTACAATATTAGACTGTGAAAGTGCAGAGGAGCTTTGGAAGAAGTTATGCAATACATATGAAAAAGAGATGGCATCAAATAAAGTGTATTTGTTGAGAAAGTTATATGACCTTCACATGAAAGACACATATAGTGTTGCTGCTCATCTAAATGAGTTTGATGCTATATTCTCCTAGCTACAGGCTCAAAATGGATATGGATAATGAAATGAAAGCAGTCTTGTTGTTGTGCATCATGCCATCATCATGGGATACGTTTTGCACATTAGCAATAGTGCATCAGGTGGTAAACTAGTCTATGATGATATATGTGGAGCACTCTTGAGTGAGGAGATTCATAGA
The DNA here is from genome assembly GCA_020310875.1 of Ceratopteris richardii. Classification (NCBI taxonomy): domain Eukaryota; kingdom Viridiplantae; phylum Streptophyta; class Polypodiopsida; order Polypodiales; family Pteridaceae; genus Ceratopteris; species Ceratopteris richardii. Next base: position 45,997,705 of record CM035437.1, on the reverse strand, counting down.
AAATCTATGATTGGCACTTAGAGTGGAGATGCATATAATGTCCATGATTCTTACTAAGGAAAGAATCAGCAACGTGGCAAGAGCAAGAACAAGGAAAAGAATGGTCAATGGAATAAGAGTAGAAGTAAATCAAGGAAGAGGGATATTGAATGCCATTATTATCATAAGAAAGGACACATGAAGAAAGATTTTTATGCATTAAAGAATGCTAAAGGTAAGTGACAGAATGTTGATGTGCATGTTAAACAGTTACCTGCACCATCTACTTTGACTATGAGAATTGAAGAAATTAATGCTATTTTTGATGATGCTAATGTGTTGACACTTGATAGTACTGTGCCAACTAGGCTCTTATGGTTGATTCTCTTTCCCACACATGGCTGCTAGATTCTGGTGCTTCTTTCCATGTGACACCACATAGAGAATGGTTCTCTAATCATGCAACAAAGCCTCTTGGTACTATGAGACTTGGTGACTCTTATGAGTGTGATGTTGTGGGGATTAGAGATGTGGTTGTGCAGTTCATTGATGGTTGAAAAATTATTGTGCATAATGTATGCCATGTATCTCAGTTATCATGCAGTTTGATGATGTCAGTTCATCAACTTGATGACCTTGGTTACATAGTGGTCTTCTATGCCCAGTCCTTTCACATATCAAAGGGCAATATGGTTATTGCAAAAGGAAGCAAAGTTGTCTCTCTTTATCCTTTATTTGTATCAAGAAAGAACACTTGTTAGTTGTTGTTGAATAGCCTATAGCTTGTATTTGGCATGGTCGTTTGGGCCATATATCTCGTAGTGGAATGGAAAATCTTTCTCATTCTGGCTACTTGCCTATGTTATCTTTCTCTGATTTTTCATTTTCTGAGCATTTTCAATATGGAAAATAAACCAGAAATGTGCATAGAATGCACATTGACTCTTCAATTCAGCCTTTAGATCTCGTTCATACAAATATGTGTGGTCCTATGCCCACAAGGTCGTTAGGTGGTTCTCTTTACTTTGTCACTTTCATAGATGATGCTACTAGAAAAGTTTGGGTATATCCTATCAAATCGAAGGATGTGGTATTCCCTACTTTCAGAAAATGGTTTGCTTCAGTTGAGATTCGAAAAGGAACCAAGCTCAAAACTTTACATTCAGATAATGGGGGTGAGTATACCTCACATGAATTCAACCCTTTTTGCCAGTCTAGAGGAATTCATAGAGAGTTTACAGCTTATAGCCCAGTACAGAATGGTGTAGTTGAAAGGATGAATATAACTATTCAGGATAGAGTAGTCTCTATGATGTATCATGTAAACCTTTCACAAGGCTTTTGGTTAGAAGTAGTGTTGACTGCAGTTCATGTGATTAACCTTTCACGTAGTACTGCCAAAGGTTTGAAAGTGGCATAAGAGTTATGGACAAGGAAGCCACCACGTTATGATCATCCTCGAGTTTTTGGGTGTGAAGCATATGTTCATATGCCCAAAAATCTTAGACAAAAGTTGGACCATAAGTCAAAGAAATGCATTTTTCTTGGATATGATCGAGAAGGACATTTGGATATTGCTTATGGGATCCTGAAACATGGTCAATGATCAAAAGTAGTGATGTCATTTTCAATGAGTCTAAGATGCATAAACAACCCATTAAAGAAGTTGAAGTGAGAATAGTGGTGTTTGAGGATACTAGTCGTCCAATTAGCATGCATAAAAATGCTGCACATAGGGAGATTCAAGAGAATGTCCGATCAAATCATTCTGGAAATGTTCCTATTCAGCAACCATTGAGAAGCTCTGCATGTGTCTCACATCCACCTGATAGATACATTCTAGGTTTAGATTTTGTTATGCTAATAGATGCCAATGAGCCTTCTTGTTACAAAGAGGCCATGCAGATAGAGGATCATGTCAAGTGGGAGCATGCCATGAAGAGTGAATTGGATTCTATTCACAAGAATGGTACTTGGGATTTACTACCTTTGCCAAGGGGTAGGAAAGCTTTACCATGTAAATGGGTATATAAGCTAAAATCCGCATCAAATGGTGCTTCTCCAAAGTATAAAGCATGACTTGTTGCAAAGGGTTTTAAACAACAACATGGTGTTGATTTCAAGGAAATCTTGTCTCGAGTGGTCAAGATGACTACCCTGTGCATGTTGGTTGGATTCGTTGCAATAGAGGACTTAGTGCTAGTTCAAATGGATGTGAAAATTGTTTTCTTGCATGGAGATCTTACAGATGAGATCTATATGGAACAACTGGAGGGTTATGTAGTTCTTGGCAAGGAAAATCTAGTTTGTAAGTTCAAGAAGAGCTTGTATGGACTTAAACAGTCCCCTAGACAATGGTACAAAAAGTTTGATGCTTTTATGAAGTCTCAAGGCTATTCTAGAAGCAATGAGGATCATTGTCTCTACACAAAGAGATGCTCAAATGGCAACTTGATATGCTTGATACTTTATGTCGATGATATGTTGATTGTTGGGAAGTTCTCTTATGACTTGTTAATTCTCAAAAAGAAGTTGAGTCAAACATTTGATATGAAGGATTTGGGGGATGCCAAACATATTCTTGGCATGCACATTACTCATTTGGAGTAAAACTTTCATATACTTGTCTCAAAGTGAGTACATATCCAAAGTACTTCATAGGTTCAATATGCAAGGTGGAAAGGCATTGAGTACACCTTTACCCACACATGTGAAATTGAGCAAGGATGATTGCCCCAAATTAGATGATGAAAAGGAATTCATGACCAAAATTCCCTATCAGTTTGTTGTTAGTAGTCTCATTAAGCTATGGTAGCTATGAGACCAGACATTGCATTTGCAGTGGGAGTTGTGAGAAGATATATGTCTAATACTAGAAAGAAACATTGGGAAGCATTCAAGATGATTTTGAGATATCTGAGTGGCACTAAGGACAAGTGTTTATGCTTAGGTAAAGGGAAAGCATCCATAATTGGTTAAATAGATTCTGACTATGCTGGTTGTGTAATCAATCATAAGTCTACATCAGGGTACATTTTTTATTTTGTTGGAGATGCTATGTTGGAAGCAGTCAGAGGCACAGTCAGAGGCACAGACGACATGGAAGCATGTAAAGACGGAGCAGGGAGCCAGTTGGATTATTTTTTCAAACAACTATGTTTTTATCACCTCTTCAAACATCCAACAGTGATTTTCATCACTCTTGTAACATATGTAATATAGACAAAACCCCATTTTGTGATTCATAGCTCCATTTTGTGCAAGCCGAGGAGTCCTCGAGCTTGAGGAGCTTAGGTAGAATGCTCGTACCAATTTTCATTATTTTTAGACATCGTTTACCCTTCCAAATAGCATCTAGGACCTATTTTTTAACTATGCCGGTCACTAGATGTGAAACCGGTCAAAACTAGTCTAGAAACTATAAAAAGAGCTAGAGAGCTCATTTTTGAGGTTGGTTCATATTGGTTAGTGTGAGCTTAGAGCTAGTTTGAGCTTGTAAGAGTATTCTTGAGTAATAGAGCTAATTTCTCACCTTCCATTGTGTCTTGCTTGTCTCTTCATTGTGTGTGTGTATGTGTGTGTGCATCTTGATGCTTCTCACCTTCACTTTCACATCATCTCTCATTCACGATCTTCATATCACTCCTATCTCTTCCGCGGATTGACATTAAGGAGGTGAAGCTTCTTAACGTGGTTCTCACCATTGTGCTAGAGCAACACCAAATTTGGCGCCGTTGCCGGGGATCGAGTCTAGGACGAATGTGTGATGGTAAGAGTATAGCAAGAAGTGGCATTGGAAGGTAAAAATTTCAGTTTTTGTTGTTGTTTTTACTTAGTTTTTAGTGTTTTTCACCTTCCCCACACTCCATCTTCATCATCGCATCATCATCTTCATCTCCAAAAAAATCAGAAAATTCACCATATCCACCCATTCACCTCATTTCCCCTCATTTGTGCATGCGAGAGAGCGAGAGAGAATTTTTGTGCTTGTGTGTGCTTGTGTTTTCTTGAGTTTTCTTGCAGGTACAGAGCTCCAGTGCATCAGGAAAGCTTGGAAAAGGTAAAATTTTACTCTCTGTCAAAGATCTGACGAGTGTGGCGGACCATCGCGATGGTCTGCAACCTTCGGAATTCTTGGTAGGCGACCACACCACGAGGTAGGCGACCCTTGTGCATCTACGAATCCACTGTTGCATCCCAAAAATTCACACTTTGGTGGACCATCGCGATTGGATCGGACCATCGCGATTGTGTCGCACCATCGCGATAGGCTCACGCCATCGCGACGGCTCGGCCGGACCATCGCGACGGTCCACTTGGACCATCGCGATTGTTCAGCTGACCCCGGACCATCGCGATTGGCTCACGCCATCACCACGACAGTGCCACGTGTCAAGATAGACCATCGCGACGGTTCGTTTTTCGGACCATCGCGACAGCCCAAAATCGGACCATCGCGATTGGCTCACGCCATCGCACTTGTGACCATCGCGACGGTTCACTTTGGACCATCGCGATTGTCCGCCTTTGACCGTTGACCGCGCCATCGCGATTGTCCGCCTAATCACGCCATCGCGACGGTTCATTTTTCGGACCATCGCGACGGTCCATTTCCACGCCATCGCGATCGTTTACTTCGGGCCATCGCGACGGTTCGCCTTTTCGCGCCATCGTGATTGTTCACTTCGAGCCATCGTGACGGTTCGACTTCACGCCATCGCGATCGTTCACTTCGGGCCATTGCGACGGTTCGCTTGGACCATCGCGACGGTCCCAGACCATCGCGATTGTGCACCCCCATCGCAAATTTAGGGTTCCATTTTTTGACCAATTTTGGGGGTATTTTTGAGAAATTTTTGGACCATTAGACTCATAGGAGACCCCTTAGCTCATAATTGAAGGAAAACCTGATTGTCAGTTTTTACCCCCCAGGGCCTGAACGCTCGTAACTTTTTCATCCGAAGTCCGTTTTTTGAGCTTAATAGCTCGTTAGAAAGCTCGTGACGAGTACTACGTGACCTCAACTGTTTTTTTCATAAAGAATACATCTATTTTTGGATAAGCTATTTTGAAGTTCACCTAGTTTGGGACTAGGAAGCCAGGGGGCAAGTATTGAAATTTTGGGCAAAAGGGAAGGGACTTAAAAGGTGTATATACTCAAGTGTTTGATCATCCTGTGAATTGGTCTAATATTGGAATTTTCCAGGTCTAACAAAGGCAATCAAAGGCAAGCAAGCAAGGCAGTGAAGACAGCAGAGCTTGGGAAGCGCGGCTTCTTGAGCATCAGAGCAACAGAAAAGCCGACTCGAGGTTGGAAGATTACTCAACCCCCTCAGTCAATTCTTAGCTTAGGCTAAACGGTAGTTGTGGATTAAAGACGATAGGAACGCCTCAAGTTCAAGATACTTAATTCTTTCAAGTTCAAGACTAAAGATAAAGGTGTGTGTGACGCGAAAACCTAAAGGAAAGAACCTAAGTCTGACGGAACGAGAACTCAAAATCATAACGGAAAGTTGAATTCCTGACGCATATATTAAGACAAGAATCCAAAGAAAATTAAAAAGAATCAAGAAAGTAATAACAAAGAACCATTGACGATCTAAGTGTGTAATTGAGTGAGCGAGGAAGAAAATTAATGAACCTTAGATCAGGGAGACACATAGGTAAGTCGGACCGACGAAGCCTTAGATCATCAGAGGCAAGTGTAAGGACCACTGCTCGATCGTGGGCTCAACAATTGAATAGTAATTACCCCTACGAGAGCTCAGAGACTAGCGAATCAGAAATGGCATTTAGCGCAGACAGACCAGAAGGAGGGTCTCATGTAGCATACCTAGAAAAACCAGAAGGACCCTATAGAACGCAACTAGAGTTTCTCCGAACCAACCGATTAGGTGCTCGCATCTATGAGGATGGTTTGCAAAGGCAAGTGGTGCAACTGCACAACCCTGATCAACCCATTGGATTGGAAAGACCAGTGGTGAAATTTGAGAGAGACGCATACATAGACAAAGAAGGAACCATGTACGTTCTAAGTACACAGCCAAACGATACTAATGAGTTTGGCACAATTCAATTAGAGACGGAAGCGAAATTTCAAGGAAAAGAACCGTTAGAAGAACCTAGAACACCTAGAGGGAAATCCGTATTAACAAGAGTACTCATCCCAGAATGGATCCCTCAAGATAACAGGAGCACCGAGTTGTTCGTAAATAAAGAGACAGATGAAGCCTTTTGGAGGTACAGAAAGGAACACCCTGGTGAGATAGGCATCATTACAATTTATGAATTCAAGGACCCAGATACACCTGGAAAGGTTGTATACCTGGATGAGACTTCAGAAAGAGTCTTTGTGGTGCCTGAGCGCGCTAAAAACACATACACATGGAGAGGTGAATTGATATTCCCTCCATCTAGAACGAACATGAATACAAGTCAACAAGGGGCAGGAACCTCCTCAGCCCATGGACATCAAAGAGAAGGAAATAAAGAGAGACCGGAAGTAAGCTTTAATCACCCCATAGGGAGAGATAGAACAACCACGGACACTAATAGAGCGGATAGACAAAGAGATCATGGAATACTAGGTGGTAGAGATGATTTTCCTCTACCTAGGCCACGTGAACACGCAAGAGTATTGAGACCCACTCAATTAGTGAAATCCATGAAGAATTATTTTGATGGGACAGGAGATCCCTATGACCATGTCGCAGAATTCAAGCAAGTACTAAGAGGAGAACAAGTTGAAGACATGTTCACGCAGTACAACGCATTTGGACTAACGTTAAAGAATACAGCTTTAACTTGGTTCCAACCATTGCAACAAAGGCAATTTAGAGACATCCATCACTTTTTAGATTCATTCATCACGGAATTCTCTAAAAGTGGGATTAGACATGACACGTCTTCGTTGATTCATAGCTTTAAACAGACCCCTCAGGAAACAGTGAGACTGGCAGGACGTAGATTCAGACAATATGTCGAACGATGTCCAATGCAAGAGCTACCCTCACAAGCCAAACAAGTATCACTGTTCCTAGATGGCTTGTTGAGCGCTAAACTACGCTCCTATGTGTACCTAAAAGAACCCAGAACGCTAGAGGAGTGTGTAAGAATATGTATAGACATCGAGGACAACCTAGGAGATGAATTAGAACTCTCAAAGGTCTATAAGGACTCAGATTGTTCTTCTCTAGCATCCACAAAATTGTCTAATTCGATAGAGGACCTAGCAGAAAAAGTGGCCCAAAAACTAGGAGTTTCTAGTAAGCAGGTGCCCAAGCTACCAACTAATGTACGTTGTTACACTTGTGGTGGAAATCATTTGGCAAACGTGTGTCCCAACGCACTACAACCTCAAGCCAACCCTAGTGGCCAATATTGTACAATTGAGAGAAGATACACAAATCATACGGCTCAGGACTGCCCATACAACAAACAAACCGTGAGACAGAACTACCCGCAAACATACCAGCAGCCCGATAGGTATCAAGGCCAATACAATGCTCAACCTTATTACTATAGGCCTCCTCAGAACTACCCATACCAGGCTCAACAGAGACCTCAACCCGTCTTAGCTCAGCAGCCACCCCCACTAGCGAATGTCATCTCAGTCAAATACGCTGCTGCAGAAGAGAACCTAAGTAGGGCCTTAGTGCCTTCTTCACCCTTGATCACAGAAAGTGACCCGAACTCAAACAGTTTTGACTCTACTCATGTAACTAGTCCACCCGTTTATTACACGGAGTCACCAGAACATGTGGAGACATATCATTATGATAGTCCACCAATGGAACCTAGTTGGGAGCCAGATTATACTAATGTGATGTACGCAAACCCAAACCCACGGCCCCAATTGAGACAGCAGAGACCACAGGGCCCTAGAGGACCATGCTTTAGGTGCCAAGGAGATCACTTCATTAAGGATTGTCCACATTCCCCAATAGCAAGGCAATCACAGTACTATAACATACAAGGCTTTTGTGCCGATTGTGGCAAAGAGCACATAATCAAAGATTGTCCTAAAAACCCAGTTAACACTTCGAATGTGACACCGATCAACGTGATAGGTATTGTAAACAACGCAGATGGATCCAACCCTACATACGTGCCTATCCAAGCTATAACCAGAGCCCAGGCGCTCTTACAAAACCAACCGCATAATCAAGAGAAAGTAGCCGGAACTAGTGAAGTTGCAGAATCTAGCAGTAAAAAGACAAAATCCTGGAAAGATTCTAGAGAAAGAATCAAGAGAAAATGGAGTAAAAAGATAAGTGAGTTGGAAGGAAGTTTAAAGGAATCTAGAGCCAAAATCCAAGAATTGACTTCACAGGACTTGAATCAAGAGAATCAAGCTCAAAAATCAGGATCAGTTTTGGCGGAACCTATACCAGAAGATCTAGACATGATGTTTCGTGCATATCAGGCTAGAATAAAAGAGGGACCTCAAGTAACGGAAATGAGTAAAAACTACCCTCGAGCTGATCTAGAAATTGAGAGAACTAAACTGTGCATGAAAATGGTAGAACTAGCACAAGCTTTGTTCGAAGCCTCTAGATATCTTAATTGGAATAACATGGCAAAACCGGAATTACACTTTCAAGGACTAATGGAGAGGCTAGAACACTTGATAGAAAGCAAAGAGAAAAAGGATCAGTCTAGGAACCCTATTGTCCCAGAGACACAGGAAAGGAATGCACCATCCCTGTCTCAAGTTCCCAATACAGAAAGTCAAGACAACTTGTCTTCCATACATAGGTACTTACATGAATTTTTGAGGGAAATCCAAGAAGAGAAATGGAGAAAAGAACAAGGAACTCATCCTCCTATTCAAGAAATAGACGACTTGCAGGAACAATTTCCCCAAGACATCCCCTCTATATATGATGATGTAGAGGTGGAACAACTGAGTGAACCCACAGGATTTGATCTAATTCTTTACAAGAATTACCTCAGTTCACAGGACCTTGGGAAGCAAAGTCTATTAGTATGAGAGCACCCACGATAATAGTGAGGAATGAAGAATCAGTGATCCCTAGGAACACGGAAGTGATCAAGAATACCAAAGTACAGTGTAATCTCACTCTGGAGGAAGTGTTAAAGGTAAAACCAGAATTGTGGAAGCACGTAGCAAATCAATTCCCTGAGCTTGCTACCACACCCTCTCAAATAGGATCACATAAGAAGGTACCAGAGATACCCGTGGAAAAGATTGGAGACGTAAGCGAAGGAGAGGAAGGTAACACATATCTTCCAATAACCCATCAGGGCTACACCACGAAAGCCATCTTAGATTCAGGAGCCGGAGTAGCCATCGCTACCACCGCTTTGTGGAAACGTTGGGGTAAGCCAGCACTCAGACCCACCAGGATGAAACTGCAAATGGCTGATGGACACATAGAAAAACCATTAGGCTTACTAGAAGGCATATCTCTCACCACTTGTGGTGTAGAATTTGAGCATACTTTCGCCATTTGTGACTTCGCGAAAAATCGTGCGTATGAGATGATATTGGGACGACCATTCATGCGTCAGTTGCAAATTGTACAAGATTGGGGATCTAATTCTTTGTACTTGCAACATTTAGGAGTGACTACCAAAGTCAATCTTAAAGACTATTCACATAGAGATGTGCCCCCAATACAATGGAATACCATCCATAAGACACCAGCAGAGACGGAATCCGTGCACTCATTAGAATCAGATCCTTCTTGGTTGCATGAGGATACCCATTTATGGATGTGTAAAGTAGCCAAACAAGAGGAAGAACAATTAGAAGCGAGGACCTTAGGTGCAGAACAACATCCACGAACCCTTCAAGATCCAGCATATGCACCTGTAGTATTTCCAGACGAAGAGTTTGAACCCCATGGTTGGGCAGAAATACTAGCAACCATGGATGTAGCCATCAATGAAGAACAATGGACACCCCACTGTGACGAGGATGGCTATGAGATTTCAGTTTTTACGATAGAGCCAATCATGTGCGATGCAATTTTAGAAGAGTGTGAACCAGACACTGATGCATTTGAGGATGCGAGCGATTTCGATTTAGAATCAATTATCATGGACCCACCCTTTGCATCCGAGGAAGAATATTTCTACGAAGTAGAGACTCACACTCAGAGACACGAGGAAATTACGAACGAGGTAAGGTTAGCCACTCAAGTGACTGCTAAGAGTGAAAGTAAGAAAAGAAAGAAGAAAGCAACCATGTCAGAAAAAGAAGAATCTTTATTTGAAGTACCCGGGAATTTCAAGAAATATGAAATCGAAGATAGAAGAATCATGGTACGAATGCCGAATAGAAAGGTAAATGATGGACAAGTATATGATAACCGAGAGAAAACCAAGAAAATAATAGTTGCCATAGAAGGAGAAGAAGAAAAGTGTACATACATAGGGCATGATTTGACGACTGAAGAAGAAGAAGAACTAGTTGCCCTATTGCGCGAATATAGAGATGTTTTTGCGTGGAGTTACAAAGATTTGAAAGGAGTAGATCCAGATATATGTTCTCATAGAATCCCTATCACTCCAGATGCAAAACCGACAAAACAGAAACCGTACACGTACAATGATAACTACGCTGCGAAGATTAAAGAGGAGATAGATCGCTTGATAGAAGCAGGATTCATTTACGAAATTGAGCATACCGAATGGGTATCCCCCATTGTGGTTGTGCCCAAGAAGAATGGAAAATTGCGTGTGTGTATTAACCTTAAAAAAGTTAATGCCGCAACGATTAGAGACAGTTACCCTCTTCCTATCACGGAACACTTATTGGAAAGAGTTGCGGGCAAGGAAGTGTACAGCTTTCTTGATGGATTCTCAGGCTATAATCAAGTAGCCATTGCTCCAGAAGACCAACACAAGACGGCTTTTGCCACTGAATGGGGCATATTTGCATTTCGTGTGATGCCATTTGGCTTAACAAATGCACCCGCCACTTTCCAGCGACTCATGTGTCATGTTTTTAAGGAATTCTTACGCAAGAGCTTGGAAGTTTATGTCGATGACTTATGTGCTCATTCAAATGTAAGACAGACACACATCCCAGAGTTAAGACAAATATTTGACAAATGTCGAGAATATCAGGTTTGTTTGAACCCAGAAAAATGCGTTTTCATGGTCAGACAAGGCAAAATTCTAGGACACATTGTGTCAAAAAATGGAATCTCCACGGATGAGGAAAAGGTGAAGGTAATTGCGGATCTACCCAGACCAACTAATGTGAAAGAGGTACAGGCATTTATGGGCCATTGCGGTTATTATAGGAGATTCATACACATGTATGCAATCATAGCCAAGCCTTTGTACTCTCTTTTAACCAATTTTGAATGGACAGATGAATGTGAAAATTCATTCAATGAACTTAAACGACGCTTGTGCTCAGCACCTATATTGACAACCCCAGATTGGAGTAAGCCATTCCATGTACATGTGGATGCATCCAATTATGCCATAGGGTGTGTGTTAGCACAACCCACGAATGAAGGTAACATAGATCTCCCCATAGCTTACGCTAGCAGACAATTGAACGCAGCAGAAAGAAATTACACCACAACGGAACGAGAAGGATTAGGGATGATCTACGCAGTAAAGAAGTTTAGGCACTACTTGTTGGCCAACAAATTCAAGTTCTTTACAGATCATCAAGCCCTATTGTACTTAGTCAACAAACCATGTAACACAGGACGATTAATACGCTGGTTTCTATTACTCATGGAGTATGATTTTGAAGTCGTAGTCAGGAAAGGAAAGACACATCTTAGAGCTGACCACCTTTCAAGATTAACCTCAGGAGAAGCTCCTCAAGGAGTAGCGGATGATCTACCAGATGCATACTTGTTTAACCTTGAGATAGCACCAGAATGGGCTAAGCCTATAGTCCCTATTTTGACATATGGACCCAAGAATCCTAGGATCGAGATCAAAGAAGGAGAGATTGCCAAGTCTCAGAGATACCAAATAATGGCAGGAAGCATATATAAACAGGATAATCAAAAGATTCTTGCTTGCTGTGTAGATGAATCAGAACATGCGAATTGGTTGCAATTAGCACACATAGGCGCATTAAAGCAACATCATTCAAAACATCGAACATTACAGACTCTGCAGAGATTGGGAGTATATTGGCCTACGATGGAAGCAGATGTCTACAAGTTGTGTAAGGAATGCCATGTTTGCTGTGAAAGACCACCAGTAGAGCATGCTACACTATATCACGTGTCTCTCACACCAGACTGGAGTGAACCTTTGGTGACATACTTGAGGACGAACACATTCCCTCAAGGAATGACCTTAGCTCGACAACGTAGTCTAGAGCAGGAAGCTCACGACTATTCACTTATTGGCGATAATCTATACAAAAGAGGACGAGATGGATATCTAAGACAATGTGTTCATGAGAGCGATTATCTGAGCATACTAGAGACTGCACACCAAGGTGTTGCAGGAGGTCATTTTGGACCCGATAGGATAATCAAAGCCATCCTCTTTGCAGCATTATGGTGGCCCACTCTTCACATGGATGCTCATACCTATGTAAAGAGATGTGATGTGTGCCAAAGAACTCAGTTTCCTACTCGCAGAGATGAAATGCCATTGAAACCCATGATGGGCGGACGTGCATTTTCTAAGTGGGGTATAGACTTTGTAGGACCCATTAACCCCCCTGCAAAAGGTACACATGCGGAATACATTATTGTTGCCACAGATTATCTAACCAAATGGGTAGAGGCAAAAGCCACAAAAAAGAATGATGCTCACACGACTGCAAAATTCTTATTTGAAAATGTCTTTACAAGATATGGATTGCCTATAGAGTTAGTGAGCGATCGAGGCACTCACTTTCTAAACCAAGTCATTGAATATTTGTTACAGGATTTTATGGTGATTCACAAGAAATCTGCACCATATCATCCTCAGGCCAATGGTCAGGCTGAGAGCACTAACAAGATACTTTGTAACGTACTGACGAAACTCGTGAACAACAAACGTTCAGATTGGGACAAACAGTTACACCACGCTGTTTGGGCATATCGAGTGGCCTACAAGACCGTACTCAATGCAACTCCCTTTCAGATGGTTTTTGGTCAGAATGCAGTGCTTCCTTTGGACTTCTTGATACCGACCCTTAAGGTTGCACAAGAACATCAATGGACCGGCCATGAATTATCAGCGAGAATAATGGACTTGGAACGATTAGGAGAAACCAGGCTGAAAGCAGCAGCAGGAATATACGCAGCGAAGAAGCGACAGAAAGCATATTTTGATGCACATGTGAAAGATAAAGGCCTAAAAGAAGGAGATTTAGTTCTAGTATATACGCTGAAACAGCACGCACGGAAGTTAGAAAAGCGGGGTTATGGACCTATGATCATTAACAGACTTTCGACAAGTGGAGCAGTACAGTTAGCCACCTTAGAAGGAGATATAATGCCTAATTACATTAGTGGCTGTAGAGTCAAGCTATATCAGGAACCTCTTACTGAGGATATGCTTAGACGACTCACATTGGCAAAGAAGCGTAGGGAGGAAGAAAACAGAATACGAGCTGAAGCTCAGGCAGAAGCCATAGAACGCATTAAGCGCATGAAGCTAAGAAGACAAGGACTAGGGAGAGAACATTATAACCATCTGGAAGCATCACCCAGATATCCCATGGCCATGTGTCAAGTCAAGTCAACCACTCATCCTAGCATAGTGGACAGGAGACCATTCATTACAGTTAGGCTAGAGCACAGCAACCCTTGCCAAGAACTCAGGGCTTTAATTGACTCAGGTGCTGCGACTAGTGCGATTAGATGGTCCCACTATAAGGATTCAGGAATAGAAATGCGGCCAATTGAGGCATACCTCATAGGCTTAGGAGGCATGGAAACCCCTTGCATGGGTGAGGTGGACCTTCCTATCCTCATTAAGGATGTGACCATGACGGCGAAGCTGCTAGTGTGCCATGATGACGACCTGATAGAACCCCTAATCCTTGGCCAAGATTGGCTATACGATCACTCAGTGGACCTAAATCTTAGACAAGGCTCCTTACAGATTGGAACCTTAGAGCAGAAGCGAGTGATACCGCTTAACTTCCCTAACGGCATTCCGCCTGACGGTTGTAACCCTAGACCCTATGAAACACATGCGACGGGAGACCGGAGGATCTTTGATCAGCTCAATCACGCTACGTCTACACCAACCCACTCGGGCTTGGCTATGGACAGTTGTCAATCAGAAGGACGACAGGAGATCTTCCCTGGGACTTCCTGCAAACTAGAAGAGGCAGCTACCCATCCGCTAGGGCAGATGGACACAATCAGCGGTCAGGTGGGTTGCATCAGCGGCCAAATGAGCACGACACCCTGCGGTGCTCATCCTTCCAAACTTGTTGCGGACTGGCCTAGATTAAAGTTAAAGAACGAAGCACTTCCTAATGGGCAGGTCACGCAAGTGTTGGATCTCCCTTCTTTTCCAAAGCAGAGCGTCCATCCGACCTCTCAACCTCAACCACGACAGAGCCAACCACGACGAAGGAACCCAGACCGACGGCAGTATCAGAAGACACAACAAGGAAAGCAGTCTAGGCCACCCAAAGGAAGCGGCACCAGACAAATATGGGTGCCAAAAGTACAAAAAGCACCGAAGAACTCCAACCAAGCAGAGATCAACAAGAAAAAGGCAGTGCAGAAATAGAATCGATATCCACCATCCCCTCGACCTCCTTCTACAGGTCCGAGCATTCGACAGATTTGGATCGCCAAGAAATACCTTACCCATAGACCCACACCCACGCAGATTTGGGTACCCAAACCATGTATCATAGCTCAACCCTTAAGCCATGTAATATATACCCCTCACAAATCTTTCCATCCCTCAATACCACCACAACCGATACTACCTTTTGCCCCTCAGCCGAAACCCACCACCCACTCAAAGCCGAAACCCACCACCCACTCAAAGACTATTAGGAAATGGATACCGAAGAATGTCCAATTGTCTTCCCCTAACCCTTTGTCTAACTACCCCCCGACTAACATACAACCTTGTACTAAATCACTAACCATTAAACCTTGTAAAAATTCACCCACCATCATCACACATCACTCATAATCTCATCTCACCAAGAAATGTATGCCTAATCTGAAACGTGTAGGTGTCTAGAGACCTGCACTAGTGCTGCAAGAAGCATTGCATCCATCACATCACATCACTTGGCTACACGGGTTACGCATCAGTTATGGAAAGGGATTGCGGTCTCACTTTAATGGGATCATAATTAATTTCCATGCTAATGTGTTAATCTTTTGTAGCAGATCTTTCTCAATAGCGCATCAGTCATCATGCAAACCGACGAAGGACCATCAGGAGCAGGCCCCAGTGTAGCTGCGGTGCCCCTCAACGTGTTACGAGCAGAATCCCACCCAACTGCTCCACCGACAGAATTCCAAGGATTTCCAGGGCCCATGCCGATCGACAACCCACCTATGGGCTACACAGAAAAGATACACCGTAACTCTCACTGGTTTCAGGGACTTGCAGGACCCTTAGCGGACGCGGATTTTATATTTGAATCTAATTTGACATTTGATGACCGCACTTGGGGAAAATATCAATTCTTCTCAAGAGAGTTCGAAGACCTACAGAACACCCAGGACCTAACTCACGTTTGGGCCAGAGCAGGCTTCACGGAGTATTTCAGCGATCCCCTGCCCAAACCCGACTTTTATAGGTGTTATTATTTAATCACTACTTTGCTGGCCTCAGAGAATAAGGATATCCCAGGACCTTTTATTTTGCCCTCTTTAGTGGATGATCCACCTTACAAAAGGTTTTACCTCTCAAAGGATTTAATCAGAGCTGCCATCAAAATTCATGGCACCCACACGCCCACAGATCGAGAAAGATTAATCCCAGACCCTATGAAACGTGGGGATGTCACTAAGTGGGAGGAGATCTCAGCAATTACACCTGAGCTGTCAAAGCCGCTACGGATATGCATGCAACACTTCGCATTCCCCGCTCAGGACAGATTTACCATGCCACATAAAAGAATATGGTTTGGATTGTACTTGGCATGTACGGGACCTCAGACGGTTGATCTGGCGAGCTGGATCATTGATCAAATGTATTTGGCACAACACAGATGGGAACGCAAGAAAGTGCTTAATGGATGTTGTGCGCTCACAAGAATTGTTTATATGTGCTTGGCCTATGATTTGCCAATTGAACGTGCATTAACAGGAGAAGAGCTGAAAGCATTCAAAGGAACGACGAAGAAAGCCAGGAAGCCCAGCAGGACACGGGCAGGTAAGCGCATGAGAGGCACCATTCCTTGCCTCCAAGTGCCAGAGTCACCATCACCACAACCCTCTCCAGCACAATCACCGACAGAAGCCGCTCCCACAGTGCAACCTATTCGCATAAGGTTGTCTATACCAGTGATCACGGAGGGCACTACTAGTGCCGCTGCACCTCAGGCAGCTGCAACCACAGAACCCACCACCACGACAGCAGAAGCTCCCACCACTATTGGTGCGGAAGCCTTTTCTTTCCCATTACCACACATGGAGGCAGAACCAATAAACACCACATTCGATTTTGAAATGCCGGATGCATTCTCAAATGAGTTCCAGTTTTCAGAGGCACAAATGTTCTCTCAAGAATATGAACGCCCCAGCTACCCTACCACACCGCGGGATCTGCCACAGGGACAAGTTATGTCTAGCTCTGATGATGAACGAACAGCCACAGATGACGATGAAGGTGACGATGAAGCCAGCCAGGGCACGCATGATTCCCAAGAACAAGGACAGACAGACGGCCAAGGTCAACAAACCGATGCACACGGTGACACCAGCACGCATGAAGAGGAGACTTTCGAAGCAGCAGCTTACACGCTGGCAATCAAGAAATTATATCGTACGATGGAGAAAGTTTGGGCATGGAAGAAATTGACTGAAGAAGAGAGCCAGGCCCTAATCGAACAAGAACTAGTCTCCGGAGGATTTGAAGAAGTCTACATCAGAGGGTTTAGAGAACTGGTCCAATCCATCGGCCCGGTCGAAGCATTGAGATATTTACAAAGGAAGCCACTTCCTCAATATGACCCTCGCAGAATTCGCCTGTTATCCAAGCCCGGTGAATATATTCGAGTTTGGGTAGGTGCTCAATCATCCCACCAGGCGCAAGATGCACGCTTACGTCCGGAAAGACCCATCACCGAAGAAGCTATCCTAGTTGACTCCCCACCACATACTACCGTTGTACATACTACCACTATCCTTGAAATAACATCCACACCATCTACTCCTCTCTCACCTCATGTTTCACCAATCCATCCGGTATCCCCCGCTCAACCACCTGCTCCTCTCACATCCACACCAGTTCACGACAACATAGCCACACCCTTTGCCCTGCCCATTCATGCCACCATGCCCGCACCCACCCCACCTCGTCTACATGTCAATCCCTTCATCCCTTCATCCTTCCCATCCTTTCCCCCACCTTTAAGACACCCTTTCACCTTTCTAACCCCACTAACCTTCTCACCAGTTTCACCTCCCCAACCCACCGTAACCCCTATTCCCCCTTTTTCACCAAGCTGCTCCGACCATTCCCCCTATAAATTATTCTACATTTGTAAATCCCGTCTTCACACCTACACAACCACCCACATACACACCGCTTTTCACAGTCACCGCACTTGACATGTCCAATGACATGGACATATCACCACCCACCGCACCAGCACCCACTCCACTCACAGCACCATCATATTTAGGTACGTCACAATTTTCCACGATCACCACTGCATCCACCTTCCCAACCCCATTTCCCATTCCCGCTGCATCTACTTCCACTGCATCCTCACTTAGCACTCCATTACTACTATCGCCAACCATAGACACTGCACTTCAACAAATGTTCACATGCATGTCACAAGTACGAGATGAGTTCGCATCTCTGGGCAACAATTATCAACAGCTGCAGAGGACGACCAACGAATTACAGTCGCAGCTTAATTCATTATCAATCGAGAATGCCTCTTTAAATACACGATACCAAGAACTAAGAGAGGCATATCATAAGCTGGAGCTAGAAAGTGAAGAGAAAACAAAAGAAGCCACTGCTGATCTAGACAACCTGCTTCGAGCCCAAACAATTAGAAACGCGACGCTGACAAGGAATATGGGCTTACTCAGGAGACACCTAGCCGCAGCCAAGGAGGAGAACCAGAGACTCCAAGAGCAGAACAGAGAAAATTTGGAAGCGGCATTGGACCATCCTGAACAACCCTTAAGTCCTAGCAGATTCAAGGCAATCCCATCCGAATCGATGCGGATGTTGCTAGATGACCATGTTCGACTGCTAGAGGACTATGATCGAATGAACGAAGAGCATCAGAAGCTAAAAGAAGATCACAAGTTACTACAGCTCAGAGAACCGGCACCACAACAAGTACAAGTAGCAGCAGACGCACCAGAACCTGTGGACCCCTCTCCTGACCTCATAGAGGAACTCAACGCATTACGGGCCCAGGTAACCACTCTCCAATCACGCATAGATGTATACGAAGCACCACCACGGCCTGATTCCCCACCGGAGATCCCAGCTGACGACGAGAACATAACCATTCCGGTGGAGGAAACGTTTGAAGAAGCATACGAGCCAATACCCATCCCAGGTGGACAAGTCACGGCCGAAGGCCAGATGACCTATGAACTTCCTACCCCCGCGTGGATGAAAACGATCGAAGAACTTGGCACGACACATTCGGCCAGAGTAGAGGCACAGTTACATGCCATGGCCATGATTGAAGAGAGAATCTTACAATCCCCCTTCTTTGCTCATTTAGCCCCCCGACGCTATATATCTGGGCATGAGCTGCAATATAAGCCATACTTCATGTTAATGGCTGAATATCAGCTAGCTATAGAGAAAGAAACCGGCATGAAACCCACGCATGCTACACAATTCGAGTCGGCGGACTTGCCACCAAATGCGCAAAGAGGAGAAATCCATCAACCTGATTGGCGCAAAGACCTCCTCCAGAAGTACCCAGAAATGATGAGCACATGGGTGAAAGCGCCTTTACATTTAAAGTATAATCCTTGTTGGGGACCAGTACCACGACGCCGCTCCTGGACTGCATTCGCTATCAAAGTACAAAACAATAGGCAGTGTCAGGATTGGCTGAATTACCCCTACTTCAAGCCACCTACCGAGTTGCCCAATGTTGGCTATATGATGGCTACAATCGGTCACTGCTCGCCTGAAGCATATGAATGATATCGCAGCGCATATGACTGTCAAAATTTTTGACATGATGCAAATGATATTTAAAGTCTTCCGACGCGTCAAGGCACCGCATGTAAACACCCCGGGATTTGAGCATGGTAACTTTGATCTAGTATATGACATGAGCACAACGCCATCGCTCCGGGTGTGTTATGCCTGGCACTGTAGAATAAAATACCTCCCGGCATGCTACAAACAAACCTTTGAAGAGATGTTCACCACCGGGTTTTGGGAATACCATTCCGAGGTATTCATCAGCAGGCCCACACATTTATTGCAACTTTTTGCCTGTGAGCGAATGGTTTATTCCACGCATTATCAACTCCCGCCACCCGACGAACCGCAACCGATCGACTGGGAGAAGCTCGAGGCTGATCTGGCCCGAGGCATTCGAGTATCTGAGCACACCCTCGCTCACGACCTCCTACAAAACTACATCCGGCAGACCGCACAACAAGGTTCTGTCGAGGACGACAGAAGCGAGAGGGAGGGGGGTGTTGGAAGCAGTCAGAGGCACAGTCAGAGGCACAAACGACATGGAAGCATGT
Organism: Ceratopteris richardii; assembly: GCA_020310875.1. Lineage (NCBI taxonomy): Eukaryota > Viridiplantae > Streptophyta > Polypodiopsida > Polypodiales > Pteridaceae > Ceratopteris > Ceratopteris richardii. The sequence goes on along the minus strand of CM035437.1, from coordinate 45,977,879 downwards.
AAAGACGGAGCAGGGAGCCAGTTGGATTATTTTTTCAAACAACTATGTTTTTATCACCTCTTCAAACATCCAACAGTGATTTTCATCACTCTTGTAACATATGTAATATAGACAAAACCCCATTTTGTGATTCATAGCTCCATTTTGTGCAAGCCGAGGAGTCCTCGAGCTTGAGGAGCTTAGGTAGAATGCTCGTACCAATTTTCGTTATTTTTAGACATCGTTTACCCTTCCAAATAGCATCTAGGACCTATTTTTTAACTATGCCGGTCACTAGATGTGAAACCGGTCAAAACTAGTCTAGAAACTATAAAAAGAGCTAGAGAGCTCATTTTTGAGGGTGGTTCATATTGGTTAGTGTGAGCTTAGAGCTAGTTTGAGCTTGTAAGAGTATTCTTGAGTAATAGAGCTAATTTCTCACCTTCCATTGTGTCTTGCTTGTCTCTTCATTGTGTGTGTGTATGTGTGTGTGCATCTTGATGCTTCTCACCTTCACTTTCACATCATCTCTCATTCACGATCTTCATATCACTCCTATCTCTTCCGCGGATTGACATTAAGGAGGTGAAGCTTCTTAACGTGGTTCTCACCATTGTGCTAGAGCAACATGCTATCTCTTGGAGATCTCATCTTCAAGAATGTACAGTTCTTTCCACCACAAAAGCAGAGTACGTTGCAGCAAGTCAAGCATGTAAGGAAGCATTGTGGCTTTCTCGTCTTTCTTGTGATATGGGTTTATCTCAGCATGTACATCGTTTGCTCAGTGATAGTCAGAGTGCCATTGCTTTGGCTAAGAATCCCGTCTATCATGCAAAGATTAGGCACATTGAGGTGAGGTATCACTTCATTAGAGATTGCTTAGCCACTGAGCGCATTATTCTTGAGAAGGTTCACACTTGAGATAATGTTGCAGATGCTTTGACTAAATCTCTACCACATGATAGTTCTCAACACTATTGTCACTTGATGGGGGTTACTTGATTCATGATCTTACATAGTCACTTATATATTGTGTAACATGCCCATCAGGTGGGAGGTACAGTTTGTATACTTATACTCAGGTATTCTTTATCATTCTTTATTTTTCTCCCATAGTTACTTTAGTCATATTGGCCTTTAGTGGGAGATTATTACCATTAGCATCCATGTGAAAGGCCAAATGGCCATCGGAAACTTCTTTGTACATCTTCTTTAATAAAATATATAGTGGTCTAGTCAGCCACAAACTGTAAGTTGGACCGCATTTGTAACACCTAAGAAGTCTGTGTTTGTGCTCCATGTGTACTGTGTTTTTTCTATGTATGATGCAGCCTCTGTGCAACATACCGTGTGCGGCACTTGGAGCTCATTTTCTACTCCGAGGATATCGTTGTGGAGCTCTCGTGAAGAAGAGTGCACCGTGGTACATTGCCATCAAAATACTTCACATATCACACACACACACATACATACACACGACACATGCATGCATATATACACATGCATACATGCTCACATACATACATGCATGCATACATACACACACATGCATATGTCACACACACATGCACATAAATACATGCACATCACACACATGTATACATAGATACATGCATACATGCATACATACAAACATGCATACATGTATACATGCATATGCACATTCATACACACATGCATACATAGATACATGCACACACATACACACACATGCATATATATACACACATGCATACACACGCATGCATATGCACACATGCACATATACATGCATACATATGTTTATACATACATACATATATACATGCATGCATACATACATACATACATACATACATGCATGCATACACGTATGCACACACACGCATGTATCTATACATACACTCACACATGCATACACACACATGCACATACATACATACACATCACACACACATGCATACATACATGCATACACATGCATCCACACACGCATGCATTCTCATATGCATACATGCATACATGCATGCATACACACACATGCACATATATCACATGCATACATACATACATACATACATACATACATACATGCATGCATGCATGCATGCATACACACACATGTATATAACACACATGCAAATACATACACATCACACACATGCATACATATACACATGTATACATACACACATGCATGTATCACACACATACAAATACATATATACACATAACACACACACATGTATTCACACATGGATACATACACATATTCACATATACACATACACACACATGCATATGTGCATAGATACACATGCATACATACAAACATGCATACACATGCATATGTACATACATGCATACATATGCATATGTACATACATGCATACATACAGATGCATACATATGCATATATCTCTTGGATTGTAAATTGAAAAGGAACCCCCTTACCTGATAATACCTCATCTCTCAATTTTGAAGAACACTTGTTAGTCCATGCATGTGGAGTTTCTTCATCAACTTTGTCAAGATATTTACTAACATAATACATGCATTCTTCAAGCATTCATCCCTCTGCCATGGATTCTTCTCATTTTTCTCTTTGTCGCACATAACGTTTCAATATACCCATAAATCTCTCAATCCAAGACATTCTTTGCATGCTTACAACTCAAGCAATCTCTATTTCATCTAGAAGATGGATCAATAAATGAATTTGTATATCAAAAAATGAAGTTGGAAGCTCTCTCTCCATTAGAAATAGTAGCTCTCTGCATTCACATTTCTTTTGTGGGGTTGAGTCTTTGCAAATCTCTTTTGATGTAATCCATCTATTATTAATTATAACTTAAATTATAAAGAAATCAATTCATAACAAAAAGATATTAAACAATCTTATATATTTAAATAAAAGAGTGATAGTTACCTTGTAAGCGATTAAAGTCGATAGATCATCTCCCGTACTCCTTTTGTTGCACATATGTCGATAAGAAGAGGTAGAATGTGTTTCAAAAAGTTATGCCAATGATGTGTCTTTAACCAATGATGTGTCATCTAAAGTAAGCATGTTTTGGAAAGATGCTCCATGTACTATAGGTGTGTGAATCGATTAAATCTTGTTGTTGATAATTTGTATCTCTTTTGTTGTAAGTACCTAAAGATCAGGTTCATAGGTTGTTTTGTATTGAAATTGGCCATAAATTTGGTTTTAGGTTTTGATCATTTAAATCATTTCTTGATGATGTTGTGTATTTTAATCCAACAAGATGTTGCCATAAGGAAAAACCAACATTCTTGAATATATGCATAGGATCAAGAAGATGAAAAAAATTAACTATGTCCAAAACTCCAAAGAATACCATATCGATATGTTCTATGTTAGTGACCATTTTCCCTTCTCTCTAATATGTACATTCTCATCATCTTCGCCCTCATTGAAAATCTTGAATTGTGGATCTATAAGAGGCCCTTCTATCCATTTCAAATACCAATCCATTGGTATCATTGGTTTTGGACACAAACCTGTTCCAATTGTTCCATTAAAATATATTGGTTTTTTTTTCATCTTAATGAATGATCATCCGGCAAGAACCATTGATGTCAAAGATAAATATTTTTATTGAGATTTTTACTATAAGCTAATCTCAACCAATCACCACAATAAGAACAAGATTTATATCCCTCAGTAGATATTCCTACATGCATGGAAAATGTAAAAATTATAATTATCTCAACTCACATAAGAATTTGAATATATTAAATAAAAAACTATGTCATTACCTGAACAAAATCCATATGCTATAAAATCGTGTATATTCCATGTCACAATTCCACAAATCATAATTTGTCTTTGATCAATGCTTTTCAATATATCAATGACATTAATACCTCTCCATAACTCTTAAAGATCATCAATGAAAGGAGCAAAATATAATATCATGTCTTTAACTTGTCTTTTTTTGGGAGTAAAAGTAAAAGCATTAATGTTGTTTTTTAATGCTAAGGTATGGCGGGAGATTATAGTTGATGACTACCACTGGCCATGTAAACCATTTACTAGGTTTCATTGAAAATGGATTAACCTCATCTAGTACACATAACTTTAGATTGTGTAGCTCTTGTGCAAAATCGGGCCATCTAGAATTAATGTGTAGAAAGGCTAAACATCTACTGGAATTCTCATTACTCCTTTAGTGCTTTTATGATTGAATCCCCATCTCAAAAGCTTTGATAGTTCTTGGCATATTCAAAATTTCTAAGTTTATTTAGAATTAAAAATTCAATTTAGAAAATATATTTTTATTCAGAAATTATATTTAAATTTTAAAAATAAGAGTTAAATTATTATAGGATTTTTATAGTTTACATGTTATTGTGATTGTCTGAGTCATGAAGTTATTCTTACTTCGCAATAGTTTTGAGATGTTTTAGCATTAGATATATGTGTTTCAAGTTGTATGAATATGTGTGTATATGTTTATATATGTCTATGTTTAGGATTGTGATTTAAAAACCATTATGATTGTATGACTCAACATTGATTCTTAATTCACAATACTATGTGTATGTGTATGTGTGTATGATAGTGAGTTAAAAACTATTGTGATTGTCTGATTCAACATTGATTCTTACTTCAAAATAGTATTTATGCATGTATGCATGTGTATCGGTGTATATAATTGTGAGCTAAAAAATATTATGATTGCATGATCCAAGATTGATTCTTACTTCATAATAGTATGTGCATGTGTGTATGTATGTGGGTGTATGATTGTGAGTAAAAAATTATTGTGATTGTTTGACTCAACATTGTGTGTGTATGCATGTGTGTTTATGTATGTATATGATTGTCAGTTAAAAACTATTGTGATTGTCTAAATCAAAATTGATTCTTATTTCACAATAGTATGTGTATGTGCATATATGTATGTATGTTTATGTGTTAGATTTGTTTATACCACTATGGTCTACCATTGGTCTACTTGTATTGGTCGATGACCCTAGATGGTTCAAGGACCAGAGCTCCGAGAAGCCAAGGCTCTAACACAAGTCTTCAAGGTTATTTCATCTCCTTAGAGTGACCATATGAGGAGTGTTTGGACCTTAAGGAAGAATATAGATGTGCATAAGGGCAAGGGCTATTGAAGGTTGGGATTCAAGTGGTATAGATAGCCCAACAAGTAATGCAAGTCAAAGCTTGCGATGAGGATGATGTGGAATGTCTATGGAACGAATATATTACCTCAATCACTCAAAATACAAAATTGGTTTCTATGTTCAGAAAGCTTTTTTTTTTCACCCATCTATGGGCTATTAGCAACCGTTTCCAGTTGTTGTCCCCATTCATTTGGTATCAAACCTTGTGTGAGAGAGAGGGAGAGTTCTTAAGGAATTTTGAGCACGTGATTTTAGAGAATGCCACTTCATCATCTTCTCCATGAATCTACATGGTCGTGAGCATCAAAATTCCCAAAAAAAAAGAAAGCAATTTTTTCATCCTTTTTTGTGCATGTGGGTTTTGCCTCGGAGTTCATGCAAAAGAATTGATTCTTCATCTGATGATGCATGCACACAGAAGCATTAGAGAATGAATCTTGAAAAGACTAGATTTCTCATTGTTGAGATCACGGCTCTTAACATGAAAGTTTCTAGCATGGATGATATTCTTTGGAAGATCCTCAACGTGATTAGAAAACCAAAAGTGGCATGACTAGGGACTTTAATGCAGATGGAAGCTCCATCTATAGAGCCATCAAACATGCAGATTCTAGTGACTAAAATTGGAGTATCATCCAATAGGGACATTAAATGACAATTCAAGGATTGAAATCCACTTAAATACCACAGATAGGTTAGCACCAGGATGGTGGATGCAGTGGAACAATCGATAAGCAAGTGGCAGTAGTGCTTTTGCTTATGCATTATTGTGGATGAGAAACAAAAGGTCCAACATCCACGTAAGTTTAATGGGCCTTTATCAACAGTGGTGGAGGAAAATTGAGGAGCATAGGATAGAATCAGCCACTTGGGCTGAATTTAAGGTTATCTTTTAGAATAACATTGTTCCACTAGATGAGTGCACCAGGGCTTTGGATGCATGGTTTTTCCTGGGCACATATGCCAAGCTGATCACCCCAGCAGAGAACCTCTCCCTGACATAATGATAATGCACTTCAATGTGCTTAGTGCGAGCATGGAACACAGGGTTCCTCGCAACTGCCAATGCGCTCTGACTGCTAATGAAGATGATGGTGGCAGAAGACTAACCAACACCCAAATCAGCCATAAGGCATCTGAGTCACACACACTCAACAATAATTTTGAAAGCTACCCTATACTCAGCCTCACAACTGGAAGTGGCCACAATAGCCTGCTTCTTGCTCAACCAAGATATACATGAGCTACCAAGCATGAAGCAAAAGCCACTAATGGACACACAAGTTGTAGCGGAAATGTGGTATACTTTCTTTCCTCTGATACCACTCCTTGTCGACGCGACGAAGGCCGAGCCTTGCGGAAACCGCCACGCCCAAGAAGAACTAAGCTAGAGTGATTCAGAACACTTCTGTAATCAATCAATAGCTTAGCAAAGTCTAGCGCTCAACATAAAAGACTGCGCTCTAAATTCACTGGAAGGAATTTCACCGAAACTTCACCGGACTGTCACCAGAATGACACCGTAATCGTACCGAAATTGTACCAGTATGAACTTCAAATCCTTTTATAATTATTTCAAGTAAACATACGTGAAGTAAGGAAGTAAGGTGAAAGCTTCCTTAACTTACTGAACACTACCTGAAGTTTAAGGAAAAACTCCACTAGTTCAGACAACCTTTTTCGGTCAGACTTTGTACTATGTGTGGATATCTTTTTCACCGGAAACTTTGATCAACTAAAAGTAGAGATGTCTAGCTACAGAATGAGCTATCTCTCACACAAAACTTCGCATTACTCTGCGAGATCTACTTCGTTCTTCTACCGGAAATTACTCGTTTACTGTAAGAACTATAACTGAGTGATAATGCGTTTACTGAGAAAACGTTAACTGTTAATTAACTTTAACTGTAACATAAACATACTCTGTTTCTTTCGCATACAAAACAGTACGCACAAACATCCACATGAACATGTGTTTTCTATTAGAGAAGATGTGTACAAGTGAGCTTGGCCTCTTCTTGCTCAAGCTACAGAAACTCTCCTATACTGAGTAGTTTCTTATTACCATCTTTCTCTCAGATGAATACCCGATATCTCAGGCTTCTGTTATTCATCTATACATACGCGATCTCTGGCGTCTTCTTCTACATACGCAATCTATGGCGTCTTCTACCTTTCTCTCTGTATATCTGTATCTCTGCGTCTCTGCGCATCTGCTATATCCCTTCTCTCTATTATCGCACATACACACTCCCGCTCTCTCTTTCTTCTGTTTGTGCTCTTATTTATACTGCGTGCTCTTCTTAAGCACGTTCTTGTTCGCACTTCCCTTCTATTATTCCTTTGCACGTTCTCTCTATGTACAGTTTGATTCGGCGTACCGTATTCTGATCCTGGGAGATTCTGTACTGTACATAACGGTCGTGGATTTGTCCTTCCACTAAGGCTTTTGATTTTCTCTGATTTTGCTTCCTTTTTTTTTATGTCTGTTTGTCAAATTCGTGAGTGTATCTTCAACAGCTCCCCCTCAATCACTAATTTGACATCTTCTGATCTCTCATATATCTTTCTTTCTTTTATACCTGCCATTTCTTTGAATCTGTTTGTCTTCGTTCCATCCAAACTCTTTGTTAGCATATCTGCAATCTGATCCTTTGTCGGAGTGTATACAATTTCTAACTCCTTCTCCATTACCTTTTCCCTCAGGAAATGATATTGAATCTCTATGTGTTTTGTTCTTGCATGAAATACTGGGTTTGCTGCAAGATATAACGAACTCATATTATCTCCATGTATGATAGGTATACCTTGATCAATACCCATGCTTTTGAACAAGGTCTGCATCCATATTACTTCTTTTGCTGTTTCTACAAGTCCTTTGTACTCTGCTTCTGTTGATGATAACGCTACTGTGTGTTGCTTCTTTGAACACCAGCTTACCAGCTTATCTCCTAGGTATATCATATACCCGTGTGTTGACCTTCTGTCATCTTGACTTCCAGCCCAGTCTGAGTCACTGTATGCTCTGAGCTTTATGTCGGACGTAAAAGGATAATATAATCCTTCTTTTACAGTTCTTTTAATATATCTAAGAACTCTTTGTCCTGCAACCCAATGTTGATCTGTCGGACAATGCATAAATTGTGAGAGAACTCCTACTGCATAACTAAGATCCGGTCTTGTTAGCGTAGCATAAATTAAACTTCCTACTAATGACTGATATTTCTTCATATCTTTAAACTCTGCTCCACTGTATTTGCTGAGTTTATGATTTACTTCAAGCGGTGTTGAAGCTTCTCTGCAGTTCTCCATATTAAACTTCTTCAGTAAGTTTAGGAGATACCCTTCTTGTGTCACATATACACCATGATTTGTGTATGTGATTTCCATTCCTAGAAAGTATGACAACTTTCCTAGGTCACTGATCTTGAACTCTCTTTCGAGTAGTTTCTTCACTTCTGTAATCCCTTCATCTGATGTTCCTGTGATTATTAAGTCGTCTACATAAATACAAATGTAGATAATACCTTCTTCTGTTCTCTTTATGAGTAGACTTGCGTCTGCTTTCGAACTTTGGTATCCAAGTTCGTTTAGATATTTCACAAGTCTGTAATTCCAAGCTCTTGGAGCTTGCTTCAGTCCATAAAGTGCTTTCTTTAATCTGCAAACAAAGTTTGGGTATCTGGAACTTTCGAACCCTTCAGGTTGTTCCATGTACACTTCATCAGAAATGTATCCATTCAGAAATGCGTTCTTTATATCTAGCTGACTTAGCTTCCATCCTTTTGATGCAGCCACAGCGATTACTGTTCTTATGGTTGACATCCTTGCCACCGGACTAAACGTCTCGTCATAATCTATGCCATGCGTCTGGGCATAGCCTTTGACTACCAGCCTCGCTTTGTATCTGGCTATCCTTCCATCTGCAAATTTCTTTATTTTGAACACCCATTTATTTCCGATTACTTTCTTACCATTTGGTTTCGAAACAAGTTCCCATGTCTTGTTCTCCTCCAGTGCGCTAATTTCTTCTTCCATTGCTTCTTCCCATTGCTTCTTGCCTTTTGCTTCATCATAGCTCTGTGGTTCTTCATCATCTTTGACCATATATGCATAGTCTTTCTGAGTTATGTATGACGTATCATACGAGTACCTTTCTGGTTGTCTTCTATTCCTGTTTGACCTTCTTGGTTCAAACTCTTCATATGTATCTGAATGCACTTCTTCATTGTCTTCATTTCTCATACCTGATCCGTTCCTGGACGTACTTGCCTGCATATGGTTTTCATCTCTGTTTACCTGAACAATTGATTTCCCTTTCTCTCTTCTTTTTATTTCTTCTTCGAATTCTTCAGTCGTATGACTTTGATCTGCATACCAGCTTTTCTGTTCATCAAATGTAACATCTCTGGACACAGTAAATTGTTTGGTTAAAGGATTCCATAACCTGTATCCCATCTTCTTTTCATCATATCCGACGAACACATATTTTTCTGCTTTTGGTTCAAGCTTATGTCTGAGTTGAGACGGTACATAAGCATACGCTACTGATCCAAACACTTTGCAGTGATCAAGTGTTGGCTTCTTTCCCCACCATGCTTCATAGGGGGTCATACCTTCCAATGCTGTACATGGTAATCTGTTTACCAAGTATGTAGCTGTGTTTACAGTTTCAGCCCAAAGATAATTTGGACAATCCTTTTCATTTAGCATAGCTCGTGCAAATTCAACTAGAACTCGGTTCCTTCTTTCTGCTACTCCATTTTGTTGTGGTGTATATCTGCAGGTTATTTCTCTTTTAATACCTGCATTCCAAAGATAGTCATTGAATTCTCGGGAGAAGTATTCTCCCCCTCCATCAGACCTCAGTCTTTTAAGTTTTTGTCCGGTAAGTCTTTCAGCATATGCATGGAAATGCCTGAAGGCTCCAAACACTTCTGATTTCTCTTTCAAAACATAAAGAGTTATCCACCTTGTTGCATCATCAATGAATAGAACATAGTACCTTGATCCGCTGATTGATCCTTCTTTCGTTGGCCCCCATACATCTGTATGAATAAGCTCGAGTACTTCATCATGTTTGAATCCTTTCTTCTGGAAAGGTAGCCTGTGGGCTTTTCCCAATTGACATGCTTCACACTTATGAATCATATGTTGATTTTGTATATTTGGTAATCCCAATACTGACTGATTCGTTATCATAGCTTTAATTCCTTTTTCATTGAAATGACCCAATCTCTTATGCCATAAATCAAGTTCTGTAATTACCTTTTCTCCATGTGTGAGCAACGCTTGGCCAATGTTCCCTTGTACTCTTAAAGTAAAGAGTCTTCCTTCTTTCTTCCCAGAAACGATCTGATTGTATCCGTTCTCGGGATCTTCTACAGATACTCCTTTGTTTGTAAATCTGACCTTAAAGCCTTTCTCAACTATCTGTCCCACGCTAATCAAGTTTTTCGGTATTGTTGGAACATATAAAACATTGGTTAGCAAATCTGCTCCACTCTTGCATTTCACTTTTTCAATTGAGTGTACGCTGTGTCTCGTATTGTCACATGTTTGAACAGTGTGACTAGAACTACCTTTTTCTAGTTCTGACATCAGTTCTATATTTCCTGACAGATGATTAGAGCATCCAGAATCAATGTAAAATACCTTTAGGTCTTCGTTTTCCGATGTGCTGATAGAGTTCATCATCAACGATGTATGACTTTCATTCTGCGTGTCGTTTGCGTAGTTGTTGTAGGTGGTGTTGTAGGATTGATTCTGTCCCCAACTTCTTATTCCACCTCTACCATATCCTCCTCTTTGATTTTGTCTTCCTCTTTGATATCTTCCGCTTCTGCCTCTGCTATTACTGTTTTGATTTTGATTTGATCCTTGTTGATTGTGCCAGCAATCATGAGCCAAGTGATTACTGAGTCCACAGATCCAGCAAGCCTTCTTGTTGGTATTCTGGTTACTTCTTCCTCTTCCAAAGCCTCTTGCTCTTCCTCTGCCAGTGCCTTTACCTCTTGCGTAATAGGCCTGAGAACTCGACTCTTCTTCGTCTTTTGTCTTACCTTTGTCTTTCTTTTTGTTCTTCATGTACATTGCAGAGCTTTGTCCTTTATCTGCATCTCCTTTCAGGTCTTGCTCATATGTGAGCATCAAACCAAGCAACTGATTTAAATCTGGCACAAAATGATTTAAGGAGAGTTCAGTTGATAGTACAAAAGGTTTCCACCTTTCATCTCCTCTCAACCCTGTGAGCACTTGCGCTATCAATCTATGCTCTTCGACTTCTTCATTTATGGATCCAAGACTATCTGCTAGATCCTTCATTTTAGTGACGTAGTCACTTATGCTTTGACTCGACTTCTTTTTGAATGTCGTAAATTCGGACCATAAACTAGCCTTCCTGGCTTTCGTAGTATTTTGGAAATGATCTTCCAATGCACTCCATATGTCCTCTGCTTTCTCCAGACCTCTAATATGTGGTAGTAGATGATCTGTTACGGTATTATAGATGTAGGCTCTTGCCGTTGCATCTTTCTTCTGCCACAGCTTCAAGGCTTCTAATTCTTCTTTTTCCGGTTGACTATCATCTTCAAAGGTCGGCTTCTTTTCTTCTCCGGTCACGTACATCATTAAGTCCTTACTCATAAGTAAGGCTTCCATGCGCATTACCCAAGCGGGATAATTATCTCTGTCCAACTTATCAATAGTAACATGGTCTGCCATGATCTTCTTGTTTCTGTTACTTCTGGTGAGCTTTTGAGAATCTTTCTGCTCTTCAGAATCTTTCTCGTTCTGGTTCCACTCGTTGTGGTTGACCGGCTCTTGTTTCTAGTAATGGTGAATACTCTGGGCTTCTGATTAGATATGCCTAGCTCTGGCTCTGATTAGATATGCCTGGCTCTGACTCTGATTAGATATGCCTGGCTCTGATACCACTGTAGCGGAAATGTGGTATACTTTCTTTCCTCTGATACCACTCCTTGTCGACGCGACGAAGGCCGAGCCTTGCGGAAACCGCCACGCCCAAGAAGAACTAAGCTAGAGTGATTCAGAACACTTCTGTAATCAATCAATAGCTTAGCAAAGTCTAGCGCTCAACATAAAAGACTGCGCTCTAAATTCACTGGAAGGAATTTCACCGAAACTTCACCGGACTGTCACCAGAATGACACCGTAATCGTACCGGAATTGTACCAGTATGAACTTCAAATCCTTTTATAATTATTTCAAGTAAACATACGTGAAGTAAGGAAGTAACGCGAAAGCTTCCTTAACTTACTGAACACTTCCTGAAGTTTAAGGAAAAACTCCACTAGTTCAGACAACCTTTTTCAGTCAGACTTTGTACTATGTGTGGATATCTTTTTCACCGGAAACTTTGATCAACTAAAAGTAGAGATGTCTAGCTACAGAATGAGCTATCTCTCACACAAAACTTCGCATTACTCTGCGAGATCTACTTCGTTCTTCTACCGGAAATTACTCGTTTACTGTAAGAACTATAACTGAGTGATAATGCGTTTACTGAGAAAACGTTAACTGTTAATTAACTTTAACTGTAACATAAACATACTCTGTTTCTTTCGCATACAAAACAGTACGCACAAACATCCACATGAACATGTGTTTTCTATTAGAGAAGATGTGTACAAGTGAGCTTGGCCTCTTCTTGCTCAAGCTACAGAAACTCTCCTATACTGAGTAGTTTCTTATTACCATCTTTCTCTCAGATGAATACCCGATATCTCAGGCTTCTGTTATTCATCTATACATACGCGATCTCTGGCGTCTTCTTCTACATACGCAATCTATGGCGTCTTCTACCTTTCTCTCTGTATATCTGTATCTCTGCGTCTCTGCGCATCTGCTATATCCCTTCTCTCTATTATCGCACATACACACTCCCGCTCTCTCTTTCTTCTGTTTGTGCTCTTATTTATACTGTGTGCTCTTCTTAAGCACGTTCTTGTTCGCACTTCCCTTCTATTATTCCTTTGCACGTTCTCTCTATGTACAGTTTGATTCGGCGTACCGTATTCTGATCCTGGGAGATTCTGTACTGTACATAACGGTCGTGGATTTGTCCTTCCACTAAGGCTTTTGATTTTCTCTGATTCTGCTTCCTTTTTTTTTATGTCTGTTTGTCAAATTCGTGAGTGTATCTTCAACACAAGTGGCATAGCAACCAGCCCAATCTGAGTCAAAAAAAGCATCCAAATCTGGCGGTAGTGATCCCCCCTTGGGGTAAAACAATCCAAGTAGTTGAGTACCACTCAAGTAGCAAAAGATGTGCTTAACCGCCTGCCAATGCTTGACACCTGGGCAATGCATAAACCTACTCATCTATGAGATAACAAACTGAATATCTGGCTGAGTAATGCATAAGTAAATCAAGCATCCAACAGCCTGCTAATAGAGAACAGCATCAAATGCATCTCTAGCATCTTGAACACTCAATTGTAAACCTATCTCCATAGGAGTGGCAATAGGCTTACAGTCTTCAAGGCTGAAATGCTACAATAATGTGTCAATATATTTCATTTGACACAAAGCCATTCCACCATCAATGTGCATAAACTGAATGCCCAAATAGTGATGCAAATGCCCCAAATCAGACATCTCAAATGAGGCATGTAAATCAGCCTTAAAATCAGCAATATGCCTCTCATGAGGACCAATGAGCAGCATGTCATCAACATAAACCACAATGATCAGAAGTACATCATTAACATGCTTAACATATAAGGTGCTTTCAGTTGGACTGCTCTCAAAACCATGTGTAATTAGATAGGCATGTACTTTTTCATACCAAGCACATGGTGCTTGGTTTAAACCATATAATGCCTTCTTTAACCTGCACACCTGGTTTTCATGCCCTTTTTGCACAAAGCCACGGGGCTGAAAAACATACATCTCTTCATGCAAGTCGCCATTCGAAAATGCTATTTTGATATCCAACTGATGTACATTTCAACCATGATGAGTTGCAAGTGCACATATGCTATGAGTAGTAGTCATTCTGTAAGTAGGTGCAAAGGTCTCATCAAAATCAATGCCTCTTTCTTGCGCATAACCCTTTGCAACAAGCCTAGCCTTATACCTATCAACTGTACCATTAGGCTTACACTTCAACTTGTATATGCACTTAGTCCCAATGGCCTTCTTGCTAGGAGGCAAGTCACATAAAGACCAAGTACCATTCTTCATTATAGCATCATATTCAGATTGCATAACAGCCATCCAATTTTCTGAATTTTGTGCTTCATCAAACGAAACAGGCTCATTCTCATCACAGAGACTAGATGCAGCCATAGCATAGCAATCTGATGCAAAAGAGGCACTATGAGTGCTTGAACGAGTACGATATGACAAAGATGCATCTAATTTGCTATCATGCAAAGTTTGCACCAGCAATTTTGGCATACTTCTTGCCTGCTCAATATTAGCTCTCTCATCAACAAGTGCATCATGTAAATCTGCATCAGAAATGGAATGATCTACATCATCACATGAAACCTGCAAAGGCTGAGAAGTTGCCTCATTAGGACCAGCACTAGACTGTCCACATGTAAAAAGAGGCATTAAAGTATTATACATGTCTTTGGAGCTAATAGATGTCTCCTCAGTACATGAAAGCAATGGTTGAATAGCATCTTCCACAAAAACAACATCACAGCTAACCAGAATGCATTTAGTCTGTGGATGATACAGACGATAGCCTTTACTTTCAGAATTGTATCCAACAAAAATGCATTTTACTGCTTTATCATCTAATTTTTTTGTGATGTTGTTCAGGCACTAATGGATATGCCAAACAATAAAAAACACACAGATGAACAACAGATGGTTTGCGATCATGCCAAGCCTCATATGGAGTAATGGACTACAGCACCTTAGTGGGACATCTGTTAAGTACACATTGTGCACACATGACAACCTCAAGCCAGAAACTATGTGGTAAAGCCTGACTCTTGACCATACACCTCACCATCTCCATGAGTGACCTATTCTTTTTTTTAGCAACTCCATTTGATTGAGGTGTATACGGAACTGTACACTGGTGTTTTATCCCACGTTCAGGTAGAAATGCATTAAAATCAAAAGACATATATTCCCCCCTCGATCAGAATGGAGGGTGCCCATTTTACATGTTGACAGATTTTCAGCCAAAACAAAAAATAGTTTGAAGCACATGAACACTTCGGACTTTACCTTCAATGGATATACCCATGCATGCCTGGAAAAATCATCGATGAAAGTCACGAAGTAAAGATAATTTCCAAAAGAAGGTGTCTGCATAGGACCACAGACATCACTATGTACAAGCTGCAATTTCTGAGTAGCCCTAACTGAACCATCTTTTGGAAAGGAGGAATGCTGCATTTTGCGCAAAATACAGCCTTCAGAAACATGTTTTCCAGGTGCCTCAAGTTTGGGCAAAGAGGAAACTATTTTAGATTTATGTAGGCATAGCAAACTAGCAAAATTCAAATGAACAAAGCGTGCATGCCAAAGCTTTGCATCTGACATAGCTTGAGAATCATGTACTACACATGCCGAATCATTTACAGATCT
The DNA here is from genome assembly GCA_020310875.1 of Ceratopteris richardii. Taxonomy (NCBI): domain Eukaryota; kingdom Viridiplantae; phylum Streptophyta; class Polypodiopsida; order Polypodiales; family Pteridaceae; genus Ceratopteris; species Ceratopteris richardii. The sequence continues at coordinate 45,962,186 of CM035437.1, read as the reverse complement.
TTCATAGTTTATGAGCTTATACAACCCACGACATAAAATGCTAGAAGCAATAATCACATCACCATTTAACAGATCATGAACTATACATCTGCATCAACAAATTTCACAACCAAGCCAATCTTGGCTAATGCAAAAACGGATAATAGATTTTTCTTAATCCTTGGCACAAACAAAGCATCTGACAAAGTGAAAGAACTACCGTCAGTAGTAGTCAAAATGATCTTACCAAGTCCCATAACAAGATAAGAGGAGTTGTTGGTGCATGTAACAATATTTGTTCTAGGGGCAGGCTCGAGTGAAGAGAAGAAACTGTGTTGCGAGGTAATATGTTTGGTCGCTCCACTATCAAAGTACCAAACATCTGAGTCTACTGCAGACATGCACTGCTCATGAGAAGATGGGTCAAAACTACAAACAGTTGTAAACACCCATTCTTCTTCGTGCACAAGATTAGCAGACTTTGTTTTTGGTGTAGAGGCCTCTACAACAACCATTCTAGCCTCTTTCTTCTTTGCCTCTTTAGCAGCCAGTTTTGGATAGCTCTTTATGATATGATCATTTCCTTTGCAGTACTTGCAAAACAATTTCTAATTTTTGGATTTCTTTTCATCTTTGTCTTCCCTCTTCGATTGTGCAGAATTAGCAGATTTCTGCTTACTAGTTGAAGAGCTCCATTTTCCTTTGCCCTTTTGACTAGCTAGGAAAGCTTGATTTGCAACACACATAGTGGACCTATTCTGCGTGGACTGATCCTCTTGCAAAAGAACAAAGACTAACTCCTCAAATGACAAGGCATTTGGATTGCCTTTCATCATCAACCGAAGAGTAGAAGCAAAACTCTGATATGAATAAGGAAGACCATTTAGAACAGTCTGCACAAGTGAGCTATCTGGGATAACTTCATCATCATAAATCAATTGTTCCTTCAAGTCTTTGATCTTTGTTAAAAAACTATCCATGGAATCACCTTCATTCATGTGCTCACTCTCCAACTGTTTTATGAGGTAACAACACGAGCCTCATTCCTAGCTTGGTACAATGTGGTAAGAGTATCCCAAGCATCCTTAGTTGTTCTGCAAGAGCGTATGTGAGGAATAATGGCATGTTTGCCAGACAAAGTTATCGATGCATGTGTCTGGGCATCTCTGCCATCCAAACAAATCTACTCCACAATAGGTGTAGCAGAAACGGCAGTACGAACAGGAATATGCAGAATCATCATCATCTTTGACACCTTCTAAATCAACTTTAGTACCTGCAATTATAACAGTTGCTGGTGTGATAGGATGTTTTTCAACACCCTGCACAATATTCCATAGTCCTTTTGCAACCAATACATGTTGCATCATATTAAGCCCATAATGGGTAGTTGGTACCATCCAACTTATCCTCAACAGCCAACATACGGAATACATCACTGCTTGCAGCCATGGCCGGTGACTAAAATACCTTGATGCATAAAATTGACTGTATCTCAAACAGTTGAACAGAACTGCCCAGATGAATTCTGCTAGAATTGTAGCAGACTTCGAGATGCTTATATTGGCGAACCTAAACTGGTATATACCTTTGGCAAAAAAAGACAAAATAGGCTACACATGATAGTGCGTTCGAAGGCCAAAACGAGCTCAGATCGTGATTTTGGCACCACACAGCAAAGCTATTTTGATCTCGAAACATGTTGAGTATGCTAACCAAAATTCGTGCAATTCTGAGATTGCAATCGGAGGAGTGTTGACGACGCCCTAGATGAAGCGGCGACCTGCTCTGATACCAATTGTTGGAGTTAGACATCTACGGAAGCACATGAATAGCACAAGGAAGAAGAAGAAGCTTGGAGCACAACACACAATATTGAATGTAGTACTAGAGAATGTACAAAGATAAGTAGCCCATTAGGGAAATAGGCGTATATACAAGCCGGGGAAAAAAAACCTCCTAAAGAGGGAAAAAAGTGCCTCGGTGGTCCTAGTGTGTTCACACACATCACTACCTAAATATATCAACACCACCTTCCCACACCTACATGGCCACATTTCCTAAGCCATAACTTGAAAAGATTGGATTTGAGTGATTCTTGTCTCGTTTTCAAGCTATTCTCCTAAGCTTCAATTAGCATCAAATGATTCTTCATTTGGAGGAGTTTTAGCAAGTCAAAAATCATAAGTGGCACTTCAATAGGAACTTGTCAACCACTCCTACACCCTGTTTTTAATTGTTTGGTGTCCAGATTCACTTTCATCACATGGACTAGCATCGTAAGATTGATACATAGGTGCTATAACACTTTTTATTGTCTAGATAGGACTATCGAGTACCTAAAAAGAACAATTGGAAGTTCTTTTTAGGACCATTTTCATTGGTTTTTTATGCCAAGACCCTCCTCAAAAAATTGGACATTTTGAATTTTTATTTGGATCTGATGAGGAGTGAAAATGAGAGTTTCAACACTTGGAAGATCACTTGAAATTTGCTTGGAAGAGCTTGGATTGTATTAAGGAAGTGTTCTTGTGTCATTTCTCTCTTTCTTGCTTTACAAGGTTTAATTCCATCTTATTTAATCACTCTAGCTACATACTTAGGGGAGTTAGAAATGGAAGTTAAGGGTAAAGAACCATTATAACACGCTTCCCCACCTAGAAAACAAAATCTAGAGGAATTAGACCATAAGACGGAAGAGGTTGAGCAAGGGGAAGAAGCCGAGCAAGAGGAGGATTATTCCTATACCAAGCTTCATGACGAGTTTGTGATTGAAAAACATATCAATGAGCTCAAAGACCAAACCCTCAGGCTAGAGATAGTCATTGGTAGCATGACCTCTCTTATAGAGCAACTTAAAACTCAAATGGTCTCTTTGGAAACTTGGGTTACCTCTTTCCTAACTAGGAAGGAAAGAGAGATTCCTACATTTGATACATCTGAGATGTCTAAAAGGAAAGACTTAGGGAGACTCCCACCTCAAACCACGAACATTTATGAGGGATGATTGTGAGAGAAATAAGGATGTAGCCTACACTTTCTTGCAAAAGTTGAATGATCTGCATCAATTGAAGGGCACCCCACTCGAGTATTGTGTGCTAGAGGTGAGTCTCTCAATGGACCCACATGCTTATATGTGGTGGATGAGTCTCAAGGAGGTGAACTATATAGGATGATGTTACTTTAGGATGGTCAACCATTGGGTTTTGAGAGCAAAAAGCTACAACCTCCTTAGAATAATTACCAATTTATGAGAAGGAGTCGTATGCAATTGTCCATGCTTTGAAGAAGTTTCATCGTTATTTATATGGTTGCAAAGTTACAATAGTGTTTCATCAAGAGAGTATTAAGAAGATCTATAATCCAACACACCTTAAAGGTTGTAATGCATATTGCTCAAAGTCCCTCTAGGATTTTGACTATGAGCTTAGGTATAGAGGGGAAAGTTTAATGTGGTGGTTGAATCGCGTAGCTGCATGCCTATGCTCAATGGACTGAGTTTTACTTAGATCACTAGTGAGCTACTTGAGTCCATTAGAGGGAGATGTAGTTCTTGACCATGCATATTCCAAAATTTGGGAACATTATTGTGATTTAAAAACTATTTTTATTGTCTGACTCAACACTGATTTCTACTTCACAATAGTATGTGTATGTTTGCATATTTATGTATGTGTATGATTTTGATCAAAGAATATTGTGCTTGTCTGATTTGTCATTAGCTCTTACTTCATAATAGCATGTGTATGGGTATGTGTATGTGTATGTGTATGTGTATGTGTATGTGTATGTGTATGTGTATGTGTATGTGTATGTGTATGTGTATGTGTATGTGTATGTGTATGTGTATGTGTATGTGTATGTGTATGTGTATGTGTATGTGTATGTGTATGTGTATGTGTATGTGTATGTGTATGTGTATGTGTATGTGTATGTTTATGTCTATGTTTATGTGTATGTGTATGTTTATGTGTATGTTTATGTGTATATGTGTGTGTACATGCATGTGTATTCGTATGTGTAAGTGTATGTGTATGCATATGTGTAAGTGTATGTGTATGTGTATGTGTATGTGTATGTGCATGTGCATGTGCATGTGTATGTGCATGTGCATGTGCATGTGCATGTGCATGTGCATGTGCATGTGCATGTGCATGTGCATGTGCATGTGCATGTGCATGTGCATGTGCATGTGCATGTGCATGTGCATGTGTATGTGTATGTGTATGCATATGTGTATGTGTATGTATATGTGCATGTGTATTTGTATGTGTATATGCATGCATATGTGTGTGTATGTGTATGTGTATGTGTACGTGTACGTGTATGTGTATGTGTACGTGTATGTGTACGTGTACGTGTACGTGTATGTGTATGCGTATGCATATGTGTACGTGTATGCGTACGCGTACATGTACACGTACATGTACGTATGCGTACGTGTACGTGTACGTGTATGTGTCTATGTGTATGTGTATGTGGGTGTATGTGTATGTGTATGTGTATGTGTATGTGTATGTGTATGTGTATGTGTATGTGTATGTGTATGTGTATGTGTATGTGTATGTGTATGTGTATGTGTATGTGTATGTGTATGTGTATGTGTATGTGTATGTGTATGTGTATGTGTATGTGTATGTGTATGTGTATGTGTATGTGTATGTGTATGTGTATGTGTATGTGTATGTGTATGTGTATGTGTATGTGTATGTGTATGTGTATGTGTATGTGTATGTGTATGTGTATGTGTATGTGCATGCGTATGTGCATGCATATGCGCATGTGTATGCGTATGCGCATGTGTATGCGTATCTGTATGTGTATGCGTATGCGTATGCGTATGCGTATGCGTATGCGTATGCGTATGCGTATGCGTATGCGTATGCGTATGCGTATGCGTATGCGTATGCGTATGCGTATGCGTATGCGTATGCGTATGCGTATGCGTATGCGTATGCGTATGCGTATGCGTATGCGCATGTGCATGTGCGTGTGCATGTGTATGTGTGTGTATGTGTATACATATGCATATGTGTATATGTGTATGTGCATGTGCATTTGCATGTTCATGTGCATGTGCATTTGCATGTTTGTTGGGAGCAGTCAAGGCACCCAAGGGCCCACAAGACAAGGAAGCCAAAGAAGGGAGTCGGAGCAAGGATCAAGTAGACGAAGTAGTCAACGCAGATCTGGCAAAAAGGCCCTTAAATTTTTCAAATATTTTCCAAGCAGTGATTCTAGTCACTCCACACCATTATAAATACCATTTCATATTTTTGTAGCTCTATTTTGTGCAAGCCAAGGAGTCCTTAGCTTGAGGAGCATTAGAAGTACCTACCTATCAATTTTCATATTTTTTAGACTCTGTTTGACCCCTCAAATAGGCCCTAGAACCTAATTTTTAACTAGGCCGGACACTAGGTCTGGAGAAGGCCAAAACTAGTCAAAAACTATAAAAAGAGCTAGAAAGCTCATTTTGGGGAAGAGCTTGTGGTAGAATTGAATTTGTAAAAGCACTTTTGAGTAATCTAAGGAACTCCATTGTCTCTCTCTTTGTTCTTGCCTGGTGTGTGTGTGTATGTGTGTGCATGTTAGTGTGCTTCTCACTCACACACTGGTGCCATCACTTGTTCGAGGTCTTCATACCATCCTCATGTCTTCCCGGATTGACATTAAAGGAGGTGCTACTCATCACTGAGCTACACCAAATTTTGGCACCGTTGCCGGGGATCAAGCTTTGAGGACGAGCGTGTGATGGTAAGACGTAGAGTTGAGGCATTGGAGTCATAGGTATTTTCTTCACTTTTATCTATTTTCTTTTGTTTTCTTCACCATCTTCATCACCATCTCCCACCTCCATCTCCATCATCGCGATAATTTCAGATTTTTTGGTCATATCACCTTCCCATACCAATTCGCCTCGTTTCACTTGTGAGAAAGAGCGAGAGAGCGTTTGCATGCTTGTGCTTTTCTGTGTTTTTTGAGATTTCCTGCAGGAACGAGCATCCCCAGCAGCTGCACCAGCTTCAGCAGGTAAAATTTTTTACTGTGCAGGTCCCAAGGCGTTGACCTCTGTCAATTGTGACCGACAGAAAAAGTGATCCTTTTGCTAAATTAAGTGCATAAATGTGATGTGTAGGCCTAGAGCTTCATGAATATGTGTTTGAAATTTTAAAATCCTTTGTTTTCTGTCAATCGTGATCGACAAACGACGACGGACACTTGCCGACGGACCTATCAATCGCGATCGACAGAGTCAACGACCGACTGACCACGACCGACAGGCCTTTCACGTGCCACGTGTCAATTGCGACCGACCCATCAATCACAATCGACCCATCAATCGCAATCGACCCATCAATCGTGACCAACAGTCCCGACGGCCTGTCAATCACAACTGACCCAATCAACGACTTTTTGACCATGAGCGACAGACCCCTCGTGCCACGTGTCAATCCTGATCGACCCATCAATTGCGATCGACAAAGTCAACGATCCTTTGACCACGATTGACTGAAATTACGGGCCGTGTGTCAATTGTGATTGACCCATCAATCGAGACTGACAGCCACGATGGACCTGTCAATCGTGACCGATACGTCGATCGCGACTGACATATCAATCGCGATTGACAGACCACTCGATCGCGATTGACGGGCAAATTCGGCCAATTTTTTAGGGCAAAAAATATTGGTCTATTTTTGGCTAATGTGTGGGAAGCATTTAAGGTTTAGTAGAGCATTGTGAGGCCACTACACAAAGTATTTCGAGAAGTCATGTTTGCCTGTTAGCATGCTTGAACCCTATTTTAACCCTAGAACCCTGAATAGTCATAACTTCCTCATACAAAATCCGTTCGGGGTGATTGTAGACTCGTTGGAAAGCTTGTGGGGAGCACTACCAAAAGTTCCATTGGTTACACTAAAATTAATACCAGGATTATTAGATATAGTATTTTTGAAGTTGACCATACCCAAGGGGAAGAAGGGATTTTTAGGATTGTTTTGCATAAAGCCAAAGAACAATTTGATCTCTGAATTGCATGAATGAACATGGTTTGTTATGTCAATTGAATTCAAATCTTGAGCTAACTTTGGGACTTTTACAGGTCCATTGCAAGCATTAAAGGGCATTCTAGGCAAGAGTAAGTGCAAGATTCGGAACACGCTTCCAGGGCACACAAGGGCAACCAAGGAAGGAGGCTTAAGGTTGGAGATTCTCAACTTCCTCTTTCAATCCCTAGCTTAGTCTAAGGACGCAGAGTGTTGGAAGTACTTTAGGATGGCAATAGGCACGAGGCAAGTTAAAGACTATCTAAGAAATCAAGTTCAAGTCAAGGGATAACTTGTGTGTGACCGATAATTGTAAAAGAAAGAACTTAACGTGGTGTGATCAACTTAAAGTGCGAATATTAACTCAAGTATTCCTGACGACGTAAAATTAGACAAGATCCTAAACACGATAACAAAATAAAAAGAATCCAATGATTGATAAGAACGAAACGGCAACGAGGTTGTACTTTGGAAAAATTGGGGTTGTTTAATCGTGCATATGAACCTTAGATCAAGACGACACTTAGGGAGAGATAGACAGAGTCTTAGGTCTTCAGAGGCTAGTGTCAATCATACTGCTAGGTCTTGGGCCCAGCAGTTGAGCCACTATTCGCACTACCCTAGCTCTGAAATTAGCGAGTCTGGAATGTCTCATGGTATGGAGAGACCCACAGGAAGTTCAAGTGTGCCATATTTACAAAGGGTAGAAGGCCCTTACAAGACACAACTCGAATACCTTAGGACCAACTGATTAGGTGCTTGCACCTATGAGGAAGGCCTAGGAAGATTTGTGGTCCAAATCAGAAACCCAGATCAACCCATTGGACTAGAACATCTAGCAGTCAAGTTTGAAAATGGAGCATACCTGGACAAAGAAGGAACCATATACGTAGTCACCAATCTCCCAGATAGGACAGACGAATTTGGGAATGTGATCCCAGAGACGGACATAGGTGACCTCGAGCAAGGGAGCATAGGTGGTGAGCCTAAAACTCCTCGAGGCAAATCAGTTCTTACTAGAATTATCACGCCAGAGTGGATTCCCCAGGACAATAAGAGAATCTGAATCAAGGTGTAGGCCAAGAAAAAAGTGCCGAGGTTAGTGAAACTGAGAGCATAGCCAAGAAACGGACGCATGGAAAGATAGCCAAGAGAGAATGAAAAGACAATGGTCTAAAAAGATGAGCGAATTAGAAGAAAGCATAAGAGAAACAAAAGCCAAAATTGTTGAACTCACCTCTCAAACAAACTCTCACATACCACCACCACCTTCATCCCTATCCCCACCTAATCCACCACTCGCCAACCCACCTCATACTATTCCACCACCCCCTAGAGTAGGATCAGTATTAGCTGACCCCACTCCAGAGGACATAGACATGATGCTGAAAGCATATCAGGCCAGAATCCAAGAAGGGCCAAACGTGACAGATCATGACAAGTGCTATCCTAGAGCTGATGTAGAGATAGAACGAACCAAGCTTTGCGCTAAAATGGTAGCATTGGCTCAGACCATGTTTGAAGCCAGTCGCCTCTTCAACTACTCTTGCTCAGCTAAGACATAGTTGCACGTTGATGGACTGTTGGAGAAGTTAGAGAGTATAATTGCAAGATCTGATAAGGAAGCCATATCCCAAGGAAGAGCCAAGGCAAGCGAAAGAACAAGCAATCCTCCCCAAGAAGGTTATGTGCCTAATTCCACTGAGCTAGACACCTCTTCTTCTATGACTAGGTATTCACCAGAGTTCTTGCGAGAGATTCAAGAAGAGAAATGGGCTAAAGAAAATGAAGTCCCTCCTCCCATTGAACTCGTGGATGATGTGCATGATCAATTCCCACAAGACATTCCTTTCATTTATGAGGAGCAGGAGAGTACCCAATCCTAGGAGAGAATAGACTTCGAGTCTAATTCCATACAAGAACTACCCCATTTCACAGGCCCATGGGAAGCTAAGTCTACATGTATGAGAGCACCCATAGTCATGGTAAGAAACAAAGACTCAGTCATACCTAGGAACACAGAGGTAGTGAAAAACACTAAAGTGCAGTGCAACTTCACTTTAGAAGAGCTACTCAAAGTTAGGCCATAGTTATGGAAACATGTAGCCAATCAAGTGCCAGAAGTAGCGAAACCTCGTTCTCAGGTAGGATCCCATAGAACGGTGCCAGAAATACCTTTGGACAAGATAGGAGACATGAGTGAAGGAGAAGAAGGAAACACCTATCTTCCCATCACCCATCAAGGATACACAACCAAGGCAATTTTGGATTCAGGTGCAGGAGTTGCAATTGCTACCACTTCCCTATGGAAGCGTTGGGGCAAGCCAGCACTCAGGCCAACGAGAATGAAATTGCACATGGCCGATGGTTGCATTGAGAGACCCTTAGGATTGCTAGAAGGAATCACTCTCACTACATGTGGTGTAGAGTTTGAGCATATTTTTGCTATATGTGACTTTAGCAAAAATCATGCCTATGAGATGATTTTGGGAAGACCTTTTATGCGACAGTTGCAAGTGGTACAGGATTGGGGAACCAACTCCTTGTACTTGCAACACTTAGGTGTCACGACCAAAGTTAATCTCAAGGATTACTCTCATCGAGATGTACCCCTCATCCAATGGAATCCCATCCATAGAGCCAAAGATGATACTGAGTCAGTGCATTCCATAGGATCAGGATCCTCCTGGATGAATGAAGACACTCACTTATGGATGTGCAAAGTAGCAGTAGAAGAAGAGAAGAGAGAAAAAGCTAGAGAGATAGGTGCGAAGGAAACCCATAGATCAATTCAAGACCCAGCCTATGCACCTGTAGTATTTCTTGACGAAGAGTTTGAACCTCACAACTGGGCGGAAATTTTAGCAACAATGGATGTAGCCATCAACGAAGAACAATGGACACCCCACTGTGATGAGGATGGCTATGACATTTCAGTCTTCTCCATAGAGCCAATCATGGGTGATTCGGTTCTTGAAGAATGCAAACCTAGCACTGATTGACTTTGGCTAGGAAAAGAAGTTTAGAACAAGAAGCCCGAGAGTACTCACTCAATATTGGTGATCTATATAAGCGTGGAAAAGACGGATATTTAAGACTATGTGTCCATGAGAGTGAATATCTTAAGATCTTGGAAACTGCACACCAAGGTGTGGCAGGAGGACACTTTGGACCAGACCGGGTGATTAAAGCAATCCTATTTGTAGGTCTTTGGTGGCCCACCCTTCACATGGATGCACATACCTACGTGAAGAGGTGTGATGTTTGTCAGCGAACTCAGTATCCTATACGTAAGGATGAGATGCCATTGAAACCTATGATGGGTGGACGTGCATTCTCCAAGTGGGCAATAGACTTTGTAGGTCCTATTAATCCCCCAGCTAAGGGTTCACATGTTGAATATATCATTGTGGCCACAGACTATTTAACCAAGTGGGTAGAAGTGAAAGCCACAACATAGAAGGATGCTCAAATGATAGCTAAGTTCTTATTTGAGAATGTGTTCAACAGATACGGGCTACCTATAGAGCTAGTTAGTGATAGAGGGACTCACTTCTTGGATGAAGTCATTGAAAATCTTCTTCAGGAGTTCTTGGTGATACACAAGAAGTCTGCCCCCTATCACCCACAAGCTAATGGCCAGGCTGAGAGCTCAGATAAGATTCTATGCAATGTATTGACAAAACTAGTGAATAATAAACGCTCTGATTGGGAAAAACAGCTACACCATGCTGTTTGGGCATACCAAGTTGCCTATAAAATGGTACTCCAAGCCACTCCCTTTCAAATGGTGTTTGGTCAAAATGTAGAGCTACCATTGGACTTCTTAATACCTACACTAAAAGTAGCACAAGAGCATGAGTGGACGGGTCATGAACTCTCTTCGAGGATTTTTGATCTAGAACGACTAGGTGAAACAAGACTAAGAGCGGCAGCAGGAATATATGCAGCTAAGAAAAGACAGAAGGCATACTTTGATGCCCACGTTAAGGATAAAGGCTTGAAGGCAGGAGATCTAGTACTAGTCTACACATTGAAGCAACATGCACAGAAATTAGAGAAGAGTGGCTATGGACCCATGATTATCAATAGGATCTCCACAAGTGGAGCAGTTCAATTAGCTACTCTAGAAGGCGATGTTCTCCCTAGTTACATTAGCGGATGCAGAGTCAAGTGATATCAGAAACCCCTTACGGAGGAAATGTTAAATTGACTCAATATTGCAAAGAAATGTAAAGAAGAGGAAAAATGAATTCGAGAAGAAGCACAAGCGGAAGCTTTAGAATGCATCTGAAGAATGAAGATGAGGAGACAGGGTAGAGATCGGCCTAGGACAGATGCTTATGGGGACCAAGTATATCATATGGCTATGTGTGAAGTCTCAGGTGTAAGTTCCCATAGAATAATTTACCGACGTCCTTTTGTGACCTGAGAGGTAGAACAAGGACAGAGTGCACGGACTGTAAGGGCCTTGATTGACTCAGGTGCAGCCACTAGTGTTGTTAAAATTTCTTACTGTGGAGAATTGAACTTAAGTCTCAATCCTATAGAAGCATATCTCATAGGAGTAGGAGGTGTGGAAACCCCTTGTATGGGCGAGGTGGAACTTCCCGTCTACATCCAAGATGCTCTTATGCCAGTTAAAGTACTAGTGTGTCAAGATGAGGATCTCACTGAGCCTCTTGTCTTGGGTCAAGACTAGATCTATGATCATGCAGTCAGCCTAAACCTAAGAAGTGGACTTCTTCAGGTCTAGGTAAATCGGAACCGCATTACACTTGAGTTAGAAAGTAAAGCACTCAAGGAACTAGCAAAGGCACACACTCTTGATCCTTCCAGGAGTACACATGAAGATGACGATGCTATTCTTGCCCAAAGCTATGTGATGCAGAGGGATGATTGTCTCAACAAAGAAGTCAAGGATACGATGGAACTCCCTTCTTTTCCAAAGGCCATTGGGATGCAGCAACCAGAGGAAGATCAAATGCAGAAGAAGCACATGACTTATGCTCGAAGCCACAAGAAAGTAGGAAGCACGGTGTCTCAACCACCAAAACAAGTGTGGATGCGGAAAGGCGACCAACATGTTGCGGTCCAGTCACAACCATTGGCTCAACTTCATATTAGTGAGCAACGGAAGGCCACTAATAAGAAATCCTTCAAAAATTCTTCTACGAAAGCGAGGACTATCTGGGTACCCAGGAAGTCGATGAAGGCTGACCCACAATCAAGACAAATTTGGGTGCCTAAGGCTTGCTTGCAAGCTCAAATAGCCACACACAGACCACACCATGTACAACATGGTTCACTCACTCGAACAACTAATACCCACTCTTACATGACACACATGAACACATATCCACCCATGAGCATGAGCACAATCACTTGTAAATGGGTCCCTTAAAAGCCTCATTTCCAAGCAAACACTCTCATAAAGCACTCCACAGTCTTCACAGAACCAAAACCAAAAGCCACCCACTGTGTTTGGCTACCCAAAGCTTGTAATGAACCCCCCGACTCCCACTTGTAAATTCATCCCCACCTCCTAATTGCATCATTCCCATATTGCATCTTTCCATTTAGCTCATAGGACTAGTCATGCACTAACTACACGCACAATCACCGAACACTTGCTAACATACTAACCTATCACTAAGCATTCATGTTAATGTTGTAATGGGGACAAAAATTGTTCTATCTTGTCCATTACAATGTTAACACCTGCTTCTATATTCTCACAGAACCAGCAAGCAAGCAGTAACATAGCAGAAGCATGAGGCACTAGTTCCCATGCGAGGTCCAGTGCCCAAATTATGGATATCGAAACTCTCCTCCTTGAACCACAACTCACCGAGAGGCCTCAAGAGCTCAGAGCAGTGCATGTACTTCCCATTCAGAACCCTCCGCAAGGGCACGCATCACAAGTTGGTAAACATGCACACTGGTTCAATGATGTTGCAGGTCCATTAGGAGAAGGAACATACTTCTGGGAAGCTGAATTAGAGTTTAATGGAAAGTGGGGGAGGTATCATCTCTTCATCCGTGAATTTGAGAACTATGAGGATGCAGAAGTAATGAGATCTGTCTGGACCGAAGTGGGCTTGGATAGCTACCTTAGGGCACTCTTACCTAAGCGTGATTTCTTGCGTTGCTCCTATCTTATTAGTACAATTACCCCTAGCAATCCAAGGGAGGCGATAGTACCTTTGTGATACCCTCATTAGCACCAAGTCACGAGCTAAAAAGATTCAAATTGACCCTCAACCTAGTACGGGAGGCCTTGGATATGCATGGCATGCACATTCCCACAGAGAAGGAAACATTGATCCCTGGAAGAATGAAATACAAAGATCTTAACAAGTTAAAGGATATGGTTGCTATGACACCTACCATCACCCTCCACCTCCGCACGATCATGCAACACTTCGCCTTTCCAGCCCAGGAGTGCTTCATCATGCCACCCAAAAGAATTTGGTTTAGCTTGTACTTGGCAGAGATAGAAAACCTCACAATCAACCTACCCCACTGGATCATAGATCAAATCCACCTGGCACATCAGCGTTAGAATAAGAAACATAAGAATGTGCTTCATGGATGTTGTGCATTGACAAGGATCATTTATAGGTGCTTAGCTTATGATGTGCCTATTCAAAGAGCACTAGTGTGGTCCCGAGCCCAGGAATTCCAGCGACGGCTATCAACAACAGGGCCACCTTCGAAGAAAATGAGGGGTTCAGTTCAAATACCCTATGCACAAGCAAGGGGTGCCACCCTCACACTAGAGGTGACACACCATTTACTATTCTCTTACCGAGACCAAGTGCAGAAGGACCCAATTTGGCTTTCCCTCCAATTCCATTGAACTTGGGAGTTCCCACAAGGCTACACCCTGTCCAATTTGATAGATGAAGAAATTGCTCGCATGATTAATGAGACCAATCTTGAGATGGAAGCTGAATAGACCTGAGGACCACAACCAACTACCACAACTTCAGCTCCTACCCAACCTGAAGTAGTGGAAGTAGACGAAGATGAAGAAGAGACTGAAGAGGAAGCAGATGAGGAACATGACCAAGAGTACGAAGAAACCTCAGAACTAGCAGGTGCCCCAACTTATTCGGCACAAATAAAAAGATTGTATGAGACCATGAAGCGGGTACAGGAGCATCACAAACTGTCACTGGAAACAGGAAAGATGATAATAAGTTAGATGTTAGCAGAAGAAGGAGTGGACAAAATGTTTATTGAATCCCTGAACCTGCACACGGATGCATTGGGCCTGGATGAAGCCATTCATTCAGCTATGGCTTATATTCATCACTTTGAGAAACAAGTGCCTACCCGTCCCATGCACTCCGGCAAGCAAATCCACATAGATGTATGAACACCAGGAGATACCATGCAGACAGAAGAACATCAGGCGGCACCACTATCACCACACTCCTCACCTCTCACTACACAATTCACTTCACCATATGACACTACCACCCCAACTTCCACAATCACCACATATGTCATTGATATTCCTCTCTCTCCAAACATCCAATTCGGAGGAGTTACCATGCCCACATTCACAACATTATTCACGAACATCACATCCACCCCACCCACTGTCCCCATCTACATGGTCACACATACTTTTGACACCATGGAAACATCACCAGCCACAACACCACTCCCTCCCCACACACAACCACAATCTCCCATACCCCTCCCCCCACATCACCACTTGATTCCACCTCATTCACGATTCCCTTTCCCTTTCCCATTCCCCCTGCATCCTCTCCTTTCCCAGCATTCTTCAATGTAAATAATGTGTTTTCTACTTTACATCAATGTGTATATCAATTACAGAGCAAATATCAAACTCTCAAAGATCGCCAGCACCAATTAAGTACGGACCACCAACAACTACAAAGGCGGCTTGCGACTATAGAAGAAGAGAACATTGACCTCAATCAATACTACACCACACTCGAACAGGCCCATCAAACCCTCCTGGAGACACCCCAACCATCAAAATCATCAGACGTCAAACAACTCAAAGCTTTACTCGAACTCTACCAAATAGATAACCTTACAGTCCGGCGTAATTTGACCCTACTAAAAAAACACATGGCCACGGCACTCAAAGAGAACAAGCGATTGCAAAAGAAGAATGAAGAAAACCTAGAAGCTACGATGGAAGGTTCCCTCCATGAGATCGACCCAGAACAGTTTAAAGTAGTCCCTTCAGATACGATGAAAACAATTCTGAAAAGCTATGCTGATCTGTTGGAAGCACATGATGATATGGAAAAAGAACGAGATATACTACGCCACCATCTCTGAGAGCAAGAAGAAAACTCAAGATCATAGAGTCAGCATCGACTTCAGAGGAGGTAAAGGCGTTAAAAGAATAGGTTGAAGAATTGCAAAAGAAGTTTCTTGAGTATGAAAGACAACCCTCTCCAGTTATTGAACCTTAGCAAGATGAACTGGTGCCCAGCGAAGTGGATGAGTCGTATGAGGAACCATATGTTCCTATGTCGATGTCGGGCGGTCAGTAAACCTCGGAAGGAATGGACACCCTAGAAGTTGAAGCACCTGAATGGCTTCAGAAACTCGAAAAGACAGCCAAAACCCATGAAGATCGAGTGGCAATCCAAATCCAATCAATGGCTAAACTGGAGGACACTATCATAAACTCTGAGTAGTTCCGGAACATGTCACATCACCGCTGGATAGGCACTAATGATGATCAATACGTGCCATATTGTGTGCTCTTGGCTGACTACAATGCAGAGATTCAACGAAGATGTGGCAAAGCCCCGACTTTCGCCACTCAATTTGGTCCTAATGATCTACCTGAATGTGCTAAAGAAGGATCAACCTTTCAACCCACCTGGAGGATCCGCATTCTCGAGAACTATCCAGAAATGGTTTGTACCTAGAATAACATGCCACTATTTATCAAGTATAATCCATGTTACGTTCCAGTCCTCTGAATATGCACCTGGCCTGAGTTTACCATTGTTGTCAAGAACGTCAAAGGCTGTGCAAAGTGGTTGAATTATGTCTATCTAGCACCTCCACAAGGATAGCCCTCGGTTGTTTATATGATTTCTAGCATTCGTCACTGGAGCCTTAGACTACGGAACACCTGACATGATGGCACAGATGTGCATGAAAATCTTTGAATTAATGCTGATCACATTTAGAACAGTCAAAAACATCAAAGACCCACATTTTTCAGGAGTCGGCTTCACGACAGGCAACCTAGACCTGGTATATGACATGAGCACCACCCCCTCAATCAAGGTAACATATGCTTGGCACGCAAGAGTAAAATACCTCCCAGCTTGCTTCAAACAAACTTTCGAGGAGATGTTCATCACAGGGTTCTGGGAATATCACTGGAAAATATTCGTACCCAGGCCCTCACATCTCCTCCAATTATTCGATGTGGAGAGGACCTTACACTCAGATCAATTGTGGCTGCCACATCCGAACATTCTAGGGCCAGAAGATTTGGACGCCCTGTTAACATACCTAGCACGGGGGTTGCGACTAGAAGAACATCACCGTGCTTCAGATATGGTTCAATACTATGTCAAACGCTCAGCCAAACAAGGGTCTGTCAGAGATGACAGACGCGAGAGAGGGGGGTGTTGGCAGTAGTCAAGGCACCCAAGGGCCCACAAGACAAGGAAGCCAAAGAAGGGAGTTAGAGCAAGGATCAAGCAGACAAAGTATTCAACGCAGATCTGGCAAATAGGCCCTTAAATTTTTCAAATATTTTCCAAACAGTGATTCTAGTCACTCCACACCATTATAAATACCATTTCATATTTTTTTAGCTCCATTTTGTGCAATTCAAGGAGTCCTTAAGCTTGAGGAGCATTAGAAGTACCTACCTGTCAATTTTCATATTTTTTAGACTCCGTTTGAGCCCTCAAATAGGCCCTAGAACGTAATTTTTAACTAGGCCGGACACTAGGTCTGGACAAGGCCAAAACTAGTCAAAAACTATAAAAAGAGCTAGAGAGCTCATTTTGGGGTAGAGCTTGTGGTAGAATTGAATTTGTAAGAGCACTTTTGAGTAATCTAAGGAACTCCATTGTCTCTCTCTTTGTTTTTTCCTGGTGTGTGTGTGTGCGTGTGTGTGTGTATGTGTGTGCATGTTAGTGTGCTTCTCACTCACACACTGGTACCATCACTTGTTTGAGGTCTTCATACCATCCTCATGTCTTCCCGGATTTCCATTAAAGGAGGTGCTACTCATCACTGAGCTACAATGTTCATGTGCATGTGCATGTGCATGTGCATGTGCATGTGCATGTGCATGTGCATGTGCATGTGCATGTGCATGTGCATGTGCATGTGCATGTGCATGTGCATGTGCATGTGCATGTGCATGTGCATGTGCATGTGCATGTGCATGTGCATGTGCAGTGCATGTGCAGGTGCATGTGCATGTGCATGTGCATGTGCATGTGCATGTGCATGTGCATGTGCATGTGCATGTGCATGTGCATGTGCATGTGCATGTGCATGTGCATGTGCATGTGCATGTGCATGTGCATGTGCATGTGCATGTGCATGTGCATGTGCATGTGCATGTGCATGTGCATGTGCATGTGCATGTGCATGTGCATGTCCATGTGCATGTGCATGTGCATGTGCATGTGCATGTGCATGTGCATGTGCATGTGCATGTGCATGTGCATGTGTATGTATATGTGTATGTGTATGCGTATATGTTTGTGTATGTGTATGCATGTGCTTGCCTCACTCAACATTGATTGTTACTTCACAATAGTATATGTATTGTCTATGTATGTATGTATGTATGTATGTATGTATGTATGTATGTATGTTTGTATGTATGTATGAATGAATGAATGTATGTATGTATGTATGTATGTATGTATGTATGTATGTATGTATGTATGTATGTATGTGTATGATTCTAATACTCTTGTGATTGTCATTCCTACTTCAGAATAGTATGTGTATGTGTGTTTGTGTGTGCATCTGATTGTGATTTAAAAACTATTGTGATTTTCTCATCCAACGTTGATTTTTACTTTAGAATAGTATATGTATGTGTGTATGATTGTGAGCAAAAAAAATATTTTTATTGTTAGAATCCGCATTGATCTTTACTTCACAATAGTATGTGTATGTGTGTGTATAATTGTGAGTGAAAAACTATTGCGGTTGACTAAATCAACATTTATCCTTACTTCACAATTATATGTGTATGTGTATGATTTTAAAACTATTGTGATTGTCTACATCAACATTTATTATTTCTTCACAATAGTATGTGTATGTGTGTGTATATGATCATGATTTAAAATCTATTATGGAGTGTTTAACTCAATATTTATTTTTACTTCACAATAGTATGTGTATGTGTGTGTATGTATGTATGTTTATCATTGTGATCAAAGAACTAATGTGATTCTCTGACTCAACATTGATCCTTACTTCACAATAGTGTGTGTAGGTTTGTGTGTATGATTGTGATTTGAAATCTATTGTGATTGTTTGATTTATAAGAGTGATAGGAAATATATTTATCAAGAGGTAGAAATGTGGACCGATAGATGCATAAATACATAGATTAATAGTTTTAAAAAGTTTAAGAGATCGATTTAGAATAGTTTAAATATATCTTAAGATCTATTTTGTGGAATGTATATCTTATTTGGTATGGATTTAAGTTTTTCTTTTTTTTTAGATATAAAGTTCTATATGAAAGCAAGCATTATGGGAAAGGGAAAAGCATTCTCATATGTGAGTATTCATCAAGAAGGTAAATGTGATGTGAATGTTGCGGACATCTCTATGTAGGAAATGCAACTCAGATAAAAGAGCATCTTTTTAGTACATGCAACAATGCAAGATGACCTAATCCAACTAGTGATATATGGGTACATTTTGGAAGTTATGCAAACAAGTTTAAAACTCAAGATATCACATCAAAGAGATTTAAAAGCATGAATCATCCATAGTACTTCCAAAGAAGTAGTTAAATAGTACCCAAAAAAAAAGTTTGTGATATGCCTAGTCAAGTATCACAGACTCTTTTCAAGAATAATAAAGATAAGTGTACTCCAATTTCTGTAGATATGTCAAGAAATAGTGGACCAAATAAATTTAGTAAAGAAAGTGCATCTAATAAGGTACCACCTAGTATTTCTCATATTAAACCACAAAACAGAATACATGTCTTGGAGTATATAATAGAGATCCTATCTCTATCTTGAAAGGGCCAAAAACTAGATTCATCTTCCACTTTCAATAGAAAGGAGGGGAATCTTAACTTATTCTTTTCTAATCCTTCTCCAAATACAAATATACTTTATTTTTATTTGGTATGACTTAGCAAAAAGGTATGAACTTAGAAAAGTGGGTCTATTGAGTCCCGTCCAAAACATGTTCAATCGAATGAGGAGAAAATACTATCTTCTCGTTCTTTGGCAACTTAGGTGGACTTATATCAGTCATCCAGATTTTCTTGAAACATAATGTTCAAGTATTTTGAATGATAGATAATACACCCAAATTTGAAAGTTCATTTCTACTAGTGGATCCTTATCTTGATCATCCTTGATTTTCCCTATATTAATCCTTAGAACATATCTCTGTTCTTGCATGGTTTAATCCTTTTGGAAAATCTCTGACCTTTAAGACTTTATTGATCCAATTACTAAAAATCATTTCTTTAGGAATCAAAATTAGATGGTAGACCTTTCTTCTATGTCTCTGCCCAGTTCTTTGTTCATCTTAGCTTTGTAGGTTCTTCCAAAGAGAATCAGTATTAACTATCTGGATCCGACTTTGGTTCGTGACTGAGATAGTTATAATCTCAAAGGTCACCAAAGTTTTGCGAAGAGGAACATATCACTTTTTACTTTACCAATTCCTTCAAATCTTCAAACTAATTGAGTAATAATACTTTATGAAGCCATCAAGATACCTTCTAGATCTTCTATTTTTTGGATGGAGTTAAATGATTCAAGCATTGTGGTTTAGTTCCAACATCTTGCAAGAAAGATGCCTATTTCTAGGCATCATATCCCAGATCTTGCTAGGAACTTTTTTGAACATTCTTGAATCACTTGTTCTCACCAAAGATTCAATAGAAGATCTTTTACAGACCATTCTTTCATTCAAGGTTATTATACTTGAATAGGCTTGACTTTAAACAAGCTCTTTACTTTTAAAGTTTACCTCGGTAAACTCCCCAAAATCCTTTTTCCTCTTACTTATCCAAATTTATTGTACCATATAAAATTGGCTATGCATTCTATTAAAAAGAATGCATCTACTTAAGAGGATAAAGGATAGCCTTTTCTAGGGTAAATGTCATGTTGATTCTATATAGCCTTTTGTTTATACAACCAAGCGTATTTAATAGGTTCAAGGAGGTACATTTTTACACCTCATATTGAACCTAAGACCTTAATCTAAATGGTCTTACCTTTAAGTCGTATTGTGATGTTTTCTATCAGAACTTGAGTCTCTTTTCTCCCTGGCCATCACAGAAAATTCTCAACGGGAGTTAGTTCCCACTATCCCATACTAGTGGGTTCTTTCTACAATCCGTAGAACAACATCCTTAATCTTTCTTCTTTGTCCTTTCAATGCTCTCTAATAATTTGCTATGATCATGAATTCCATTGGAAATTCTTTGGAATTAAATCACATGCCAATTAGTCTTATACCTCAAAGAGTTCTTTGGTCATCCTTTAACTTTCCTTAGCATGATTTATCAAACCATTAAAGGTTTTATCCCTTTGAATAGTTTAAGTCATATGGTTTTCCCAAAATTCTTCAAACAAAGTTAACTGGAGATAAGACCAAGTCTATCTCCTATAGATCCCTTCTTCATAATATTTTACCCATGGGATTTTCTTGGGATCTTTCACTCATACTTTCATGAGTTTTCATCTAGCTTAAGCCTTTAATATCCTATTGATGTTCTCCGAACCTTTAATTGTTGTTCTTATAGGGATCAACATTTATATGTCATCCCTTTGACTTAAGCAAGCTGGCACGTTTACCGATCCAGTTGTTGGATCCATCTTATCCATTCTTAAGTACCTTACCCTGGATATGCCTCAAGTCTTTGGCTAGTCTTACCTTAGCTTACTTGCCAAATTGGAATCCTTCAATGAATTCCCTTCTTGCATATCTGGTTCTTTATTTTGTTTGAGATTTAACTCAAACACACTTGAGTACTTGACATCCGATGTACTCCTTAACTTTCATGAAGAGTTAAGGAATGCATCTTTTGCTTAGAAGTATCCTATTGAGGATACCTTTCTTCCCCCCGTTAAGGAAATTTTGTCTCCCAAAAGCTGTGAACTTTTAGGAAATTGATGTTCCTCCCAATTCCTAAATCCACTCAGTGCTTGCTCCATTTTTCATTTCTTTCATGTTGACTAAGCAAGTCATTGAATATCCTTGAGTTCAAGCTTCCATTATCTTTAAATATGGTGGCCCATACCATCGAATCCACTTAAGTGATAGTGTAAACTTAGATGTCCCATACCATCCGGTTTACATTCTCACCTTAGTGTAGACAACTTTAGCTTTTACTAAAGGATAACTTATCGTGAAAACTTTGTTCTTCTAAGTCTAATCAAGTACAAGAAAAATCTTTTAAGTCTTGATTTATTCTTGAAAAGACTCTGAAGATTGAGCCTTCATAGAATTATTTCTTTGATCAGATGCAACCGAAAGTATCTTTGCTTATGTCATATGATAATAGAGCTAGTATTTTCACACTAGATACTATTTTTTGACATGGCTTTGCATCCATCTTAAAGGAAATAGTAATAAGCCAATCATTGACTTAGCCAAATGCTCAGATTCTTAACCATATTGGAAAGTTGTTGCTTGTTCATAGGATATAATTTGGGGTGGTGGTTTCTAGGGTATCTTACAACCCTTTACTTTTCTTTTCTCCAAAAGTATACTTTGCTACAGTTCCAAGTGGATCACACTTATTGTGAATAAAGGGAGAAACTTATTGGGGAATAGATGAATGTTAAAGACATGAAATGGTTACATCATGCCATTTTTGTCAATTTATGATATTCTCTTCCCCCTTTTAGTGTGATCACTTTTCTCAATGATCAGCTATTGAAGTTTCTTTAAGGCCTTTGCACTTCATGAAATCTTTCATGATTTTGAATGGTTAAATCTTCAGTGTATGTAGGGTCTTATGTAGTGTTTAGTTTCTCTTTTGGATATATTTCTATCCAAATTTATTATCTTAAGGTTAATAAAAAGAGAAACATCACATGATTTGTAGCTCAAGTCCTTGGCCTTACTGATCAGGCATGACATGGGTTCTATGGAACTTGAGGGTCCATAAGTAGGACTCTAGATTAGGGTGTATCTATCTATGTTAAATTTTGTTGGATTTTGGATTATGCTAACATTTAAAAAGCCTAAAATTTAATGTTTATTGAGTCACATAATCTCAACATACCATTAAACTTTTATGCTTTTGCCTTCATATAAAGAAGTCATTTTTCTTATCTTTAACCTTAAACTTACTCAACTTACTTCTCTCTCATGTCCCATCAACCCATGCTCATGTGATTGAATCTGTGCATACATTATGTATGCCAAGAATTGATACATCTTTGTTTGAAGATGCTTAGCATGCATAAGGTTCAAAAATTGAACCTCTTTAGAGCATGCATGGAACTCACTTTTGAAACTTCATTGAATGCCATAATATATGGTCAAAATTTCAATTCTATTTTGATGAAATAGGTATACTCAATATCTCATCTTTCAAAAGTGATTCCTTTTCATGCTAATAAGAAAGCTTTTCCTATTCAATTAAGCCTCTAAAATGCATCATTTGAATGAAACATTCAATGCACCATTTGAATGAAACATTCAATGCACCATTTGAATGAAACATTCAATGCACCATTTGATGTGCATTAGGACCTCACCCACTTCATTTGAAATGCATTCTTAAATGCATTGTTCTAGCATGGCAAAACAATTATGAAAGGACAATTTGAAAGTAACACTTACCTCCAATAAAGATACATCCTTTCTTTGATGCCTTGTATAGCAAGTTTTGTCTATTGGGATACTTAATACTTGAGGTTGCAATCTTGGGCCATCATGATTCTTAATTCCTAATGTTCTTTTTGAGGCATCCTTATACTTATGTGGATGCCCTACAATACATTCAACCTTACAAAAAATTTAAGGATGCTTAAAGACATAGTTGCAATTATATATGAAGCTCTATTATGCTTGTCTATTCAATGAATGCCACATCATTAATGGAATGACCCCTTATGAAGCTTGGTGGGGTAAGAAACCAACACTTGATCATTGCAAAGTTTTTGGATCGGTCGCTTATGCTTATGTACCATCACAACTGAGACATAAGCTTGAACCAAAAGCTGAAAAATATGTGT
Organism: Ceratopteris richardii; assembly: GCA_020310875.1. Taxonomy (NCBI): domain Eukaryota; kingdom Viridiplantae; phylum Streptophyta; class Polypodiopsida; order Polypodiales; family Pteridaceae; genus Ceratopteris; species Ceratopteris richardii. The sequence continues at coordinate 45,938,704 of CM035437.1, read as the reverse complement.
TCATTGGATATGATGAAAAGAAGATGGGTTATATGTTATGGAATCCTTTAACCAAACAATTTATTGTTTCCAGAGATGTGACATTTGATGAAGGAAAGAGCAGGTATGCAGATAAAGAGTATAATGATGAAACATCTGATGAAGAGATAAGAAGAATTGAAAAAGGTAAATCACATATGCAGGTAAATGGAGATGAAGATCATATGCAGGCAAGTACATCGAGGATCGAATCAACTTTGAGAAATGAAGATGAACTGAGATTTGATGTGTATTCAGATACACATGAAGAATATGAACCAAGAAGGCCAAACAGATTAAGGAAACAACCAACAAGGTATTCCTATGATACTTCTTATTTGACTCAGAAAAACTATGCTCACTTAGTAAAGGAGGATGAAGAGCCTCAGAATTACAGTGAAGCAAAAGGTAAGGAAAAATGGGAAGAAGCAATGAAGGAAGAGTTTAATGCACTTGAGGAGAACAAGACTTGGGAACTTGTTCCAAAACCAAATGGTAAGAAAGTGATTGGAAATAAATGGGTTTACAAAGTTAAGAAACTTGCAGATGGAAGAATAGCCAAATACAAATCTAGATTGGTAGTCAAAGGCTATGCTCAGACGCATGGCATAGATTATGATGAGACATTCAGTCTGGTGGCAAAGATGTCAACTATAAGGACAGTGATTGCTATAACAGCATCAAAAGGATGGAAGCTAAGTCAATTGGATATAAAGAATGCATTTCTAAATGGATATATATCAAATTATGTCTACATGGAACAACCTGAAGGGTTTGTAAGTTCCAGTTACCCAAATCATGTTTGCAGATTAAGAAGAGCACTCTATGGATTGAAGCAAGCTCCAAGAGCTTGGAATTACAGACTTGTGAAGTATCTCAATGACCTTGGATACCAAAGTTCAAAGGCGGATGCAAGTCTACTCATTAAGAGAACAGATGAAGGTATGATCTACATTTGTATTTATGTAGATGACATTATAATCACAGGTACCTCAGATGAAGGAATCAAGGAGGTAAAGAGATTGCTTGAAAAAGAATTCAAGATCAGTGATCTAGGAAAGTTATCATACTTTCTTGGAATGGAAATCACTTATACAAATCATGGCATATATGTTTTGCAATAAAGGTATCTCCTAAACTTACTGAAGAAGTTTAACATGGAGAATTGCAGAGAAGCCTCAACACCACTTGAGGTAAATCATAAACTCAGCAAATATGATGGTGCAAAGTTTAAAGATATCAGAAAGTATCAATCTTTAGTGGGAAGCTTGATTTATGCTACGCTAACAAGACCAGATCTTAGTTATGCAGTAGGAGTTCTCTCACAGTTTATGCATTGTCCAAAGGATCAACATTGGGTTGCAGGACAAAGAGTTCTTAGATATATAAAAAGAACTATAAAGGAAGGATTATATTATCCTTTTACATCAGATATAAAGCTGAGAGCATACAGTGACTGAGACTGGGTAGGAAGTCAAGATGACAGAAGGTCAACACATGGGTATATGATATACCTAGGAGATAGCTTGTCAGCTGGTGTTCAAAGAAACAGCATACAGTGGCTTTATCGTCAACTGAAGCTGAGTATAAAGGACTTGTGGAAGCAGTTAAAGAAGTGATATGGATGCAGACCTTGTTCAAAAGCATGGGTATTGATCGAGGTATACCTATCATACATGGAGACAATATGAGTTCATTGTATCTTGTAGCAAATCTAGTATTTCATGCAAGAACAAAGCACATAGAGATTCAATATCATTTCCTGAGGGAAAAGGTAATGGAGAAGGAGATTGAAATAGTATACACTCCTACGAAAGATCAGATTGCAGATATTCTGACAAAGAGCTTGGATGGAGTAAAGATAAGCAGATTCAAAGAAATGGCAGGAATAAAAGAAAAGAAGAATATATGAAAGATCAGAGGATGCTAATTAGTGATTGAGGGGGAGTTGTTGGAGATTCACTCACTAATTAGACATAAAGACGTGAAGATGTATGAAGGATAAAGAAAGACAAAGAAAAGCAGAAACAAAGCATTCACAAAAATCAAAGCCTTAGTGAAGGGACAAATTCACGCCTGTAATATACAGCGTAGAAACTTCCAGAATTACAAGTTTTTTTTCTCGGATCAAAAAATTTATATAAGAGAGTTGAGAGGGTGCTTAGATATGAGAGAGATGTAGTAGACGCAAGTATGTGTATGTAGAGATGAATAATAGAACCTGAAATGTCGGGTATTCATCTGAGAGAGAGATTGTAAGGAAGAACTACTCAGTATAGGAGAGTTTTCCATGGCTATGAGCGAAGTGAGGCCAAGCCATTCTGTACACATCTTCTCTAATAGAAAACACATACTTATGTGGAAAGATCTGAGCGCTTCTCCTTGTGTGAAGAAATCTAAGAGATTTCATGATACTGTGAACGTTAGTTAACAGTTACAGTTATCTCAGTACACGTTTTACGGTACTTCTATAAGTTAGATCTCGCAATATAGTGTAAAGTTTTTCATGAGTGATAGATCATCTTAAAGCCAGTAGTTTCAACTACAAACTGATCAAAGAGTTTTGTAAAACGGGACATGTACACACAGTACTAAGTCTGACCGTAAAGACATCCAAAATTGGTGAAGTTTTTTTCAAACTTCAGATAAAGTTCATTCATTGAAGGAAGCTCAGGTATTACTTCCTTACTTCAAGTACAAACATTTGAAGCAACTACAAACATAATTGCAGTTGATTCCGGTAAGGTTCCGGTAAGATTACGGTGACATTCCGATAACAATCCAGTGAAGTTCCGATGAAATTCTGGTAAGTTCAAAACACAATTTTGGCACATTTAAGTGGCAGAAAGAATATCTAACAGTAATTAAACAAAGGATTGTAAAGACTTAAGTAAGTCAGATCAGAATTGAAGCCTGAAGGAAAGGAAAGTTTTCGGTAAAGTGAATTTTCAGATTTCACTAAACTCAGTTGTAAAGTTTTAAGTTTCAGAAAGGTTGCTAAGCTATTGATGATTATAGAGGTGTTCTAATATCACTCTAGCTTAGTTCTTGTTGTGGCGTGGAAATATTGCGCAGCTTAGTTTGTCAAGCTTCTTCTCTTGCCGCGTCAACAGTGTGTATGTGTGTACGTCGTATGCATCTGTATATGTATGTGTATGTGTATATGTGTATATGCATGTGCGTATGTATGTAAAAGCCAAAAACCCTAATCCTAAAACCATTATCCTAAAACATGAATATCTGTGTATGTGTGTATGTATATGTGATGTGTGTGTATGTGTATGTATGTGTATGTATGTGTATGCATGTGTATATATAGGTGTATGTGTATATGTGTGTATATGTGTGCATGTGTATATGTATATGTGTGTGTATGTGTATATGTGTATATGTGTATATGCATATGTGTATATGCATATGTGTATATATAAACAAACCCTAGAACCCTAGTCCTAATTGCCTAGACTTAAAACATGTATATGTGTATATGTGTGTATGTGTATCTATGTGTATGCATGTGTGTATGTGTATATGTGTATATGTGTGTATCTGTGTATATTGTGTATATGTGTGCATGTGTGCATGTATATGTGTGTGTATGTGTATATGTGTGTATGCATATGTATATGTGTATGTATGTAGAAACCCTAAAACCCTAATCCTAAAGACATAGACCTAAAACATGTATATGTGTGTATGTATGTATGCATGTGTATATATATGTGTATGTGTATTTTAATATTAAACCTAAAACCCATTTTTTATATATTTAGTTATATATATTGATTTTAATTCAAAAACCCTAATTTCTTATATATTTAATTATACAAAGTACATTTGATTATATATTCTAATTTTTTTCCTAATTTTTATTAGTTTATATATATTAATATTAAACCAAAAATCCTATTCTTTATATATTGAATTGTATATATTTATTTTAATTGAAAATCCTAATTTCTTATATATTTAATTATACATAGTGTATTTGATAATATATTAAAATTTGTTTCCTAATTTTTATTTGATTAAATATATTAATATTAAAGCTAAAACCCTTTTTTATATATTTATATATATATATATATATTCAAAAACCATAATTTCTTATATATTTAATTATACATAGTATATCTGATTATAATATTCTAGTTTTTTTCCCAAAATTATTAATATCAAACCTAAAATCCTATTTTTTATATATTTAAATGTATATTTTCATTTTAATTAAAAAACCCTAATTTTTTATATATTTAGTTATACATAGTACTCTTATTTTTTTCCTAAATTTTATTTGATTATATATATTTGTATGCATATGTGTGTGTGTATATGTGTATATGTGTATATGTGTATATGTGTGTATGCATATGTGTATGTATGTAAAAAACCTAAAACCCTAATCCTAAAGACCCAGACTTAAAACATGTATATGTGTGTATGTGTGTATGCATGTGTATATATATGTGTATATGTATATGTGTGTATATGTGTGTATATGTGTATATATGTGTACGCATGTATGTATGTATGTAAAAGCCAAAAACCCTAATCCTAAAACCCTAACCCTAAAACATGTAGATGTGTGTGTGTGTATATGTGTGTATGCATGTATATGTGTATATGTGTATATATGTGTGTGCATGTGTGTATGTATATGTGTGTGTATGTGTATATGTGTGTATGCATATGTGTATGTATGTAAAAATCCTAAAACCTTAATGTTAAATACTTAGGCCTAAAACATGTATATGTGTGTATGTGTGTATGCATGTGTGTGTGTGTATATATGTATATATATATATATATATATATATATATATATATATATATATATATATATATATATATATATATATATATATATATATATATATATATATATATATATATATATATATGTGTGTGTGTGTGTGTGTGTGTGTGTGTGTGTGTGTATGTGTGTATACATGTATGTATGTAAAAGCCAAAAAAGCCTAATCCTAAAACCCTAACCTTAAAACATGTATGTGTGTGTGTGTATGCATGTGTATGTGTATATGTGTGTATGCATATTTGTGTATATGTGTGTATGCATATGTGTATATATGTAAGAACCTGAATCCTAAAGACCTAGACCTAAAACATGTGTATGTGTGTATATGTGTATGCATGTGCATACATAGGTGTATGTGTATATGTGTGTATATGTGTATATGTGCATGCATGTGTGTATGTATGTAAAGGCCAAAAACCCTAATCCTAAAACCATAACCCTAAAATGTGTATATGTGTGTATGTGTGTATTTATATGTGACATGTGTGTATGTCTATGTGCATGTATGCATGTGTCTATATATGTGTATGTGTATATGTGTGTATATATGTGTATATGTGTGTATATATGTGTATATGTGTGCATCTTTCTATGTGTATGTGTGTGTATGTGTATATGTGTGTATGCATGTGTGTATGTACATGTGTGTGTGTGTATGTGTGTCTATGTGTGTCTATGTGTGTATATGTGTGTCTCTTTTGTGTGTGTGTGTGTGTATATGCATGTAAGTATATATGTGTGCATATGTGTATGTATGTGCATGTATGTATATGTGTGTGCATGCATGTATGTAGATGTCTGTGGATGTATGTATGCATATGCATGTGTGTATGTATACGTGTGTGTATGTACATGTGCATATGTATATGTGTGTATGTATGTATGCATGCATATGCATGAATATGCATGAGTGTGTATGTATGCATGTGAGTGTGTGTGTGTCTATGTGTGTATGTATATATGTGCATATGTGTGAAAAAGTGTGTATGAATATGTGTGTATGTGCATATGTATATGTGTGTCTCTTATGTGTGTATGCATGTGAGAGTGTATGTATATGCATTTGTATGTGTATGCATATGTGTATGTATGTATGTACTCATGTGTGTGTATGTGTATGCATCTGAGACTTTATGTATATGCATATGTATGTGTATGCATATGTGTATGTATGTGTGTATGCATGTGTGTGTATGTATATGTGTGTGTATGTATGTATGCATATGCATGTGTGTATGCAATATGTATGCATGCATATACATGACTATGCATGCATATACATGACTATGCATGCATGTGTATGTATATCTCTCTCTTTCTCTCTCTATCTTTCTCTCTCTCTCTTTCATCTCTATCTTTCATCTCTCTCTCTCTCTCTTTCTTTGTCTTTATCTCTATCTAGAATACATCAATGTAATTCTTCATATCGATCTTGTCAAATCCCAATCAACGTCGTCTCTCATCAAATTACAAAAAACTGATGCCAAAAAGCTCCTTCAAAACAAAAGAAAAGAGAAATTAAGAAAGAGAAAACATAGAGAAATAGAGAGGGTAAAAGAGTATGCACATCACTTACCAAGATGCACGAGAGAGAGAGAGAGGTATGTGTGTGTAGAGAGAGAGATTTGTGTGTGTGTGTGTGTGTACACGATGATCACAATGCAGGTGGATGAGCACAATGTATGTGTGCAAACTCGACAATAATATTATTCAGTTCAAAACAAAGAGGAGTGTCAACTTTCTGCTCTCAAGTTATTAAAACCATTGTTGGTATAAGCATCAGTATGAGGATCCATATATTCTTGGGATTATCGATGCATATACCCGCGCATATACTGACGATCATTTTTTTTTATGCTTATATCGATGACTTCCTTTCAACGGTTATACCGATGCCAAAGTGACCATCGATATGGCTAGCGTGATCTTTCCAGACATTTCCCATAACCATACCGACGTCGGGGTATGACCGTTGGTTTGGGTAGCATTGGTATACTCCTCATATGATGTAGTGTAAAAGAGACAACACAAAGAATTATTGGAAAGGTCATATTCTCGATTTCAAATTAAGAAGACATGGCTCATTTTCAAGAGTTCAGCATGTGTATAGTGCTAAGAATCTGGTGCTAAATGATTACATTTTCCATTATATTTCAAGTAAAGTTTTACAATGAATCTATCATGTACATTATCAATTGTTTTTGTTTTTCAAGATATTTGTTTTTGTATTACAGATATTTTTCTTCCAATGCTCTAGAGTGGCAATCTATCGAATCTTTAACAAGAACATTCAAAGTTATTCGTAAGGACTCTGCAGAAGTAATGTGTGTGTAGATAAAGTTGTTACATTTTTCAATACCTTGCAGTTATTTATGTATTTTGCAGAATATCATGTACCATCAGGTAGCAGCTAGCAAATCTATTTTGTAGATTTGCTAGCTCCTACCATTTCTTCATTAGATTGGAAGTCTTTGATCAATAAAAAATTTCAAGCTCTTTGAGCAAGATGAAAGATGCCATTCAAAGGGCAATGTCACCAACCCGAATTTCTCAAAGGATTAAGATTCAATGGTTTTTTCCTTTTCACGTTTTTGTGGCATGTTTTCAAAATATGTTATTAAAGAAAACAAAAATAGTGTGGTTGAATATGAGAGTTTCAATTCATTTTTAGGTAAGGACTAGAATAGCAAAGAAGTTCAAGAATTAGAAGACATCATTTTATGTCAATTTAGTCCCAATTCTTTTTTAATTTCATATCAAATATCTCGACAATCTGTAGTGTTAGGATATGACTACATAAGGCGGAAGAAAAAGCTTGGACGTTAGATACCCTTGGATTCATAAGAGAATTGTCCAAACTTTGATGATTACAATTACTGATGCATCCAAATTTTCAACCTAGGAAAATAATTATCACTACAAATTGGAAAGTCAAAAATATTTGAGAGCTTCTAGAGTATCATTAGGAAAAAAAGTGAACCCTGCATGGGCCTTGTAAGGATTCCTAATTTTTAGGGATTAAGCTTAATCTTGTACTTTGTTAAGGGGACAAAGTGCATTTAATAGAGCACTTTTTGGTAGGCTGAAGTAGGCTTTTTTTTAGGCTGAGCTAGGACCTTCTCTCTCTTCTGCACATAGAGAGAGAGAAAAACCACTTTCCACCTCATCAAATCCGTCCATCTTTATGAATAAAAAAATGAGTTTTCTGAAAAAGTCTCTTTTTCAGCTATTCTTTATTCAAAATGGCCCATACTTTTATGTATATGTCAGAACTTAATTTTTTTAGACTTATTTTTATAAAAAATACTTAAAAAACATACTTTTCAAAATCCCTCCAAAAGTTAAGTGCCACATCATCAAACTCGTAACTTTGGTTGCCCCAAAACATGAATTTTTGAAAAAAAACTCATTTTCCCTCTAACATACTGAAAAAAGTCATTTTGACCTATCCACATACCAAAACACACTTTTTTTCTTGCACATAGCTACTGTACTAGCCATTCCAGCCATCTGTGTGCTTCTTCCCATTCGGTGCTGGAGTTTTGGAACATCATGGTGCTCACATGTATTACGAACATGACACCAGCACCAGCGCGTGCTCCTCACTCAAAGAGTGTACATGTTCGTGTTCCTACAGAATTTGCACCAACAACTAGAGGTAGCAATGACATAGATTCTCAAAATGCACGACGTGCAGCTGGAGAGAAGAATATTGATCTTTGGGTCCATGGTGCTTTGTATCCCTTGGATCCAATGGCTAATGTTCATCCTAGATTCCATACTATCTCCACATTTCTACAATTCCTTGGTTCCGGTGAAGATGGACTCCTAGGCTATTGCAAGCGATTGTCTAACCATTCTACATCTATAGCAAATTATTGGATGCAACAATGTCATCACAACCATTTCAAGATACACAGTTTAGAGAGTGCTATACACACTTTAGAAAGTGCTATCAAATCTTTGGATGAGCACAATAATAGTCTCAAACAAGATGTGGAAGAAAAGGAGAGCACAATTACAAAGTTGAAAGCCAATCTTACACAACTAAAAGAGACTCCACTTGGGATGAGATTTAGGAAACGACCATTATCATCCTTTCAAGCTCTTTCAACTGGTGGTGGAGCACGGAAGTGACGTGTTTACGCACTTAGGTATGTATTTCCTTTGTTTAGTTATGTTAAAAGACTTTTAGATTGAGATTCTTATTGTGCAGGTCATTTGTTGAAGATGCGAGTGCTTCCTCAACAATGGAGGATCAATTGAAGTTTCTGAATTCTTGTCTTAGCAACAAACATGTGCTTATGATCTTGGAGTCACCAATAGGAAATCACATCAAAACCCAAGTGATTAAAGATTTTGCAGGCAACTTAGAAGATATTATTAGTCCTAGTGAGGTACAGATGGTATGTGATGAAGCAGGTGTTAGTACTAGAGCGTACACTGCATTGTATAATCTTTTGAAGCAGGCTCTACAAAACAAAGGTATTTTCCAGAGCATTTTTCCATGCCCTTACAAGGTATCTGTGAGGAAGAAGATAACCAATGAGGATGTAGCCAATACTCTTGGCAATTACCTGCATATAGAAGATGTTATGCCTGCATCCATTTATCATTCATCTACATCAAAGAAAGAGTTGAAAAACACATCTAGACAGGGATTCATCTACACAAAGTACAACAACATATTTGTCAATTTGGAGAGGCTCCAAAAGGAAATGGTTAAATTTTACAAATCCACACTTCAAGGTATATCCATTGTTTTGATAATGACATTCATAGTATTTTTAATAATATAATGTTTGTTATTTGATGTAGATTGTGGTTCCAAACTCAAGTTTGTATTGAAGCTAGACGAATGTCAAATCATAAAGGGACGCCGTATGGAGAGACTTAGTGTGACACTCATGAACGAAGCTATGGCCCATGCTATTATTGATGATAGTGAAGAATCTACCCATCACTTTACATATAAATCAGAGAAAGATATATGGTGGTTAGGTGCTATTGAAGTACCTAAAGAATCCAATGATGTTCTTAAATGGATTTTCAATAGGATCCCATGGATCACAGAGGTGATAACTTCTCAAATTCATGGTGCCAAAATCAATGTAGAAAGCCTTGGTGATTTTGAAGTAGAGTGGCACTTAGGTGGAGACTTAAAGACTATCAAATGCATGTTAGGGTGCAAACAAGGTGCATCTACTCTCTATCCTTGTCCATATTGTACACGAGGTTATAAACGAACAAAGAGAAAACAAAACAACATAGATGATTTAGTTGATGACACAGATGCAACTCCATCTGCTGAATGGGATACACCTTTAATGAGGTGTCCCATGTTAGGTACACCTAATCGTGACATGTCAGATAAGGATTGGAATCCCATTATTCCATTCCCTTTAGTCAATGTCCACTTTTGCACCTTGCATGCCTTCATGAGAATTTTTGATAGACTATTGAAGCTCCATATAGAATACGCATTTGCCATGAAGCCAGTTGATAAATCTATTCAAGCTATAAAGAAATTGGAGGAACTTCTTAATTCAATTGGTTGTCATGGTGGAAATGTAACCCTAGTTGTTAAGAAAGTTGGAGAATCTCAAGATAGCTTGCAACAAGTGTCAATGACAGGGAATAAAGCAAGACATTTTTTTAGAAGAGGTACTAGCACTCAAAATAATGAACGTTATGAGCTGTGGAAAGACCTATGCATGATCACAACAGACAATGACTCTCAAGTTGATCTTTGTAATAAGAGAAAGAAAGTTTGGTCGAGCTTTGATAAGGTTGTAGGCTTAATGGGTCTGACTAGGTCTAGTGCTATTCAACGTCAAATGTTTCAAGAAACATTAGTGGAGTTCACCAAGTGTTTCATTCAATGTTGGGGAGAGAGCAATATAACACACTACATTGTAAGTGTAATCTTCTTCTACAAGTGTTCATTGCACTTACCTTTTTCCAATGTACTTAACAATTTTTAGCATATTTTGTTTGCACATGGAGCTTTTTTCATGCATCGATATGGGTCATTAGAGATTTTCAGTACCCAAGGAATGGAAAAGTCACACTACAAAGCGAGGGGTGTCTACTTCAAAAACACCCGACATGGTGGTGGCCCAATGCAATCAAACTACATGGAGGAGATGTTTAATTGGTTTTACCGCACTACATTCTCGAGAAAGTTTTTTGTGGAACGACTTAGGGATTCAAAATTGGCAAAACTTGCAAGAAAGATGCAACACAACATTGCCAGTGAGAAATGGAAGTCATCGTTAGGTCCTCTTCATCATGCTCAGTGGCGTGCAAGGAGACAACGAGAAGGCTCAGCTTGGAAGTAAAGTGAATTCGCTATTTCCCATTATGTGGTAATACATATGATTATTGTAATCTTGATTTCAATGTGTTATTATTTAATATATAATATTCTGTATGGTTTTAAACAGGTTTTGTCCGTTCTAGTGTGAACAAACAGTTTTTTAAAAAACTCTATAAATAGAGAGAACTCACTTCATTTCACACTTTTTGCAACTCAAGAGAATGGCACGCACCAAGCAAACTGCAAGGAAAGATCGCGTCTTCTTTCCTAGCCCTCATCTAGGGACACAACGCCCACCATGGTTGCAACCCCCCCAAAGGCCTCGAAGTGGTTCCCAGAGCACATCTGTGCCTGTGTCACACAATGGCACACCACCTGGGAGCAATTCAGTGCGAGAAAATGAAGTTTCCAATAGACAAGATTATTATACTCCAGGACGATCAGAGGCCATTTCAGATGATGAGCCACCAACAAGGACACCCATCAAATCAAGACCCAAACAGAAGTTGATCAGAAGGAGTGTACCAGAGAGCGACGAAGAGTCATCCCCATATGAGGAAAGCAACAATCAACCACCATGGAATGATATGCAAATACCAACGAGCCATAGGGTGACACATGGAGGTAAGACACTTCCACAAGGACAAGGGCAAATACCAACAGAGGAGGAAAGAGAGCAAAGTCAACAACCACATCAACAACAAAATGTGCAAGATGAAGCTGGGCCCTCACATCGTGTACATCGGAGAAAAAAAAACTATCAACCTCGACGTCGACCTCAACGCCAGCCAAACATACCTCCCAACCCAAGAGCTCCACAAAGACGAAGGAAGCACTGCAGGGCTTTTGCAGAGATACGACACTACCAAAAGTCCATTGAACTACTCATACCACGAAGAGCTTTTGCAAGGGTAGTGAAAGAGGAACTACAAAGCTACCAAACAGGTCTAAGAATACAAGGGATAGCACTTGAAGCACTTCAAGAGGCAGCTGAGGCCTACCTCATCTCCATGCTTGAGGACTCTAACCTCTGTGCTATCCATGCCAAGAGAGTAACCATACAACCGAAGGACATTCAGCTAGCAAGAAGAATTAGAGGAAATAACCCATGATGTGTATATTATACCCTATGATAGGCTACTTTGCGATGTAATACAATGGATAATAGAAAATTTTGTTTTGACTTATATTCTTTGTCTCTTTTTTCTCTCTCACTCTCTCTCTCTCTCTCTTTCAGTCAGTTATATATGGATTCAGTTAAACATGCATGCACTTGCCTATTGTTTTATGACTAGATATGTTCCTTTTCTACATACTGGTGTGCAACATGTCTTTTTAATACCAAAAAACCCCCAGCCACAGAAACGCGGGATTCAGCCCTGCAAAATTTTTGCAGGGCTGAATCCCGCGTTTCTGTGGCTGGGGTTTTTTTTTGCAATATTTGGTCTTTGGTAAGCATAAGACATATGGTAGAGATGCAAGGGTCTAGGTATTAAGAGGTTATACCCTATAGGAATTGAGATCTTTAGCTACTAAAGGCTGAGTTTATACCCTACTGAAAACTTCTGGTCCTGATAATACCAAAACCAATTGAAAATCTGAAATTACATAGTTTCCTATGTATTGTAGCACCTAAAAACACTACATAAGGCCAAAAAAGCCCCAGCCACAGAAACGCGGGAAACAGCCCTGCAAAAATTTTGCAGGGCTGTTTCCCGCGTTTCTGTGGCTGGGGCTTTTTTGGCCTTTTTTAAGCATATAATCATACAGAGGACCAAAGCAAAATACAAAGACCCCCAATTAGATACAATTTGTGGAGAGAAGATAAGTTCAATTTTTTAGCACATTCATAAACAGAACTAGACAAATGATGAAAAAAAAAGCTTGTATTATCAAGACATTACATCATTTCTCAGTTGCCTTCAATTTCTCCACAACTTTCTTTCTCCTTTGGAGAGATTGAGGCAGCTGGTAAGTCAATACAGATCTTGATATTACATGGGGGTCTTGCATTCCAAGACTCATGGCGATACCTATTTGCCCTAATACTTTCCCTCTAAAATTAAGTCCTAAAGTAGTTACAACTAAGGATTTCCTAACCAAAATGACACAATTAGTGCCTTGGGTAATTGTACATAAACACAAAATCTTGCTAAGGGCCTTCAAGCACCAAGTGATGAAGTGCCCATCGGGACTGTAGTCTTTGTGTATGATAACAAAATCATCCTTTGGCAACTTTCCGATGTAGTTTGCCAAGGATGCACCACTCCCACGAGAAGCTCGATCCCCACCAGACCTTGCTGCGAACTTGTCGAGCTCAATTGCTTCCTGTTAAGAACAAATGAGAATTCAAGCTCTTATAATGTTAACTTAAAATTATCGATTTATTTAATTCAATTACCACTTACATCATGAAGCTTGTCTTCTTCCTCCCCTCTTCCAGGGGCATCAAGATCAATGCTAGAGTGGGCCATGCCACTCTGCTCTGCTACATGGGATGTAGGAATTTTTTGCTTCAGTATCCTCTCCTGTGCTGCACTGAACTCCTCCTCTGTAGTAGAATTGTTGTCATCATTTAAAATATCAGCACACACCATTGATATGGTGTCTGCCACAGAATCCCCAAGTGGGATGGACTTCTTTTCAAGTATGTCAGATGTGTTGTCAAGTGGAACATCTGACATTGTGGAGAAAATACTCAAGCATTCATCTAGACGTAGACCGAATGCCTTCTCAATGTCATGGAGTAAAATAAATTCCTCTCCATCCACAACGATGCAGGAGAGATATTCAAGTTCCACCTCTGGTAATGTGGGCTCAGAGGGGTTGAGATTTGAAGGGGGGGCCTCCTCCATGCTTGATTGCACATGTAGTTTATCCTCAACACCACCAGGGAATTCTTGGTGGATTGTAATGCTTTCTTTGGAAAAATTTATGGCCTCTGGTTGAGGCTCATTCTTCTCCTTAACAAAACCCCCAGTGGCAAGGTTGGGGAGCTCAATAGGTGTAGGTTCCGGCTCCTCATTAATAATAAAATATGTTGTTGCAGTGTAGGATAGGTACTTTGTACCCATCCTCTTCTTTTTGTTAAGTTTTTTTACTAATGGCACAGAGTCATCTAGTAAGTGCCCAGCAGTTTCCGCAATTGCCATGAAGCGCTTAAGGCGCTTCATGAAGGCTTCATCGCCTCTATGTATGTAGAGTAGAAGGTCACATGGAACCCATTTACCCTCATAAGGCGGTATTTCTATAGAAAAACGCAAGATGTAGTACTCAAGGAACTCTATGATTTCCTTGAGCACATCAAAGTTCAGTTGAATTGTTTTGTCTAGATCAGGGACCCTAGACAGTAGGTCATACAAGTGGTTCTGACCTTTGAACTCAGTTGATTCCAAGAACTCATTGAAGAGTTCACGTGGACGTTTGAGTTGCAGGGTACTGGAGGATGCGGCAGCCATTGCGCGTGATGCTAGCTTGTGTGCGTACTATGCTAGTGATTGTAGCTCTTCTTGGTTGCAAAAGTGAGAAATGAGAGAATAAGTGTTGCTTTTATAGTAGTTTCAAAATTTTAAAGTGAGTGGGACCCATTTTAAAACTAAAACTGATACCTTCAAATAAAACAATCATGCACAGAACTCTCAGAAAAAAAACTTTTGCTCATAAAAAGATTGAACAGAATCATTAACCAGAATAAGATACACGACAACACAATAGAAAAAAAAAATTCTCAGAACTTTAAAATTATAATAAATTGCCATTGGAAAAACCAAAGATTTGGCAAATTGTACATCATATTGAGATCAAAAAATTTTACATGCTACATGTCTTGCATGTTAAATACATTGTTGCAGATGTAGGATTATAAATGGAACATAGGTGTGTGTACACTGTAGCACTCAAATAGTCCTTGAGCTATGACAATGAAAGTTGAGTTCCATCCACACTCCATTCAAGGAGGACTTTAATTTTATCCTCCAACCTCTTACCAATCTGCAGACAAATAGAAAACTTTAAATGAACATATTTGAGTGTAAGAATTTGTATAAACAAAAGAAGAAATACCATATGCTACTTACCTTATGCCCTTGTATTCTGAACTTTGATTGATCCAGATCCTCAAATCCCATGATTACTAGATGTTCTCTCACGTTGGCAAGAGTCCAATGATGATTTACTGAAATAACTTCCATTTCATTGTTGGGTAGATTTATCTTAATTTCAAATGAAATTAAAACACCCTCAGAACTTTGTAATGGTATCCATTCACCAAGTTTACACATCCAACGATCATAATAGAATCTAATGTACAATGAAGTACGATGTTTCAAGTATCGAAATCCTATGCCTCTTGCACCAATTTTACAAATGTATCTATCCCCTTTGGTGCATCCTTCTACAAGTCCCCATTTTTCACCTAGCAAACACTCTACTTGCTCATACGTGATATCTTTTAACATGAACATTGTTGACGTCTCTAGAATTGTGAATATCTGAAATAAATGTACAAAACAATGAACAGGAACACACCAATGTTATCCTATAGATCTTGAAACTCTTGTAAATTTCAAAGAGTTGTGTATGTCCATCACCATCTTATGCTTCAAAGATGTTAATGTCCATACATCAGGTTGCGGCCACTCAAGCTTTAAGAGAGAATCTACCTTAATCATCTCTAACTTGCCAAAATCATTTGATGAAGAGGGTACAACATATGTATGTGTGTAAAAGAAAACTCTCTCACATAATAGCTGAGCAGGACGGGCTTGTGGAAAGACTATCGACCCAACATCTGCATGCAATGCTTGGAAAGTACCTGTAAGACTATGAAGTGGTTGTTCTTCCACCAAGGTAGAAGGAAATATGTCTACAACAAAAAAATACACAACTTAGCTAGGTATATTCTGAAATTTGGACAAAAGTCAATGAGTAATACTTACAGTTGATAGGATATCTCATTTTGTTTGAGTTTTCCAATTTCATGGTTGACATTGTGAACACATGTTGTACAATGGCAACAGTTTCACCATTTTTGAGCTTTTTGAAGCCTAGTAACTTCCCTTTCCAATGAAGATCCAAGTTTCCACGATCTCTCACACGGTGAGGACCAACACCAGAGGGTTGCATGTACACCCATGCACCTTTGCAGAACTCCTGTCCTAACCAAAATCCTTCTGGAGCCTTGATATTGTGACATTTTATCGCGATAACCTCATCTTTTGGACGTCTATGAGATTTAGGTTTCTCCATTGGAGATCAGGCTATGGAAATGACAGTAGGAATTCAAAGAAGATGATGCATAGAGAAAGAAATGGAGATGCAGGAGCTGCAATGGTGTGCTAGGGAGAGAAAGTAGTGGAAAGAGATGACTTTTTGGGACCTGGGTATGAAAATGGGAGGTTTTGGAGGGAGAAAGTTGCATTTTGAGTTATTTTTGAAAAAGTCACTTTTTTCACTTCAGTTCATGCACGGATTTTGATTTAGAACCCAAAAATAGCACTTTTGATCCTAAAAAGTGGTTGGGGGACCATTAAATGGTGTTATGATGGGTTTTATAACTTTTTGAAAATTTTGAATTTTTGGGCCCAGGTAAGTTACGAGATTCCTTTCTCTCTCTAGAGGCAAAACCTGAACATAGGGGAATCCTGTCCCCTCATCCCCCTTCAGCCTAGTGATTTATAGGCTATAGACTGTGTCCACCACCCTCCTCTCATTGGTCCATCACTGATCACTCCTTAATCCAAAAGGCCCATGCAGGGTTCATTTTTTTCCCTAATGTATTGATGAGGTCTCACCATAGTTTAGGTTCTCAATTGATGGTGCAATAATAAACATTAGATCAAAGAGAACATTATCTTGGATTACTTGCTTGCCACCTAAAGTGATCAAGTTTCAACCTTTGAGAATGTAACAATCACCCTTATCCTTTTTTTCTCGACCAAAAATGATAATATATTTCATCTTATATAAACATTGATCATTGAGTGCTAAATATTTTTGTCATTTATTATCTTTTTTGGTTATTCAATGATTGCACTATCATAATGGCTTTCTTATACTTTACATCATCGGTCTTGGTCACTTTCTATTGTTCATAGAGTTTTTCCCAAACAATAACACTGGTAAAAGCTAATGTATAGGAATAGATAAATATAAAGAATAAATAGACTTTATATAGGTCACATTATCCATTTTAGTGATAAAGAAGTCTAGATATAGAAATTGAGGGACAAAATATATCAAAATGGTAAAGGTTGGATGAGATACAAAAGACGAACAATTCAAGCAATAAAGGTCATCAAAGGATCTTTGGTTGCCCCAATCCCTCGAATTGATCATGTCTTTTCTCTCCTCCAAAAAACTACTTATATAAGCCATATACTACAGGTTAGAGAAAACAAATGCAGATATAGCTTTTGAGGGAAGAAGCATATTAGAGTGGCAAATTATGGATGCAATACAAGATACAAAAGATTCAAGTGATTTGGGCGATCTGAAGTTCTCCAATTGCTCTATTCGCTTGAATTGGTGGTGTCTTTTTTCTTTACAAAATATTAATTTATACAAGCCACATACTAAAGGTAAGAGAAAAACATATGAAGATAAAGCATTTGAGGGAAGAAACATATTATATGGCAAATCTTGGTTGCAATACAAGACACAACCAATTCAAGTGATTAGGGCCATGGAAAGTTCTATGATTGGTCTATTCGCTTGAATTGGTTGTGATTTTTTTCTTTACAAAATAATAGTTTATATAGGCCATAGAATACAGTTTAGAGATAAACAAATCAAGATATAGCATTTGAGGGGAAAAATAAATGGTACACCACTTAAGATATAAATTGATCTCATAAATGGAAAGCACACCACAAAACCAGTAGAAATTGATTTCAATCTAGAAAAATGAATTATAAACATACTATCTTTAGGATCAAGATAGTATTGCATCATTCTTAAATACATCATTTTATAAAAACAATGCTCAGGAGGGTTCTTTTTGTATAGAATTTGTATTCGCAACATAACAGAGAAAAAAAAAATGTCATCTAACATATGTTGGAAATTCATGGGCTTGTTATCTAATGCTAATCATACATAAGGAAAATTGTACATTTACTTTTGCTTCTTATGCTTTTCCTTCTTGGAGCCTTCACCTTTGTGCTTTTTCTTTGAAACATGCTTTGATGGAGAATGAATAGGAGGACCTTTCCTCTTACCATGTTTTCTCTTATCTATTGGTGGTGGAGGTGAGTTTGGATCATATGGACAAATTCAATCATGATGTTATGAATTGATCTTTCTCTCACAAAAAGGATCCATGCATCTTGATAATCAAATACGTAAGTCAGCACTATAAAACTTGTGTTTTAACAACCTTATTACATTGGCAATTACTCTCCATCCACATGATAGAGTATTTTTGTAATGGCACATGTATTTGCATATAAGAATTTTTTTTCTCTTCATTTAGTTTACAAATGCCTATGTATTTTTGACCAAGATGCATCTTCAAAAGCTTGGAAGCACTGTATAGCCAAAAAATATTTGAATGCATGGAAATGTGGTGATACAAAAGTGCATCAAAATAATATGACACATGAAAATGCACTATAACTCATAGTTTGCAACTGCTGAAATAAAGCTTTGTATTCATTACTAGTGTCCAATGACCCCTGAAAAGGTAAGCCCTACTTTTTTATAAAACTTCAAGCTTAGAAAGAAATGACTATATATGGAAAATATAATGAAAACTTGTCTCCCAAGTCTAGGTATTCCTCCTCCCATGGCATAAAACGCCTCGAGCATTTCTTCCATGTGTTCATTCTATGTAATGTTGTGAGCACCTTTTCCTTCTACCTCCCTCTTCATTCTCTTTTGTCCACGAGAGGTAGATGGTGCAATGTCATGTGGGTCGACCTGCTCACCAGGGGAACCATGCAACTGGTAGTGTAGGTTTTGTAGTCAATCTGCATCAAAGGATCCATATTGCCAAACATGTGCAGTACGAATCCATCATTTACGGAAAAAATGATACCTGTATTGAGTGCACGGACATGGCATTCTCTCCGTCGGATCCAAAGATGCCATCTGATACCATGTGGAGATGTTAGGACATTTAAAATGTGATACATTTAATTATAAATACTAATTTTAATCCTAAAACCCTAAGTTTTCTTATTTGATTACAAATATCAATTTTCTTCCTAAAACACCAATTCAAAAACTGTAATTTCTTATCTATTTAATCAAACATTCTAAATTTAATTATATATTCTAATTTTTTTCCTACTTTTTATTTATATATATTAATATTAAACCTAAAATCCTATTTTTTATGTATTTAATTTAATTCAAAAATCCTAATTTCTTATATATTTAATTATACATAGTACATTTGATTATATATTGCATTTGTTTCTTAATTTACATATATATATATATTTATATATATTATATATATACTAATATTAAACCTAAAATCCTATTTTTTATATATTTATTTATATTTTTTTAATTCAAAAAACTAGCTCTTTTCATATTTATTTATGTATAATAATATTTATCATAGAACCCCTAGTTCTTTACATATCTAATTATTTATAGTAATTTTAATCTTAAAATCCTAATTCCTTATATATTTAATTATACATAGCACATTTGATTATATATACTATTTTTTTCCTTAATCTTATATATATTTGATTATATATATTAACATTAAACCAAAAATCCTATTTTTTTATATATTTAATTACATATATTTTTTTTAATTGAAAAACTCTAGGTCTTTTCATATATGTTTATGTATACTATTATTTACCATAGAATTCTAGTTCTTTACATATCTATCTATATATACTAATTTCAATCTTAAAACCCTAAATTTGTTATATATTTAATTATACATAGCACAATTGATTAGATATACTAAATTTTCCTTAATTTTATATATATTAATATTAAACCTAAAATCCTATTTTTTATATATTTAATTATATATATTTATTTTAATTCAAAAGCCTTAGCTCTTTTTATATTTATGTATATATATAGTTGTGTATGTGTGTATATGTGTGTATATGTGTGTATATGTGTGCATATTTGTATGTATATGTGTGTATGTGTAGATGTTTGTATGCATATGTGTATGTATGTAAAAACCCTAAAACCCTAATCCCAAAGATCTAGACCTAAAACATGTATATGTGTGTATGCATGTGTATATATATGTGTGTATGTGTATATGTGTATATGCATGTGTGTATGTATGTAAAAGCCAAAAACCCTAATCCTCAAACCATTACCCTAAAACATGAATATATGTGTATGTGTATGTATATGTGATGTGTGTGTATGTGCATGTATATGTATGCATGTGTATATATAGGTGTATGTGTATATGTGTGCATGTGTGTATCTATATGTGTGTGTATGTGTATATGTATGTATGCATATGTGTATTTATGTAAAAACCCTAGAACCCTAGTCCTAAAGACCTAGACTTAAAACATGTATATGTGTATATGTGTGTATGTGTATCTGTGTGTATGCATGTGTATATATATATATATATGTGTGTATGTGTATATGTGTGTATATGTGTGTATATGTGTGTATATGTGTGTATATGTGTGTATATGTGTGTATATGTGTGTATATGTGTGTATATGTGTGTATATGTGTGTATATGTGTGTATATGTGTGTATATGTGTGTATATGTGTGTATATGTGTGTATATGTGTGCATGTGTGTATGTATATGTGTGTGTATATGTATATGTGTACATACATATGTGTATGTATGTAAAAACCCTAAACCCTAATCCTAAAGACCTAGACCGAAAACATGTATATATGTGTATGTGTGCATGCATGTGTATATATATGTGTGTGTGTATATGTGTGTATATGTGTGTATATATGTGTATATTAATATTAAACCTAAATAATTTTTTTCTTAATTTTTATTTGATTTTATATATTAATATTAAACCCAAAATTCTTTTTTATATATATTTAATCATATATATTTATTTTAATTCAAAAACCTTAATTTCTTATATATTTATTTATACATAGTGCATTTGATAATATATTCAAATTCTTTTCCTAATTTTTATTTGATTATATATATTAAAATTAAACCTAAAACCCTAGTTTTTATATATTTAAGTATATATATTTATTTTAATTCAAAAAAACCCTAATTTCTTATATATTTAATTATACATAGTACATTTAATTATATATTCTAATTATTTTCCTAAATTTATTGATATTAGACTTATAAAACTATTTTTTATATATTTAATTATATATATTTATTTTTAAATCAAAAACCCTAATTTCTTATATATTTAAATATACATAGTACTCTAATTTTTTTCCTAAATTTTATTTGATTACACATATGTGTATGCATATGTGTGTATGTGTATATGTGTATATGTGTATATGTGTATATGTGTATATGTGTGTATGCATATGTGTATGTATGTAAAAACCCTAAAACCCTAATCCTAAAGATCTGGACCTAAAACATATATTTGTGTGTATGTGTGTATGCATGTGTATATATATGTGTGTATATGTATATGTGTGTATATGTGTCTATGCATGCGTGTATGTATGTAAAAATGTGTGTATGTATGTAAAATCCAAAAATCCTAATCCTAAAACCCTAACCCTAAAACATATATATGTGTATGTATATGTGATGTGTGTGTGTTTGTATGTGTGTGTATGCATGTGCATATATATGTGTATGTGTATATGTGTGTATATGTGTGTATATGTGTGTATATGTGTGCATGTGTGTATGTATATGTGTGTATGTGTATATGTGTGTATGCATATGTGTATGTATGTAAAAACCCTAAAACCCTAATCCCAAATATCTAGACCTAAAACATGTATATGTGTGTATGAATGTGTATATACATATGTGTGTATGTGTATATGTTTATATACATGTTTGTATGTATGTAAAAGCCAAAAATCCTAATCCTAAAATCATTACCCTAAAACATGAATATCTATGTATGTGTGTATGTATATGTGATGTGTGTGTATGTGCATGTATATGTATGCATGTGTATATATAGGTGTATGTGTATATGTGTGTATATGTGTGCATGTGTGTATGTATATGTGTGTGTATGCATATATGTATGTATGCATATGTGTATGTATGTAAAAACCCTAGAACCCTAGTCCTAAAGACCTAGACTTAAAACATGTATATGTGTATATGTGTGTATGTGTATCTGTGTGTATGCATGTGTATATGTATGTGTGTATGTGAATATGCGTGTATGTGTATATGTGTGTATATGTGTGCATGTGTGTATGTATATGTGTGTGTATGTGTATATGTGTGCATGCATATGTGTATGTATGTAAAAACCCTAAACCCTAATCCTAAAGACCTAGACCAAAAACATGTATATGTGTGTATATGTGCATGCATGTGTATATATATGTGTATGTGTATATGTGTGTATGTGTATATGTGTGTATGTGTGCATGCATGTGTATATATATGTGTATGTGTATATATGTGTGTATATATGTGTATGTATATATGTGCATATTAAGATTAAACCTAAAATCCTATTTATTATATATTTAATTACATATATTTATTTTATTTCAAAAACCCTAATTTCTTATATATTTAATTATACATAGTACATTTGATTATATATTCTAAGTCTTTTCTTAATTTTTATTTGATTATATATATTAATATTAAACCTAAAATTCTTTTTTTATATATTTAATCATGTATATTTATTTTAATTCAAAAACCTTAATTTCTTATATATTTATTTATACATAGTACATTTGATAATATATTCAAATTCTTTTCCTAATTTTTATTTGATTGTATATATTAAAATTAAACCTAAAATCCTATTTTTTATATATTTAAGTATATATATTTATTTTAGTTCAAAAAACCTAATTTCTTATGTATTTAATTATACATAGTACATTTAATTATATATTCTAATTATTTTCCTAAATTTATTAATACCAAACTTAAAACTCTATTTTTTATATATTTAATTATATATATTTATTTTTAAATCAAAAACCCTAATTTCTTATATATTTAATTATACATAGTACTTTAATTTTTTCCTAAATTGTATTTGATTATATATATGTGTATGCATATGTGTGTATGTGTATATGTGTATATGTGTATATGTGTATATGTGTATATGTGTATATGTGTATATGTGTATATGTGTATATGTGTATATGTGTGTATGCATATGTATATGTATGTAAAAACCCTAAAACCCTAATCCTAAAGACCTAGACCTAAAACATATATCTATGTATATGATGATATAGTGTAGGTCTCACAAGCACAATGCATGGGACTCAAACCCATGCACTATTGAGGTGAGTATATTGCTTTATCCAACAATACCATTGGTCGTGATAGAAATTGCATAGCAATCCAACAATCCTGATGATGAAAAAATTTGATACAATGTTTTCGTCTTGTGCACAGCAAAAGAAAACCATATTCGCAGCTCTTCAAAATTCTGGATGCCAGATTCGAACCCGAACTTATGACCTCTGTTCGTTTAAATCTGAGCTATCCAGAGGCACTGCATTCCTTTGATTTCCAACTATAGTAGTTAACATGATGTAGCCAAATAATATGCTAGACTTTTCAAGTACTGCATTGAATCATTATCACACAATTATAGAGATTGGAGGAACCAGATTTGATCATGGTGCCTCCATAGAAGAGCGCGGATGTCCTAGCCAGTGCACCCATATCACCGTTTTTTTTCAATAATCAAAAACGTTATGGAAGTTGCAAAAACAATATTCTCTATTCTGAGATGACGAATAGAAGGCTCAATCTGACCGCCAGCTTAGAAGCATGACTGCACCTGGGTATCAAACTCATCAACTCTATGTGTTGTTATGCCCATGTAGCCACACTAGGAAATATGGCAATGTCGAATTTATTTCATATATATCTTTGGTGGTGTGACTTCATGATGAAGATTGAAGCAAATGCAATGATGGATTCGAACCCTTGTCATCTGAATGACGTCAGAGTCAACAAGCTAGCAAAATTGCATGTACTATATGAAGCAAGGAGGTTCAACATAGTTGAGAAGGATGGAATTTAGCTCCTTCCATAAGACCAAAGGATGGAAAGTGGCTCTTCTCAAGGATCAATGGAAGGACATAGCTTAATTGGGAGATAAGTACTTTAGAAGTTGATGTTTTCATTTCAATATTTGCTTTCTCTATGCTTTCATATAGAATGCATTGCTATTATCATTGAAGTAGGGAAGGAATCTTCAATTTTGAAAGCATTTTATGCAATTTAATGAAAGCAAAATAGGAGCACATCAAAGTATGGAAACACTTATCAAGCATAAGCATGCATCTACGAAAGAATGTTGGTGCATTTCTCCTTTTCAAAGAATGTTTTGATGCACAAAACATGTTTTCTTCTTGCTTGAAAAGATAGTGAATGCTCAAGTTTATGCACATGAATGGTTATATCTTTTTAATAAGCTATCAAGTAGAATGTTTGTGCATGGATGATTAGGAACATGCATTATCAAGCTCAAGAATTGCTTGATTTAAGTTTGGTGCATGAAAGGAGAATGCCAACACGTGCATGCACTCACATGCATTTGCATGCAAGGACAGACATTTGCATATGCATGATTGTTTGTTAAGTAATTGAATACTTATACTTTTGTTACATCCTTTTTCTAGCTCGAGTTAGATAGTTAGGGACAATAGCAAACTAGGTAGTTGCAAGGCTCTTGACTGCCATGTAACTCAAGTAGCTAGTTTGTTTTTCCCAAACGTGATATTTAGGTATCACAAATTAGGAGTCTTGATTAGGAAAAGTAGACCATTCGAAATTCAAGTGTTCAATTTTCTTGCTCATTGGAATGGCAAGAAAATAGAACTACTTGCAAATAAGACGATTTTGAATGCTTTTATTTGACTCTATCCCAAGATGTGATAGCAATCAAATAAATTCAATTAGAACTTAGACTAATTGAACTTTTAAAGTTCAAAAGATAATTGAGATGTTCCAAATTTGTAAAACCATAGAGTTAGAGTGAGAGCTTCCATGGAAACCTTGGGGGGGACTATCACCTTCTTCTCAAGCTGCCATGGAGATCTCCACATGATCTCCATCATCCTCATTAGTTAGTGGTTCTCTTGTGAATTTTCGAGCTTCTTCTTCTCATTATCTATGTGTAACCAAAAAATATTTGCTCTCGGATTGTTTTGGTGAATCATTTCTGTGACCCCGAGTTTGGAAGTTACAAAAATGCTAAAGATTTTGTCCTTCATGCCATCCATGTAGAGTTCGGACGTTGAACTTGCATCTATTTGTGGGCAACAATTTTTCATGCCACTAGAGCATACCTATTGTGTATACTAAACACATCTTATATTATCTTTGTTTTCTTTGCTAACAGTAGCGAAAACATGACAGTGCTGCCAAATATCAAACCCACAACCTGGGCATCGTTTAGAAGACTTCACGTGTTGTGATATAGCTATGCTGTTGATACTTGTATGTACCCAATGTAGCAGGATAATCTTTATTTTTTGTAAAACAATATATCTATCTATAGTAGATAGCGGTCAGGTTTTGAACCCGCGACATCCAAAAAGAAGGCATCTCCTCTATCACGTGAGCAAGAATCGATCACGATATCCATTTACATTCACTATTTATGATATCTTGTCACCCTACAGAACTCTCATAGAACACAAGCAAAAAGAAGCTTATGTCTACAGTGGGCGCCAAGCAGGGTTTTGATCCCGTGACACCCAAGACAGAGAGCTCTGCCTTATCCACTAGAACATAAGCACTCACATTATAATTGTTCTGTGCAATTAGTTATTGTTCAGTGTTCCAGAAGCCTTAAGCATTACCAATAAAAGTATTCTTCTTCCTCAACCCATGCTCAAGAGGATTCGATCCGGAGATGATTCTAGTCGGAAAGAAGCACTTATACCATTGCAGTAGCCTCGAGGCCCAAAGTTCTTGATTATGGTGGTCAATTTGTATCTTGTAATTGAAGAGAGAGATCAATAAAAGCTCTATTAGAGATGTAGCAAGGAGGAATTGAACTATTAACTTCATTATTAAGTTTCAATCACCCCAACCAGTACCCCAAAGGGAATCCAACAATTATTTGTTATAAATTGTCTCTATTATTCTGCTTTGCACATCGTTCTTCTCTGCTATACCTGAAAGTGAACTTGATTTGATGAAGTCAAGTGAAGTTGATTGCTCCTCGTTGATTTGACCTCTAAAGAGCTTTGCCTTTTGAGCTCTTTGCTTCAATTCACACCTAGTTCATGTGAAGCATCATCCACATATCATCTGAAAGCAAAGGATGAGCTATGACAAGCTAGTCCAAATAAGGCTTCATTTCTTCAAAGCGGACAAGAGGAAGCAATGGACTTCAAGGAGGAGTATTTAGTCTTTCTCATGGACGAAAGGATAGAGAATGGCTCTTCCCGAGGATCAATGGAAGGACATAGCTAATTGGGAGCTAAGTACTTTACAAGTTGATGTTTTCATTTCAATATTTGCTTTGCTCTATGCTTTCATATTCAATGCATTGCTATTATCATTGAAGTAGGGAAGGAATCTTCAATTTTGAAAGCATTGTATGCAATTTAATGAAAGAAAAAATAGGAGATCATCAAAGTATGGAAACACTTATCAAGCATAGGCATGCATCTACAAAAGAATGTTGGTGCCTTTATCCTTTTTGCTGTTTTCTTCTTGCTTGAAAAGATAAGTTAATGCTCAAGTTTATGCACATGAACAGTTATCTCTCTTAAAGAAAAAAACTAGCAAGTAGAATGCTTGTGCATGGATGATTGAGAACATGCATTTTCAAGCTCAAGAATTGCTTGATTTAAGTTTGGTGCATGAAAGGAGAATGCCAACACGTGCATGCATTCACATGCAAGGACAGACATTTGCATATGCATGATTGTTTGTTAAGTAATTGAATACTTATACTTTTGTTACCTCTTTTTTCTAACTCAACTTAGATAGTTAGGGAAAATAGCAAACTAGGTAGTTGTAAGGCTCCTGGTTGCCATGTAACTCAAGTAGCTAGTTTGTTTTTCCCAAATGTGATACTTAGGTATCACAAAATTAGGAGTCTTGATTAGGAAAAAATATGCCCTTCTAAAGTCAAGTGTTCAATTTTCTTGCTCATCGGACTGGCAAGAAAATAATGTTGCTTGAAAATTTCCATGGTGACTCTAAGTTTAGGAGAAAACTTAGAGAATCCTAACAACAAGCCTAGATGTAGTCATTAGCTTGGATTTAAGAAATCATGCATCCCAGTAGGTTAATAAAGTTTCATTTGGAAGTTTTATCTGATTCTATGTGAAGGCATGATAAGAATCAAATAAAATCAAATGGAACTAAAATCAATTGAGCTTTCAAGTTCAAAGGATAGTTGATATGTTCCAAATGTGTAAAACTCATGGAATTTTTGAAGTTTTTCTTTGATTTCATCTTGAAGAGTGATGTAAATCAAAGAAGTGAATAAACTTTAGCATCACTTGAACATTTGTGTTCAATAGTTGGATGCTAGGTTCCATGACTACATCTCTAGTCAAGATGCAAAGTTTTCAAAAAGCATGGAAACTTTATTAAGCACTTTTCTGAGGATAATAAAATTATGCTTGGTTTTGTTTAAACTAATTAAAGCTTCAAGAGAGAACCAAAGCAAGCAATCTTTAGGAAATGAGATAAATTCCTAAAGACTTGATTCGAACTATGAACTTTTCATTTAGGAATATAAATTTCCAAGATATGGATCTCCAATCCATGAACTTTTCCTAAACAAGCTATAAATTTCAAAGTTATGTGTTCATAGTAGAATTACTATTGGATCAATCATCAAAAGATGTTTGGACTTTAAACATAATTTTGATTGCCAAAATATGTTTAAAGTCTCTAGTAACATCTAAAGATTGTCCAATAATAAAGAATCTTGTATCCAACTCAAGAACAGGAATTAAAATCACATAAATGAAAGTTCAAGCTAAACTTTCATAGTGGAATGGGAAACCATATCCTAAAGGTGATATTTATCCTCTATTATGATATTTGGTAAATGAACACAACTCAATCAGAAAAGCTTTTGGATATTGTTTGAAAGTCTAGAATTTCTTTCAAATATCCTTTTGGCATTGCAAAAGGTTCCAAGATGAATCATTTGCTCAAGTTATTTGATTCCCTAGAATGAATCTCAAGTCCTTGAAGAATAACATTCTCCCAAGTAATGAGAATGAAATTCTTCAAACTCGTTAGACAATAAGTAATTTCTAAGAATTCCTAAACCACTGATAGAGGTACTTAAGTCCAAAGATTGATAAACCTAAAGGTGTATCAAAGATTCTTAACTTTAGAATCTGAAAGGCATTAGTACATGCTTGAACTTGAGTTGGGGAAAGATCTCTAAAATCCCCCGGGTAAGTAAAGAAGCTTTCAATAGTTCAAGAGATCTTAAAGATAAACACAAAGTCTTTATCTTTAAGATCAACAAGACTTGGTCAAGCTTGGCCGTGATTGTCCAAGAACTTGCGATTGAAACTACTTTGAAGTTTTCCCAAGTATTGGCAATAAAATTCCTTTTGGAAATTATTCATGTAGGTTCCATTTATCTAATGGAAAATCGTGAAAAAACTTAAAGGGATTTTGGTACAATCCAAAAAGCATGAGAGGATTCTTAGACTTAAGCAGTAGAAAGACTCCTATAAAGTCCCGATCGGGGTAGGTACCTAAAACATTAGCAAGAAAGGAATCTGAAGACAAGAAGTTAAATGCTCTTGTCACTACAAATCGGTCAAGAATAAACCAATAAGACTTGAAATTGTAAAACTTCAAGTACTTGGAATTATAACTAGTTTTCGTTTGAAAACCTGAGCAAAGAAGAATAGATATTCTATCAATAGGTTTTCAAGTTTCCACGGAAAAAGCATGAGACCATGAAACGATCGTGTAAAGGAATCAAAACCTAGAATATCAAGATAGAGGTAATGTTTGAAACTTCAAACTTCTTTTTCAAAAAATGAAGTGAAAAGGTACTCTATCAGGATAAGTTTAGACTTCAGGATAAGTATCACCCACACATCAATGTGTATGGAACACCAGATTTTATACTCAAATTTATGTAACAAAGATGCTATGGGACATCAGAACGTGGGGTGATAATCATCTTTTAGTCTGAGAATGGATTTTCAATGATCTCAAGATACTTCAAGATCAAGGAAGTAGAAGATATGAAGTTGGTAACTTCAAAGATCTTCTTTTTCAAATAAAGACTTGTTCTTATTTGAATAATGAAACACTTCAAGATTAAGTGTTGTTGATAAAAAAATATTGG
Source organism: Ceratopteris richardii (assembly GCA_020310875.1). Taxonomy (NCBI): domain Eukaryota; kingdom Viridiplantae; phylum Streptophyta; class Polypodiopsida; order Polypodiales; family Pteridaceae; genus Ceratopteris; species Ceratopteris richardii. Next base: position 45,909,111 of record CM035437.1, on the reverse strand, counting down.
TACATTTCTAAAGAAGTACTTTGACATTGAAAAGATCCTTTCAACTAAGGAATAGATTGACTAAGTCAAGCATCAAGTTCCTAGTGTAACTTGGTAAATTCAATCATTTGACTCAAAGCAATGCTCGAGAATTGCATTCCTAGTAAGCAATCATAAAGATTGAATTTAGGCATGAACTTAGTCTCAAGTGAAGTATAATTTGAGTAAAAATGCATCAATAGAACCTCAGTGGGTCGACACACTGATGTTGGATACCACACTAGTATCTTGTGGTTGGATGATGTTTAGATTTAATCTATGAATCTTTTTTAGAATCGAGTTCCCTTCTCTTAAAGATAGAAAACAAAAATGCTTCAATACCTTGTTGAAAAAATTTTTTTAAGAAGTTAAAGTCTTGGGTCATCAAGTATTTGACTCATAGCAAGTTTATATTTTAGAAGTTTGAATTAGTTATACAGAGTTTTACTTTTTTTTTCCTTCTGCTTTCCAAATCTTTTGGAATTGACTCAGATATGGTATCTGATTTCTTTCACAAAAGTCCACGGTTAGCCAATTGGCACTAGATAACTAAATTAAACATCCTAGACAGATGTTCTCTAAAAGAACTTATTCAATCTTCAAAAGTTGACAAGTCCAAGATTGAATTATTTATTTGGGTTTGCTTCCAGTTACTAGCATAACTCTCATGACTTTCTAGAGTTCAATACACTTTAGAACAATGAAGTTAGGAATTGCTCATATGATTGACAATTCCCAAGAACTTTCAGCTAAAGTCTTTGAGAAAAGTTTCCTAAGTTAGATGATTTTCATTTTGAATTTGACTTGGTCAAGATATAGTAAGGTTTATCCAAAGTAAATGGAAAACTTTCTCCTATAGTTTACATAGGATTTTTAAGCCCATTAGGATAAAATAGTCCTCCAGTCGGGTGAAAAAAATCAAGTAACTGTTGGATGGGATTAAACCATTATACAAACATCCAAGTTAGATGTTTGGATCAACCAAAGTTCAAGTTATCCAAATCAAATTCATATGAATCAAGACTTTCAAAGTCTTGCAAGGGATAAGAATCCCACCTTCATTACTAAGTTCATGCATTAGTTATGCCGAGAAATGGACTAGTAATTGGAATCCATCCATTTCATATGTTTGTGCATAGATTGCACATCAAGAAATAATGAAGTGGCTCGGGATATTTTTAGATCCACCCTAATTATTCATTCACTACTTTGTAATTTGACCAATTTATCAAAGTGCAAAGCTAGATAGTGTTTTGAATAATTTGGGCAAGGATCCCACCACAGAGATGAGACATGTTCTTCTAGTTTTAGAACTTGGACATGTTCTTCCGGTTTAAGAACATGAGGCTTGGGGGTTGCCTATGGTTATTATATATAGCTTTATTTTTTAGGAGAAAAATGTTTCTCAAGGGGAAGAATGTAATGAAGTAAGTTTATTATCGAAGGGTTTTGGCGATTCAGACACATCTGAAAACGGCCACCGTTTGGTTACTCATGTGTATGGCCAAAGATCTCGAGACTAGACTTAAGTATAAGTCCATGTGCTCTCTTAAACAAGTAAACCACTTAGCCTAGTGGTTAAGTCTCAAGGTTGTGAAGGAGGAGCTCTTGGGTTCAAACCCCATGGGAAGCATGGGGAGAGAGTTTTGCCGAAGGAACTCTAGAGCCTTCTAACTCAAGTTAATGTGAGTTAACTTGAGTCCAGAGAGACTTAACTTGAGTGGCAAGTACACCAACCACTAGTAGACTCTAGTGGAAGGTACTAAAGCAATGGTCGAGATCACTCAAGCCACTAGTAGACTCTAGTAGAAGATATGAAAGGAGTGGAGGAGATTGCACATGCACTTGTGGACTCTAGTTACATTTGTGGTCCTCGTTGATTCAAGCAGCTATATATACAAGCATAAGGTTGGGAGGAGAGTCATCTCTCTAGCGCGTGGTAGGTATCACAAATTAGGAGTCTTGATTAGGAAAAGTAGTTCATTCGAAAGTCAAGTGTTCAATTTCCTTGCTCATTGGAATGGCAAGAAAATAGAACTACTTGCAAATAGGATAGTTTGTAATGCTTTTATTTGACTCTATACCAAGGCGTGATAGCAATCAAATAAATTCAATTGGAACTTAGACTAATTGAACTTTTAAAGTTCAAAAGATAGTTGAGATGTTCCAAATTTATAAAACCATAGAGTTTTTGAAGTTTTCATTTTGAATTCATCCCATGGAGTGACGAAAATCAGAGAAGTGCTTAAAGCTTAGCAACAATTGAACTTCGACATTCAATAGGTGGATGATAGGTTCCATGATTGCATCTCTAGCAATGATGCAACTTGCTAAGCAAACTTGGAAAACTTTAAGAAGAACTATTCCTTTTAGAAGGATTAGAGTGTTAATTTTTTGGTTTCATTTAAGCTAATTGAAACTTCAAGAGGAAACCAAAGCAAGCAATCTTTAGGAAATGAGATAAGTTCCTAAAGACATGAATCAATTTGTGATCTTTTCATTTAGGAATACAAAGTTCCAAGATATGGATCTCCAATCCATTAACTTTTCCTAAACAAGCTATAAATTTCAAAGTTATGTATTCATAGTAGCATTACTATTGGATCAATCGTCAAAATATGGTTGGACTTTAAACATAATTTTGATTGTCAAAATATGTTCAAATTACTCTAGTAACATCTAAAGATTGACCAATAATAATAAATCTTGTATCAAAGTCAAAAAAGGGAATCAATATCACATAAATGGAAGTTCAAGTCAAACTTTCATAGTGGCATGGGAAACCATATCCTAGAGGTGATATTTATCCTCTAGTTTGATACTCAAGAAATGAACACATCTAAATCAGTAAAGCTTCTGGATATTGTTTGAAAGTCTAAGAATTTCTTTCAAATATCCTTTCCGCATTGCAAAAGATTCCAAGACAAATCATTTGCTCAAGTTACTTGATTCCCTAGAATGAATCTCAAGTCCTTGAATAATAACATTCTCCCAAGTAGTGAGAATGAAATTCTTCAAACTTTTTGATAGCAAGTAGTTCCCTAGAAGTCCCAAACCACTAGAAGTGGTTTTTAGAAGTCCAATGGTTGATATCACCTCGAGGTGTATCAAATATTCTTAGCTTTAGAATCTGAAAGGCATTAGTACATGCTTGGACTTGAGTTGGTGAAAGATCTCTAAAATCCCATGGATAAGCAAAGATGCTTTCAATAGTTCAAGAGATTAAAGACTCGATCTTTATTCTTATCACAAGGTCAACCAGATTTGATTAATCTTGGCAATGTTTGTTCAAGAACTTGTGATTGGAACTACTTTGAAGTTTTCCCGAGTATTGGCAATGAAATTCCTTTTGGAAATTTTCACTCAAGATCCATTTGTCAATGGGAAGTGTGAAAAGAGTAAGATGTTCCAAGTTTGAATAGAGTGAAAACATTCCAAGCATGTAGTCTACAACCATATCAATGGTAATTAAGTCAGTGGAAGATATAATGTAAAGTTTACCTATCCTTAAAGGGATTTCTTAAAGGTGAAATCCAAAAACATGAGTGGATGCTTAGACTTAAGCTATAGGGATATTCGTATGTAAAGTCCCCGAGGTAGGTACTTATAGCTTTATTCGGAAAGGAATCTAAAGATAAAAAGTGAAAAGTGCTTGTCGCTAAAAATTGGTCGAGTATAGCCAATTAGAATTGAAGTTGATAAATTCAAGAGCGTGAAATGATAATTGGTTTTTCTTTTGAAAACCCTAGTAAAGAAGAATGGATATCCTATCAAAGGTTTTCAAGTTTCCTATGAAAAAACACGAGATCATGAAACAATCATGTAGAGGAATGAAAGCCTAGAATATCAAGTCAGAGGTAATGCCTAAAAACTTCAAAATTCTTGAAGTAAGAAGGTACTCTATCAAAAGACCGTTAGACTTTAGGATAAGTATCACTCACCCATCAATGTGAATATATAATAAAGTGGTATCGAACACCAGATTTTATATTCAGATTGATGTAGGAAATATGATATGGGACATCGAATTGTGGATGATAATTATCTTTTAGTCCTAGAACAAATTTTGAAGTTAGATCTGATCCTCAAGGGAATTGAAGACTTCAACAAAGAAATTTAAGTTCAAGGAGGATAATATAATGATCTCAAGATACTTCAAGATCAAGGACACAGAAGATATGAAGTTGGTAACTTCAAAGATCTTCTTTTTCAAATAAATACTTGCTCTTATTTGAAATATGGAACACCTCACGATAAAAGTGTTGTTGATTCAGAAATATTTTATAAATTTTAGAAGAAGTAAGACTTTGACATTGAAATGATTTTTCAACTAAGGAATAAAGTGTCTAAGTCAAGCACCAAGTTCCTAGTGTAACTCAGTAGATTCAATCCTTCGACTCAAAGCAATGCCCAAGAATTGCATCCTAGTAAACAATCATAAAGATTGAATATAAGCATGAACTTAGTCTCAAGTGAAGTATTATTTGAGTAAAAATGCATCAACAGAACCTAGTGGGTCAACACACTGATGTTGGATACCACACTAGTATCTTGTGGTTGGATGATGTTTAGATTTACTCTATGAATCTTTTGAGAATCTAGTTTATTTCTCTTAAAGATAGTAAAAATGCTTCAATACCTTGTTGAAACAGATTGTTAGGAAGTTAAAGTCTTGGGTCATCAAGTATTTGACTCATAGCAAGTTTATATCTTAGAAATTTGAACTAGTTATACACAGTTTTAGTTATTTCCTTCTTCTTTCCAAATCTATTGGAATTGACTTAGATCTGGAATCTGATTCCTTTTGCAAAAGTCCAGGGTTAGCCGAATGGAACTAGATAACTAAATTGAAAATCCTAAATAGATGTTCTGTATAAGAACTTATTCAATCTTCAAAAGTTGACAAATCCAAGATTGACTTATTCATTTGGGTTTGCTTCTAGTTACTAGCATCTGAAAATTGGACACCGTTTGGTCACTCGTGTGTATGGCCAAAGATCTCAAGAATAGACTTAAGGATAAGTTCATGATCCACTTAGCCTAGTGGTTAAGTCTCAAGGTTGTGAAAGAGGAGTTCTTGGGTTCAAAACCCATGGGGAGCATGGGGAGAGAGTTTTGCCCAAAGAGCTCTAGAGCCTTCTAACTCAAGTTAATGTGAGTTAACTTGAGTCTAGTGAGACTTCACTCGAGTGGCAAGTATACCAACCACTAGTGGACTCTAGTGGAAGGTACTAAAGCAGTGGTCGAGATCACTCCAACCACTAGTAGACTCTAGTGGAAGATATGAAAGGAGTGGAGGAGATTGCACATGCACTTGTGGACTCTAGTTACATTTGTGGTCCTCGTTGATTCAAGCAACTATATATACAGGCATAAGGTTGGGAGGAGAGTCATCTCTCTAGCATGTGGTGGTCGTAGTCCTTAGTTTCTTGTAGTATATGTACATGTACGTATATGTGTGTGCATGCATGTATGTATATGTGTGTATGTATGTATGTATGCATATGCATTTGTGGATGTATATGTGTGTGTCCGTACATCTGTATCTATACATGTGTGTATGTATGCATGCATATGCATGAATATGCATGAGTGTGTATGTGTATATGTGTGTATATGTGTGTATGTATATATGTACGTATGTGTGAAAAAGTGTGTATGAATATCTGTGTCTGTATATGTGTGTCTCTTATGTGTGTATGCATGTGAGAGTGTATGTGTATGCATGTGAGAGTGTATCTATATGCATTTGTATGTGTATGCATATGTGTATGTATGTGTGTGTATGCATGTGTGTTATGTGTATGCATGGGAGAGTGTATGTATATGCATATGTATGTGTATGCATATGTGTATGTATGTGTGTCTATGCATGTGTGTGTATGTATATGTGTGTGGATGTATGTATGCATATGCATGTGTGTATGTAATATGTATGCATGCATATACATGAGTATGCATGTGTGTGTATGTATATCTCTCTCTCTTTCTCTCTCTCTATCTCTCTCTCTTTCATCTCTCTCTTTTTCATCTCTCTCTCTCTTTTAGCTCTCTCTCTACCTCTCTCTCTCTCTTTCATCTCCCTCTCTCTCTCTTTCATCTCCCTCTCTATCTATCTATCTATCTATCTATCTATCTATCTATCTATCTATCTATCTATCTATCTATCTATCTCTATCTATCTCTATCTCTCTCTTTATCTCTCTTTTCTCTCTCTCTCTCCTCTCTCTCTCTTTCATCTCTCTCTCTTACTCTCTTTTTCATCTCTCTCTCTTTTTCTCTCTCTATCTCTATCTATAATAACGAACAAAACAATCACCTTCATCGATGTAATTCTTCGGATCACTCTTGTCAAATCAAAATCGATATCATCTCTCATCAAATTACAAAAAATGGATGTCAAAAAGCTCCTTCAAAACAAAAGAAAAGAGAAATTAGGAAAGAGAAAACATAGAGAAAGAGAGAGGGTGAAAGATTGCATGCATCACTTACAAAGATGCGAGAGATAGAAGTATGTGTGTGTGTGTGTGTGCATAAGACGATCACAATGCAAGTGGATGAGCACAATGTATGCATGCAAATCAATAACAGTATGTAGTTCAAAATAGAGGGGAGAGTCGACTTTTTGCTCTCAAGTTATTAAACCTGCTATTGGTATAACCCTCGGTATGAGTGTCAGTATATTCCTGGGATTACTGATGCGTATACTGGCACATATACTCGAAGCCATTTTTTCTAATGCTTATATCGGTGATTGCCTTTCAATGGTTATATTGATGCCCAAGTGACCATCGGTATAGCTAGCATGATCTTTCCAAACATTTCCAATGGTCATACCGATGCTGAGGTATGACCATTGGTATGGATAGCATCGATATACCCCTCATATGTTTTAGTGTAAAAGAGACAACACAAAGAATCATTGGAAAGATCCTATTCTCAGTTTCAAATTAAGAAGACATGGCTCGATTTCAAGAGTTTAGCATTTGTATAATACTAAAGATCTGGTGTTAAACAATACTCTACATTTTCCATCATATTGTAAGTAAAGTCATACAATGAATCTATTTTGTACATTATCACTTATTTTTGTTTTTCAAGATATTTGTTTTTGTATTACATATATTTTTCCTCAAAATGCTCTAGAGTGGCAATCTATTGAATGTTTAACAAAAACATTCAAAGTTATTCATAAGGACTATGCAGAAGTAATGTCTATGCAGAAGTAATGTCTATGCAGAAGTAATGTCTATGCAGACAAGTTTGTTACATTTTTCAATACCATGCAATTATTTGTCTATTTTGCAGAATATCAGTTACCATGAGGTAGGAGCTAGCAAATCTATTTTGTAGATTTGCTAGCTCCTACCATTTCTTCATTATATTGGGAGTCTCTAAGTTTTTTGAGCAAGATGAAAGATGCCATTCCAAGGGTAATGTCACCAATGTGAATTTCTCATAGGATTAAGATTCAATGGTTTTTGCCTTTTCATGTTTTTGTGGCATGTTTCAAAAACATGTTAGTAAAGAAAACAAAAACAGTGTGGTTGAATATGAGAGTTTCTATTGGAGTTAGACGTCTATGGAAGCACGTGAACAACACAAGGAAGAAGAAGAAGAAGCTTGGAGCACAACACACAATATTGAATGTATTAGCGCTAGAATGTACAAAGATAAGTAGCCCATTGAGGCAATAGGCGTATATACAAGCTGGGGGAAAAAACCTCCTAAAGAGGGAAAAAAGTGCCCCGATGGTCCTAGAGTGTTCACACACATCACTACCTAAATATATCAACAAATCCCCATGGGAGTGATGCGGTGAACAAGTAGTTGGCACTCATGTATAAGGAAGTGCCAAGCTATGTGGAAATCACTCCACAAAAGGAAGTAAACCCAAAGGTTTGTGGAAAGCTTCAAACTTCTCCCTAGGTAGAGCCTTCGTGAAAAGGTACGCAATGTTCTCCTACGTGGGAACATATGCCAAGATGATCTCCCTAGTAGCGAACCTCTCCCTGACATAATGATAATGCACCTCAATGTGCTTCGCGCAAGCATGGAACACAGGGTTCCTCACAACTGCCAATGCGCTCTAACTATCAGGGAAGATGGTGGTGGCAGAAGACTGACCAACACCCAAATCAGCCAAAAGGCGTCTGAGCCACACACACTCAACAGATACTGTGAAAGATTCCCTATACTCAGCCTCACAACTGGAAGTGGCCATAGTAGGTTGCTTCTTGCTCAACCAAGATATACATGAGCTACCAAGCACGAAGCAAAAGCTGCTAGTCACGAGTGTCATAGCAACCAGCTCAGTCTGAGATAGAAAAAGCATGCAAATCTGGCAATAGTGATCCCCCCTTGGGATAAAAAAACCCAAGTAGCCGAGCACCACTTAAGTAGCAAAAGATGCGCTTAACTGCTTGCCAATGCTTCACACCTGGGTAATGCATAAACCTGCTCATCTATGAGACAGCAAACTGAATATCTAGTTGAGTAATGCATAAGTAAATCAGGCATCCAACAACCTACTGATAGAGGACAACATCAAATGCATCTCCAGCATCATGAAGACTCAATCGTAAACTATCTCCATAGGAGTGGCAATAGGCTTACAATCTTCAAGGCCAAAACGCTGCAATAATGTGTCAATATATTTCATTTGACACAAATTCATTCCACCATCAACTTGCATAAAGTAAATGGCCAAATAGTGATGCAAATGCCCCAAATCAGACGTCTCAAATAAGGCATGCAAATCATCCTTAAAATCAGCAATATGCTTCTCAATAGGACCAGTGAGCAGCATGCCATCAACATAGACAACAATGATCAGAAGCACATCATTAGCATGCTTAACATATAAGGTGCTCTCAATTGGACTATTCTCAAAACCATGTGCAATAAGATAGGCATGTATCTTCACATACCAAGCACTTGGTGCTTGCTTTAAACCATATAATGCCTTTTTCAACCTCCACACCTTCTTTTCATGCCCTTTTTGCACAAAGTCATAGGGCTGAAAAACATACACTTCTTCATGCAAGTCACCATTCAAAAATGCAGTTTTAATGTCCAACTGATGTACATTCCAACCATGATGAGCTGCAAGTGCATAGATGCTACGAACACTAGTCATTCGACAAGTAGGAGCAAAGGTTTCATCAAAATCAATGTCTCTTTTCTATGCATAACCCTTTGCAACAAGCCTAGCCTTATACCTGTCAACTATACCATCAAGTTTATGCTTCAGCTTGTATACCCATGTATTGCCAATGGCCTTCTTGCCAGGAGGCAAGTCACATAAAGACCAAGTACCATTCTTCATTATAGCATCATATTCAAATTGCATAGCAGCCATCCAATTTTTTTAATTTTGTGCTTCGCCAAATGAAACAAGCTCATTCTCATCATAGACACTAGATGCAGCCATAGTATAGAAATCTGATGCAAAAGAGGCACTATGAGAGCCTGATCAATATCAGCTCTCTCATCAACAAGTGCATCATGTAAATCTGCATCAGAAATGGGACGATCTGCATCATCACATGAAACCTGCAAAGGCTGAGAAGTTGCCTCATTAGGACCAACACTAGACTGTCCACCTGTAAAAGAGGCAGCAAAGAATCATACATGTCTTTGGAGCTAACAAATGTCTCCTTAGTACATGAAAGCAATGGATGAATAGCATCTTCCACAAAAACAACATCATGGCTAACCAGAATGCGTTTACTCTATGGATGATACAGACGATAGCCTTTAGTTTTAGAACTATACCCAACAAAAATACATTTTACTGCTTTATCATCCAATTTTCTACAATGTTGTTCAGGCACTAATGCATATGCCAAACAACCAAAAACATGTAGATGAGCAAGAGATGGCTTGCCATCATGTCAAGCCTCATATGGAGTGATAGACTATGGCATTTTAGTGGGACGCCTGTTAAGTACATATGTTGCACACATGACAGCCTCAAGCCAAAGACTATGTGGTAAAGCCTAAATCTTGACCATACACCTCGCCATCTCCATGAGTGACATGTTCTTTCGTTCAGCAACTCCATTTTGTTGAGGTGTATACAGCATTATACACTAGTGTTTTATCCCATGTTTAGCCAAAAATGCATTAAAATCAGAAGACATTATTCCTCCCCTCGCTCAGAACGGAGGTGCCCATTTTACATGCTGACAGATTTTTAGCCAAAACCAAAAACTGTTTGAAGCACATGAACACTTCGGGCTTTGCCTTCAATGGATATACCCATGCATGCCTGGAAAAATCATCGATGAAAGTCACGAAGTAAAGATAATTTCCAAAAGAAGATGTCTGCATAGGACCACGGACATCACTATGTACAAGCTGCAATTTGTGATTAGCCCAAATTGAACCATCTTTTGGAAAGGAGGAATGCTGCATTTTGCCCAAAATACAGCCTTCACAAACATGTTTTCCGGGTTCCTCAAGTTTGGGCAAAGAGGACACCATTTTAGATTTCTGTAGGTGTAGCAAACTAGCAAAATTCAGATGACCAAAGCATGCATGCCAAAGCTTTGCATCTGTCATAGCCTGAGAATCATGTACTACACATGCCGAATCATTTACAGATCTTTCATAGTCTATGAGCTTATACAGCCCACGACATAAAATGCCAGAAGCAATAATCATGTCGCCATTTGGCAGATCATCAACTGCACATCTGTCATCAACAAATTTCAAAACCAAGCCAATCTTGGCTAATGCAGAAACTGATAACAGATTTTTCTTGATCCCTGGCACAAACAAAGCATTTGACAAAGTGAAAGAACTACCATCAACAGTAGTCAAAATGATCTTACCAACTCCCATAATAGGATTAGAGGAGTTGTTGGTGCATGTAACAATATACCCTATAGGGGCAGGCTCGAGTAAAGAGAAGAAACTGCGCTGCGAGGTAATATGTTTGGTCATCCCACTGTCAAAGTACCAAACATCTGAGTCTATGTAGACATGCACTGCTCATGAGAAGATGGGTCAAAACTGCAAACATTAGTAAACACCCATTCTTCTTCCTGCACAAGATTAGCACTCTGTTTTTGGTGTAGAGGCCTCTGCAACAACCATTCTAGCCTCTTTCTTCTTTGCCTCTTTAGCAGCCAGTTTTGGACAATTCTTTATGATATGATCATTTCCTTTATAGTACTTGGAAAACAATTTTTGCTTTTCTGATTTCTTTTCATGTTTCTCTTCCCTTTTTGATTGTGTAGAATTAGCATATTTCTTCCTACTAGTTGAAGAGCTCCATTTTCCTTTGCCCTTCTGACTAGTCAGGAAAGCTTGATCTGCAACACGCATAATGGACCTATCCTGCCGAACTAATCTTCCATGCAACATAACAGAGACTAACTCCTCAAATGACAAGGCATTTGGATTGCCTTTCATCATCAACCGAAGAGTACAAGCAAAACTCTAATATGAATCAGGAAGACCATTTAGAATGGTCTGCACAAGTGAGCTATCTGGTATAACCTCATCAGCAAAAATCAATTGTTCCTTCAAGTCTTTGATCTTTGTTAGAAAAATTTCCATAGAATCACCTTCATTCATGTGCTCACTCTCCAATTGTTTTAGGAGGTAAGCAACATGAGCCTCATTCCTAGCTTGGTACAATCTGATAAGTGTATCCCAAGCATCCTTAGATGTTCTACAAGAGCGAATGTGAGGAATAATGGCACGTTTGATAGACAAAGTTATCAATGCATGTGCTTGGGCATCTCTACCATCCCAATGAATTTGCTCTACAATAGGTGTAGCAAAAACCGCAACACGAATAGGAATATGTAGAATATCATCATCTTCGACACCTTCTGCATCAGTTTCAGTACCTGCATTTGTAACAGTTGCAGGTGTGATAAGATGTTTTTCAACACCCTGCACAATGTTCCACAGTCCTTTTGCAACCAATACATGTCGCATGATATAAGCCCACAATGGGTAGTTGGTACATCCAACTTATCCTCAACAACCAACATACGAAATACATCACTGCTTTCAGCCATGGCCGGTGACTAAAATACCTTGATACAAAAAATTGACTATATCTCAAAAAGTTGAAGAGAACTGCCCACACGAATTCTGCTAAACCTGTAGCAGACTTCGAGATGTTTATATTGGCAAACTGAAACTGGTATATACCTTTGGCACAAAAAGACAAAATAACTTGCATAAGCGCTGTGATAGTGCATTCAGAGGCCAAAACGAGCACAGATCATGATTTCGGCACTAGAAAGCGAAGCTGTTTTGATCTCAGAAACATGTTGAGTATGGTCACCAAAATTCGTGTGATTCAAAGATTGCAACTGGAGAGGTGTCGACGAAGATGAAGCGGCAACCTGCTCTGATACCAATTGTTGGAGTTAGACATCTGCGGAAGCACGCAAACAGCACAAGGAAGAAGAAGAAGCTTGGAGCACAACACACAATACTAAATGTATTACCACTAGAATGTACAAAGATAAGTTGCCCATTAGGGCAATAGGCGTATATACAAGTCGGGGGAAAAAAACCTCCTAAAGAGGGAAAAAAGTGCCCTGGCGGTCCTAGAGTGTTCACACACATCACTACCTAAATATATCAACAGCAATCCCTACTGCATCTATGTCAAGCTATACATTACAATTGCTACACTTGCAAAAGTTTTTCTAGTGTTAAGGAACAATGGATTTAAGACTTTTTGATCAATCAAGTTTTCTGATTCTAACTCTCTCTCAACCATCAACTAGGTTATAAAAGCATCTACACTTCTACCTCAGGGATTAAGGAATCAATCTCAGTGGTTTCTAACCCTATTTCTCTTTCAACCATATTTGTTTGTTCTTATGTTGTCTAGTTTGAGTTAAAATTTTATTGGCATTCTTGGAATTTCTTCTTTGGAATTCTCGTTTTGAGAATGGTTGGCATCTAATTTTCTAGCATGTTGTGAGCAACCTCAATGAGTTTCTTGCATAATTATAATCTCTCATTTTCTAAGTCTCCTCTAGGGTAACATCGATCATGTTGCTCTAGACTAGGTCTTGCCTCTATTCTAAACTGATAGGCTTTTAGCAACATTTGTAAGTCTTTAGGCATCGGATATGCTAGAATTGATCCTGCATGTTCCTATTTTTATTCTTCCTTTACCACATCATTTCCTTGTTTAGCTTGACTTTCTTTTGTAGAATCTTTTGCTTTTATTGACCCTTGTTTTTCCTCCTCCAAATTCTTCATTCATTTGTGTTTAATCTTTTCCCTTCTAGTCTTCTGTTTTGGAGTTTTTCTCTTCTTGGAGCTTTTTGACATCTCTTCAAAATCTTCTATCATGAAGGGTGAAGATTCTTCCCTCTTTTTCCTCATAGGACTTTTAGACCTATGGTCATTAAGGGTTTCTACTTTTCCCTTAAATTTGGATCTTGTTATTGCCTTCAGTGGTACCATATATTCTTTATCACTACCAGAGGACTCAATCAGTTCAATCACATTAATCTAGGTAGTGGAAGATTTTCTAGAGGGATTACAATCTGAAAACAGGTGTTTTTTTCCACAATCATTGTAATATCCTTCCCAATGACTCTAAGGAGGTGGATGGTGGGGCATCATACAATCCCTAATGAAATGATCACCTCCACATGTATAATAAGGTCCTCTTGGCATGGGTGGTCTCATTGGTTGTCTTACTAGAACTTGGGCTCTAGGGGCAATATATGTCACGTTGGCAATATATGTCATAGGTAGCTTCACATTCTATGGGATTATGATAATAGACATAGTAATCACCATAGTTGGTGCCCATAACTCTTAATAGTATTTTCAGAGCTTATCAATGGGATTACAAGTATTGCAACTCTTTCCAGGTTCTCTCCTATTTGTGTGTGCTTTATTGGTACTGCATTCTGAGGGTGGGGCAATTTGTGCTAACACTGGTTGGGGTTGGGTGTATCCTTGATACTCATATGATTATTGAGCCATTGGAGGTCCTTGATATGGAGCATATCTTGGAGCCTCCCTAGCTTGGTCTCTAGGAGGGTAACCATATGGCCACCATATTGTTGAGGTTGAAATTTTCTAGGTTGTCTGTTGTAAGGAAAAACTTTTCGTGTTATGATTAGGGTAGTTCTGCTCAATGTGGTAGTAGAAGTTGGTCCCTGCATGGGTGGTCTTCCATATGGATACTACTGTGGTGGAGTAGGTCCTCTTGCACAAGCATGAAATGGATGACCACAGCCACAATGAATACATCATCTCAAAATTGGCATCCTCGTGGGTTGAGCTTGATAGGGTTTTGACCCTTGCTAATTTTGTACTCCAAGATTTTTGGCAACCAATTCAACCGATTCCTCCACATTACTGGAGTGAGTAGATACAATAATCAATACGCCTTCAGAATTTGATGGAGTCTGAGGAACTTTCAGGTCATTAGCTAAATTGCCCCCAAATCTATGCATTCTTCAAGACATACATCCAATTTATTTGACCATTTCACATACACTAAGGCTCTCAATCTTCCCTTAATTAATCCATCAAAAAATAATGAGATCATTTTTGTTGGGTGGGCCTTTCAACCGCTATACATCATTCAACATGTTGTTTAAATGTTATAGTTACTATCCTCACAAACTCATTATTTGCTTGTTTGAAGCTATGAGATAAAGAAAAGGTATTATGCTTAATTCCCATCTTTGCAAAATCACCAACGAACTCATCCAATAACTAATCAATATTAGCAAATCCATTGCGATTCAATGGTTGGAACCATGCCAAAGGTCCAAGCAATGTGAGACCAAAAGCTTTGTATTGAACAAATAATTCATCTACTTGCTTGTCATGCAAAACTTGTTTAAATTTATCCATGTGATCATAGGGATCTCCTAATCCATTATAGTGATTTTTCATGCACTTGGCCACTTGAGAAGGTCTTAGCCTTCTAAACACATGTGTTGGTGGAGGAATAAGTTGTACTAAGTGCACACCTTGTTCTTGTCCCTGTGGAGTTCTATGTGGAAAGGGTGGTTCATTCATCATGTCACCTCCCATTTGAAGGTTAGGCATAGTTCTTTGCCCTAGATTAGGGTTTCCTTGGCTTTGTTGCTGACTCTGTGAATTGTGAGAAGTTGTTGTTTGTTCACTAGGGGAAGACACTAGCAAACCCATATCTTAGAGTGTTGACCATTTTGAGTATCTTGATCTCAAGTTTATTCACAACTTGGGTCTCCTTTTAGTTTCTCTAGCCTTAGGTTCTTATGATCTTCAAGGTTTTTGAGTACTTAAAGTCCTTGATTTTAGCTCTAGATGGGTTTTTGTGTTTAAATCCCCCAAGTATGGTTTTTGGTTCAAACATGACTTGTCCAAGAAGTTCATGATACATGATACTTATGACCTAGATGATACACGATACACAACTCAATGATATGATACCTACCCAAATGATACACAATACATAGGGCAATGATACAAACACTTGAACTCTCATGACACACGATACAACTGCAAGTATCGTAGATACACAATACTCGAGAGAGTGTCGATGACACATGATACTTGAACACCACTCTACAACACATATGCATAATGATACATGCTACTTCACATGTCACATGATGACACTAGATGGTATCAATGACACACCATACACACCAATGACGACACATGATACTCAATTTAGGAGTACCGTGTGATGACACTAGACTAGTCATGAAACATGATACTTGAGTATCGTGATGGTCGATTGGGAGTGATACACAACTCTTGCCAAGGTATGGATGACACACGAGAATCAGGTATCACGATACCTAAATTGACCAATCACAATACTTGCACTTTTCCTTTTTTCTTTTTAACTTTTTAAAGTGATATTTGTGTTCCTTGTGCACTCCTCTTTCAGTCTATGTGTCTGGATTGCAAAAATTCTATATTATTTAACTTAAAATGATCCTCATGACACTGAGGATGTGTCCTTTCTACCCACATGCATGTGTATATGCAAAAATAATATCACTTGGGTGTAGGGCTCACCTCAAAGGTCTTCTCTCTCAAATTTCAGCCCCCAAGTTTCTCTGTAGACGAAGTACTAAACAACACAATGTTTGGAGATATAGGTCGTCATATGCTCTCTACATGAAACTTGTGATTTTGCAAATGTATTTTTGATGTGGTTTTTGGTTTTAGACACTGACCATGGTTAATGATCTCAAAGAAATACAAATTTTTGGTTTTTCTAGAGTTTTGAAGGTCCTATCCTACTCAGATACAATCTTCCCCTAAATCTTAGACTCTAACTTTCCACTTCCTAATCTACTCCTAAAACTTGTTACAAACACACACACACACTAGTAATGTGAGAAAACAAATGCAAGTGAGCAATTACTTGCCACAATGAATTCCTTCTTCATGTACATTACCTTAACAAAGACACTCTAACCATCACGTAGGCACTCTGACTTAGGGCCCTCATCACTGGCAACGACATCAAAAACATGTGTGTTAGACTTGCAAGGTCCATGCACAAGTGACAACAGAGACTAGCTAGCTCTCACACATCCTACAAGTGCACATAGTGGTGATTCGATACACAGACACATTAAATTATCAAACCGAGAGTATGACATGGTCAAGTGCATAGAAACACATGTTCGCACATTAACCATCAATAGGGCAGCAATACTTAGGGCAGCAATACACACTAAATTGTTGATTTCTCCTAGCTCTAATATCCAAATATGGTGAATAGTGGGTGCACCTTGGTCAAAAATATCTAGGCATTTGTAAACTAAATGAAGAGAAAGAAATTTCGTATATGCAAATACATGTGCCATTACAAAAAGACTCTATCATGTGGATGGAGAGTAATTGCCAATGTAATAAGGTTCTTAGGACACAGGTTTCATAGTGCTTATTTATATATCTCATTATCTAGATGCATGGAAGCTTTTTGTGAGAGAAAGATCAATTCATAACATCATGATTGATATTTGTCCATACTATCCAAACTCACCTCCACCACCAATAGATAAGAAAAAACATGATAAGAGGAAAGGTCCTCCTATTCATTCTCCATCAAAGAATGTTTCAAAGAAAAAGCACAAAGGTGAAGGCTCCAAGATGGAAAAACATAATAAGCAAAAGTAAATGTACAATTTTCCTTATATATGATTAGCATTAGATAACAAGCCCATGTATTTCCAACATATGTTAGAAGACTTTTTTTTGCTTTGTTATGTTGCGAATACGAATTCTATAAAAAAAGAATCCTCCTGAGCATTGTATTTATAAAATGATGTATTTAAGAATGATGCAATTCTATCTTGATCCTAAAGATAATATTTTTATAATTCATTTTTCTAGATTGAAATCAATTTCTACTTCTAAATGTTGGTGTCCTTACATTTTTCTTAAATAGAGGAAGGTTTTGTGGTGTGCCTACCATTTATGAGATCAATTTATATCTTTAAGTGGTGTAGCATTTATTTTTCCCTCAAATGCTATATCTTGATTTGCTTATCTGAGAACTATATTTTGTGGCATATATAAACTATTATTTTTTAAAGAAAAACACACAATCAATTCAAGCGAATAGAGCAATCAGAGAACTCTCAATGGCCCTAATCACTTGAATTGGTTGTTTCTTGTATTCCAACCAAGATTTTCCATCTAATATATTTCTTCCCTCAAATGCTTTATCTTCATCTATTTTGAGGATAAGTTGGATGTACCAACTACCCATTGTGGGCTTATATCATGCGACATGTATTGGTTGCAAAACGACTATGGAAAATTGTGCAAGGTGTTGAAAAACATCCTATCACACCTGCAATTGTTACAACTGCAGGTACTCAAGCTGATGCAGAAGGTGTCGAAGATGATGATATCCTGCATATTCTTGTTCGTGTTGTGGTTTCTATTGCACCTATTGTAGAGCAAATTCGTTGGGATGGCAGAGATGCCGAGGCACATGCATTGATAGCTTTGTCTATCAAACATGCCATTATTCCTCACATTTGCTCTTGCAAAACAGCTAAGGATGCTTGGGATACACTTACCACATTGTACCAAGCTAGGAATAAGGCTCGTGTTGCTTACCTCCGAAAATAGTTGGAGAGTGAGCACATGAATGAAGGTAGTTCTATGGATATTTTTCTAACAAAGATCAAAGACTTGAAGGAAAAATTGATTTCTACTGATGAGGTTATACTAGATAGCTCCTTGTGCATACCGTTCTAAATGGTCTTCCTGATTCGTATCAAAGTTTTGCTTGTACTCTTCGGTTGATGATGAAAGGCAATAAAATGCCTTGTCCTTTGAGGATTTAGTCTCTATTCTGTTGTAGGAAGATCAGCCCAGGCAAAAGAGGTCCATTATGCATGTTGCAGATCAAGCTTTCCTGGCTAATGAGAAAGGCAAAGGAAAATGGAGCTCTTCAACTAGTAAGCAGAATCTGTAAATTCTGCACAATCGAAAAGGGAAGACAAAGATGAAAAGAAATCAGAAAAGAAGAAATTGTTTTCCAAGTACTATAAAGGAAATGATCATATCATAAAGAACTGTCCAAAACTGGTTGCTAAAGAGGGAAAGAAGAAAGAGGCTAGAATGGTTGTTGCAGAAGCCTCTACACCAAAAACAGAGTCTGCTAATCTTGTGAAGGAAGAAGAATGGGTCTTTACTATTGTTTGCAGTTTTGACCCATCTTCTCATGAGCAGTGCCTATCTGCAATAGACTCAAATGTTTGCGACCAAACATATTACCTCGCAACGTAGTTTCTTCTCTTCACTCGAGCCTGCCCCCACAGGGAATACTATTACATGCACAAACAACTCCTCTTATCCTATTATGGGAGCGTAAGATCAATTTGACTACTGTTGATGGTAGTTCTTTCACTTTGTCAAATGCTTTCTTTGTGCCAGGGATCAAGAAAAAACTGTTATCAGTTTCTGCATTAGCCAAGATTGGCTTGGTTGTGAAATTTGTTGATGACAGATGTACAATTCATGATTTGCCAAATGGTGACATGATAATTGCTTCTAGCATTTTATGGCATGGACTATATAAGCTCATATACTATGAAAGATCTGTAAATGATTCGGCATGTGCAGTACATGATTCTCAAGCTATGTCATATGCAAAGCTTTGGCATGCACGCTTTGGTCATCTAAATTTTGCAAGTTTGCTATGCCTGTAGAAATCTAAAATGGTGTCCTCTTTGCCCAAACTTGAGTCACCCGGAAAACATGTTTGTGAAGGCTATATTTTAGGCAAAATGTAGTCTTCCTCCTTTCCAAAAGATGGTTCACTTCGGGCTACTCAGAAATTGCCGCTTGTACATAGTGATGTCTGTGGTCCTATGCAGACACCTTCTTTTGGAAATTATCTTTACCTCATGAGTTTCATCGATGATTCTTTCATGCATGCATGGATATATCCATTGAAGGCAAAGTCCGAAGTGTTCATGTGCTTCAAAAAGTTTTTGGTTTTGGCTGAAAATCTGTCAGCATGTAAAATGGGCACCCCATGTTCTGATCGAGGGGGGGAATGTATGTCTTCTAATTTTAATGCATTTCTAGTTGAATGTGGGATAAAACACCAGTGTATAGTGCCATATACACCTCAACAGAATGGAGTTGCTGAACGAAAGAACATGTCACTCATGGAGTTGGCGAGGTGTATGATCAAGAGTTAGGCTTTACCACATAGTTTCTAGCTTGAGGCTGTCATGTGTGCAACATATGTACTTAACAGGTGTCCCACTAAAGCGTTGCAGTCTATCACTCCGTATGAGGCTTGGCATGATTGCAAGCCATCTCTTGCTCATCTACGTGTTTTTGGTTGTTTGGCATATGCATTATTCCTGAACAACATCGCAAAAAATTGGATGATAATGCAGTAAAATGTATTTTTGTTGGGTACAATTATGAAAGTAAAGGCTATAATCTATATCATCCACAAACTAAATGCATTCTGGTTAGCCGTGATGTTGTTTTTGTGGAAGATGCTATTCAACCATTGCTTTCATGTACTAAGGAGACATTTGTTAGCTCCAAAGACATGTGTGATACTTTGCTGCCTCTTTTTATAGGTGGACAATCTAGTATTGGTCCTAATGAGGCACCTTCTCAACCTTTGTAGGTTTCATGTGGTGATGCACATCATCCCATTTCTGATGCAGATTTACATGATGCACTTGTTGATGTGGAAGTTGATATTGAGGAGGCAAAAACTATGCCAAAATGGATGGTGCAAACTTTGCCGGACAGCAAATTAGATGCACCTCTATCATATCGTACTCGATCAGGCTCTGATAGTGCCTCTTTTGCATCAGATTGCTATGATATGGCTGCATCTAGTCTCTGTGATGACAATGAGCGTGTTTCATTTGACGAAGCACAAAATTCAGAAAATTGGATGGCTGGTATGCAATCTGAATATGATGCTATAATGAAGAATTATACTTGGTCTTTATGTGACTTGCCTCCTGGCAAGAAAGCCATTGGCAATAAGTGGGTATACAAGCTGAAGCGTAAACCTGATGGTACATTTGATAGGTATAAGGCTAGGCTTGTTGCAAAGGGTTATGCACATGAAAGTGACATTGATTTTGATGAAACCTTTGCTCCTATTTGCCGAATGACTACTGTTCGTAGCATCTGTGCACTTGCAACTCATCGTGGAATGTACATCAGTTGGACATTGAAACTACATTTTTGAATGGTGACTTGCATGAAGAAGTGTATGTTTTTCAGCCCCGTGGCTTTGTGTAGAAAGGGCATGAAAACTAGGTGTGTAGGTTAAAGAAGGCATTATATGGTTTAAAGCAAGCACCACGTGCTTGGTATGAGAATATACATGCTATTTGATTGCACATGGTTTTGAGAATAGTCCAACTGAGAGCACCTTATATGTTAAGCGTGCTAATGATGTGGTTTTGATCATTGTTGTCTATGTTGATGACATGCTACTCATTGGTCCTATTGAGAAGCATATTGCTGATTTTAAGGCTGATTTGCATGCCTCATTTGAGATGTCTGATTTGGGGCATTTGCATCACTATTTGGGCATTCAGTTTATGCAAGTTGATGGTGGAATGGCTTTGTGTCAAATAAAATATATTGACACATTATTGCAGTGTTTTGTTCTTGAAGATTGAGTCTTCATGATGCTGGAAAGCATTTGATGTCCTCCTCTATCAAGAGGTTGTTGGATGCCTGATTTACTTATGCATTACTCAACTAGATATTCAGTTTGTTGTCTCATACATGAGCAGGTTTATGCATTGCCCAGGTATCAAGCATTAGCAGGCGGTTAAGCGCATCTTTCGCTACTTGAGTGGTACTCGGCTACTTGAGTTGTTTTATCCCAAGGGGGGATCACTACCGCCAGATTTGCATGCTTTTTCTGACTCAGACTAGACCAGCTTCTATGACACTCGTGTGTCCTTGGTAGCTCATGTATATCTTGGTTGAGCAAGAAGCAGCCTATTGTGGCCACTTCTAGTTGTGAGGCTGAGTATAGGGTAGCTTTCACAGCGATTGTTGAGTGTGTGTGGCTCAGATGCCTTATGGCTGATTTGGGTGTTGGTCAGTCTTCTGCCACCAACATCTTCACTGACAGTCAGAGGGCATTCGTAGTTGCGAGGAACCCTGTGTTCCATGCTCGCACTAAGCACATTGAGATGCATTATCATTATGTCAGGGAGAGGTTCTCTACTAGGGAGATCAGCTTGGCATATGTGCCCATGCAGGAGAACCTTGCAAACCTTTTCATGAAGGCCTTTGCCTAGGGAGAATTTTGAAGCTTTCCGCATAGCTTTGGGTTTACTTCCCTTTTGTGGAGTGATTTCCACATAGCTTGGCACTTCCTTATACATGAGTGCCAACTACTTGTTCACCGCATCACTCCCAAGGGGGATTTGTTGATATATCTAGGTAGTGATGTGTGTGAACACTCGATGATGACGAAGATGAGAATGAAGAAGATGAGGACTACAAGAGCATAATAATGGAATCTAAGTTTGACTCCAAAGAACAATATTTAAAGGAAATTGGGGTAACCAACGAGAAAGAGGATTGCAAGAAGTGGTATGAGCCAATTGTTGAGTCTAGGGAACATGACCTTCATACAATGGATGAAGAAGGCAGAGGCAAAAAAAGTAAAGGGGAGCCAAGAAACTGTTGATAGATTTAGGTAGTGATGTGTGTGAACACTCTAGGACTGTCAGGGCACTATTTTCCCTCTTTAGGAGGTTTTTTTCCCCCCCTTGTATATATGCCTATTGCCCTAATGGGCTACTTATCTTTGTACATTCTAGTGGTAATACATTGAGTATTGTGTGTTGAGCTCCAAGCTTCTTCTTCTTCCTTGTGTTGTTTGCATGCTTCCGTAGACATCTAACTCCAACAATTGGTATCAGAGTAGGTCTCCACTTCATCTAGGGTGCCGTCAACACCTCTCCAGTTGCAGTCTCAAAATCGCACGAATTTTGGTGAGCATACTCAGCCTAATTTCGAGATCAAAACAGCTTTGTTGTGTCGTGTCGAAATCGTGATCTGAGCTCGTTTCGACCTCTGAACGCACTATCGTAGTGCTTGTGCAAGCTATTTCATCTTTTTGTGTCAAAGGTATATACGACTTCCGGTTTGCTAGTATAAGGGTCTCAAAGTCTACTATAGTTTTAGTAGAATTCGTTTGGGTAGTTTTGTTCAATTTTTTAGATACAATCAATTTTCTACATCAAGGTATTTTAGTCATCGGCCATGGCTGAAAGCAGTGATGTATTTCATATGTTGGCTATTGAGGATAAGTTGGATGGTACCAACTACCCGTTCTGGGCTTATATGATGCGACATGTATTGGTTGCAAAAGGACTGTGGAACATTGTGCAGGGTGTTGAAAAACATCCTATCACACCTGCAACTGTTACAACTGCAGGTACTGACGCTGATGCAGAAGGCGTCGAAGATGATGATATTCTGCATATTCTTGTTCGTGCTTCAGTTTCTACTACACCTACTATAGAGCAAATTTGTTGGGATGGCAGAGATTCCCAGGCACATGCATTGATAGCTTTGTCTGTCAAACGTGCCATTATTCCTCACATTCACTCTTGCAGAACAACTAAGGATGCTTGGGATACACTTACCACATTGTACCAAGCTAGGAATGAGGCTCGTGTTGCTTACCTCCGAAAACATTTGGAGAGTGAGCACATGAATGAAGATGATTCTATGGACATTTTTCTAAAAAAGATCAAAGATTTGAAGGAACAATTGATTTCTCCTGATGAGGTTATACCAGATAGCTCACTTATGCAGACCGTTCTGAATGGTCTTCCTGATTCATATCAGAGTTTTGCTTCTACTCTTCGGTTGATGATGAAAGGCAATCCAAATGCCTTGTCATTTGAGGAGTTAGTCTTTTTCTATTGCAGGTAGATTCACCCATGCAAAACAGATCTATTATGCATGTTGCAGATCAAGCTTTCCTAGCTAGTGAGAAGGGCAAAGGAAAATGGAGCTCTTCAACTAGTAAGCAGAACTCTACTAATTTTGCACAATCGAAGAGGGAAAACAAAGATGAAAAGAAATCAGAAAAGCATAAATTGTTTTGCAAGTACTATAAAGGAAATGATCATATCATAAAGAACTGTCCAAAACATGCTGCAAAAGAGGCAAAGAAAAAAGAGGCTAGAATGGTTGTTGCAGGGGCCTCTACTCCAAAAATAGAGTCTGCTAATCTTGTGCACGATGAAGAATGGGCATTTACTACTGTTTGCAGTTTTGACCCATCTTCTCATGAGCAGTGCATGTCTGCAGTAGACTTAGATGTTTGGTACATTGATAGTGGAGGGACCAAACATATTACCTTGCAGCGGAGTTTCTTCTCTTCACTTGAGCCTGCCCCTACAGGGAATATTGTCTCATGCACCAATAACTTTTCTTATCATGTAATGGGAGTTGGTAAGATCATACATTAGCCAAGATTGGCTTGGTTGTGAAATTTGTTAATGATAGATGTACAGTTCATGATCTGTCAAATGATGATGTAATTATTACTTCTGGCATTTTATGTCATGGGTTGTATAAGCTCATAGACTATGAAAGATCTCTGAATGGTTCGGCATGTGCAGTATATGATTCTCAAGCTATGTGAGATGCAAAGCTTTGGCATGCATGCCATCTAAATTTTGTTAGTTTGATATGCGTGCAGAAATCTGAAATGGTGTCCTCTTTGCCCAAACTTTAGGCACCTGAAAAACATGTTTGTGAAAGCTATATTCTGGGCAAAATGCAGTCTTCCTCCTTTCCAAAAGATGGTTCAATTTGGGCTACTCAGAAATTGCAGCTTGTACATAGTGATGTCTATGGTCCTATGCAAACACCTTCTTTTGGAAATTATCTTTACTTCGTGACTTTCATCGATACTTTTTTCAGGCATGCATTGGTATATCCATTGAAGGCAAAGTCCGAAGTGTTCATGTGCTTCAAACAGTTTTTGGTTTTGGCTTAAAATCTGTCAGCATGTAAAATGGGCACCCTCTGTTCTAATCGAGGGGGGGAATATATGTCTTCTGATTTTAATGCATTTCTGGCTCAACGTGGGATAAAACACCAGTGTATAGTGCCGTATACACCTCAACAGAATGGAGTTGTTGAACAAAAGAACAGGTCACTCATGGAGATGGCGAGGTGTATGGTCAAGAGTCAGGCTTTACCGCATAGTTTCTAGCTTGAGGTTGTCATGTGTGCAGCATATGTACTTAACAGGTGTCCCACTAAAGCATTGCAGTCTATCACTCCGTATGAGGCTTGGCATGATCTCAAGCCATCTCTTGCTCATCTACATGTTTTTGGTTGTTTAGCATATGCATTAGTGCCTAAACAACATCGCAAAAAAATGGATGATAAAGCAGTAAAATGTTTTTTTGTTGGGTATAGTTGTCAAAGTAAAGGCTATCGTCTGTATCATCCACAAACTAAACACATTCTAGTTAGCCATGATGTTGTTTTTGTGGAAGATGCTATTCAACCATTGCTTTCATGTACTAAGGAGACATCTATTTGCTCCAAAGACATGTATTTTACTTTGTTGCCTCTTTTTACGGGTGGACAATCTAGTGTTGGTCCTAATGAGGCACCTTCTCAACCTTTGTAGGTTTCATGTGGTGATGCAGATCATCTCATTTCTGATGCAGATTTACATGATGCACTTGTTGATGAGAGAGCTGATATTGAGGAGGCAAAAACTATGCCAAAATGGATGGTGCAAACTTTGCGTGACAGCAAATTAGATGCACCTCTCTCGTATCGTACTTGATCAGGCTCTCATAGTGCCTCTTTTGCATTAGATTGCTATGCTATGGCTGCATCTAGTCTCTATGATAAGACTGAGCCTGTTTCGTTTTATGAAGCACAAAATTTAGAAAATTGGATGGCTGGTATTCAATCTGAATATGATGCTATAATGAAGAATGGTACTTGGTCTTTATGTGACTTAGTTCTTGGCAAGAAGGCCATTGGCACTAAGTGGGTATACAAGCTGAAGCATAAACCTGATGGTACAATTGACAGGTATAAGGCTAGGCTTGTTGCAAAGGGTCATGTGTAGGAAAGAGGCATTGATTTTGATGAAACCTTTGCTCCTACTTGCCGAATGACTACTGTTCGTAGCATCTATGCACTTGGAGCTCATCATGGTTGGAATGTACATAAGTTGGACATTAAAACAAAATTTCTGAATGGTGACCTACATGAAGAAGTGTATGTTTTTTAGCCTCAAAGTCCACCTATCTCACTACTCCATAGGTACAAGGCATGCATGCACATTTAATTGGATTGAGGGGAAGTGATTTGGGTACGGATTTTGATTCCTTTGATTTTGTATTGAGGAAGGTAGTAACCCTTATCTAATTATAGGAAACAAATCTTAAGAGAGAAGATCATGGAGCACGGGGGAAGAATACTCCTCATATGATACTTCTACTCATTTTTGAGGACGAAAATGCTAGAACCCTTGGGGTATTTATTCATATGAGATCCCAATTGAATGGTTGTGAACCATAGGCTTGATTTATCCTAAGGGGTAGAACCTTAGTTTTGGGAGAAGCTTCTCTAAGTGCCATCTTGGGGTGTATATTAGAGAAGAATCATCATTTGATTTAGGAGGCATGCAATAGGCTTGTGAAATTAAAAGGCATCTTATCACCCTTGGGAAAGTTTCCACATGAGGGAGACTTGGCAAGACACTTCACCAAACCCAAGGACATGCAACCCCTTAGCCCATAGGTATATATATATATATATATATATATATATATATATATATATATATATATATATATATATATATATATATATATATATATATATATATATATATATATGGGTGGATACATGCTCTCTCTTACCATGGTGTTGTTGTTAGATATTTTGTTTGAGTAGTTTATTGTCTTGCAGTACACTACAACATATCGGCCATATACTGAGGCTTTTATCGAGGAAATTAAACGGGCATGTTTTTGCACCGATGTCGATGTAAGTGCCGGTATAGGCCTCGGAACCAAAACGACAGTATAAGCATCGGTATAGGCACCGATATGAGCATCGGTATAAGTGTAAGAAATACCGACGCTCATATCGGCGATTGCTAGGTGTACCATCATGCATATCGATGACTACCCTAGGAGTACCATTGCTCATACTGGCAACCATATCTGTAAAATTTTTTTTTAGGGAGAGTGTGTTGTCTTCTAGTACAACAACATTACCATGATGTTGTTTAGCAAAAGACAATACACTCTGCCCAAAAAAACGAGTACATGTGATGTGTACTCTAATGGAAATCGAAATATGATTGCATAAAGCAAAATACTATCGGACACAAAAGAGATGATCAGAATGAACCATGAACCATGAACCATGTAAAAAAAAAAGTTACATATTTCATAAATGAAGCATGTACAAGAGTGTGGCAAACCACTGTCATATATGAGGCAAATACAAAATGTGGCAAAGCACTGCCATATAAGAATCAAATACAAAATTCTGGTGCACCACTGCCATATATGAGCCAAATATAAAACTGTGGCACACTACTGTCATACATATGCACAGAAGAATCAAAACATCCATATCAGCAGTCCCGCAACAAAGAACATTCATGAAATGAGATAAATTCACATGAGATTTACAAACAAGTAAAGTCCAAGTTTCTAAATTCATCACCTCATCACAGATGCTCCCATGAAACAACCGCACCACGTCCCTCTAAGTCCTCCAATAGTGCAATCAATCCATGATAATATCCATAAGCCTCCTCCGTTCGTGTTGGAGGATGACCCATTGCCAGCTCCTATAACAAATATACAAGACGTTAGATAAACATACATGACATGCTTAACACAATAAAATTCAATAAACCAAATGATACTTATAAATTCGTGACGCATTATGTCATATCTGCCACTGCCCAAATGTGACGATCCGACTGTATCTAAACGTGTGGTTACGGCATCTCACTGCTGGCGATATCGGTCAAGAGTCTGCTGTTGCTCGTTGCGAATCATATCCCACTCCTCAGCATCTGACCATACAGGCTTTGGTAAGCCTGCGTTGAAAGCATCAGGAGCTTTGGATTGTTGATGGGACATAACTTCACATGCCGTATGCAAAATCCACTATGAACTGATAAGAGGATGTCCATGTGCTGGTCGAAACTCTTGATAGATCGCCACAATGAATTCCTTCTTCATGTACATTACCTTAACAAAGACACTCTAACCATCATGTAGGCACCTTGACTTAGGGCCCTCATCCCTGGCAATGACATCAAAAACGTGGGTGTTAGACTTGCAAGGTCCATGCACAAGTGACAACAGAGACTAGCTAGCTCTCACACATCCTACAACTGCACATAGTGGTGATTCGATACACAGACACATTAAACTATCAAACCGAGAGTATGACATGGTCAAGTGCATAGAAACACATGTTTGCACATTAACCATCACTAGGACAGCAATACTTAGGACAACAATACACACTAAATTATTGATTTCTCCTAGCTCTAATATCCGAATATGGTGAATAGTGGGTGCACCTTGGTCAAAAATATCCAGGCATTTGTGAACTAAATGAAGAGAAAGAAATTTCTTATATGCAAATACATGTGCCATTACAAAAAGACTCTATCATGTGGATGGAGAGTAATTGCCAATGCAATAAGGTTCTTAGAACACAGGTTTCATAGTGCTTATTTATGTATCTCATTATCTAGATGCATGGAAGCTTTTTGTGAGAGAAAGATCAATTCATAACATCATGATTGATATTTGTCTATACTATCCAAACTCACCTCCCCAACCACCAATAGATAAGAAAAAACATGATAAGAGGAAAGGTCCTCCTATTCATTCTCCATCAAAGCATGTTTCAAAGAAAAAGCACAAAGGTGAAGGCTCCAAGATGGAAAAGCATAATAAGCAAAATTAAATGTACAATTTTCCTTATATATGATTAGCATTAGATAACAAGCCCATGTATTTCCAACATATGTTAGAAGACATTTTTTTGCTTTGTTATGTTGCGATTATGAATTCTATAAAAAAAGAATCCTCCTTAGCATTGTATTTATAAAATGATGTATTTAAGAATGATGCAATTTTATCTTGATCCTAAAGATAATATTTTTATAATTCATTTTTCTAGGTTGAAATCAATTTCTACTTCTAAATGCTGGTGTCCTTACATTTTTCTTAAATAGAGGAAGGTTTTGTGGTGTGCCTACCATTTATGAGATCAATTTATATCTTTAAGTGGTGTACCATTTATTTTTCCCTCAAATGCTATATCTTGATTTGCTTATCTGAGAACTATATTTTGTGGCATATATAAACTATTATTTTTTAAAGAAAAAAACAGAATCAATTCAAGCGAATAGAGCAATCAGAGAACTTTCAATGGCCCTAATCACTTGAATTGGTTGTTTTTGTATTGCAACCAAGATTTGCCATCTAATATGTTTCTTCCCTCAAATGCTTTATCTTCATCTATTTTTCTCTTACATACAGTATGTGGCTTGTATAAATTAATATTTTGTAAGGAAAATAGGCACGACCAATTCAAGCGAATAGAGCAATTGGAGAACTTCAAGTTGCCCTAATTGCTTGAATCCTTTGTATCTTGTATTGCATCCAAGATTTGCCATTTTAATATGCTTCTTCCCTCAAAAGCTATATCTTCATCTGTTTTTCTCTAACTTGTAGTATATGGTCCATATACGTAGCTTTTTGAGGAAAGAAAAGACATAAGCAATTCAAGGGATTAGGGCAATTGGAGAACCTCTGATGGCCCGTATTGCTTGAATTATTTGTCTTTTGTATTTCCTCCAACCATTACCATTTTTATATAGTTTGCCCCTCAAATGCTATATCTAGACTTCTTTATCACTCAAATGGAGAATAAGATCTGTTTATCCTTCATGTTTATCTATCCATATACATTAGTTTTTATCAGTGTTATTGTTTCTCTGCGACGGGATGTTGGGCAAAATGAAGGATTTACTTGTAATAAGTATGGTGCTGCTTGCCAATGCACCCGCAAAGTAGGATGTTTCTCTAGAAATTTTCTTCTCCATACGCTGTGCAGCTTCAAATTCTTCTTGAGTATAATTGAATGTGTCATCTTTGAAGTGCAACTGCTTCTCTAGACTTCTCTGTGTGATCTTTTTTATGTATTGCCTTGTTTTCTCTTTCACTAATCCGTACGGAATGTTGAAAGGCTTCATTATGGTATCCAAGTCTTTGCCCTTTATTTTTGCTTCCTTCATTACTTTGATCACTTCATTTTCAAAATTCTCTGTCAATCGGGACACCAATAGTGCCCGTTCCTTCTGACCTATTTCTACAGTATATGGCATTGGATGATCATCACATGGTTCTGCCATCTTCTCTTTAATTGGAGAATTATAGATCGGGGGAGATAGAGGACGTACCTCTACCTCGTCAGTAGGATTCTCTTGTCTTGGATCTACTGGTGTCCCGATGGATACTTTCTCTTTTGCTTTGGTTTCTAATTGTGCAAGGCGCTCAGTCTTCTCTTTAACTTCTTGCATGGCTTCCCTGAGTGCTTCTTTGGTTGCAAGCAGCTCATTACCAATTTTTGCTACGTGATCCATGTTTTCACTATAACTCACTACAAGTTTTCCGTTGGTAGTGTTCAGCTGTTTCTTAAGTTCATTGGTGTCGTTAACATACCTACGCTCCCATTCTTCTCGTAGGGCTTGCTCTTGTTTCAGTAGATCTACATATTTCTCAATCTGATCTTTCAATTCCTTCTGGTCAGTGACTGATGTTTCTGGTTTTTCTATAGGTTGATCATACAGTAATGCCTTCATCAGTTCTTTATTTCTGTTTTGTAAGTATCATTCTCCTCCATATACATCTTAAGTTGTGTTTCGAGCAGATTGCTTCTAGCTTTCATTCTCTCCTTGTCTGCTTCACTAGCTTCATGCTATCTTTGTAATTCCGCAAGTTGTGTCTGGAGCTGATGATGCTATTTCATCAAGGTATTGCATTGTTCTTTAACTACAATTATCTCTGTTTCCTTGACTGAAATCT
This sequence comes from Ceratopteris richardii, assembly GCA_020310875.1. Taxonomy (NCBI): domain Eukaryota; kingdom Viridiplantae; phylum Streptophyta; class Polypodiopsida; order Polypodiales; family Pteridaceae; genus Ceratopteris; species Ceratopteris richardii. Next base: position 45,878,479 of record CM035437.1, on the reverse strand, counting down.
CTTATTGGGCCTGAATGAGTTTTGCGGACAATTGCTCACTCATGACTTGAAATTGATTCTTCTCCCTCATGGCCTTGTCGTAATCTGCATCTGTTTCCATCATTTGTTGTTGCGTGTCAATGGCCGTTTGTATCATTTGCTTGACCACAGGTTTTCATTGAGTAATATCAACATTCAGCCATGTGGTAGGGATGCTAGGTTCTTCGCCCGTGGTAATGTCTTTCCCCTATACCACATGTAGCGTAGTATCATGGGGCTGCCTAATGTGGAGTTGTATCCGTGGCTCAGCCTCCCTGTGGTCAATCTTGCCTTGTGGTGTATCATTCGGTACTTCAATCACAATTGGGTCCTTATTTTGAGGGAAAATGTCTTCTCTATCCATGCATGTTTGTACTTCTTCCTTTACAAGTGGCACCGCATTTTTAGTTGTTATTCGAGCTTCCTTGATGCTGATCTTGGAGGTATCATTCAATTGAATAACGTGCACTGGTTCAGTGGGTGCTTCTTGGTTCCTTTCCTTTGACTGTTGATTGTCCGGTGTGACCTCTACCTGATTTATCTTTGTCCATTCCTCATTGTTCATTTATGTTCTTATGTCAGTGTCCAATGTGTCTTTTTCAGGGCTAGATTCCTCATTAGAGCTCGAATCTTCCAAGCCCAGTTCTTTATATCTGGCAGCTTGTTCTGGGGTCTGTTCCTTATTCTTTTGTTGCTTGGCTTTTCTTGCTTGTTTGTATTGATGACCTTGAACATTCAAATTCACTTGTTCTTGCATATACATGTGCGTCTCTTCTAGAGCTACCGAGAGGTCCCTTTTTGTGATCGGTTGCTGTGTCAAAGCAATTTTGGGCAATGTGTGGGTCCTCTTTGATTGTGGTGTCTCTTGAGCTTCTTCCTCTCTAGTGTGTTTAGTCCCTCTCATGGGTTTCTTTGAACTGGTTCCCACTTCTTCAATAGAGACGACTGTTTTCTTTTTCTTTGGTACCGTTGCAGACTTTGCATATTTTGCAATCTCCATTGAAGTTGGCATTAAGAGTAGGCACTCCTTCATTTCAAGTTCCTTGTAAATCAGCAATGTCAATGCAGAACTTCCATTTAAGAACTTTTTCTGACCCCACTTTTTCTTTGCTTCAAATAGACGGTCTTGAATATATGGAGTCATGTTTACTTGACTTCCCACTTGTCTCATAGCATGTGAGAGTAATTGCACTATGATTTTCTGGGGTGCTGTATATCTATGCATACTAGGGAAACAAAAATGTGGATGCACTAAACGAACTGAGTCTTCAATATCTGTTCTGTTGATTTCCAAAAAGGTTCTCTTTTTCGGATCGTGACATTCATCCTTGACATTGGTGAGGCCATCTTGATTCCATCCAAAAGCTCTGTTGATTAGCTCATGAGTGAATTGAATTGTTTTCCATGTACCAATTTTGTCGAGTACTCTCGCCTCTGGGACTGATGGCTTATTCGGTGCCGACTGGAGTGTATTCGTCACTTGTGTACATCTCTGAAAATCAGGAAGGTATATTGGAAGTCTCAAGAATGCATCGATTCCTACTTGTGTCCAGACATCTGTCATGCGCGGTAATCCTTGTATGATAGTCTTGAAATCTTGTGACATGATAGGAAAGTAGTGATCCCTATCCATGATGGTTGCCATAAAAAGAAGTTCGGACACTGGTTGATCATCAAGAAACCAATGACCTCTTGCTTTCGTGATTGACTCCAAGGGAAGAAGAAGGATCTCTTCCTCTTGCGTAGCCTCGGAATTGGATGATGCCATCTGCACTCAATATATACTAGAAATCAGTGGCAAGATGGTATCAAGAATCATCTTTCACTTATCCTCATTGAATTTGGCAACTCTCCGAGTGGATTGTGTCGTCCCTTCCCCATGGGTGTGAGAAAGGTAATACTTGGGATTTTCCTTTTCATACTTATTTATATATTTTTTGTTTATGTCTGAGAGAAAACAGAAAAGTTAGTTCATAGCCGAAGCGATTATTGAATTATATGTTTTTTTCTTTTGGATTATTTTACAAGTGCTCTCCTATTCCCCAAGAGGGAAATGTGCTTCACTATCCTGAAGTAGAAGAAGAATGTGCCAAATGCTTGGCCTTGTAATGTGGCCCTATCATGCATACTCTGGATTCTTGTGACTCCAAATGTGTGCAACTCGAATATGTGTACAGATTGTCCTACCTGTCGACATCCAAATTTGCTTTACTCCATTGGGACAGACTGTATTCCCAACATTCCTGGTGAATGTAGTGCTTCTCATGTTGTGCTTTTGCTTCGTCTGCCATTCGAATCTTTGAATGAATTTTGTTGCATGGCGGGGTTCTTGCTCTATCCCGTAGTGGTTTATCTTCTGTCGTCTTGCCTTTAGATCATACTGATTCGCCTTGTGCCTTGGCTTGTCCTTTTTTATGTTTGTCATTTGAGCACATGACTTGGGAATCCATATTTGCGTTTGGGTTGGCTGGGCGGCTATCACCTTCTTCGGAATCCATACTCTAGCACTTCTTTGTGGAACTGGGTGTCCAACGTGACTTGCATTTTTATTCTGTTGTTGTTTTCGAGGTCGATAGTGGTTCATTTGTTGAAGATATGCTGCCACTTGATCCTTCCTTATCCAAGCCTGTCTAGTGTAAGGAATAGGGCATATTTCAACGTGTGTAGGTTCGTAACAGTCTTGCTGACTTGTCTCTCTTGTGCTTGGTTCCTCACTAGGGCTAGTATTGGATAGAACACTAATCATGTGATTGACTGGATTAGAAGATTGTGTGCAAGAGAGATTTGGTACATTCTCACATGAAGTACTCGATGATGGGGTTTCCCTAGTGTGAGTGATCATACATTCATCGGTGTGTTTGTTTGAGTGAGTTCTCGGTTCTATACATTTGGTTTTGATCGGTCGTTCATCTAACATGTTGAACACCTCATGATGTCCTATCTTGGCTGAGATGTATCCTAGGGCTAATTGAATAGTCACTTCATATTCGTATATCCAGTCTTGACCTAACACGAGCTCCTCTAATAAGTCCTGATCGTGGCATACTAAGAGTTTCTGTTCCATTGTGTTGTTTTCGAGATGTAGAGGTAAGGTAATCTCTCCTATACATTTGATAATTTTTCCTCCTATTCCAATCAGTTGTGCCTTAGAGGGCCGTAGTATCTCCTTTAGTTTCTGGGTCAATGAAAATTTGATACAGCTTATAGCAGCTCCTGTGTCAATGAGAGCATCCACCAAGTGGTATTCCTTTGTTCCAGCACCCAAATTCAAATAAGGTTGCGTCGTTTGCTGTCCTAGGTTTTCAGTGGCTCTAAAGTTAGCCATTGGGATGAGTTCTTCTATTGTCGATATCTCTCATCTCTCTCTCTCATCCACTCCTTTCGTTTCCTGATTCGCTCTAGTGCTTCTTGTCTAGCTTCTTCTCATATTCTTTCTTCCTCTATGCACCTATTTTTACCCATTACTAGTCGTGACATTATCTCTTCTGTCAATGGCTCTAAATTTTTTTTCACTCGACATCCACTGATATAGTTTGGTAATACTTCTCCATCTAGGGTTGCTAAGCTTACGGCTCCGCTGGTAGAAATACGATTGATGATCAATGGGCCATATCCTCTTTTTTGCAATTTTTTTGCATGTTGCTTCAAAGTGTAGACCAAATCTAGATCTCCTTCCTTCAAATTTTTATCTTTAATATGAGCATCAAAATATGCCTTCTATCGCCTTTTAGCAGCATAAATCCCTGCTATCGCTTGTAACCTAGTTTCATGTAACTTTTCTATTTGATCCAATTGAGCTGATAGTTCATGTCCAGTCCACTCGTAAGTTGTTGCTACTCTGAGAGTGGGTATTAAGAAATCAATTGGCAAGATAGCATTATGTTCGTACAACAAGTTAAAAGGAGTAGTACCTATGGCCGTTTTGTACGCTACTCGAAATGCCCATAAATCATGATGTAATTGTTTATTCCAATCAGATCTTCCATTGTTGATAGTTTTCGTGAGAACTGTACATAAGATTTTATTTGAACTTTCAGCCTGTCCATTGGCTTGTGGGTGATATGGAGCTGATTTCTTATGGATTACTAAGAATTCATTCAGTAGTGCTTCTATCACTTCATTCACAAAGTGTGTGTCTCTATCACTCACAATTTCTATAGGCAATCCAAATCTAGTGAATACGTTCTCAAAGAGAAACTTGTCCGTAGTCCTTGCATCGTTTTTCTTGGTTGCTTTGGCTTCAACCCACTTGGTCAAATAGTCTGTGGCTACGATTATGTACTCAGCATGGGATCCTTTAGCTGGTCGGCTAATAGGTCCTATGAAGTCTATCCCCCATTTAGTAAAGGCTCTGGCACTCATCATGGGTTTCAGTGGCATTTCATCTCTTCTAATTGGATATTTCGTTCGTTGACAGGTATCACATCGTTGAACATATGTGGCTGCATCTTGATGTAGAGTTGGCAACCACATTCCTGCAAAAAGAATCATTTTTGCAATTTTATCTGCAGAAAAATGTCCTCCTGCAGCTCCTGTATGTGCCATCTCTAGAACAGCAAGATACTCGTCTTCATGAATGCACATTCGTAAATGATTGTCTCTTCCTCGCTTAAAGAGTTCTTTTCCTATGAGAGCATATTCCTTGCTTTGTTCTGTGAGTGCACGTTTCCTTGCTAGAGTGGCTCCTTTTGGGTATTCTTGGGTCTTCAAGAATTTTACCAGAGGCATGCTCCATCTTGGTGCTACTGTGGAGTAGCATAACATAGAGTTCTCTTCTGGATTCTGTTCTTGACAAGTTGGGAAGGCTGATACATAGTTATGTGTATCCCTCTGCATGGTTTGCCAATATATGCCTAATCTCTTCAGAGTTTGCCATTTTTCATTCGCATTTAAATGAGTTTTCCATTGATTTACATGTGCCTTTTGAAGCCACATTTCTTGTTCCTCTTCTTCCACGCATCTCATGAGTAATCCACTTGAGTCTTGATGATATAAGCTCACAGCAATGATATGAAGGTTTTTAGTCTTCCATAGATTTTGGTTTCGGTTTGGTATGATCCTATGTTTAGGTCCATATGTGAGTATAGGGATCAATTTTTCTACCCATTGGGGACATTCTTCGATATTAAAAAGGTAAGTATCTGGCAAATCATCCGGTACTCCTGTGGGGGGTTCCCCATGTGTCATTCTTGATAGGTGATCTGCTCTGATGTGTGTATTCCCTTTCTTGACTACTACTTCAAAATCAAATTCCATTAACAATAGAAACCATCGTACTAATCGTCCCGTATTACAAGGCTTATTGACTAAGTACAGTAGAGCTTGATGATTGATGAAGAATTTGAATTTGTTTGCCAATAAGTAGTGTCGAAATTTCTTCACTACGTACACCATCCCTAGGCCTTCTCTCTCAGTTGTGGTATAATTGCGCTCCGCTTGATTTAATTGTCTACTGGCATAGGCTATAGGGTGGTCTAACTTCCTTGTGTCCTCGGGTTGAGCTAAGATGCAACCAATGGCAAACTTCAAAGCATCCACGTGAATGTGAAATGGTTTGTTCCAATTAGGTACTCGCAAGATTGGCGCTGAATCAATCGACTCTTCAATTCGTTAAAGGCCTTTTCACATTCTTCTGTCCAATTAAACTGAGATAATAATGCTTAAAGAGGTCTAGCAATTATGGCATACATGTGTATAAATCTTCGGTAGTATCCGCAATGTCCCATAAATGCTTGTACTTCCTTAGGAGTCTTTGGTCTCGGCAAATCGAGAATCACTTTGATTTTGTCTTCATATGTGGAAATTCCGTTTTTCGAGACAATGTGTCCTTCCATTCTTTTTCGATTACTTCTCCTTCTTCCACCTCTTGAAGAACTACCACGTATAGACTAACGTCATATCCTTCCTCGTCAATGCATTCATTCATGGTTATCACTTCTTCATTTACACACACATCTAGAGTAGCTAAAATCTCCATCCAACCATGAGGTTCGAATTCTTCATCTAGGAATATTTGAGGCATGTAAGCTGGATCTTGTACAGACCTAGCAATTCCTTGCCTTTGTTGCCATCCTTTCCTTCTATCCTCTTCCTTTTTCGCAGTTTAGCATATCCATAGATGAGTGTCTTCGTTCATCCACGATTGGTCACTTGAACCTATACTGTGAATAGATTGATTGTCTTCCTCTTTATGAATCAGATTCCATTGCAATGGGGGAACATCTTGATATGTGTATGTGTGGAGATTTATTCTTGTTGTGGTTCCTTCATGCTGTAAGTATACCGCGTCTTTTCCCCAATCTTGCATGACCTTTAGCTGTCTCATGAAGGGTCTTCCAAGTATCATCTCATAATTGCTGGCCCTTTCAAATTGACAGATCGCTAAGGTGTGCTCGAATTCAACTCCGCAGGTAGTAAAAGTTACTCTTTCTAATAATCCCAAGGGTCGTTCAATGTGTCCATCTGCCATTTGTATCTTCATGCGTGTTGGTCTTAAAGCTGGTTTTCCCCATTTCTCCCAGATTTCCTTAGTAGTGATTCCTACTCCAGCTCCAGAATCTAAGATTGCTTTAGTGGTGTAACCCCTATAGGTAATTGGAAGGCATGTGTTTCCTTCATCTCCCTCACTAAAATCTCCAACCTTATCGACTGGGATTTTGACTGTGGTCACTTCATCAAGCATCTCCTTCTCTTCTGACTTGATCTCCAATTGGTTGGTTAACTTTTCCTTCAAATGTGGTTTTATCTTTAAAAGTTCTTCCAATGTCAGAGTACAAGGGATTTTTACCTTTCTAAGATGTTTAATAATGTCGCAGATGTTTGAATTGAGGGGTTCTGCTCTTTTTTCTTATTGAGGGAATGCAGTATAATTCTGAATTATGTTCGTACTCCCCTATGTAATTTGGCAAAACCTTCACACTGTCACCCTCCTTGTCGCTCTTGTCAAATTGTACTAATCCTTCTGAATTCAGTTCAGGTATTGAGTCTTCCAGTTCACCTTCTACTTCTAGCTCCTCAAAGGGTGGTTCAATTCCTTCCACTTTCTTCCATCTATTGATATATTTAGGTAGTGATGTGTGTGAACACTCTAGGACCGCCGGGGCACTTTTTTCCCTCTTTAGGAGGTTTTTTTCACCCGGCTTGTATATACGCCTATTGCCCTAATGGGCTACTTATCTTTGTACATTCTCTAGTAATACATTCAGTCTTGTGTGTTGTGCTCCAAGCTTCTTCCTCTTCCTTGTGCTGTTCGCGTGCTTCCGTAGACGTCTAACTCCAACAATTGGTATCAGAGCAGGTCGTTGATTCTTCTAGGGCGCCGTCGACACTCCTCCGTTTACAATCTCAGATTCGCACAAAATTTGGTGAGCATACTCAGCGTGTTTTCGAGATCAAAACAGCTTCGTTCTGTGGTGCCGAAATCGCAATCTGAGCTCGTTTCGGCCTCCGAACGCACTATTGTAGTGCTTGTGCAGGCTATTTCGTCCTTTTGCGCCAAAGGTATATACCAGTTTCTGTTCGCCAGTTTAAGCGTCTCGAAGTCTGCTACAGGTCTAGCAGAACTCGTCTGGGCAGTTCTGTTCAACTTTTTGAGATACAGTCAATTTTTTGCATCAAGGTATTTTAGTCACCGGCCATGGCTGAAAGCAGTGATGTATTCCGTATGTTGGCTGTTGAGGATAAGTTGGATGGTACCAACTACCCATTATGGGCTTATATGATGCGACATGTACTCGTTGCAAAAGGATTGTGGAACATTGTGCAGGGTGTTGAAAGACGTCCTGTTACACCTGTAATGACAGGTACTGCAAATACAGGTGTTGGAGCTGATGAAGATGGTGTCGAAGATGATATTCCGCAGATTCCTGTTCGTGCTGCTGTTTCAGTTGCACCTACTGCAGAGCAGATTCGTTGGGATGGCAGAGATGCCCAGGCACATGCATTGATAGCTTTGTCTGTCAAACGTGCCATTATTCCTCACATTCGCTCTTGCAGAACAGCAAAGGATGCTTGGGATACACTTACCACTTTGTACCAGGCTAGGAATGAGGCTCGTGTTGCTTACCTCCGAAAACAGTTGGAGAGTGAGCACATGAATGAAGGTGATTCGATGGACAGTTTTCTTACAAAGATCAAAGACCTGAAGGAACAATTGATTTCTGCTGATGAGGTTATACCAGATAGCTCACTTGTGCAGACCGTTCTGAATGGCCTTCCTGATTCATATCAGAGTTTTGCCTCTACTCTTCGATTGATGATGAAAGGCAATCCGAATGCCTTGTCATTTGAGGAATTAGTCTCTGTTCTGTTGCAGGAAGATCAGTCCAGGCAGAACAGGTCCATTATGCGTGTTGCAGATCAAGCTTTCCTGGCTAGTCAGAAGGGCAAAGGAAAATGGAGCTCTTCTACTAGTAAGCAGAAATCTGCAAATGGTGCACAATCGAAGAACCAGGATAAAGATGAGAAGAAATCAGAAAAGCAGAAATTGTTCTGCAAGTACTGTAAAGGAAATTATCACATTATAAAGAACTGTCCAAAAGTGGCTGCTAAAGAGGCAAAGAAGAAAGAGGCTAGAATGGTTGTTGCAGAGGCCTCTACACCAAAAACAGAGTCTGCAAATCTTGTGCAGGAAGAAGAATGGGCGTTTACTACTGTTTGCAGTTTTGACCCATCTTCTCATGATCAGTGCATGTCTGCAGTAGACTCAGATGTTTGGTACTTTGACAGTGGGGCAACCAAACATATTACCTCGCAGCGCAGTTTCTTCTCTTCACTCGAGCCTGCCCCTACAGGGAATACTGTCACATGCGCCAATAACTCCTCTTATCCTGTTATGGGAGTTGGTAAGATCATTCTGACTACTGCTGATGGTAGTTCTTTCACTTTGTCAGATGCTTTATTTGTGCCAGGGATCAAAAAGAACCTGTTATCAGTTTCTGCATTAGCCAAGATTGGCTTGGTTGTGAAATTCGTTGATGACAGGTGTACAGTCCATGATCTCTCAAATGGCGATGTGATTATTGCTTCTGGCATTTTATGTCGTGGGTTGTATAAGCTCATAGACTATGAAAAATCTGTGAATGATTCGGCATGTGCAGTTCATGATTCTCAGGCTATGTCAGATGCAAAGCTTTGGCATGCACGCTTTGGTCATCTGAATTTTGCTAGTTTGTTACGCCTGCAGAAATCTGAAATGGTGTCCTCTTTGCCCAAACTTGAGGCACCTGGAAAACATGTTTGTGAAGGCTGTATTTTGGGCAAAATGCAGCGTTCTTCCTTTCCAAAAGATGGTTCAGTTCGGGCTATGCAGAAATTGCAGCTTGTACATAGTGATGTCTGTGGTCCTATGCAGACACCCTCTTTTGGAAATTACCTTTACTTCGTGGCTTTCATTGATGATTTTTCCAGGCATGCATGGGTATATCCACTCAAAGCAAAGTCCGAAGTGTTCATGTGCTTCAAACAATTTTTGGTTTTGGCTGAAAATCTGTCAGCATGTAAAATGGGCACCCTTCGTTCTGATCGAGGGGGGGAATATATGTCTTCAGATTTTAATGCATTTCTGGCTGAACGTGGGATAAAACACCAGTGTACAGTGCCGTATACACCTCAACAAAATGGAGTTGCTGAACGAAAGAACAGGTCACTCATGGAGATGGCGAGGTGCATGGTCAAAAGTCAGGCTTTACCACATAGTTTCTGGCTTGAGGCTGTCATGTGTGCAGCATATGTACTGAACAGGTGTCCCACCAAAGCGTTGCAGTCTATCACTCCATATGAGGCTTGGCATGACCGCAAGCCATCTGTTGCTCATCTGCGTGTTTTTGGTTGTCTGGCATATGCATTAGTGCCTGAACAACATCGCAGAAAATTGGATGATAAGGCAGTAAAATGTATTTTTGTTGGGTACAGTTCTGAAAGTAAAGGCTATCGTCTGTATCATCCACAGACTAAACGCATTCTGGTTAGCCGTGATGTTGTCTTTGTGGAAGATGCTATTCAGCCATTGCTTTCATGTACTAAGGAGACATCTGTTAGCTCCAAAGACATGTATGATACTTTGATGCCTCTTTTTACAGGTGGACAGGCTAGCGCTGGTCCTAATGAGGCAACTTCTCAGCCTTTGCAGGTTTCATATGATGATGCAGATCATGCCATTTCTGATGCAGATTTACATGATGCACTTGTTGATGAGAGAACTGATATTGAACAGGCAAAAACTATGCCAAAATGGCTGGTGCAGACTTTGCGTGACAGCAAATTAGATGCACCTTTGTCATATCGTACTCGTTCAGGCTCTCATAGTACCTCCTTTGCATCAGATTGCTATGCTATGGCTGCATCTAGTCTCTGTGATGAGAATGAGCCTGTTTCTTTTGATGAAGCACAAAATTCAGAAAATTGGATGGCTGCTATGCAATCTGAATATGATGCTATAATGAAGAATGGTACATGGTCTTTATGTGACTTGCCTCCTGGCAAGAAGGCCATTGGCACTAAGTGGGTATACAAGCTGAAGCGTAAACCTGATGGTACAGTTGACAGGTATAAGGCTAGGCTTGTTGCAAAGGGTTATGCGCAGGAAAGAGGCATTGATTTTGATTAGACCTTTGCACCTACATGCCGTATGACTACTGTTCGGAGCATTTGTGCACTTGCAGCCCATCATGGTTGGAATGTACATCAGTTGGACATTAAAACAGCATTTCTGAATGGTGACTTGCATGAAGAAGTGTATGTTTTTCAGCCCCGTGGCTTTGTGCAGAAAGGGCATGAAAACCAGGTGTGCAGGTTAAAGAAGGCGTTATATGGTTTAAAGCAAGCACCACGTGCTTGGTATGAGAAAATACATGCCTATCTGATTGCACATGGTTTTGAGAACAGTCCAACTGAAAGCACCTTATATGTTAAGCGTGCTAATGATGTACTTTTGATCATTGTTGTCTATGTAGACGACATGCTGCTCACTGGTCCTCTTGAGAAGCATATTGCTGATTTCAAGGCTGATTTGCATGCCTCATTTGAGATGTCTGATTTGGGGCATTTGCATCACTATTTGGGCATTCAGTTTATGCAAGTTGATGGTGGAATGGCTTTGTGTCAAACGAAATATATTGACACATTATTGCAGCGTTTTGGCCTTGAAGACTGTAAGCCTATTGCCACTCCTATGGAGACAGGTTTACGATTGAGTCTTCATGATGCTGGAGATGCATTTGATGCTGTTCTCTATCAGCAGGCTGTTGGATGCTTGATTTACTTATGCATTACTCGGCCAGATATTCAGTTTGTTGTCTCACAGATGAGCAGGTTTATGCATTGCCCAGGAGTCACGCATTGGAAAGCGGTTAAGCGCATCTTTCGCTACTTGAGTGGTACTCGGCTACTTGGGTTGTTTTATCCCAAGGGGGGATCACTACCGCCAGATTTGCATGCTTTTTCTGACTCAGATTGGGCTGGTTGCTATGACACTCGTGTGTCCACGAGTGGTTTTTGCTTCATGCTTGGTAGCTCATGTATATCTTGGTTGAGCAAGAAGCAGCCTACTGTGGCCACTTCCAGTGGTGAGGCTGAGTATAGGGCAGCTTTCACAGCAACTGTTGAGTGTGTGTGGCTCAGACGCCTTATGGCTGATTTGGGTGTTGGCCAGTCTTCTGCCACCACCATCTTCACTGACAGTCAGAGCGCATTGGCAGTTGCGAGGAACCCTGTGTTCCATGCTCGCACTAAGCACATTGAGGTGCATTATCACTATGTCAGGGAGAGGTTCTCTGCTGGGGAGATCAGCTTGGCATATGTGCCCACGCAGGAGAACATTGCAGACCTTTTCACGAAGGCTCTGCCTAGGGAGAAGTTTGAAGCTTTCCGCAAAGCTTTGGGCTTACTTCCTTTTGTGGAGTGATTTCCACATAGCTCGGCACTTCCTTATACATGAGTGCCAGCTCCTTGTTCACCGCATCACTCCCAGGGGGGATTTGTTGATATATTTAGGTAGTGATGTGTGTGAACACTCTAGGACCGCCGGGGCACTTTTTTCCCTCTTTAGGAGGTTTTTTTCCCCCGGCTTGTATATACGCCTATTGCCCTAATGGGCTACTTATCTTTGTACATTCTCTAGTAATACATTCAGTCTTGTGTGTTGTGCTCCAAGCTTCTTCCTCTTCCTTGTGCTGTTCGCGTGCTTCCGCAGACGTCTAACTCCAACACCATCTATCTTCTTGGACTCTTGTCCACAAATCTTTAGGCTGTTCCCCATCTACTTCGGGGACAATGGATCCTTCTCTTTTATTTTCGCAGTAATTTCCATCACGTGTCTCACCTTCTTTGCCTTTCTCGAGATCATTAGGGATGACACAGGAATTCGGTAGTTGAAGAGCAGGTTTTTCTAGGGTTTGTTGAGCTACTTCGATCAATTTTTTGCATATCTCCAACCTCTCTCTCTCTAAGTCACCTCTAGGATATTCTTTTTCATGTTGTTCAATGGTTGGTCCTGCTCTTATTCGTGCCTGGTATGCCTGAATCCACATGGCTAACTCTTCCGGCATGGGATCTGCTAAAATTGATCCTACCTCTTCTTTTTTATACTTTCCTTTCTGATTTTCTCCTTCAAGTTTCTGTTTTTCTTTTTGATCTTGCTCATTCTTTTCCTTCTCCTCCTGTTGTTGTAAGTTCCTTTCCTTTATCCTGTCTCCCCTGAAGATTCTATCACTTCTATCACATTGATCTGCACGTTCGAGTTAACTTTGTTGGGGTTCTTGGGGCAATATCTGAAAAGGTGTTCTTTACCACAATCACTACAGTATCCTTCCCACACTCGCTGTGGTGGTGGTGGGTTTGGTAATGTACACTCTCTGATATAATGGTCACCTCCGCATCTGTAACATGGTCCTCTAGGTACAGGTGGTCTATTCATAGGTCGGGGGGGTATGGGCACTCTGGGAGTAGTATACATCAATGACACATAATCCTGATCATATCCATAAAAACTATCTGGTACTTCCAAGCCATATGTATATGGTTCGTACATTTGTCCATATTCTATTATAGAGCTCTCATAAGCAGAATAATCTCCTGGATTATGGTCATAAGATGGATCATATGATTCGTTATTAGTCAAAGGTGTGGCTGGAACTATTGCTCTCTCCGGATTCTCTTTCTGTCGAGCTACTTTCACTGAGACAACATTTTGAGGGTGGGGTGGTTGTTGCCCTAACATTGGTTGTGGTTGAGTGTAACCTTGATAAGCATAAGGTCGTGGTACGGGTGTCTGCTCTTGATATGTGGGATATCTAAAGGCTTCTCCTCCTTGATCTCTCTGAGGGTATCCATAAGGTCTCATGAGAGGTTGTACCGGTCTTGATTGCCTATTGTAAGGACAATTTTCTGTGCTGTGATTTGTGTATTTTTGTTCTATGCTGCAATATTGTAGAGGGCCTGAGACGGGTGGTCTAGTGTAAGCATAAGCAGGTGGTTGGACTATTCCCCTAGTGCACATATGAGAAGGATGATCACCTCCACAATGCATACATCTTCTAAGCATGGGTACTCTCATTGGGTTGTTGGGGTAGTTCCTCTGTCCTTGAACGTTCAGTTTCTTTGCTACAAGGTCGGCTATTTCATCTACATTGTTCTTTGTGTTTGATGTGCTGCTAGCGGAATCTTCACTTTTCACGCTACCTTGGGGTATTTTCAGATCTTCTGCTAGATTGTCCTCTAGGTCAATACATTCCTTCATACACTCTTGCAAAGTTTGAACTATTTTCACATATACCAGAGATCTTAATGATCCATTCACTAACCCTTCCAAAAACAATGACACCATTTTGTTTTGAGTGGGTCTCTCTTCCACTGGACATCTATCCACATATTGCTTGAATCTTCTTGCAGCCAATCTCACTGATTCTGTAGGAGCTTGCTTAAAACTATGGATCAATGAGGAAGAGTTGTCTTTAATCCCTGATTTGGTGAATTCTTCAATTAATTCTGGATAGACTTGTTCCATGTTTTGAAAATTGTTAGAATCTAATGGCTGGAACCAAGCTAGAGCTGTGTCTGTCAAAGTTAGACCAAAGGATTCATATTGGATCAAGAAATCTTCCACTTGTTCGGCTCTGATTACTTGATTAAATTAAGCTATATTATTGTATGGTTCACTAGAGCCATCATAATGGTTTCTCATGCATTTAGCAACTTGAATTGGTCTTAATCTTCTTCCTGCTTCAGGTGGTCTAGGCATCACAGGGAAAACTGGTCTTCCTACGGGTATACCAGGTCCTCTTACTATAGGGGGTCTATCTGGGACCGGGATTCTATTCCTTGGTTCAACAGGTGGTTGAGGCCGATAGTTAGGGTTATTGGCCGGCATAGCAAATTGCACATGTGGTCTGACAGGTATATGCGTTTGTTGTGTTTGTCCAGAATGTTGATATGAATTATCCTCGAAAGTTCCTTGGGGGTTTTGTGAAGTAGTGGCTTGATCCCTAGGAGGAAACACTGGAATGTTCTGATATTTCAACCCTGCTCTTTCTAAGTCCGTTAGGGGCGAGTACCTCCTTTGATTTTTGTCCAAATATGTGATGATGGTTCAAAATTTTAGAGTAATTTTGGTTGGAAAAAGACTAAGAGTGAATCCACAACTCACGATACTTGACCCAAAAAAGTCCACGATACACGATATTTCACCCAAAAAGAGTATGTCATGATACTTGATATCTGACACTTGGAAATGCCACGATACTCGATATTTGAGCAAGACGATACACGATATTTGACCACTTGACTGGGCACGATACACAATATTTGAGGAAACACGATACTTGAAGAATACGATACTCGATACTTGACACTAAAGGTCACGATACACGATATTGGGTAGGTATCGCGAGAAAAATCACGATACACGACACTTGGAAATGCCACGATACTCGATATTCGATATCTGTCAAAAATCATTTTTGGATCTCTCCGATACTCGATACTTCACATGTATCGCGAGAAATTTCCGACGATACTCGATACCCACCAAGTATCGCGAAAGCTTCCTCCATGATACACGATATGCCATAGGTATCGTGATCGAAATTTCACGATAGACAATACTCGACAGGTATCGCTATCAGAAATGGACGATAGACAATATGTGACATGTATCACCAAACCCAATCCAATGATACCCGATACTTGCTAGGTATCGTGAAAAGACTTCAACGATACACGATATTCGACAACTTTGCAAGTATCGCGATACTCGACCACAAGAGTTCACGATACTCAAGTATCGCGATACCTCAACCGCGGGAGAACATGATACTTGGCCTTTCTTTCAATTTTTTAGCTTATGACTTTTGATTTTAAGTACATACACATGTTCTTAGAGTGCACCTACCCTCTCCCCTCAGTCTGTATCACAAAAAGAACCTCTTCACCCCTTAACTGAGCTTTCACGATACTTGTCGCAGATCATCCTACTGCAATGTTTAATTTATTTGGCAATGCTGAGTGAATGATGAATGTGCTTACCTTGGGGACTCTCTTTCGAATCTCCAAAGACTCTTACTCGCCCTGGGCAGCTCAAAAGCCCTGATCTCAGCTCACGATACTCGGCAGATGGCTCTCACAATACTTGCTTTGCAAACAAGTAACTTGAAGAAGACACTTTTTTGGCTTTTATACTTTTTGAGAAATTCTCCTAACTACAAAGACTTAACCAGACTAAGGTTGATGGCTACTTGAACTTCCTAATCTACTCCCTTCCTCCTCCTACTCTACTCACTCCACTCACTTCCCTAGACTATCAACTCACTACACACACTCCAAGAGTGAGAAGTAGTAAGTGCGGATGAGTGTGACTTACCAAAGAAGAGAAATTCACAACTCCTCTACTCACTTCAATGCGAAAAGCTACTTACCATCACACGAATGCCTCAGTTTGATTCGACTCTCCCCGGCAACGGCGCCAAAAGCGTGTGTACCTAAGGACAAACCTAGGGACTTGTAGAGAAAGAGACTATACCTCGATCCCCCTCAAGTGCATATAGTGGGGATTCACGCTTTATTTATCAATCTGAGGAGTATCAAAACCTAGCCCAGTGTATGAGCACATGCATTCACGTAATGATCAATACAAATGAGCTTCCCAAAGAGTGCAAACAAGACCAAACCTATTCCAAACAAGTGTCAACTGTCAGTTATGGTGTCACGATACTTGGAGCAGCAGCCAACAGTAAATTGAACTTTTCTCTTGACTCTAAACTCCGAATATAGCAAATAGCATATGCATTTCGAAGCTCTCGAGAAGACGTATCCAATCGTGGTATTTTCACTCAATTCTAACACTTCTACTTCAAGTTATGAGCAAAATACTGAGTCACGGGAATGACCTTCCTACACTTCACACACACCTTAACAACAGCAAACAAACACCTTCATGGATAGACAACACTTCCTAACACTCTTTTCAAGCAACACACCTGCATACAACCTCACAAAGAAGATGATACAGAGAGGAGAAGACACAAATTTGAAATTCTATGCTCTTGATTCTCACAATGGCCAAAAGTCCTTACAAAGAGTCACAAATTGACTTATATACATGTGCCCTAAAAATGGTCCTTTCACACAAGAGACCGACACTTTATTCACTAAAAGGTTAATTTCCTACTAGTTTACATGGTTAAGCTACTAATCTCCATTGGTATGCATCTAGAGGACTCCTCTATTGCATTTACAAAGGAAAATATGTTACAAAATGGTTATGATACAAAAATAGAGTGTCCAAATAGAAAAATTTTAGGGTCCTTCTTTTTCTATGCCTTTTGCTCTTCTTAGCTCTGCAACACTCGTATCTATGCCTATTGCCCTAATGGGCTACTTATCTTGTACATTCTAGTGGTAATACATTTAGTATTTTGTGTTGTACTCCAAGCTTCTTCTTCTTCTTTGTGTTGTTCGCGTGCTTCTGCAGACGTCTAACTCCAACAATTGGTATCAGAGCAGGTCGCCGCTTCATCTAGGGTGTCATCGACACCTCTCCAGTTGGAGTCTCTAAATCGCACAAATTTTGGTGAGCATACTCAGCGTGTTTCCAAAATCGCGATTTGAGCTCGTTTTGGCCTCCGAACGCACTATCACAGTGCTTGTGCGAGCTATTTTGTCTTTTTGTGCCAAAGGTATATACCGGTTTCGGTATGCAAATGTAAGCGTCTCGAGGTCGTCTCGAGGTCTGCACATGGTTTTGAGAATAGTCCAACTGAGAGCACCTTATATGTTAAGCATGCTAATGATGTGGTTTTGATCATTGTTGTCTATGTTGATGACATGCTACTCATTGGTCCTATTGAGAAGCATATTGCTGATTTTAAGGCTGATTTGCATGCCTCATTTGAGATGTCTGATTTGGGGCATTTGCATCACTATTTGGGCATTCAGTTTATGCAAGTTGATGGTGGAATGGCTTTGTGTCAAATAAAATATATTGACACATTATTGCAGTGTTTTGTTCTTGAAGATTGAGTCTTCATGATGCTGGAAAGCATTTGATGTTGTCCTCTATCAAGAGGTTGTTGGATGCCTGATTTACTTATGCATTACTCAACTAGATATTCAGTTTGTTGTCTCATACATGAGCAGGTTTATGCATTGCCCAGGTATCAAGCATTAGCAGGCGGTTAAGCGCATCTTTCGCTACTTGAGTGGTACTCGGCTACTTGAGTTGTTTTATCCCAAGGGGGGATCACTACCGCCAGATTTGCATGCTTTTTCTGACTCAGACTAGACCAGCTTCTATGACACTCGTGTGTCCTTGGTAGCTCATGTATATCTTGGTTGAGCAAGAAGCAGCCTATTGTGGCCACTTCTAGTTGTGAGGCTGAGTATAGGGTAGCTTTCACAGCGATTGTTGAGTGTGTGTGGCTCAGATGCCTTATGGCTGATTTGGGTGTTGGTCAGTCTTCTGCCACCAACATCTTCACTGACAGTCAGAGGGCATTCGTAGTTGCGAGGAACCCTGTGTTCCATGCTCGCACTAAGCACATTGAGATGCATTATCATTATGTCAGGGAGAGGTTCTCTACTAGGGAGATCAGCTTGGCATATGTGCCCATGCAGGAGAACCTTGCAAACCTTTTCATGAAGGCCTTTGCCTAGGGAGAATTTTGAAGCTTTCCGCATAGCTTTGGGTTTACTTCCCTTTTGTGGAGTGATTTCCACATAGCTTGGCACTTCCTTATACATGAGTGCCAACTACTTGTTCACCGCATCACTCCCAAGGGGGATTTGTTGATATATCTAGGTAGTGATGTGTGTGAACACTCGATGATGACGAAGATGAGAATGAAGAAGATGAGGACTACAAGAGCATAATAATGGAATCTAAGTTTGACTCCAAAGAACAATATTTAAAGGAAATTGGGGTAACCAACGAGAAAGAGGATTGCAAGAAGTGGTATGAGCCAATTGTTGAGTCTAGGGAACATGACCTTCATACAATGGATGAAGAAGGCAGAGGCAAAAAAAGTAAAGGGGAGCCAAGAAACTGTTGATAGATTTAGGTAGTGATGTGTGTGAACACTCTAGGACTGTCAGGGCACTTTTTTCCCTCTTTAGGAGGTTTTTTTCCCCCCCTTGTATATATGCCTATTGCCCTAATGGGCTACTTATCTTTGTACATTCTAGTGGTAATACATTGAGTATTGTGTGTTGAGCTCCAAGCTTCTTCTTCTTCCTTGTGTTGTTTGCATGCTTCCGTAGACATCTAACTCCAACAATTGGTATCAGAGTAGGTCTCCACTTCATCTAGGGTGCCGTCAACACCTCTCCAGTTGCAGTCTCAAAATCGCACGAATTTTGGTGAGCATACTCAGCCTAATTTCGAGATCAAAACAGCTTTGTTGTGTGGTGTCGAAATCGTGATCTGAGCTCGTTTCGACCTCTGAACGCACTATCGTAGTGCTTGTGCAAGCTATTTCATCTTTTTGTGTCAAAGGTATATACGACTTCCGGTTTGCTAGTATAAGGGTCTCAAAGTCTGCTATAGTTTTAGTAGAATTCGTTTGGGTAGTTTTGTTCAACTTTTTTAGATACAACCAATTTTCTACATCAAGGTATTTTAGTCATCGGCCATGGCTGAAAGCAGTGATGTATTTCATATGTTGGCTATTGAGGATAAGTTGGATGGTACCAACTACCCGTTCTGGGCTTATATGATGCGACATGTATTGGTTGCAAAAGGACTGTGGAACATTGTGCAGGGTGTTGAAAAACATCCTATCACACCTGCAACTGTTACAACTGCAGGTACTGACGCTGATGCAGAAGGCATCGAAGATGATGATATTCTACATATTCTTGTTCGTGCTTCAGTTTCTACTACACCTACTATAGAGCAAATTTGTTGGGATGGCAGAGATTCCCAGGCACATGCATTGATAGCTTTGTCTGTCAAACGTGCCATTATTCCTCACAGTCACTCTTGCAGAACAACTAAGGATGCTTGGGATACACTTACCACATTGTACCAAGCTAGGAATGAGGCTCGTGTTGCTTACCTCCGAAAACATTTGGAGAGTGAGCACATGAATGAAGATGATTCTATGGACATTTTTCTAAAAAAGATCAAAGATTTGAAGGAACAATTGATTTCTCCTGATGAGGTTATACCAGATAGCTCACTTATGCAGACCGTTCTGAATGGTCTTCCTGATTCATATCAGAGTTTTGCTTCTACTCTTCGGTTGATGATGAAAGGCAATCCAAATGCCTTGTCATTTGAGGAGTTAGTCTTTTTCTATTGCAGGTAGATTCACCCATGCAAAACAGATCTATTATGCATGTTGCAGATCAAGCTTTCCTAGCTAGTGAGAAGGGCAAAGGAAAATGGAGCTCTTCAACTAGTAAGCAGAAATCTACTAATTTTGCACAATCGAAGAGGGAAAACAAAGATGAAAAGAAATCAGAAAAGCATAAATTGTTTTGCAAGTACTATAAAGGAAATGATCATATCATAAAGCACTGTCCAAAACATGCTGCAAAAGAGGCAAAGAAAAAAGAGGCTAGAATGGTTGTTGCAGGGGCCTCTACTCCAAAAATAGAGTCTGCTAATCTTGTGCACGATGAAGAATGGGCATTTACTACTGTTTGCAGTTTGACCCATCTTCTCATGAGCAGTGCATGTCTGCAGTAGACTTAGATGTTTGGTACATTGATAGTGGAGGGACCAAACATATTACCTTGCAGCGGAGTTTCTTCTCTTCACTTGAGCCTGCCCCTACAGGGAATATTGTCTCATGCACCAACAACTTTTCTTATCATGTAATGGGAGTTGGTAAGATCATTCTAACTATTGCTCATGGTAGTTCTTTCACTTTGTCGGATGCTTTATTTTTGCCATAGATCAAGAAGAATCTATTATCAGTTATCAGTTTCTACATTAGCCAAGATTGGCTTGGTTGTGAAATTTGTTAATGATAGATGTACAGTTCATGATCTGTCAAATGATGATGTTATTATTACTTCTGGCATTTTATGTCATGGGTTGTATAAGCTCATAGACTATGAAAGATCTCTGAATGGTTCGGCATGTGCAGTATATGATTCTCAAGCTATGTGAGATGCAAAGCTTTGGCATGCATGCCATCTAAATTTTGTTAGTTTGATATGCGTGCAGAAATCTGAAATGGTGTCCTCTTTGCCCAAACTTTAGGCACCTGAAAAACATGTTTGTGAAAGCTATATTCTGGGCAAAATGCAGTCTTCCTCCTTTCCAAAAGATGGTTCAATTTGGGCTACTCAGAAATTGCAGCTTGTACATAGTGATGTCTATGGTCCTATGCAAACACCTTCTTTTGGAAATTATCTTTACTTCGTGACTTTCATCGATACTTTTTTCAGGCATGCATTTGTATATCCATTGAATACAAAGTCCGAAGTGTTCATGTGCTTCAAACAGTTTTTGGTTTTGGCTTAAAATCTGTCAGCATGTAAAATGGGCACCCTCTGTTCTAATCGAGGGGGGGAATATATGTCTTCTGATTTTAATGCATTTCTGGCTCAACGTGGGATAAAACACCAGTGTATAGTGCCGTATACACCTCAACAGAATGGAGTTGTTGAACAAAAGAACAGGTCACTCATGGAGATGGCGAGGTGTATGGTCAAGAGTCAGGCTTTATCGCATAGTTTCTAGCTTGAGGTTGTCATGTGTGCAGCATATGTACTTAACAGGTGTCCCACTAAAGCATTGCAGTCTATCACTCCGTATGAGGCTTGGCATGATCTCAAGCCATCTCTTGCTCATCTACATGTTTTTGGTTGTTTGGCATATGCATTAGTGCCTAAACAACATCGCAAAAAAATGGATGATAAAGCAGTAAAATGTTTTTTTGTTGGGTATAGTTGTCAAAGTAAAGGCTATCGTCTGTATCATCCACAAACTAAACACATTCTAGTTAGCCATGATGTTGTTTTTGTGGAAGATGCTATTCAACCATTGCTTTCATGTACTAAGGAGACATCTATTTGCTCCAAAGACATGTATTTTACTTTGTTGCCTCTTTTTACGGGTGGACAATCTAGTGTTGGTCCTAATGAGGCACCTTCTCAACCTTTGTAGGTTTCATGTGGTGATGCAGATCATCTCATTTCTGATGCAGATTTACATGATGCACTTGTTGATGAGAGAGCTGATATTGAGGAGGCAAAAACTATGCCAAAATGGATGGTGCAAACTTTGCGTGACAGCAAATTAGATGCACCTCTCTCGTATCGTACTTGATCAGGCTCTCATAGTGCCTCTTTTGCATTAGATTGCTATGCTATGGCTGCATCTAGTCTCTATGATAAGACTGAGCCTGTTTCGTTTTATGAAGCACAAAATTTAGAAAATTGGATGGCTGGTATTCAATCTGAATATGATGCTATAATGAAGAATGGTACTTGGTCTTTATGTGACTTAGTTCTTGGCAAGAAGGCCATTGGCACTAAGTGGGTATACAAGCTGAAGCATAAACCTGATGGTACAATTGACAGGTATAAGGCTAGGCTTGTTGCAAAGGGTCATGTGTAGGAAAGAGGCATTGATTTTGATGAAACCTTTGCTCCTACTTGCCGAATGACTACTGTTCGTAGCATCTATGCACTTGGAGCTCATCATGGTTGGAATGTACATAAGTTGGACATTAAAACAAAATTTCTGAATGGTGACCTACATGAAGAAGTGTATGTTTTTTAGCCTCAAAGTCCACCCATCTCACTACTCCATAGGTACAAGGCATGCATGCACATTTAATTGGATTGAGGGGAAGTGATTTGGGTACGGATTTTGATTCCTTTGATTTTGTATTGAGGAAGGTAGTAACCCTTATCTAATTATAGGAAACAAATCTTAAGAGAGAAGATCATGGAGCACGGGGGAAGAATACTCCTCATATGATACTTCTACTCATTTTTGAGGACGAAAATGCTAGAACCCTTGGGGTATTTATTCATATGAGATCCCAATTGAATGGTTGTGAACCATAGGCTTGATTTATCCTAAGGGGTAGAACCTTAGTTTTGGGAGAAGCTTCTCTAAGTGCCATCTTGGGGTGTATATTAGAGAAGAATCATCATTTGATTTAGGAGGCATGCAATAGGCTTGTGAAATTAAAAGGCATCTTATCACCCTTGGGAAAGTTTCCACATGAGGGAGACTTGGCAAGACACTTCACCAAACCCAAGGACATGCAACCCCTTAGCCCATAGGTATATATATATATATATATATATATATATATATATATATATATATATATATATATATATATATATATATATATATATATATATATATATATATATATATATATATATATATATATGGGTGGATACATGCTCTCTCTTACCATGGTGTTGTTGTTAGATATTTTGTTTGAGTAGTTTATTGTCTTGCAGTACACTACAACATATCGGCCATATACTGAGGCTTTTATCGAGGAAATTAAACGGGCATGTTTTTGCACCGATGTCGATGTAAGTGCCGGTATAGGCCTCGGAACCAAAACGACAGTATAAGCATCGGTATAGGCACCGATATGAGCATCGGTATAAGTGTAAGAAATAGCGACGCTCATATCGGCGATTGCTAGGTGTACCATCACGCATATCGATGACTACCCTAGGAGTACCATTGCTCATACTGGCAACCATATCTGTAAATTTTTTTTTTAGGGAGAGTGTGTTGTCTTCTAGTACAACAACATTACCATGATGTTGTTTAGCAAAAGACAATACACTCTGCCCAAAAAAACGAGTACATGTGATGTGTACTCTAATGGAAATCGAAATATGATTTCATAAAGCAAAATACTATCGGACACAAAAGAGATGATCAGAATGAACCATGAACCATGTAAAAAAAAAAAGTTACATATTTCATAAATGAAGCATGTACAAGAGTGTGGCAAACCACTGTCATATATGAGGCAAATACAAAATGTGGCAAAGCACTGCCATATAGGAATCAAATACAAAATTCTGGTGCACCACTGCCATATATGAGCCAAATATAAAACTGTGGCACACTACTGTCATACATATGCACAGAAGAATCAAAACATCCATATTAGCAGTCCCGCAACAAAGAACATTCATGAAATGAGATAAATTCACATGAGATTTACAAACAAGTAAAGTCCAAGTTTCTAAATTCATCACCTCATCACAGATGCTCCCATGAAACAACCGCACCACGTCCCTCTAAGTCCTCCAATAGTGCAATCAATCCATGATAATATCCATAAGCCTCCTCCGTTCGTGTTGGAGGATGACCCATTGCCAGCTCTTATAACAAATATACAAGACGTTAGATAAACATACATGACATGCTTAACACAATAAAATTCAATAAACCAAATGATACTTATAAATTCGTGACGCATTATGTCATATCTGCCACTGCCCAAATGTGACGATCCGACTGTATCTAAACGTGTGGTTACGGCATCTCACTGCTGGCGATATCGGTCAAGAGTCTGTTGTTGCTCGTTGCGAATCATATCCCACTCCTCAGCATCTGACCATACAGGCTTTGGTAAGCCTGCGTTGAAAGCATCAGGAGCTTTGGATTGTTGGTGGGACATAACTTCACATGCCGTATGCAAAATCCACTATGAACTGATAAGAGGATGTCCATGTGCTGGTCGAAACTCTTGATAGATCGCCACAATGAATTCCTTCTTCATGTACATTACCTTAACAAAGACACTCTAACCATCATGTAGGCACCTTGACTTAGGGCCCTCATCCCTGGCAATGACATCAAAAACGTGGGTGTTAGACTTGCAAGGTCCATGCACAAGTGACAACAGAGACTAGCTAGCTCTCACACATCCTACAACTGCACATAGTGGTGATTCGATACACAGACACATTAAACTATCAAACCGAGAGTATGACATGGTCAAGTGCATAGAAACACATGTTTGCACATTAACCATCACTAGGACAGCAATACTTAGGACAAAAATACACACTAAATTGTTGATTTCTCCTAGCTCTAATATCCGAATATGGTGAATAGTGGGTGCACCTTGGTCAAAAATATCCAGGCATTTGTGAACTAAATGAAGAGAAAGAAATTTCTTATATGCAAATACATGTGCCATTACAAAAAGACTCTATCATGTGGATGGAGAGTAATTGCCAATGCAATAAGGTTCTTAGAACACAGGTTTCATAGTGCTTATTTATGTATCTCATTATCTAGATGCATGGAAGCTTTTTGTGAGAGAAAGATCAATTCATAACATCATGATTGATATTTGTCTATACTATCCAAACTCACCTCCCCAACCACCAATAGATAAGAAAAAACATGATAAGAGGAAAGGTCCTCCTATTCATTCTCCATCAAAGCATGTTTCAAAGAAAAAGCACAAAGGTGAAGGCTCCAAGATGGAAAAGCATAATAAGCAAAATTAAATGTACAATTTTCCTTATATATGATTAGCATTAGATAACAAGCCCATGTATTTCCAACATATGTTAGAAGACATTTTTTTGCTTTGTTATGTTGCGATTATGAATTCTATAAAAAAAGAATCCTCCTTAGCATTGTATTTATAAAATGATGTATTTAAGAATGATGCAATACTATCTTGATCCTAAAGATAATATTTTTATAATTCATTTTTCTAGGTTGAAATCAATTTCTACTTCTAAATGCTGGTGTCCTTACATTTTTCTTAAATAGAGGAAGGTTTTGTGGTGTGCCTACCATTTATGAGATCAATTTATATCTTTAAGTGGTGTACCATTTATTTTTCCCTCAAATGCTATATCTTGATTTGCTTATCTGAGAACTATATTTTGTGGCATATATAAACTATTATTTTTTAAAGAAAAAAACAGAATCAATTCAAGCGAATAGAGCAATCAGAGAACTTTCAATGGCCCTAATCACTTGAATTGGTTGTTTTTGTATTGCAACCAAGATTTGCCATCTAATATGTTTCTTCCCTCAAATGCTTTATCTTCATCTATTTTTCTCTTACATACAGTATGTGGCTTGTATAAATTAATATTTTGTAAGGAAAATAGGCACGACCAATTCAAGCGAATAGAGCAATTGGAGAACTTCAAGTTGCCCTAATTGCTTGAATCCTTTGTATCTTGTATTGCATCCAAGATTTGCCATTTTAATATGCTTCTTCCCTCAAAAGCTATATCTTCATCTGTTTTTCTCTAACTTGTAGTATATGGTCCATATACGTAGCTTTTTGAGGAAAGAAAAGACATAAGCAATTCAAGGGATTAGGGCAATTGGAGAACCTCTGATGGCCCGTATTGCTTGAATTATTTGTCTTTTGTATTTCCTCCAACCATTACCATTTTGATATAGTTTACCCCTCAAATGCTATATCTAGACTTCTTTATCACTCAAATGGAGAATAAGACCTGTATAAGATCTGTTTATCCTTCATGTTTATCTATCCATATACATTAGTTTTTATCAGTGTTATTGTTTGGGAGAAACTCTGTGAACAATAGAAACTAACCAAGACCAATAATATAAAGTATAAGAAAGCCATTATGAATAGTGCAATCATTGAATAACCAAAAAGATAATAAGTGACAAAAATAGTTAGCACTCAATGATCAATGTTTATATTCAAGATGAAATATTATCATTTTTTATCGAGAAAAAAAGGATAAGGGTGATTGTTACATTCTCAAAGGTTGAAACTTGATCGCTTTAGGTGGCATGCAAGTAATGCAAGATAATGTTCTCTTTGATCTCATGTTTACCACTGCACCATCAATTGAGAACCTAAACTATGGTGAAACCTCATCATTGTACTCTAGAAACTCTCAAATATTTTTGAGTTTCCAATTTGCAATGATAATTATTTTCCTAGGTTGAAAATCTCGATGCATTAGTAATTGTAATTCAAATTTTGGACAATTCTCTTAGGAATCCAAGGCTATCTAATCTCCAAGCTTTTTCTTCCACCTTCTGTAGTCATATCCTAACACTAGATATTGTGAGATATCTGATATGAAATTAAAAAAGAATTGGGACTAACTTTACAGAAAATGATCTCTCCTAATTGTTGAATTTCTTTGTTATTCCATTCCTTACCTAAAACATCATCAATCTTTGAATTGAAACTATTGATATATTTAGGTAGTGATGTGTGTGAACACTCTAGGACCGTTGAGGCACTTTTTTCCCTCTTTAGGAGGTTTTTTCCCCCAGCTCGTTGTGTACCTAAGGACAAACCTAGGGACTTGTAGAGAAAGAGACTATACCTCGATCCCCCTCAAGTGCATATAGTGGGGATTCACGCTTTGTTTATCAATCCGAGGAGTATCAAAACCTAGCATAGTGTATGAGGACATGCATTCACGTAATGATCAATGCAAATGAGCTTCCCAAAGAGTGCAAACAAGACCAAACCTATTCCAAACAAGCGTCAATTACTAATTTACATGGTTAAGCTACTAATCTCCATTGTTATGCATCTAGAGGACTCCTCTAGTGCATTTACAACGGAAAATATGTTACAAAATGGTTATGATACAAAAATAGAGTGTCCAAATCGGAAAAATTTTGGGGTCCTTCTTTTTCTCTGCCTTTTGCTCTTCTTAGCTCTGCAACACTCTCCCCCTCTTTGTCTCTGTCGTCCATTGACAGGCTTTACTTCTTGTCTGCACCTTGTCTAAGGCTCTTTCGTATGTCGGGTTGGTTGTGTTAAGTCGGGCTGCCACGCACGCCACCAGTGGCTAAGAATGTGTTGTTCTTAGTCACCCTCTTCAACTTTTCAGACTCTACCTCTTTCTAACTTTTGGTCTTCTGATTTGTCTTTGTCTTCACATATCTGACCTGCTGTATTACTCTGAGCCTATTTACTTTGTTTACAACGCACGCTATCAGCGGGAGGATTATTACCTGCCAAGTATCTTTTTGCACTTCTTCATGGATACTTCCTCGCCCTGGTCCGTCCTTCCCATGAAATGTCCTGGTTCTAATTGTTCTTTAATTCCATTCCTCGGGACCTAGGTGTTTGGCATTGTTGCCTGATGCGTGCCCCTACGGAGCTCTATGCAGAGATGGGTGTTGCGCTCCTGCCGGGCTTCGTGCAGAGACATATCTTCAAATATGATCTTTTAGTGAAGCTTCTTTCTTTGTCTTCTTCTTTTCTTCTTTCTGCTTGACTCTCCCTCAACACTACCCCCCTCTTGAACTCTGTCGTCCTCGACAGGCTTTGGAAGTCCACGGGAGTATGTTCTCTACACTTTTTGCTCTGTCTCATTAAGCAGATTAGCTTCACGTATCATGAGTTGCTTCCACTGTTCTGCTTTCACACCGTCATGTGGTGGTTGTCTGTGGTCAGCGAAGAAGCTTAGCTCGTATGCCACCAATATGGCATTCAAGTTGGATGACATCTTTAAGAAAATTTTTGAATCGATTGCAAAAAACCCTGTGAAAAAGGCTTCTTTGAATGTTTGCATATATGTACTTGGTAAAAACGTGAGCCTAGAATAATAGGCCATTATTGTGGGTCGGCTTGGCATAACAGACAAATAAAAAATGAGGATATATGTTCCCTGATTAATGCCAATGAAATTTAAAAATGTATACGCCGCGTGCTTGAACACCTTCAAAACTGTAAGAATCATGCTTAGGATTTTATTCGTCATTTTGATGGTTAAATCGGGTACTGTTGCATAACAATGCAACCAAAATTCAATGGTTTTTACCATATAATCTTCCGTAGGTAGATAATTATGGGGTGGACTTGGAAGTAGCGGATAATTCAGCCACTGTTTATTGATCATACCATTCTTCTGCATGTCCAAAAATTCTCTTGCTTCTCTGCGACGGGATGTTGGGCAAAATGAAGGATTTACCTGTAATAAGTATGGTGCTGCTTGCCAATGCACCCGCAAAGTAGGATGTTTCTCTAGAAATTTTCTTCTCCATACGCTGTGCAGCTTCAAATTCTTCTTGAGTATAATTGAATGTGTCATCTTTGAAGTGCAACTGCTTCTCTAGACTTCTCTGTGTGATCTTTTTTATGTATTGCCTTGTTTTCTCTTTCACTAATCCGTACGGAATGTTGAAAGGCTTCATTATGGTATCCAAGTCTTTGCCCTTTATTTTTGCTTCCTTCATTACTTTGATCACTTCATTTTCAAAATTCTCTGTCAATCGGGACACCAATAGTGCCCGTTCCTTCTGACCTATTTCTACAGTATATGGCATTGGATGATCATCACATGGTTCTGCCATCTTCTCTTTAATTGGAGAATTATAGATCGGGGGAGATAGAGGACGTACCTCTACCTCGTCAGTAGGATTCTCTTGTCTTGGATCTACTGGTGTCCCGATGGATACTTTCTCTTTTGCTTTGGTTTCTAATTGTGCAAGGCGCTCAGTCTTCTCTTTAACTTCTTGCATGGCTTCCCTGAGTGCTTCTTTGGTTGCAAGCAGCTCATTACCAATTTTTGCTACGTGATCCATGTTTTCACTATAACTCACTACAAGTTTTCCGTTGGTAGTGTTCAGCTGTTTCTTAAGTTCATTGGTGTCGTTAACATACCTACGCTCCCATTCTTCTCGTAGGGCTTGCTCTTGTTTCAGTAGATCTACATATTTCTCAATCTGATCTTTCAATTCCTTCTGGTCAGTGACTGATGTTTCTGGTTTTTCTATAGGTTGATCATACAGTAATGCCTTCATCAGTTCTTTATTTCTGTTTTGTAAGTATCATTCTCCTCCATATACATCTTAAGTTGTGTTTCGAGCAGATTGCTTCTAGCTTTCATTCTCTCCTTGTCTGCTTCACTAGCTTCATGCTATCTTTGTAATTCCGCAAGTTGTGTCTGGAGCTGATGATGCTATTTCATCAAGGTATTGCATTGTTCTTTAACTACAATTATCTCTGTTTCCTTGACTGAAATCTCTTATTGGGCCTGAATGAGTTTTGCGGACAATTGCTCACTCATGACTTGAAATTGATTCTTCTCCCTCATGGCCTTGTCGTAATCTGCATCTGTTTCCATCATTTGTTGTTGCGTGTCAATGGCCGTTTGTATCATTTGCTTGACCACAGGTTTTCATTGAGTAATATCAACATTCAGCCATGTGGTAGGGATGCTAGGTTCTTCGCCCGTGGTAATGTCTTTCCCCTATACCACATGTAGCGTAGTATCATGGGGCTGCCTAATGTGGAGTTGTATCCGTGGCTCAGCCTCCCTGTGGTCAATCTTGCCTTGTGGTGTATCATTCGGTACTTCAATCACAATTGGGTCCTTATTTTGAGGGAAAATGTCTTCTCTATCCATGCATGTTTGTACTTCTTCCTTTACAAGTGGCACTGCATTTTTAGTTGTTATTCGAGCTTCCTTGATGCTGATCTTGGAGGTATCATTCAATTGAATAACGTGCACTGGTTCAGTGGGTGCTTCTTGGTTCCTTTCCTTTGACTGTTGATTGTCCGGTGTGACCTCTACCTGATTTATCTCTGTCCATTCCTCATTGTTCATTTCTGTTCTTATGTCAGTGTCCAATGTGTCTTTTTCAGGGCTAGATTCCTAATTAGAGCTCGAATCTTCCAAGCCCAGTTCTTTATATCTGGCAGCTTGTTCTGGGGTCTGTTCCTTATTCTTTTGTTGCTTGGCTTTTCTTGCTTGTTTGTATTGATGACCTTGAACATTCAAATTCACTTGTTCTTGCATATACATGTGCGTCTCTTCTAGAGCTACCGAGAGGTCCCTTTTTGTGATCGGTTGCTGTGTCAAAGCAATTTTGGGCAATGTGTGGGTCCTCTTTGATTGTGGTGTCTCTTGAGCTTCTTCCTCTCTAGTGCGTTTAGTCCCTCTCATGGGTTTCTTTGAACTGGTTCCCACTTCTTCAATAGAGACGACTGTTTTCTTTTTCTTTGGTACCGTTGCAGACTTTGCATATTTTGCAATCTCCATTGAAGTTGGCATTAAGAGTAGGCACTCCTTCATTTCAAGTTCCTTGTAAATCAGCAATGTCAATGCAGAACTTCCATTTAAGAACTTTTTCTGACCCCACTTTTTCTTTGCTTCAAATAGACGGTCTTGAATATATGGAGTCATGTTTACTTGATTTCCCACTTGTCTCATAGCATGTGAGAGTAATTGCACTATGATTTTCTGGGGTGTTGTATATCTATGCATACTAGGGAAACAAAAATGTGGATGCACTAAAGGAACTGAGTCTTCAATATCTGTTCTGTTGATTTCCAAAAAGGTTCTCTTTTTTGGATCGTGACATTCATCCTTGACATTGGTGAGGCCATCTTGATTCCATCCAAAAGCTCTGTTGATTAGCTCATGAGTGAATTGAATTGTTTTCCATGTACCAATTTTTGCAAGTACTCTCGCCTCTGGGACTGATGGCTTATTCGGTGTCGACTGGAGTGTATTCGTCACTTGTGTACATCTCTGAAAATCAGGCAGGTATATTGGAAGTCTCAGGAATGCATCGATTCCTGCTTGTGTCCAGACATCTGTCATGCGTGGTAATCCTTGTATGATAGTCTTGAAATCTTGTGACATGATAGGAAAGTAGTGATCCCTATCCATGATGGTTGCCATAAAAAGAAGTTCGGACACTGGTTGATCATCAAGAAACCAATGACCTCTTGCTTTCGTGATTGACTCCAAGGGAAGAAGAAGGATCTCTTCCTCTTGCGTAGCCTCGGAATTGGATGATGCCATCTGCACTCAATATATACCAGAAATCAGTGGCAAGATGGTATCAAGAATCATCTTTCACTTATCCTCATTGAATTTGGCAACTCTCCGAGTGGATTGTGTCGTCCCTTCCCCATGGGTGTGAGAAAGGTAATACTTGGGATTTTCCTTTTCATACTTATTTATATATTTTTTGTTTATGTATGAGAGAAAACAGAAAAGTTAGTTCATAGCCGAAGCGATTATTGAATTATATGTTTTTTTCTTTTGGATTATTTTACAAGTGCTCTCCTATTCCCCAAGAGGGAAATGTGCTTCACTATCCTGAAGTAGAAGAAGAATGTGCCAAATGCTTGGCCTTGTAATGTGGCCCTATCATGCATACTCTGGATTCTTGTGACTCCAAATGTGTGCAACTCGAATATGTGTACAGATTGTCCTACCTGTCGACATCCAAATTTGCTTTACTCCATTGGGACAGACTGTATTCCCAACATTCCTGGTGAATGTAGTGCTTCTCATGTTGTGCTTTTGCTTCGTCTGCCATTCGAATCTTTGAATGAATTTTGTTGCATGGCAGGGTTCTTGCTCTATCCCGTAGTGGTTTATCTTCTGTCGTCTTGCCTTTAGATCATACTGATTCGCCTTGTGCCTTGGCTTGTCCTTTTTTATGTTTGTCATTTGAGCACATGACTTGGGAATCCATATTTGCGTTCGGGTTGGCTGGGCGGCTATCACCTTCTTCGGAATCCATACTCTAGCACTTCTTTGTGGAACTGGGTGTCCAACGTGACTTGCATTTTTATTCTGTTGTTGTTTTCGAGGTCGATAGTGGTTCGTTTGTTGAAGATATGCTGCCACTTGATCCTTCCTTATCCAAGCCTGTCTAGTGTAAGGAATAGGGCATATTTCAACGTGTGTAGGTTCGTAACAGTCTTGCTGACTTGTCTCTCTTGTGCTTGGTTCCTCACTAGGGCTAGTATTGGATAGAACACTAATCATGTGATTGACTGGATTAGAAGATTGTGTGCAAGAGAGATTTGGTACATTCTCACATGAAGTACTCGATGATGGGGTTTCCCTAGTGTGAGTGATCATACATTCATCGGTGTGTTTGTTTGAGTGAGTTCTCGGTTCTATACATTTGGTTTTGATCGGTCGTTCATCTAACATGTTGAACACCTCATGATGTCCTATCTTGGCTGAGATGTATCCTAGGGCTAATTGAATAGTCACTTCATATTCGTATATCCAGTCTTGACCTAACACGAGCTCCTCTAATAAGTCCTGATCGTGGCATACTAAGAGTTTCTGTTCCATTGTGTTGTTTTCGAGATGTAGAGGTAAGGTAATCTCTCCTATACATTTGATAATTTTTCCTCCTATTCCAATCAGTTGTGCCTTAGAGGGCCGTAGTATCTCCTTTAGTTTCTGGGTCAATGAAAATTTGATACAGCTTATAGCAGCTCCTGTGTCAATGAGAGCATCCACCAAGTGGTATTCCTTTGTTCCAGCACCCAAATTCAAATAAGGTTGCGTCGTTTGCTGTCCTAGGTTTTCAGTGGCTCTAAAGTTAGCCATTGGGATGAGTTCTTCTATTGTCGATATCTCTCATCTCTCTCTCTCATCCACTCCTTTCATTTCCTGATTCGCTCTAGTGCTTCTTGTCTAGCTTCTTCTCATATTCTTTCTTCCTCTATGCACCTATTTTTACCCATTACTAGTCGTGACATTATCTCTTGACTAAGGTTGATGGCTACTTGAACTTCCTAATCTACTCCCTTCCTCCTCCTACTCTACTCACTCCACTCACTTCCCTAGACTATCAATTCACTACACACACTCCAAGAGTGAGAAGTAGTAAGTGCGGATGAGTGTGACTTACCAAAGAAGAGAAATTCACAACTCCTCTACTCACTTCAATGCGAAAAGCTACTTACCATCACACGAATGCCTCGGTTTGATTCGACTCTCCCCGGCAACGGCGCCAAAAGCGTGTGTACCTAAGGACAGACCTAGGGACTTGTAGAGAAAGAGACTATACCTCGATCCCCCTCAAGTGCATATAGTGGGGATTCACGCTTTATTTATCAATCTGAGGAGTATCAAAACCTAGCTGAGTGTATGAGCACATGCATTCACGTAATGATCAATACAAATGAGCTTCCCAAAGAGTGCAAACAAGACCAAACCTATTCCAAACAAGTGTCAACTGTCAGTTATGGTGTCACGATACTTGGAGCAGCAGCCAACAGTAAATTGAGCTTTTCTCTCGACTCTAAACTCCGAATATAGCAAATAGCATATGCATTTCGAAGCTCTCGAGAAGACGTATCCAATCGTGGTATTTTCACTCAATTCTAACACTTCTACTTCAAGTTATGAGCAAAATACTGAGTCACGGGAATGACCTTCCTACACTTCACACACACCTTAACAACAGCAAACAAACACCTTCATGGATAGACAACACTTCCTCACACTCTTTTCAAGCAACACACCTGCATACAACCTCACAAAGAAGATGATACAGAGAGGAGAAGACACAAATTCGAAATTCTATGCTCTTGATTCTCACAATGGCCAAAAGTCCTTACAAAGAGTCACAAATTGACTTATATACATGTGCCCTAAAAATGGTCCTTTCACACAAGAGACCGACACTTTATTCACTAAAAGGTTAATTTCCTACTAGTTTACATGGTTAAGCTACTAATCTCCATTGGTATGCATCTAGAGGACTCCTCTATTGCATTTACAAAGGAAAATATGTTACAAAATGGTTATGATACAAAAATAGAGTGTCCAAATAGAAAAATTTTGAGGTCCTTCTTTTTCTATGCCTTTTGCTCTTCTTAGCTCTGCAACACTCGTATCTATGCCTATTGCCCTAATGGGCTACTTATCTTGTACATTCTAGTGGTAATACATTTAGTATTTTGTGTTGTACTCCAAGCTTCTTCTTCTTCTTTGTGTTGTTCGCGTGCTTCTGGAGACGTCTAACTCCAATAATTGGTATCAGAGCAGGTCGCCGCTTCATCTAGGGTGTCATCGACACCTCTCCAGTTGGAGTCTCTAAATCGCACAAATTTTGGTGAGCATACTCAGCGTGTTTCCAAAATCGCGATTTGAGCTCGTTTTGGCCTCCGAACGCACTATCACAGTGCTTGTGCGAGCTATTTTGTCTTTTTGTGCCAAAGGTATATACCGGTTTCGGTATGCAAATGTAAGCGTCTCGAGGTCGTCTCGAGGTCTGCTACAGGTTTACCAAAATTCGTGTGGGTAGGTCTTCTCAA
Organism: Ceratopteris richardii; assembly: GCA_020310875.1. Taxonomy (NCBI): domain Eukaryota; kingdom Viridiplantae; phylum Streptophyta; class Polypodiopsida; order Polypodiales; family Pteridaceae; genus Ceratopteris; species Ceratopteris richardii. Next base: position 45,843,962 of record CM035437.1, on the reverse strand, counting down.
CTTTTTGAGATAGAGTCAATTTTCTGCATCAAGGTACTTTAGTCAGTAGCCATGGCTGAAACTAGTGATGTATTTTGTATGGCTATTGAGGATAAGTTGGATGTACCAACTACCCATTGTGGGCTTATATCATGCGACATGTATTGGTTGCAAAAGGACTGTGGAAAATTGTGCAGGGTGTTGAAAAGCATCCTATCACACCTACAATTGTTACAACTGCAGGTACTGAAGCTGATGCAGAAGGTGTCAAAGATGATGATATTCTGCATATTCCTATTTGTGTTGTGGTTTCTGTTGCACCTACTGTAGAGCAAATTCGTTGGGATGGCAGAGATGCCCAAGCACATGCATTGATAGCTTTGTCTGTCAAACATGCCATTATTCCTCACATTTGCTCTTGCAAAATAACTAAGGATGCTTGGGATACACTTACCACATTGTACCAATCTAGGAATGAGGCTCGTGTTGCTTACCTTCGAAAACAATTGGAGAGTGAGCACATGAATGAAGGTGATTCTATGGATAGTTTTCTAACAGAGATCAAAGACTTGAAGGAACAATTGATTTCTGCTGATGAGGTTATACTAGATAGCTCCTTGTGCATACCGTTCTAAATGTTCTTCCTGATTAATATCAGAGTTTTGCTTGTACTCTTCGGTTGATGATGAAAGGCAATCCAAATGTCTTGTCATTTGAGGATTTAGTCTCTATTCTGTTGTAGGAAGATCAGTCCAGGCAGAATAGGTCCATTATGCATGTTGTAGATCAAGCTTTCCTAGCTAGTTAGAAAGGCAAAGGAAAATGGAGCTCTTCAACTAGTAAGCAGAATCTGCAAATTCTGCACAATCGAAAAGGGAAAACAAAGATGAAAAGAAATCAAAAAAGCAGAAATTGTTTTCGAAGTACTGTAAAGGAAATGATCATATCATAAAGAACTGTCCAAAACTGGTTGCTAAAGAGGCAAAGAAGAAAGAGGCTAGAATGGTTGTTGCAGAGGCCTCTACACCAAAAACAGAGTCTGCTAATCTTGTGCAGGAAGAAGAATGGGCGTTTACTATTGTTTGCAGTTTTGACCCATCTTCTCATGAGCAGTGCATATCTGCAATAGACTCAAATGTTTTGTACATTGATAGTGGAGCGACCAAACATATTACCTCATAGCGTAGTTTCTTCTCTTCACTCGAGCCTTCCCCCATAGGGAATACTATTACATGCACCAACAACTCCTCTTATCCTATTATGGGAGTTGGATGAATGAGGATACTCAAGGATGGATTTGCAAAGCTATCTAGAAAGAAGAAAAGAGGCTCCAATCTTGGAAGCCATGGCAAGAAGGACAGTAACCAATAGAAGACCCATCCTACATGCCTCAAATATTTCTTGATGAAACATTTGAACCTCATGGCGGGATGGAGATATTAGCAACCTTAAATGTTTGTGTCAATGAATACATGCTTGCCATGACCAAATGTGTAGATGAGGAAGGATATGAACTAAGCCTATTCATTGCAATGATCAAGATGATGACGAAGATGAGAATGAAGAAGATGAGGACTACAAGAGCATAATAATGGAATCTAGGTCTATGAATGATTCGGCATGTGCAGTATATGATTCTCAAGCTGTGTGAGATGCAAAGCTTTGGCATGCATGCCGTCTAAATTTTGTTAGTTTGCTATGCCTGCAGAAATCTGAAATGGTGTCCTCTTTACCCAAACTTTAGGCACCTGAAAAACATGTTTGTGAAGGCTATAGTTTGGGCAAAATGCAGTCTTCCTCCTTTCCAAAAGATGGTTCAATCTGGGCTACTCAGAAATTGCTGATGTCTATGGTCCTATGCAGACACCTGCTTTTGGAAATTATCTTTACTTTGTGACTTTCATCGATACTTTTTTCAGGCATGCATGGGTATATCCATTGAAGGCAAAGTCCGAAGTGTTCATGTGCTTCAAACAATTTTTGTTTTTGGCTGAAAATCTTTCAGCATGTAAAATGGACACCCTCTGTTCTGATCGAGGGGGGGAATATATGTCTTCTGATTTTAATGCATTTCTGGCTCAACGTGGGATAAAACACTAGTGTATAGTGCCGTATACACCTCAACGGAATGGAGTTGTTGAACGAAAGAACAGGTCACTCATGGAGATGGCGAGGTGCATGGTCAAGAGTCAGGCTTTACCACATAGTTTCTAGCTTGAGGTTGTCATGTGTGCAGCATATGTACTTAACAGGTGTCCCACTAAAGCACTGCAGTCCATCACTCCATATGAGGCTTGGCATGATTGCAAGCCATCTCTTGCTCATCTACGTGTTTTTGGTTGTTTGGCATATGCATTAGTGCCTAAACAACATCGCAAAAAATTGGATGATAAAGCAGTAAAATGTATTTTTGTTGGCTATAGTTGTGAAAGTAAAGGCTATCGTCTATATCATCCACAAACTAAACACATTCTAGTTAGCCATGATGTTGTTTTTGTGGAAGATGTTATTCAACCATTGCTTTCATGGACTAAGGAGACATCTGTTTGCTCCAAAGACATGCATGATACTTTGTTGCCTCTTTTTACAAGTGGACAATCTAGTGTTGGTCCTAATGAGGCACCTTCTCAACCTTTGTAGGTTTCATGTGGTGATGCAGATCATCCCATTTCTGATGCAGATTTACATGATGCGCTTGTTGATGAGAGAGTTGATATTGAGGAGGCAAAAACTATGCCAAAATGGATGGTGCAAACTTTGCGTGACAGCAAATTAGATGCACCTCTATCATATCGTACTTGATGAGGCTCTCATAGTGCCTCTTTTGCATCAGATTGCTATGCTATGGCTGCATCTAGTCTCTGTGATGAGACTGAGCCTGTTTCGTTTGATGAAGCACAAAATTTAGAAAATTGGATGGCTGGTATTCAATCTGAATATGATGCTATAATGAAGAATGGTACTTGGTCTTTATATGACTTACTTCTTGGCAAGAAGGCCATTCGCACTAAGTGGGTATACAAGCTAAAGCGTAAACCTGATGGTACAATTGACAGGTATAAGGCTAGGCTTATTGCAAAGGGTTATGCATAGAAAAGAGGCATTGATTTTGATGAAACCTTTGCTCCTATTTGCCGAATGACTACTGTTCATAGCATCTGTGCACTTGCAACTCATCATGGTTGGAATGTACATCAGTTGGACATTAAAACTACATTTTTGAATGGTGACTTGCATGAAGAAGTGTATGTTTTTCAGCCCCATGGCTTTGTGCAGAAAGGGCATGAAAACCAGGTGTGTAGGTTAAGGAAGGCATTATATGGTTTAAAGCAAGCACCACGTGCTTGGTATGAGAATATACATGCCTATCTGATTGCACATGGTTTTGAGAACAATCCAACTGAGAGCACCTTATATGTGAAGCGTGCTAATGATGTGCTTCTAATCATTGTTGTCTATGTTGATGACATGATGCTCATTGGTCCTATTGAGAAGCATATTGCTGATTTTAAAGCTGATTTGCATGCCTCATTTGAGATGTCTGATTTGGGGCATTTGCATCATTATTTGGGCATTTAGTTTATGCAAGTTGATGGTGGAATGGCTTTGTGTCAAACGAAATATATTGACACATTATTGCAGTGTTTTGGCCTTGATGACTTTAAACCTATTGCCACTCCTATGGAGACAGGTTTACGAGTGAGTCTTCATGATGCTGGAGATGAATTTGATGTTGTTCTCTATCAGTAGGCTGTTGGATGCTTCATTTACTTATGCATTACTTGGCCAGATATTCAGTTTGTTGTCTCATAGATGAGAAGGTTTATGCATTGCCCAGGAGTCAATCATTGGCAGGCGGTTAAGCGCATCTTTCGCTACTTGAGTGGTACTCGGCTTCTTGGGTCATTTTATTCCAAGGGGGGATCACTACCGCCAGTTTTGCATGCTTTTTTTGACTTTGACTAGGTTGGTTGCTATGACACTCGTGTGTCCACCAGTGGTTTTTGCTTGATGCTTGGTAGCTCATGCATATCCTGGTTGAGCAAGAAGCAGCCTACTGTGGCCACTTCTAGTTGTGGGGCTGAATATAGGGAAGCTTTCATAGTGACTGTTGAGTGTGTGTGGCTCAAACGCCTTATGGCTGATTTGGGTATTGGTCAGTCTTCTACCATCACCATCTTCACTGACAATCAAAGCGCATCGGCAGTTGTGAGGAACCCTATGTTCCATGCTTGCACTAAGCACATTGAGGTGCATTATCAATATGTCAGGGAGAGGTTCTCTGTTGGGGAGATCAGCTTGGCATATGTGCCCACATAGGAGAACATTGTAGACCTTTTCATGAAGGCTCTACCTAGGGAGAAGTTTGAAGCTTTCCGCAAAGCTTTGGGCTTACTTCCTTTTGTGGAGTGATTTCCACATAGCTTGGCACTTCCTTATACATGAGTGCCAGCTCCTTGTTCACTACATCACTCCCAAGGGGGATTTGTTGATATATTTAGGTAGTGATGTGTGTGAACACTCTACGACTGTCGGGGCACTTTTTTCCCTCTTTAGGGTTTTTTTTTCCTCGGCTTGTATATACGCCTATTGCCTTAATGGGCTACTTATCTTTGTACATTCTAGTGGTAATACATTCAGTATTGTGTGTTGAGCTGCAAGCTTCTTCTTCTTCCTTGTGTTGTTGGCGTGCTTCCACAAACATCTAACTCCAACAGAAACTCCTAGGATGAAGGAACGACTTGAGTGGTAGAAGAAGATGGATTGACAAGGGAGACAAAAAGGGAAGTGCAAAGACTAGACAATTCGACAAGACCACTTTTGACAAAGAGAAAAAGTTGAGGAGAGAAAGAACAATAAAAAATGCATATCAAACGGCCGAGCAAGAGCTTAGAAGTAAGATATCAAAATGGATTAAAGTGCCCCGACAACGACCCTATTTGTAACGTAGATCTAAAGAAATACCTATCAACAAGTAAGCCTATATGAACTGGTATGCATGGATGCCAGATTTAGGAGTGAAATGATAAGCATTGTTACCTCACTCAGAGCATCAGTCTCCCTTGAGAATAGCTTAAGTAATTGCTTTGTAGCATAGGTGTTGTTGATTGATTATCATAGTCTGTGAGTCACAATCAATGTAGGAGGAAAAGAAATCTCTAGAGTAATTATAGATGGAAGATGTGGAATCAACCTAATGCCAAAATTAACAATGAAACGATTAAGACTCTACCGAATGAAGGAGGCATAATTTACTATAACAATGAACCAAAGTCGGGTAAAGCCAATATGAGTAGTAGAAGGATTTGTGCGGAACAAGAAGTTTTCCACTACTTCTAGGATGACCTCGGCTCATGTATGTGAAAGTCATCCATGATTGGGGGCATGAATCTATTGATGGGTTTCAAAGGTGATGCACCACGTTGTGCTCTCCTTGTCAAGAGCTCCACAACGATATCCTCGGAGTAGGAAATGGAGCTCCTAAGGCCGCACATGGTACTCCGCACAGAGACTACAGAATACGCAGAAAAACACAATACACAAGGAGCATGAAGACGGACTTCTTAGTTCTTACAAATGCAGTCAAACTTATAGTCTGTGACTGACCAGGCCACTATATGTTTTATTAAAGAACATATACAAAGAAGTGTCTGGTGGCCATTCGGCCTTTCACATGGACACTAATGGTAACAATCTCGCACTAAAGTCCAATATGGCCAAAGTAATCATGGGAGAAAAAATAAAGAATGATAAAGAATACCTGAGTGTAAGTATACAAACTATACCTCCCACCTAATGGGCATGTTACACAGTATACAAGTGACTGTGTAAGATCATGAATCAAGTAACCCCCATCAAGTGACAACAGTGTCGAAAGCTATCATGTGGTAGAGCTTTAGTCAAAGCATCTATAGCATTATCTCCAGTGTGAACCTTCTCAAGAATAATGCACTCAGTGGCTAAGCAATCTCTTATGAAGTGACACCGCACCTCAATGTGCTTGGTCTTTGCATGATAGACCAGAATCTTAGCCAAAACAATGACACTCTGACTGTCACTGAGAAAACGAGGTACATGCTAAGGTAAACCCATATGACAAGCAAGACAAGAAAGCCACAATGCTTCCTTACATGCTCACTTGTTGCAACATACTCTAGTTCTGTGGTGGAAACAGTTGTACATTCTTGAAGATGAGATCTCCAAGAGATAGCACCTCCAACAAAATGAAAACTGTACCCTGATGTAGACTTAGGATTGTCTACACAACCAGCATAGTCAAAATCTGTGTAACCAATAATGGATGCTTTCCCTCTACCTAAGCATAGACACTTGTCCTTAGTGCCACTCAGATATCTCAAAATCATCTTGACTACTTCCCAATGTTTCCTGCCAGGATTAGACATATATCTGCTCACAACTCCCACTGCAAATGCAATGTCTAGTCTCGTAGCTACCATAGCATACATGAGACTACCAACAACAGACTGATAGGGAATTTTGGTCATGAATTTCCTTTCCTTATCTGATTTGGGGCAATCATCCTTGCTCAATTTCACATATGTGGGTAAAGGTGTATTCAATGCCTTTCCACCCTGCATATTGAACCTGTGAAGTACTTTGGATATGTACTCACTTTGAGACAAGTATATGCACCTTTTACTCCTATCACGAGTAATACGCATGCCAAGAATATGTTTGGCATCCTCCAAATCCTTCATATCAAATGTCTGACTCAACTTCTAACATCTCTTTGTGTAGAGACAATGATCCTCATTGCTTCGAGAATAGCCTTGAGATTTCATAAAAGCATCAAACTTTTGGTACCATTGTCTAGGGGACTATTTAAGTCCATACAAGCTCTTCTTGAGCTTACAAACTAGACTTTCCTTGCCAGGAACTACATAACCCTCTGGTTGTTCCATATAGATCTCATATGTAAGATCTCCATGCAAGAAAGTAGTTTTCGCATCCATTTAGACTAGCTCTAAGTCCTCCATTGCAACAAATCCAAGCAGCATGCGCAGGGTAGTCATCTTGACCACTGGAGAGAAGATTTCCTCGAAATCAACACCATGTTGTTGCTTAAAACCCTTTGCAACAAGTCATGCTTTATACTTTGGAGAAGCACTATCTGATGTGAATTTCAGATTATATACCCATTTACATGGTAAAGCTTTCTTGCCCTTTGGCAAAGGTACTAAATCCCAAATACCATTCTTGTGATTAGAATCCAACGCACTCTTCATGGCACGCTCCCACTTGACATGATCCTCTATCTGCATAGCCTCTTTGTAGCAAGAAGACTCACCGCATATGTTAGCATAACAAAATCTAAACCTGGAACGTATCTATCAGGTGGATGTACGTATCTATCAGGTGGATGTGAGACGCGTGCAGAATGTCTCAATGGTTGCTGAACACGAATATGTGCAAACTGATCTGAATGGACATTCTCTTGAACATCCCTTTGTGCAGCATCTTTATGCATGCTAACCGGAGGACTAGTATCCTCAAACACCACTCTTCTCACTTCAACCTCCTTAATGGGTTGTTTATGCGTCATTGAAAATGACATCACTACTTCTAATCACTGATCATGTTTGAGGATCCCATAAGCAATATCCAAATTGTCCTTCTCGACCATATCCAAGAAAAATGCATTTCTTTGACTTATGGTCCAACTTTTGTCTAAGATTCTTGGGTACATGAACATATGCTTCACACCCAAAAACTCGAAGATGATCATAATATGGTGGCTTCCCTGTCCATAACTGTTGTGCCACTTTCAGACCTTTGGCAGTACTAGGTGAAAGGTTAATCATGAACTGCAGTCAATAGTGCTTTTGCCCAAAAGCCTTGTGAGAGGTTTGCATGATGCAACATAGAAACTACTCTATCTTGAATAGTTCTATTCATCCTTTTAGCTACACCATTCTATACTGGGGTATAAGGAGCTGTAAACTCTCTACGAATCCCTCTAGACTGACAGAAAAGGCTGAATTCATGTGAGATATACTCACCCCCATTATCTGAACGTAAAGCCTTAAGATTAGTTCCTTTTTCAATCTCAACTAAAGCAAGCCATTTTCTGAAAGTAGGGAATACCTCATCCTTCGATTTGATAGGATATACCCTATTAGGCTGCCGGATTGGCACAATGTAATTTTATATTTTCAGATACCGCATGCACCGAAAGGGCGTAGCAAAGCGTTGTAACCTTTTTACCCATTAATGAAGAGACATTACGGTGTTCTCCGATGGTAGAGGAGACGGGAATCGCTATATTGTCTGTCTGGGCGATTGCGACTACGCTGGAGACGTCCTGGTGCAGAGTTTGCATATATTTGGAATACTGTTAAGTCTGTTCTTGTTGAATTACCGTAATTTATTACTCACACAGTAACGTTGTCTTAACATCAATAAGTTTAAACGACTGTGTGGCTGATAATTTGCACAATAACCTACTGTATGAGGATAGCCGTAATCAAAGAATTGCAACTGTGTAACAGAAGTTAATGCCTGGACGTATAATTACTGTTTGGTTAATTGGTTAATTGGGAAAATTAAGTAAAGGGCCTCTACATTGTCAGACCCCTACTATCCCCAAGAACCCGGAAGAGATTGAAAGTGACTTGACCGAAGTCCTTTTAACACTGGCGTCGTCTGTGGGAAGATGGCAATAGATTGAGAATAATCAATAAAGGTAGAACAGTACGCAAGGCAAGCAGTGCAGAAGTGATATATGCCGGTTACTCGGTCCGGCGAGTCATATCCAAAGTATAGGAGAGACCAGCATCCCTGGGCAGTTCCAAATCTATTAGGGACACCCCCAAGAGGTAGAAGTACAGGTCATTTAAGCCCAGTGGTAGAAGGATCGGAGCCACTTAGCAGTGATTCCGGTGCCAGTTCGGTGACACATGATGAGATTCCAGTGGATTCCGGTGTGATTCCGGTAGGTTTTGAAGAAGGTACAGTGACTTCTGGGTGCATAGAGACGCAGTGCGCAGTTAGTCCAACGCTATCTGGTCAGAATTCGACTATTTTTGGTGATAAAGTTGCGTTACCGAGTGCGACCATTGCCGGTGAAAAGATAACCTGGGGTGGTGAAAGTTCGATAAGTTCCGGTGGGAGTTCGATACCATTTAGTGGGAATTTGAAGTTTTTCGGTGACAGTGCAGTACTACTTGGTGGACCCTTATTACGTTCACCACTGTTCGGGGCAAGCCTCTCTAGTTTCGATACTAAAGCTGAGGACATGTTATTTGATTTGGAGATAAGTAAGAGATTCAACACCATTTTCAAGCCGGAAGGTGAGCAGTTTGACAATACACATTCTGAAGGACAAGAGACACCTCCTCAACAGACAAATAACAACAACGCTACTCACAATCGCACTATGAGTGGTTCACAGTCTCAGCAGCAGACACCCCCACAGCCGTAACCGCAGTTTCAGCAACAGCAAGAGCAGCAGCCGCAACCAATTATACCAGTTCGACCAGTTCCAACAGGAGTGACTTACACAACGTTCGGCGGATTTCCGGGGGATGATCCCAATGCACATGTCCGCACATTCGAGATAAGCTATGCAGTGTTGAATCATCCACCGGATCCGGCGTACAAGGCCATCATATTTCAGGCCATTTTAGTTAATGAAGCAGCCAGGTGGTTGACTGAGTTTGATATTAATCATTTCGCTAACCATGATGATGTGAGAGATGCATTTTTACAGAGGTTCCGGTTGAAGAAAAATCCGACCAAAATCTTTGATTATTTGCAGAACAATCGGCAGAAGCCGCATTAGAGTGTTCAGGAATACGCAACACTGTTTAGAACCCACTTAAGGCAGCTGCCTCCGGCACATGCTAATCTATCGGATGATGTTATCACCCAATGGTTCATTAACGGACTGAATCCACAGTTGAGACAAATCATGATCATTCACTGTGTGGGTGGAATGACATTGGACGCAGTAATTGCGATGGCCTTACAACTGGAGCACAAAGTTGGAGGATTTACGGAAGACTTGGAATGGCTGAAAGCAAGTAAGAACGCAGCTGATGATCCGGCCAAACAGGTGTATTGTACCAAGTATAAAAATCCAGGGCACACCAGTTCTACATGTGCCCTCAACCAGATGTATTGTGCCATTTGCAACACAACAGGACACTCAACGGAGACCTGCTCATATAATGCAAAGGTGCAGGGTAGAGCAGTTGTAAACACCATCATACAAGAACCTGGTCAGCCAACAACCCATTACGTGCCACCACAGATGTGAACCAATCAGTCGCAAGGATATAGGAATTACCGGGGTCAACGGAACACCAATTTTAATTCAAATCGATGGCAGGCGAGGACATCAATGGAAGGTACCTCTCTTCCACCCCCTCGATGTCATTTTTGCGGTGAGATTGGCCACATTCGTAGATTCTACAAGGAAGCAGCAGAGTATGACAAAAGGAAGGAGCGACAAAATCCAATGACCAACATGCTTTATATTTCACCAGTTGAGTCACAAACAGCTGTCGTGCAGACAAGATCGGGTAAGCAGTTGCAACCAGCAGCTGAAGTGTTTGAGCCTGGTATCCGTGAGCAGCAGCGAATGTTTGCAAAGGCTAGTCAGTGGACAGCTAAGGAGCCGACTGTGTTTCTTGATCCAATTCCGGTAACACAGGTCCTCCTGCCGTAGGCAAGATTGAATGAACAAAATTCGGCCATAACAACATTAGAATCATCATCAGAATCGGTGAGAAGTACGACCCAAACAGATCAGGTATGGGATATCCTATCTAAGGCTTCAATCACACTCCCTTTGGGACATTTGCTTGCCTTAGTGCCAGGAGTCAGGCAACAATTTCAACAGTAGGTTAGCCCCGGGTCTTCATGTACTCCGGCGACTGCAACCATACAACCGGAAATTGATTCTACGGTGGATCACTCAGATCCATTGATCACAGTATGGCATAAAAACCAGAAGATTACCCAAGTGTTAATTGATGGCAGTTCGGGTGTGAATATTGCAACATCAGCGCTCTGCAAGAAATTGGGTTGGACCCAAATTGAACCCGTACAATTTTTTGTACGAATGGCAAACCAATCCGAGTCCATCTGGTATTACTACATAATATTCCGATTACCTTGCAGGGCACCACATTTAAAATGACTTTTGTAGTCCTAGAATTACCAGAATCCAGCCTCGACTACAACTTACTTTTCGGTTGCTCATGGCTCAAGCAAGCCAAAGTTGTACAGGATTGGTCAGCCCAAGAGTTAATTTTCAAAGACCAGCACCGGAAATATGTAGTTAAATTGGATGCTATGCAACCTTGTGATCTTCATGCACGACCATACGTAGCGGAGCCGGTCCATATGTTGGATGGATTATCTGATGATGAGGAAGAAGCGTTCCTGAAGACCAATAAGGATCTGATCTCATTAGGTACTGTCGATCTCCAGTCAGTAGCAGACCAGTGGAGTCCGACAGCTTGTATGGTCGTACCAGTGACCGGAGATGCGGAAGTAGATGATAGCGTAGCTATGGATGAAGCAACCTTACATCAACTATTGCAGCCAGCTGATGATTTGGTAAAACCTCGATAATTTTATGTACCGGAAGATCGATTAGTAACATATAATTTGGGTGACACGGTCAACCCACGACCAGTTAAGATTAAGGCAGGATTATCAGAGACATTCCAAGATGATTTGGTACAACTCCTGCGTGAATTCTCCGATGTTTTTGCTTGGGATTATAGAGACATGAAAGGTCTTGACTCGCGGATTTATCAACATCGAGTAGTGCTCAAATCGGATGCGAGGCCAATCAAACAACCAAGCTATCGAATGAACCCCAATTATGCAGCACAGGTCAAAGCAGAACTTGATCGTTTATTGAAGGTGGGACTCATTGTGCCAATTGAGCATGCTGAGTGGATATCTCCAATAGTGATCGTCTCGAAGAAAAATAAACAGTTGCGTATCTGTGTTGATTACCAGAAACTGAATGCTGCCACTGTACGAGATCCATTCCCTCTCCCCTTTTTGTACACAATGCTTGACAGGGTAGCAGGGCATGAAATGTATTCGTTTCTGGATGGCTACAGTGGATATAATCAGGTGAGAATGGCCGAACAGGACATACCGAAGACAACTTTTTATCACAAACTGGGGTGTTTATGCTTGCACTGTCATGTGGTTCGGTTTAAGGAATGCCCCGAGTACCTTCCAAAGATGCATGCAAGAAGTCTTTTCACCCTACTTAACTACATTCATGCAAGTATATTTGGACGATTTTTCCTTATTTGGCAAGACTTCGGCGCACCTGTATCATTTACGGTGCTGTTTTGAAAAATGCCAAGAGTACCGATTATGCTTGAATCCGACTAAATCTGTTTTCGCGGTGTCGGGATGAAATCCCGCAGGGAGTGTGCACTGATTTTTTTCAAAAGATCATTGTTTTTGAGTTTTTGTGTGATGTTTTTGATCGAGAGAGTGGTATATTTTGTACATATTTTGGCCGAATTAATTGATTGTGTGATGCGGAAACATGTTTAAGATGTGTGTTAGACCCGTGCGTGTAAATAACTGACGTTAGACCCATGAAAACTTTAGGTTTGACCCTTGAAACTGACTGGAAACACGAGTTTATCCCATGAAAAATGAACTTGAACCCTCGGAAACCCTTGGAGTTTAGGCCAAAATTGTAAATAAACCGTTAAATTGAAGAGTTTGAGATAATTGTGAGCAAACGCCTAATTTTCCCGACTAAAAACCCTAGGTCGGACCCTTGGAAATGGCGGTTTTTGTAGGTCAAACCCTAAAAACCAATTAATCCGCAAACATCCAGTGTGAAAACAAAACCATAGTCTAAGGAAAAATTAAAATACCGCCAAAATTGGAAAGTTCATTGAGGAGGTTAGAAAGGAAGTGCTAGGGGGGCCTATAAATAAGTGGAAATTCATTTGTTTTTGCCTCACCCAGTGGATTGTCTTGCAGAACGTCTTTCCAGTTGAAGCCACTGTGGCGAAGAGAGGGAATGGGCGGAAGGTCTAGTCGGTGGCAAGCAGAGAAATGGCGCCCAGCTGACTTCGGAGAATTCATGGCGGTGCAACTGTGGGAGAGATACCCAAGTGGCGCAGCTACCGAAGAGATGCAGGCGGGAGAGACGTAGATTGTCACGAAGCTAGAGAGATGAAAGAGAGGTGGCTGTCGGTGCTGTTGGTGAATTCCTAAGATCTGCACGTGAAGATTTTCCGAGCACGGAGAGGGAGATGGCGGCGGTAGAAGCTTCGTAGAGAGAGCGCCTGATTAGCTTGATCATCTGCAGCTTCTATGCAAGAGAGAGAGAGAGGTGCGCTGACTGCATGGCTGAGAAGAGAGCCCCATTGGCGGCGCGTGTGCGGTAGAAGGATGGAGAGAGAGAGAGAGAAAGAAAAGGTCTTGGCGGCGCTGCATTTCGGGTGAAGAGAGAAAGAGAGAAAGAGAGAGCAGCACGCAGAAATATTCGGAAGCGGAGAGAGAGAATTGCCCATAGACAGAGTGCAGGGAGGATATGGCGTTATGGGACAAAGAGGAGAGAGAAATTATCGGGGTGATTTTAGGCAGTCGAATCTCGATGTGTATCAAGAAGGTCTGGTAGCGCAGATCAATTCAAAGAGAGAGAGTATAGAGCTATTACTGGTGAGTTCGGGAGCCGCAGAGACGCCCAGAGATTGGCGGCTACTCGACTTAGAGAGAGATGGATGTGTATAACACCGACAGACACAGAGAGATATGAGGGATCAGAGGCACGAGAGAGAAAGAGATAATCGCATGGATTGCTGCCAGTGCAGAGAGATGAGCTCCGTAGAGAGAGATACCGACATACTATATCGTGTGCAAAAACGAATGTTATGCTAATCGAACGACACAATATTGTTCTATTTTATATTAACAAATAATAATAATAATAACAATATAGATCATGAAAATATGGATTTCGATGCTTTAGAAGTACTACCTTCGCAATGAAGACGTCTTGAGACTTTGAGACTAAACAAAAACGAGCCCGTCATTCAACTATAGAGGGTGATTCAACATGCTTAAGTCTTGGTCATAATCTTTTGTATATGCTAGTGAGAGTGCATTAAGTTACAAATGAGCATGCGAATGTGCATTTACATATGTCTGTATGTAATTGAAAGACTATGCAAAACAGAGCATTTCTATGAATGCAAATATTTTGTTCCATGAATGTGAACTTTAGGGATGGATAGAAATTATTTTCAGAGAATGTACATTCATATCACAAGTTCTAAAAGTACTAACATGATTTATCTGGCCTCACCCCGTGGATTGTCTTGCAGAACGTCTTTCCAGAACGTCTTTCCAGGTTACTGCGTGATCAGAGATTATTGTGAATTTTGAAGTAAAGAGCTACAAAGTGAGGACTTGAAGAAAAGCTTGGATCGGAGAAAAGTGAAGAAAAGATTAAACCGCAAAGACCAGAAGACAAAGATCGAGGGTGACTTCCTGCACTGTAGCGGGAGGCCTACATCATATCCAACCGATCCGCACTGTAGCGGCGGCATTTATTTGTACTTACCTGTTCCGTAGTGTAGCGGATTTTTGTATCGCGGACCCGCACTGTAGCGGGCATCACTGTATCATTCAGATTTTTATTGTATCTTCGAGTTTGTATACACACCGACCCAATGATTTCGAGAATCAGTGCTGTATCTGATTTGTCTCTTTCCCGACGCCTACGGTCGTGTACGCATGCACGTCTCGACACTTCCGAGGGGCAAGGGTCCCACGCGTACGAGGATCGCGCACGCTCTAGAGAGCACAGGCGAGGCGCCCAGCGCGCAGACGCCGCTCGCAGGACAGCGAGAACGGCACACCAGAGCGGGGCCTGATCCAACCCCAGGCGCCGGCTTCCCGCCACGACCTCCTTCTTCCTGACAGCGGTCTCCTGTGGTAAACTACTCGGACATATTATCTCTGAACAAGGAATACAAATCGATCCAGATAAAGTCGCAACCGTGTTGGAGGCACCAGTCCCCACGACACCGAAAGAAGTTATGCGCTTTCTGGGCCAAATCCGGTGGCATGCAGGCAGACATTTATGGTGGTTAGCTCATTTAGCGACACCACTTAATCGGCTTATGACTAGTGCTCCACGGCAGTATGATTGGACACCGGAGTGCCAAAATGCATTTGATCGTTTAAAGGTTTTATTGACGCAGGCCCCAATTTTGCAACCACTTGATTGGGAACGACCGTTCCATGTCTTCGTGGACGCATCAGATATTGCGATTGGTAGTGTCCTCATGCAACAAATTGACAAATGGTTTCGACCTGTATATTATGCAAGTCGCCAATTAGCCCATGCCGAAAGAAACTATTCAGTGACCGAAAGAGAATGTCTCGGGTTAGTGTACTCTGTTAAAAAGTTCCAACATTATTTGTTGGGCCAAAAATTCACCTTCCACGTGGATCATGCCGCACTCATGTTAGTGGTCCGACAGCAACATTTAGGTGGTAGATTGGCTTGATGGGTTTTACTCTTACAGGAGTTCGACTATGAAGTTATTCATCGACCTAGCACAGCACATGCCTTGGCGGATTTTCTATCTCGATTGGATTTCGGTGAGCCTCTGGTAGGGGTTGATGACACTACACCGGCAATTTACATTACTGAACCAATTACTGATGAATCTGCATAACCTCTTGTTGCTCCTACATACTACAATATGTTGCTAAGTTTCCTCACTGACGGGTGTCTCCCTCCTCATACTCCCCCTGCTCTGCGGCAAAAACTTGCAGTTTACAGTCGGAGATTCCGATTGATTGTAGGTCAATTATACTACATGGATCATACTGGTGTTTTACTTCGATGTATTCCTCCCCATGAAGCAGAATCGGTTATTGCTATGGCTCATTCATTACCCTCGGGTGGACATTTCGAAGCTGATCTTACTCACCATAAAATTCTGCAAAGTGGGCTTTGGTGGCCTACAATGTACAAAGATGTGACTTAGTTTGTGCAGCAGTGTGATACCTGTCAACGGTCGGGACAGCCATTACAGCGGCACTTCTTTCCCCTTCAACCTGTTTTACCTCTGGAACCCTTTCAGAAGTGGGGTCTAGATTTTATTGGCCTAATAACACCACCAGCGACCCTCACCAACAATCGATACATACTGACTTGTACAGATTATGCCACTAGGTGGGCGGAAGCTTGGGCTTTATGGTTTGCCACAGCTGTTTCGGTGGCCAAATGTTTAATGAAGGATGTCTTCGCGCGTTATGGATTACCTCTGGAGCTCGTGACGAACTAAGGAACGCATTTTGCAAACAACTTAATGCAAGTATTGACTCAGACTTTTCAAATTGTACATAAATTCAGCTCATCGTATTATCCACGTGCTAATGGTCTGGCTGAAAGCACCAATAAGACTCTGTTGAATATGCTTTGCAAATTGATCCTGGAATGTCCGGAACGTTGGGACCAGTTACTACATGCAGTTTTGTGGGCTTACCGGACTACGTACAAGGTAGCTACTGGCATGACCCCGTTCAAGCTTGCTTATGGATTGGAAGCTATTGCATCGATGGAAGTAGTAGTGCTGAGCCTACGCATTGGCTTAGCTCAGAAATTGCTACCGAAAGAATCTTTGCCATTTTGGTTGGATATGCTCAGATCATTGGATGAACAGTGCTGGGAAAGCTTCATGACTCTTCAAGAAGTTCAGCTTCGTCAAGCTCGTACTCATGACCGTTTTCTAAAAACCCCTGTCTTTAAAATTGATCAACTCGTGTTATTCTATAATGCTAAAGCAAACAGATCTGCTGGGAAATTTAAATTACGGTGGTTTGGTCCATATCAAATTGCTGAACAAGTGGGCCAGCAACTTTTCGATTGGCGACCTTACGAGGTGTTCTTTTGCCAAAAGTGATTAATGGTTCTAAGCTTCGGCCATATCACCAACCGGACGATAACCGATGATGTGTACCTTATCTTGTTCGCGTGTCACTTGTTTTACTTTTATCTCCGTATTTCGGTTGACCACAGACAATAATCTCCTCGTTTTGATATCTAAATATGATTAATCGCCGCCCTGTGTTACTGTTTATGCTCATGCATGCATGCCGTAATTATGACAGATATCTTTCCAATACCGCGCGATGATTGGGGTTTTCGACCGCCTAATGTTGCCTGTGTGACTACTTAATCTTGTTTCTTTTCTTGTTAATCGCTATTGTGTTTGTGTGTTTGTGCGTTATTTGTTTTCTGTGTTCTTGTGATTACTCGTGCGCGCCATGGAAGCTCTCGCGAATGTCGCCACCTTTCGTGGAGGACTCACTCCTGAAGTGAGTGAGTATTTGCGCACCCGTGGTCTTCTGGCCTTCGCTGAATTGCCTTGGCATTCAGTGGAGTGTCAACCATTCTATGCGCAGATCATTTCTGCCATCGCCTCTACACCTCCTACAGAGCAGTGTTGGCCCATAGCCTGTTTACCATCACGAGTTGTTATTACTTTAGCTTCGTTTGCCGATGCCTTCCGACTTCCTTGGGAAGGATTGGAGAATGGTCCACTTCTTCCTATAGCCACCATGAAAGAGTTGTTTCCCCGGCACTCATCTAATGAGTATGCCATTCTGTGTAGACCTGAATCGGAGCGTACAGCTCTGCAATTTTTAGTCGCTATTTTGAACTTACAAAAACGCACCTATGGTATCTCTCACCCCTTCTATTCGATGATAGACATTGCGTCTCGTGAAACTATCAATTTCACATCCTTGTACTTCCGGCGCATTCACTGTGAATGTGTCGCAGTTATCAAACAAGTCACTAAGGGTGACCTTCCACGTTCTCGTCTACCCCATATCCTCACTTTTCTCTTTCCAGCAATCCAAACCGCGCAACCCCCTCCAACCGCTCCTTTCTTGTTGCATGAAGAATCTACTCATATGCTCGAGGATGAGGAAGATGATGATGCCGACCTGTTGCAACTTTTTCGCCGAAAACGAAGATGTGTGAGCCCCTCTGGCAGTCAGGTGCAAGGATCAACTGTTGGCCATGAAGATGAAGTCTTCCATGACACTGCTACATCCATTCATCTCGATTCTTCCGTTCCTTCTTCTCCAATTAAGCAGCAGGAACAAGGTGCCCACATAGCAGACTCTGAAGAAGTTTCTTCTCGGGAGTACTCTCATCCGCAAGATGAGGAAGCTGTGAAGGCACTTGTAACCGAAATCCTCACCGAAGTAATTGCCAATGTGGAGGTCGTGATCGATAAAACGGATGCGACAAATCAGCATACAACCGGAATAGTGCTGGTGCCAAGCCCTCTTATCCCCCTTCCTCCTCTAATGAACCCTGTTGAACCTGCTGTGACTGAAGTTCCTACTGCTCCATCATCTTCTCCCGATTACTCTCCACCACCTTCCCCTCACCTATTATCAGCCTCGTCATCCCAGCCACTTCCTGCTTTTCCGCCTTCGCAAGTTCTTTTCAGCGAGTTAGAATCTATGGGTCGTCTTCTACTTCAATTCTCACTTCAATTCTCACAGCAATTACCCCATCAGATGAAGATGGCAACAGAAAATATTCGGCAAGAATTGCAAGCTAAAGTGGACTTATTAGAAGCAGATATTGCTCCTTTACAAGAAGAAGCTCATGCAGTCAAAGCAGAGAATCATGCTCTGCAAGTGCAGTTGCAGCAGTACCAAGCACAATTAGCAGAACATGAATTACTGATTGATCAACGAGATGCAGCATTGGCTGAGTTAAAAGCCAAGGATGTTCTTTTAACTACTCGTGATGAAGAAATCAAGCAGTTAAATCAGTTGGTACAGGATAAGGAAGATGCTCGGATTGCTCTCGGTAATCTTTTAGAAGAAACTCGCGTCGAGCTTGATGAGGTCGTGCAGAAAGGACAAGAAATGGCTACTTTGGCTAAGCATACTACTGCAGAATTACAGGCCGCATATGCCGATCTTTTTCAGGCGAATTCTACCTTAAAAGCACAGACGAGTTTGACAATTCAACTTAAGAAAGAGTTAGCAGGAATCATGAAAGAAAGAGATGCATATTATAAAACCATCCAATATCAAGCTTAGGAGCTGGAACGCAGAGAAAAGCAGTTGGGATTTCAAACAGAAAGATTATCACGGATTGATGCTCAGATTGCGGATACGAAGCAGTAGAGAGATGCTGCCTTAGCTAATGAATTTTACTTACAAGAAGCATTTTTGCAGACACAGGCAGATCTTTTGATGAGTCAAGTCATTGCGGCGAGTTCAATACGAACTGACGCACAATTGGTGGAGCCGAAAACCTTAAAGCTGATGCTGGATTCATTAAAATAGAAAATCACTAGAACCTTTAAATTAACCCGAACTATGTATATACAAGGCATTGTAGATAGGCCTTAATGTTATTTTCTTTGCGGGTTCAAGTCCACCGTGCGTGCCAGTGTTAGGCCGCCGGATTGGCACAATGTAATTTTATATTTTCAGATACCGCACGCACCGAAAGGGCGTAGCGAAGCGCTGTAACCTTTTTACCCATTAATGAAGAGACATTATGGTGTTCTCCGATGGTAGAGGAGACGGGAATCGCCAGACTGTCTATCTGGGCGATTGCGACTATGCTGGAGATGTCGTGGTGCAGAGTTTGCATATATTTGGAATACTGTTAAGTCTGTTCTTGTTGAATTACCGTCTGAGAAGATGGTCGTGGTGGAGTCATAAAGCTAGGAGACATACCTCCGACGAGAGTAGCACTGCCCCTAGGAGTGATGTCGGCAAGAGTGACACCGGCGGGAGTGAGGCCGGCAAGAGTGAGGCCCGGGGATGCCCGGGGGTGCTACCATGAGCAATCCAGTACTATGATGTAGCGACTATATATACGGGAGGTACTTGAGATATGAACTATAAGAACTACTCCTCTATCATGGAATGTGGAGTGACTCGAGTACTGTCTCCCATCGTGCTTTGTAACAAAGGAACTCAAATAATTAGCATATGATAATAAAGGTAATATAGAGTAATAGTAGTGTACAAAAGAACATCGCAAAAACAAAAACAAAAAATAGTACATACAAGTGTTTAATTCAAAAATCCTCTATTCTAGCATCCTCTTGGAGATGTGATGCACATAGAATATCTATCTCTATATTGGCGACTTCTAAATCTCTAGGTATGCTAGCTTCTTTTTTATCATCATCCGTTTCTTCATCGTGGATCTCCTCTTCTTCTTAGACAATGATCTCTTCCTCCTTGACTATCGAATGAATCTCAGAGTCCACTACAGATGGACTTTCTTCTTCATCTATGTTCTCACAAATTTGTCTACTACATGAAGAGACTTGTAAAACAAATAGCCACCCTGGTTCTTTTGAATTTGGTATAAAAACAACTTGCTCATAGTGTTCAGGAAGTACAAATGTATCTCTTTCATCCATCTAGAATTTTATGGAGTCAACTTGAAGCAAACCACTTTTATCCTCCCTCACTGTTGCAGTTCTTCCAGAGGTGACTACTTTGAACCATTTCTCATAAAAAAACAAAGTAATCAAACTTCCTAAAGGATAGCTTCAAGATATCTTGATCACTCCACACATAATCTAGTTGACCTTCTTGAGCATTATCATCTCTTGCACTCGCTCTACTTTTTTGCTAAAAGTCACCATCACCCCACTACGTAGAGCTATTTTTATCGATTCGTGCGATTCGAAAGTGTCATCAATGAGACCATAGTGCACGGTATTTAGAATACTCCTAATCACATCCCTTTGCGAGTTCTTCTTCTTCTTCAGAGATATCTTCACCTATTGCCTTTGCTTGTGAAATCCTTGTATCTAGCCATCTACTCGTTGGAAAGAGTGGAAGAGGTCGAAGACTTTCTGGAAGGGGAAAATTTTGTGTGGAACAATTCTTTCGAAACTGAGCTCTTTCCTTTGTGTTTGTCTCCTTGGAAAGCTCATACTTTTCTAACCACTTCTGCATAGGCTCAAAGTTAACGATGCAAAACTTCATTGCCTTCTCTTTGAAGGTTGCATCCATTTTTTTTTGCATCCCTTTACCTTGCGGTTCATCGCCTAACATCTTCATCATCGCTCCATAAGCGAGGCAATTGTGGGTCCGACTACGTAAAAACTCAGTTATGAATACAGGGAGCACAAACTGTAAAGACTTGTGCCAATCATGAGACTTGAGCCCTCCAAGATCATCGTTTCGTGTGAAAGCAGTCTTTAGAAACCTCAGGCATCCAGTAGGTGTCCAAAACTGTCAAATTTTCTTCTTCACTTGTTGCTCTTCCATCATGCGAAGCACCCAAGGAGCTCTTGGTAACGGTACTATTCCGTTGGGCTTAGTAATTTCCCACAGCTCTTGCATACTACCTCATGCTTCTAAGTCCTCTCTTTGTGCTTTGATTTCTTTCTTTCTGATCAAAGTCTTCTAGAGAATCTTTCCCATATTCTTAAAAATATGCATAGAGTCTACCAAAGATTAATCAATAACTCACTCCAATAAGGGAGTTCATGAAAGATCGAGAATCCTTTCATGCCAGTGACTGGTGTTCTTGAATCCCATAATTGTTTCCAATCGTTAGCTTTCATTTGGCATTGCGCTTGTCGACCAATTTGTCCTTCATGCAAAACATGTCCATCAGGCAAATATCTATGATGTCCTTCATAGATAGTTTTACGTAGTGCTTTGGAATTCACCATAACCAGGCCAATCATGCATCGTCCACATAAGTATGCCCTGCACTCGCACGTCTCGTCTTCTTATAGGTTGAGACATGTCATGCAAGTAATCCCATCCCATAAAATGCGCAGCTCTTCCACAATTGTTTTCATATTCTTCATCGGCTTTTGATTGTGGAAATTCTATTGTGTCCATGAAACTCACGACATCTTCTCCACCATCATGATCTTCCTCCATCTCATAAAATGCTTCGAGCATTTCTTACATGTGTTCATTCTATGTAATGTTATTAGTACCTTGTACTTCTAACTCCTTTTTTGTTCTCTTGTGTCCACGAGAGGTTACCAGTGCAATGTCATTTAGCTCCACCTCCTCACCAGGGGGACCATGCGAATGGTAGCATAGATTTTGTAGTCGACTTTTATCAAAGGATCCATACTCTCTAACGTGTGTAGTACAAATCTGTCATTTTCAATAAATTTGATACTTGCACTGAGTGCAAGGACATGCCATTCTCTCCTTCAGATCCAAACTAGCCATCTGATACAATATGGACATTTTAGAACATTTGATTTCTCTTATTAAACCTAAAAACCACAATCCTAAAGACTTAAACCTGAAATATATATAGATTTAATTATATACTCTGATTTTTTTATTTTCTTTTTCTTATTCATACTAAAACCTAAAGACCTAAAGACCTAAAAAACCTAAAACCGTAATCCTAAAGACTTAGACCTAAAACATGTATATGTGTATATGCATGTGTATATGTATATGTATGTGTACATATATCATGTGTGTATATGTGTATATGTGTGTATGGATGTGTAAACAACCTAAAAACCCTAAAATCCTATACACACACACACACACACACACACACACACACACACACACATATATATATATATATATATATATATATATATATATATATATATATATATATATATATATATATATATATATATATATATATATATATATATGTGTGTGTGTGTGTGTGTGTGTATGTATATATATATATATATATATATATATATGTGTGTGTGTGTGTGTGTATGCATGTGTGTATTTATCTCTACTAAATACCTACTTTTTATATATTTAATTATGTATATATGTGAGTGTGTGTGTTTGTAATATGTTAAAATCCTAAAATCATATTTTATATATATATAAAAAATCCTAAAGACCTATTTTCTATATATCATAAAAAGCCAAAAAACACTAAAACCCTAATGCTATATATATATACATATATATATGTATGTGTGTGTATGTTATGCATGTACAATATATATATATATATATATATTATATATGTGTATATGTGTGTATGCATGTATAAAAAGCTTAAAAACCCTAATCCTATTTTTTATATATATTTGATTATATATTGTAATTTTTTCTTAATTTTCATAAATATATGTAATTATTAATCTAAAACTCTATTTTTTATATAATTAATTTTATATATTTAATTTGAAAAAAAACTTAAAATCCTATTTTTATATATTTAATTATATATATTTAATTTGATAAAAAACCTTAAAATCCTATTTTTATATATTTAATTTGATAAAAAACCACTAAATCCTATTTTTATATATTTAATTAATTTATTTAAAACACTAGCTCTTTTCATATTTATTTATATATACAATTATCCTATTTTTTATATATATTTATTTATATATTCTAATTTTTGTTTTGATTTTTTTATATAAATTTAATTTAATTATATGTATGTAAAAACCCTAAAACCCTAATCCTAAAGACCTAGACCTAAAATATGTATATGTGTGTATGCATGTGTATATACATGTATATATGTATATGTATTATATGTGTATGTGTGCATATATGTTATGCATGTGTAAAAACCCTAAAACCCTAATTGTCAAGACCTAGACCTAAAACATGTATATGTGTGTATGCATGTGTATATATATGTGTATGTGTATATGTGTACATATATATATGTATATGTGTATATGTGTATGTGTATATGTGTATGTGCATGTGTATATATATTTAAGTTGATAAAAACCTTAAAATCCTATTTTTATATATTTAAGTATATATATTTAATTAATTTATTCAAAACACTAGCTCTTTTCATATTTATTTATCTATATAATTATCCTATTTTTTATATATTTATTTATATATTCTAATTGTGTATGCATTTGTATATACATGTATATATATATGTATTATATGTGTATGTGTGTATATATGTTATGCATGTGTAAAAACCCTAAAACCCTAATCGTAAAGATCTAGACCTAAAACATTTATATGTGTGTATGCATGTGTATGTGTATATGTGTATATATATATGTGTATATGTATATGTGTATATATATATATGTATGAGTATATGTGTATGCATGTGTAAATAGCTTAAAAACCCTAATCGTATTTTTATATATTTGATGTGAAAAAAACCTTAAAACCCTAATTTTATATATTTAATTATATATATTTACTTAAAACACTAGCTATTTTCATATTTATTTATCTATATTGAAATCGTATATGTGTGTGTATGTATGCATGTGTATATGTGTGTGTATATGTGTGTGTGTATGTATGCATGTGTGTATATGTGTGTGTGTATGTATGCATGTGCATGGATGTGTAAACAACCTAAAAACCCTAATCCTATTTTCATATTTTTAATTTGCATGTGTATATGTGTGTATGTATGTATGCATATGTATGTGTATGCA
The DNA here is from genome assembly GCA_020310875.1 of Ceratopteris richardii. Taxonomy (NCBI): domain Eukaryota; kingdom Viridiplantae; phylum Streptophyta; class Polypodiopsida; order Polypodiales; family Pteridaceae; genus Ceratopteris; species Ceratopteris richardii. The sequence continues at coordinate 45,819,540 of CM035437.1, read as the reverse complement.
TGTGTGTGTGTATGTATGCATGTGTGTACATGTGTGTGTATGTATGCACGTGTGTACATGTGTGTGTGTGTATGTATGCATGTGTGTATGTATGTGTATGTATGCATGTGTGTATATGTGTGTGTATGTATGCATGTGTGTACATGTGTGTGTGCGTATGTATGCATGTGTGTACATGTGTGTGTTCTTGTGTGCTTAGCGCCTGTGAAAAATGGACGTGTGTGGTTAATTCCATGCCACTTATTGATCATTCATTTGTGTTCTTGATTAAGTACTTAATAGTATGTAATGTTGATTAGAGAAGAAATTGTCCATATCCTCCCTCTAAGCCATCCATCAACATTGCCATTCTTTGCCTCCATCTACATCATGTCAGGTTTTTTTAATTTTAATTGACAAATTAAAGGTGAGTGTGTTGATCCCTATTCTATAACAATACAATACCTTAGCATTAGCATGGTTGACATGGTTAGGTTCTCCAAGATAGCACATGCTTTGTTAGCATTCAAGAGTTTGATGTATGAATTATTGTGCTTGTCACCAGTTGCCATTAGAGCATTTGAGCTTGGACTTGTTGGTCATCCAATGCTTGGGATGGGTCTAGAGTGAGTGGGATTGTTGCAAAAGATTTGTTAATTCTTGAGTGAGTTGCATGTGAATTCCACCCTTGTAAGCTTGAGACTTGAGCATTTTGACATGCATGGACACACCTTGTTTGAGAGAGTTGATGTAATTTCCACATGGTTCTTCTTTGTACATTGTTTTATAGTTTTACATGGTCTTTCTATCTGTTGCCACTCATGGTCACATTGTCCCTTAAGTGCGAGACTGCTGGGGATAAGGATCATGTGATCCTCCATTAGCCATGTAGTCTCATATATCCTTGTCATTGCCATTATCCTTGAAGTGCAAACTTTTTACTAGATTTAGATGGTAAGCCATGCAACCTCCTATGTCAAATAAAATTTTTGTTCTAAATTGTTACATTAAATTTAGCATCACAGATCACTTATCTTGTTATATGTACACCAAAATTTAAATCAAGCTAATTATTGGCATTCGTAGGAAGCCCTTAAGGGGGGTAATGAGAACCATTTTGTAATGTGAAAGGTTGCTTGGGACACTTTGTTGTCTTCCCAAGTATGCTTGAGGGTTGGATATCCTTGATCTTGAGGTTCTTCAAGGTAGAATGCCAACCAAATCCTTCTATGCATTAATAACATATGTTTCCTTTGCACGTTACATGAGTTGGATGAAACACTAGTTATATTATCAATGTTTTACCTTATGATTTCCATCATATATTGAACGAACTTATTATTGGTTTTTGGAATGCTTGAATGACCTTAAAAGTGAATTTTATCTTCCTAAGAAGTATCTTTGAGCCAATCTTCGGTGATGGAAGACTTGCAAAACTCTCCTTGGATTTGATGGACTCCCAAATATTACAACACAAAAATGCTTTAAAGTTGGAGCTCTAACAATCAAGGTTTGTGGACAACTAAGAGAACATACAAGGTCAATACATGGATGGGAAATGTAAAAGGTAATCTCTTCAAGAGGATGCCCAACATATCTTTACTGGGTGCAAAAAGTCTACATATCTCATGAATAATTTGTTCAATCTTTGTAACAACCATTGAAAGAAAGATGTACATTTTGTTCATCCTTTATAACAACCATCATCCTTTCTTTCAAGAAAATCCTGGTGGTCAAAGGAACCATTGTATAGTGAAGACTATGCTTATCAACTGATGCACAATCTTTAATATATTTCCACATTTGGCCTCCAACACATGATAGAGGTCCTATTTGTAATAAGATAGTATTCAATACATATTCTATATTCTCATGTGAGACCACAAATGTTTTTTTTGCTTGTTTTGACTATCAATATGTATGTGGTAAGATTCTTTGATCTCTCTTTTGAAGCCTTGTGCTTCTTTACACTCATTACTTGCTTCTAAGAATAGAAAAGCCTGTTGGAAGTTTGTGTAGTGATAAAGATTTTGTGTAGTGAAAAAAATTCGTCTAGGGTTCAAAACTTGAATGCAGCCTCAAGTTAAGCCCCTCGAGAATGGAGGATAAGAAACATCTGCAAAGTGCATGCGTTTTTCCATTTCAATTTCAAGCTCAATGGAAGCGTATGTCGAACACGGGATTACAAAATACATTTCGGATCTCATGGAAATGCTAGAATTGTACCCGAACCCTAAGTTAGAAGTATATAACTGCTTTCTACTTCTCTTCAATTCTCTTCGCAGTTCCCACACCAGCTGCTGTGCGAGCTACAAGAAGAGCCAGATCGCGTGCTAAACTATCGAGGCAGACATGGCTGTTGTAGAGCTTCCGGATCTTGCAACTTCGACAGGGCTTCAGAAGCTCGATCAGTACCTGCTTACTCGAAGCTACATATCCGGGTATCGTATTGCAGCCTCTTTTACTCTATATTGTTATTCTGTTTTCCTTATTGAATCTTCTTCATCCTCGTATTCCTCTGTATGCAAGTTGCTTTCGGTTATGCGCAAGACGTCTGTGTCTATAAAAATTCGCAGTTCTTACCTATCGTAATCCCCTTGAAAACACTCTATGAAGCACTCAACTGCGATATATGATGTCGTATAAGTCTCTTGCAATTTTTTTTCGAAATGATTGCTAGTCGCCCTTGCTTATGTACTAGGTCTCCCTGACTGTATGAATTTACAGTGCATGTCTACACCCACCAGGTTGCGGACATTATATCAAGCCCTAATGTATGAAGCATTCTGATTCAAAAAAGCCATGCCATTCCCTGAAAAGTAATTGTACAATTATATTCGTATGGTCTCATGGCTTTAAAGATTTTATTTTATTTTTGCGAAGTTTATCGTAAAAAAGAAATAAGATTTTCTTTATTTCAGTAAGCAAATTTTATTTTATTTATTACGAGTATATCGACCTCCAAGGACTGATATTCATAAATGTAGGAAAATAGGCGCCATTGCAACGCAAGAGAGGGTTGAAGTAGCAACTCTTCAATCCATCAAGACCCCTAAATTCACTCATGCCTCTGGCAAGAAATTTGTTGATACTTATGAAGAGGCTATACCTCTCGCGAACATCGTGAATACACAGAAACTTTTCAAGAATATGGAATGATCACGACAAGAAAGTCTTCACGGCTTCAATTTGGATCTCCATGCATGGGATTAATGTGTTTTGTAAGATGAAGGTGATTGTAGTATTTGCAATCTTTGGTCAAGTGTATAGGAACAGTTGACTTTTGGAAATCGAATAGGTGGCACCTCCTATTTTGGTTCATACAATCCGTTGCTTTTGTAATTTGGAAGTAGAGTATTAAGTACTCAAACTAGAAGGTGGAACCCAAAAGATTGCATGGCTTTGACCAAAAGCTTAGCCAAGAGTGGGGGCTTCATTTTTCAATATTTGGTGTGATGAATTCCCAATTTGGTCTTTAGGAACACTCATTATTGGAACTTGAATCTTCTGAAGGCTGTATATTACACCCTTAAATAGAACTGTATAGTTGATAAGTTCCTCTCTGTACGCAATCTGCTGTGGAGGCAAGAAGAGAGACTGGATGAAGCTAGTGGGGACGACCTGACTATTATAGACCTTCTGAAGCTAGTTACTTGGGGCTTATCTTTTCTGAACCTTATGTGTATGTGTTTTCCGTCATGTGGCTGTACTGTGGGCTTGTTGGACCTGTAACAGCATTCTAAACTCTGTATTGGGCTAATATAGATTGTTTTCAACATGTGGTATTACTCTATGAAAATGATTGCAGACTTTGAACCAGCGGAGGACCAGTATTCTGACTTCTGTTTTTGGTTTTTCAGCTACCAGCCTTCTATGGATGATGTAGCTGCATTTTGTGCCATGTCTCAAGCTCCAAAGACAGAACTTGTTAACCTTTCAAGATGGTACAACCACATTTCAGCTCTCCTGAAGAAAAGGTGAGCTAGATGGCTCGGATAGCGTGGTTTTGTGAAGGATGAAGTTTCCACTTGAAGTTTGAATTTTATGCAGTCTTTTGAAATATTTGAATGCCATGTTTTGTGGTTTGCAAGCTTCATATCCTCAGTCTAGGCATGCACCTTCTGCGTTTACATGTGGGTCTTTTTGTGATTGTATTATTTCATTGATTACTTATTGGAGCGTGTCATGCACACCTTAATCAGGTTTGTTTAGGTTTCTGGAACTTAGTGCAGTTCTTGATGTTCAATGCAATTCCAAGTTTTGCAACTTGCATGGTTCCATATCTATATGTAGTTACATGCTTTCAGGTTTTATATGTCGATCTTTTTAGACGCTAGCCATTAAGACATTGCTGTGTACAATATAGAATTGAAGCGCTCTGTATCAGATTTGTTTTCTGTTTGCTTGAATGGAATGTGGTTTTTAATGATTGTGCAAAGCTCGAGTTTTGCAACTTGCACGGTTCCATATCTATATGTAGTTACATGCTTTCAGGTTTTATATGTTGATCTTTTTAGACGCTAGCCATTAAGACATTGCTGTGTACAATATAGAATTGAAGCGCTCTGCATCAGATTTGTTTTCTGTTTGCTTGAATGGAATGTGGTTTTTAATGATTGTGCAAAGCTCGAGTTCTGTCATTTGCAAGTTTTCATATGCTCTCTGCTTCCAAATTGTGGTCACTTTATTCTGTTTCCACCTTATGTCATCTGTTTTCAGTCTGCCTGGAGAGCCTGCTGGGGTCAAGATTGCTGGCCAGCCTGTTTGTCAATCTCGAGAATTAGACAATGGATCTGTCACCCCTGCTCCTGCTACTCCTCCTGCAACTGAGGTTGGATTCATTGTTACTTCTTTTTTATTCTTTTTCTTTGGGTAATTTCATTTGCTGTATAATGTACATGGTCTGTTGATTCTGGTACAGTTTCCGTACTGTTTATTAATGCATCTACCTACATTGCAGGCTGATGATGATGATGATTTAGATCTTTTTGGTGAGGAAACAGAGGAGGAGAAACAGGCAGCAGCTGAGAGAGAAGCACAGAAGAAAGCAAGTGCAAAGAAGAAAGAATGTATGTTAAGATGAAAATGAAGTTTTTCATTGATATTCAAGTGAAGGTTATGATTTTGAATTTGTTCTTGTAATGCAGCTGGAAAATCCTCTGTCCTCCTTGATGTCAAGCCTTGGGATGATGAGACAGACATGGTGAAACTTGAAGAGGCTGTGCGAAGTGTGGCCATGCCAGGTCTCCTTTGGGGTGCATGTAAGTTTTGCTTGCTTTTGTTGCAATGTGCCATTTTTAGCTGGATCTAGTATGACATTTTTTTGGTTATTGTTGTGTGATTGGTTTGATACTCTTTATAGCACATTATAGCTCATGTACATGCCATTATTGTCATTTGCATTTGTTTTTATAAATTCTGGAATGTACAGCTTTTGATATGAGTGCTGTACCACACCGTTTGAGAGTGTGGAGCTCTATATCATGGTCACAGTGGGTCATGAGGACATTTAGTGATTTAATTTTGTGTGCTTTGTTGCAGCTAAACTTGTTCCAGTTGGCTATGGGATTAAGAAATTGACTATAATGATGACCATAGAAGATGACCTTGTCTCTGTGGACAATTTGATTGAAGATTATCTAACAGAAGAACCAAGAAATGAGTATATTCAGAGCTGTGATATTGTTGCATTCAATAAAATATGTAAGTTTTTAGTATGGAAATGCAGTCTTTCTATTGATATCTTTGCTGATTGTTGTTTTCACTATGTTTGCAGAGATTCTGGATGCTTGTCACAGAGGCTCTTGATTTATTTGGTGGGTGGGCAATCAGATTTTTTGTCTGTGTCCTTGCCAGCTGAGAGTGTTTAGAACTTTGCGAAAGATTGTGTCTTATGAAGTTTTTGGCTAATATATTTGTATTGTTAAAGTATGTACAAGCCCTGAAATTTTGACAGAGTCATAAAGTTTGATTGTTGGTGTATTGGGTTTTGCTTTGCTTTTTTGGCAATAACATGCTGCATGAAACTATATGCACTGATGCACCAATGCACTTCAAAAGTGGTACACACCAAAGAGTGTTGCGATCTCATACTGGGATTCTTGCCTTATTTCTTTGGTGAACATACATTTATATTTTCATCTAGGTTTGTCTCTCGAAACTTACCTCTTTTCTAATCAATAATCACCTGTCAGTACTGCTCAATGTTAGTGCTTTATAGAAATCCATTGTAAAAACTGTCTTTTAGACATCTTGGACCATGACTAACTGAGCCTAGCTAGTGCTGTGTAGGTTTATGAATTGGCTTATCCTAAGGAAGAAACTTCTAGTTATTTTTAGGTTTGAGAGTCTGATGATTTTCTAGATTACATCAAAGTTGCTATGAGAGTTTCATAGGTCTATAGTTTCGTGTCTGTGTAGTGATCAATTACATTAGTTAAGCTGCTGAATGTTATGTGCTTTTTTGGAAGTCCTGTAGGAACTATTTGTCAGCATTCTAGTCTATATCATGTATCTTGAACGATTTGCAAGCAGTCTATTTCTGTGCATTTCTATACTGAAACCTATCTTAAGAAATGTGAGTGAAAGTGTACTGCAGAGTTTGTATGAGAGTTCCAGTGCTTTCCCTAAGTGACTGCCCTGGGGAAAAAATTGCTAGGTGTGTTTATTTACTTACTGTCATGGCAGTCTGGGAATATATGCTTATCTTAAATCAAAAGATGGTGGTCATGTGAACATCTATGTCATGTCATAGGCACTGCTATTCTCTGAGGTCTGGGAGTTCTCATTTTGTGTTGTGATGACGTCCGTCAATCCGAATTATTCTAGACATTTATGTTATTTGCCAGATTGGAAAGTATCGTCACGAAAATTGTTGTCAGATTGCTGGAGGACGTCATGTAAAAATGGAATTTCTGAAAAATCTTTTTTCTTGGAACACATTGTGATAGGCTGAGTACCTTTTTTCTCAGAACACATTACGATACATAGGCTGAGTAGTGTGCAACCTGGCTTTGCTGATATTGTAGTTATAAATGCACATCAAACCTTTCATCTATGTGATGTTTAAGGAACTGCTGGAGGATAAGCACGTTGATCAGTGTGATTAAAGGTTAACCACTGCAGAGGATTGGTTACACTTGAATTCACTTTTATAAGGCGTCCTTGGGGTGTGCCCCAGAAGGATTTTTTGCTTTAACTCTATGAAAGGAACACAGCTCTGTAGTCATTATTTCTATAATCTTAGAAGAGGTCCTTGCAATTCTCTACTCTCATGGGTGGTTTTCTGGTAGCAGGACAAATGATCAGGTCTCAAATAAAACGTAAGGCATTCAAACATACAAAAATTTAATGGTGAAATGCGTTCGAAATATGATTTGAAAAGAAAAGCTCTAAATTTTCGTTTCATACTTTGGTTTTTAAATTTTAAATTGCTCTTATGATTTGAACAAGATGAAAGAAATTTAAATTCTCTCTTTAGTCACATAGCAGCCTTGGAAGTCTTGCGCTTTGATTTATGATTCCTAAATTGCTTAGGAATTTTCGTTCTATGATTCTGGAGGTGTAGAGGGTTTTTCACAAAACTTACATTCAAGGACGAACTCTCTCAGAACTTTGATACCTAAAAGCTTGTATAGAGTGTTTCTTGACTTCTCAACGATTTACCTTGAATATGTGATAAAAGAAGAATGTGAAAAAACACCTCAAGAAGTGGCAATGCACCTTGTCCAAAGTTAAAGATAGACCTCCATTTAAGAAAAAGGAATGGCTACTACAATTAACCTCAAGACGTAGGGATATAATATGTATAAACTCACACCATATAAGTGAAGTAATTTTTTCATTAACTTGTACAAGTACTCATGTATTTTATATTGTAAGGTCCCACTGTCTAGTAGACTTGATGATGTACATGAATCTACAAGTGCACCTTTCATGTGGTACAGCAAACATATTTTGATTGAGAAAGAAGCAGCTTATTGTAGTCACTTCTAGTTATGAATATAGGGCACCTTTCATACATCGATGCAAGTGTATATGGGTCGAATCCTCCAACTTCAGGGATACACATGGCTTGTATGAAGTAATTTCTTCATCAATTGTACAAATTCGGGACTTATACAGGGCATTTGAGTCTTGCACTCGATAATGTGTGAAAGGTACACTATACTTTGCCTCAAACTAGAAACATTAATAACTTGCTTTCTCAAGCAAAATATGTTTTATATACTGAACATGAGCTGTGCACTTGTAGATCTACACACCCAATGAGAATTAGAGGTTTATTGGAGAGTGGGTGGTAAGAGATACAGGAGTCATCTTCATACCTTCTTACCACAAGAAACTCTTTGATATTACATATCCATGACCCAAACACACATAAAAAGTGATGAGAGAGTCCAGAGAGATTATAGTCTTGAAAAGCCAATTGAAGAATGAGCTTGATGACTTCATTTGTAATCCATATCCATGACCTAGACGTATCAAAAAAGTGATGGGAGTGTTTGGAGAGATTGTAGTCTTGGAAATCCAATTGATGACTTAATTCTTTATCAAATAAATTGAAGGCAGTCATGATGACTTAATTCTTTATCAAACAAATTGAAGGCAGTCATGACATTTGATTAGATAAGGGATTCATTACCAACTTGTGGGCAACTCACCTCTATTATTTATGGTTATAGGAACTCTACCATGAAGTCGAAGGGAAACCTATATCAACACTCCTATGCACGTAAAGGAAGAAGAGGCAAAGAGGAGGTAGAAGCATCTCCTAGCAAGGCTCGATAACTTCATTTTTAATCCAACTCACAAATGGAAACATATATCAACTCTCCTATGCATGCAAAGGAGGAAGAGGCAATCAAGGCAGTCCATCCAATCTAGATGGAAGTCTCTTAACAAGATGAAGGGGAAGAGGTAGAAGCAACTACAACTCCAATGGATGCTATAGTCTTGGGAAGCTAGGAGGTCATGCCAAGGATATTTATCATCTAGGAGGAGCACATCGAAGAACAATTAAATGTTAGTTATGATGCATATGAATGAAGCTAAAAAATACAATGAAAATGGACTAGGAAAATCCAATTGGGCTCGATAACTTCATTTTTAATCCAACTCACAAATGGAAACATATATCAACTCTCCTATGCATGTAAAGGAGGAAGAGGCAATCAAGGCAGTCCATCCAATCTAGATGGAAGTCTCTTAACAAGATGAAGGGGAAGAGGTAGAAGCAACTACAACTCCAATGGATGCTATAGTCTTGGGAAGCTAGGAGGTCATGCCAAGGATATTTATCATCTAGGAGGAGCACATCGAAGAACAATTAAATGTTAGTTATGATGCATATGAATGAAGCATAACTAACATTTAATTGTTCTTCGATGTGCTCCTCCTAGATGATAAATATCCTTGGCATGACCTCCTAGCTTCCCAAGACTATAGCATCCATTGGAGTTGTAGTTGCTTCTACCTCTTCCCCTTCATCTTGTTAAGAGACTTCCATCTAGATTGGATGGACTGCCTTGATTGCCTCTTCCTCCTTTACATGCATAGGAGAGTTGATATATGTCTTTGGTTGCCTTGCTAGGAGATGCTTCTAGATGTAAAGGTTTTAGATGTAAAGGAGGAAGAGGCAAAGGCAATCCAATCAAGGGTATCCATCCATTCAAGATGGAAGTCTCTTAACAAGGGGAAGGGGAACCGGTAGAATCAACTACAAGTCCAATGTATGCTACAATTGTGGGAAGGTGGTGGTCATGCTAAGGATTTTTATCAACAGCAAGAAGGGAACTTTAAAGGTTAAGGTAGTTGTGCAAAAGCACATCAAGGAATAATCATTTGTTAGCTATGATGCATATGAATGAAGCCAAAAAATACAATGAAATACAACACGTAAATAGTGGAGGTAGTAACAATTGAGAGCTTGAGATTCAACAAATGGAAGATGGGAAGCTTAAAGGCAACCACAAAGCAAGTAGCATATCTAAGATATTTCAAGTTTCCATCACGACCAAGAATATAATCTCTATCGTATAGATGGTTGAAAGAGGTTATCAAGTGAAGTTCAATCACAGTGGATGCTTCATGGAAGATATAGGGAATGGACTCGAGCTTATAAGCAAATAAAAGAAGGAAGAATGTGAACATTTGATTTAGGTGAAGGACAATTCAACAAAGCCATGCTTATCACATATGGAGACAAGTGCATGTTTGGATGTGGCATGAGAGTGTGCGGTGAAGAGGTAATTGGTAAGAAGAGGACTACATCAATTTTCATTGCAAATGTTACATGTGTGAAGCATGCAAACTTACAATTTAACTAGGCAACCATTCAAGAATGAGTATGTATCTCATGGTGTGATAGGCGTTGTGCATACTAATCTATGTGGACCCATTGTGTGCAACAAGTATTTAATGAGATCATAGGTTTGAAGAGCTTGGAAATGATAGTTTATACAGTCAAAGAAGCACAAGTTGATTTTACTCATCAATAGATTGAACGATCCTTTATTCAATGGGATATAGAGTTTTATGCTAGGGTTACTTTCTATTATATATATGAAAAGAAACATACCCTTAGAGGCATTATAACCAAAGAGAGTGTAGGCTTCACATTGCCTTTTGAGGTGTTGAACTACTAAATAGAACAAGGGAAATTTAAGGATAATAGGATGTGATGGAGAGGGGAATGAAGCAGAAGTTGTTGAAGGACCATTGCGAGAAGGTGAAGCTACACCAATCGAAGAGATCAATAATTCGAGGCAAAGGAAATACATCCCACCAAAGGGAGAAATAGCTGAACTAAGCTAAATCATCATATTTCAAGGTTAATAGATGCTACTTTCATGGTAAGCATTATGCTTATGTGTCTAAGGTTATCAACAATAAAGGACTAAGGTTATCAACAATAAAGGACCCTTCATCGATGAAGAGGTAAATGACAAATGAGAGGCAATAAACCATGGAAAAGTAGTGTATAGTAGGAAAAAAACATTTGAAACCTAGTAACAAAGCAAGGAGCAAAAGTTATAGGTAAGGGTTGGGGTATACAAAGTTAAAAGTAATTATGATGGTTCCATTGCTAGGTACAAGCAAGGTTTGTGTCAATAGGATTTGTGGAATCACATGGATTGACCAAGATACTTGGATCCTTTGCAAAGATGATTACAACAAGAGCTATCATTGGACTAACCATGTCTAGAAAATGGCATATCGATCAATTGGATGTAAATAATGCTTTTCTTAGTGGTGATATGCAAGAAATAGTTTACATGTATCAATTGCAAGGTCTTGAGGATCCTAATCACCTAGGTCATGTGCATAAACTTAGGACAGCTTTGTATAGTCTCAAATAGGCCCCTAGGTTTTGGAATCAAAGGCTTGTGTAGTATTTATGGAGGTAAGGAATACCAAGTGATACATGCTGAGATATCAAGCTCAACATGTGATGATCAAAGAGGATATGCATCACTTTTTCATTTCTTTGATATGTATAGTAAATATGCCGACATACATTAGGGATATTGTAGTGAGCTTTACTATATTTATCTAGGGATATTGTAAAGGTCATTTTTGTCTATTCTCTTTATGTAATAGAAGAAGAAAATTTTTCCTCCTCTCTTTTGCGTGTGCTCCTCCTTGAGTGTTAGAGTGTATGAGAAAGATCTCTTTATTATCTCCTTTTATCTAGACATGGTATTAGAGCCAAATTGCCTATAGAGAGCTTTTGGAGAAGGACGTTTTTGACGAGTAGGTGAGAAGGCGTGGAGAAAGCGTGCTTCAAAAATCTCAAATTGTCATTGAAGTTAGAAGATGCTAAGACATTTTCAAGAGTTATGCATTTAGGGTCACTTGTTTTGCTCATATTTTAGTTTAATAGCCATCTTGACCTTTGTTTCAAGCCCATAAGGTGGAGTCTACAAAATAACCAAGTCCATTGGCAAACATATAGCTTGCATTTTGTTCAGTAGCACTCAAATATTTTAGATCTAGAATTTCTAGTGTTCTCGTGCATTATTGATGCGAATATTATGTTTTTTTTGGAAATAAATTATAACTATCACAATATAGTTGTAGTGTGAGTCACATTGACAATGTTAAAGCAGAGGTATTGCTTCTAGTGGTTTTGCAATGTTGTGAATTGTTGACAAAATGGAAAATGTTGATTGGAATGAATCAACCTAAGAGCAATAAGTTGGACAAGATAAACTTTCATGCTTGGATATTCAGAATGAAGAATTCCATGATGGGAAAAGGCTATTGGAAGGATGTTGAAGGAGAGGATGAAAACATTCTGAAGTTACTAGAGAGGAATTAGATTGCAGACCAGTTAGGAGCATATGAAGATTGGAATCGATGAGCACGAATGATTGGGCACATACAGGATGCCAAAGCTTTGATAGAGGCTTGGAACAATTTGGTTACACTGTATGAGACCAATAGAAAGGCATGGAAATTGCAACTCAAGATTGAGTTGCATACATTGAGACATGTCAATGTACATGATGATGGTCAGGTGGAAGGGTGCCTTGGTCGCTTGCATCTATTCGTGTCAATATACATGATGATAATAAGATGGAAGTGTGCCCTGGTGGTTTAGGAATTGCATATAAGCAATTCATAACTTCTATTTAGACCACGCTAAACATTCCAAGTTTTGTTTGAGGGGGAGCTAAAGAGGTCACATAAATTTCCAAAGAAATGATTAAGGTAATGTCATTAAAGATGCTTGAATTACGATAAACTTGGTCACTTTGAATGTGGTTGTGGGTTGAAAAATCAAAATAACAAAATGCAAAAAAACAACTATGCATCAAGGGCAGAAAATTAGAAGAAGCTGTTCATGGTACATCACAAAGTCTAGGTAAAAAGCCAAACATATTACATATGAATGTATTTGGTTGTATTGGTTAGGTACACATTCTAGATGAGATGAAACATGATCCAAAAGTAGAAAAATGTACCTTCATAGGGTATTCCCTTGAGCAAAAGGGATATAAATGTTGTAACCCACTTACGTGATAGGTGAAGGTAAGCAGACATGTATTGTTTGATGAAATGTCAAACTTCTATGCATATGCTAAAGGAGGACTTAATCTTGACTCAAATGATAAAGGAAATGTTGAAAATTCAAGTGCAAAATCTAAGGTTTTAAGTGGACTTGATGTATCAACAAACAATAGTTCCAACCCAAATACATGGAGTGAATGACTCCACGAAAATATCAGTCTAGCAAATTTATTGACTTCATCTAAGAAAAGAAAGACAAGGTTTATGTCGGTAATAAAACATAAGGTTTGAAGACATTGATGGAGATTCTAGCGATTTAGAAAAGAGCCTTGATGAGGAACTTGGATTGCCCTTTGTGAAGACTCCAAAAAAGATAAGAATTGGAGACGGTACACAAGAGTTTATACGTGGTCTCCATTAAACTTTTTGTTTTTCGTAAGCCATTACAAGATGAAATAGGGAGTCATTGATCTTTACATGAAGAGGGCTTGGGACATCAAAGTGAGCTCCAAGATAGATAACTAGTTGAAGCAATGTGCGTAAGAGGAATCAACACACAACAAAGAACATTATACGTGGGAGAGACTAAGAAGAAAGGAGTAGGGAGCAAAAGCATTCTCCACACTAAGAGAGCAAGAGAGAGCAAAACACACACTTGAATAGTGCCTGCACAGAGAAGCAAGTGTGCAAAGAGAGAGACAAAGGTGCAAAAGAAGGTGACAAGGTATGCAAAGAGAGTTTGTAGAGAGCAACCAAGAGAGCAACTAAGGTATGACAAAGTATTATCAAGGAGGTGCTCCATGTTGACAGAGAAGTGACCCATTCTTCAACCTTATTGGAAGCTTGAGTTCAAGAAGTGCACAAGGGCAATCTACTGGATAAGGTGGAGGATTGGCACAAAGAGGTTGACTGCACAGGTGATTGTGATATTTTGTATAATTGTGTGTGTGCTTCTTTGGCTTAATTGCTGCACATAGAGAACACTTTTCTCATTCGAGACAAAGCTATTGTCTTCTTTAATTGTTAATCAAGACACAAGGCTTCCAATGCAATTGTCTTTCTTCTTCTTCTCTATTCTCCTTGAAGCACTCAAGCACCTTTCAACTAAGGAATCCTCTAACAATGGGCTTAAACAAGCTCCTCGAGCTTGGCATGCAAGGATTGTAGATTGTTTGATCACTATTGGATTTTCTATGTGTGATAAAGATCACTCATTATATGCAAGGAAGGGCGATGATGGCATCATGATTGTGGCTATTTATGTTGATGACTTGATTGTAGGTGGTGATAATGAAGAAAGCATTAAAGAGATAAAGAAATTTCTTATGCAAGAATTTGACATGAGGGAGTATTGAGATATCAAGGTCAACATGTGATGATCGAGGATGACATGTATCACTTTTTCATTTCTTTGACATGTATAGTGGACATGTCAGCATATGTGAGGGATACTTCACTTGCTAGATGTGTTGTACAAGTATGGTGTGAGTGGATCTAAGACACTCAGATAACTTATAGGCCTGAATAAAAAGTTATATATCAGTGAAGGATAAACACTTGAAGATATTACAACATATAGGAGCATAGTTTGAAGCTTAAAAATATGAAGTAACAACATCTCATTTGGCTTATGTTGTAGGGGCATTTCTCAATTCTTGAATGCCCCAATCGATGCTTATTTGGATGTAGCTAGGAGGTGCTTATATGTATGAAGCACACAGTCAACCAAGGGCTATTCTACCCTTATGGAGATTGAATAAAATCCAAAGGATTTAGTCATGTTGATTGGGTTGACTCAAAGGTCTACATCTGGCTATATCCTCATTCTAGGTTTAGAAGTTATCTAATGGATGTCCAAGAAGCAACCTACAATTGCACTATCATCCATTCAAGATGAGTATAGAGTCTTGGTCGTTGCTACATGTGAGATCACGTGGCTCAAGTAGTTTTTCAAGGGCTTGGATGTGGAGTTCAAGGGGTTCACATTATTTGAAAACAACATTTCAAGTATTCACATAGCAAGCAACCCAATGTTCCATGCAAGAAGCAAACACATAGAGATTCATTATTACATCATCAAAGAGAAGGCATATCCTAAGATATGGACATCATACATCAAAAGCGAGCAACAAATGTGAGACATTATGACAAAGTTTATGGATGCAGAAAATTGGAGAAATTCAAGGAAAACCTCGTCATGAAGGAGATCAATGGAAAATAGCTCACTTGAGATTGGGGAGGAATGTTAGAATTCTTGGACTTTGGTAAGCTCAAGTATGTGAATGGAGGCTTACATTATGTGCCACATCACTCTCACTTTTTCGTGAGTCCAACAAGTCATTCCTAGAGTTCTAAATAACTAAAAGGACTCAATTACCATGAAGGAGAAAGTGGAGGAGCAACTTGGATGGTGATTTGAATTCAAATAATTCACCAACATCTACCATTATATAGCTAGCACCTCACAAATGGCTAGCAAAGTCAAGCCAAAGTCTCAATTTCTCTTTGTTCCTCCAAACTAACCTTTGAAATTTTGTACACATAAATTAGACTCTTAGAGCTTTCCAAAAAGCCTTAGATCACTTCAAATGGATTCTAGGAGGTGTATCAACCTTCCCACATAAGACAATCTTTTTATTATGATATGCAACTATCATATTTGGCTTTGAAGATCTATGATTACATCTTGAATATTTTGGTGTTGAATCTTTTGTTGGTTTTCTTGTATTTCATGGGCTTGTTGTTGAATAACTTTAAGTGTAGAGAATTTTTTTCATGAATAATATCTATGGTGCTTGACCTGAGGAAGGTAGTATTGTCAAAAGATTAGAGAAACATTGGATTCTACCCTTTGACTAGATTGGACATTGTTTTGGAATTATACTTCTTATTATAAGATCATCCACGTAGGGGAAATAATACAAGAATATACAACTATTACAAGAGGTCCCACAACCCAATACTAATAGGTATGGATAACTAGACTAGACAAGATACGCATCTATGAAACAAGATAGATGAATTAAAAGCTCCCTTGAGGAAGATGAATTGGATACAAGAAATAGTTTGACAAGATCTCATATTAAGCGATAACAAGAGACAAGACTAGATGTCTGAGAGCTAGACTAAACAAGGCTAGAACAAGGGGCAAGATAAGGAATGGAAATTGATCTTTGAAGGTACTTACTTGGAGATTGCAATTCCTTGAGCTCTCAAGACTAGAATTGGTAAGACTGAGGATATATGTGACCAAGCCCTCCTTATATATGTGTCGAAAGTAAATTTTTCGAGGATGGTTATAAATTAATGATTTCAATGATATCAATGCTATCAATGATATCAATGAAGGAAAAATATGGTCTTGGAATGTCAAAATAAGGCATATAGATAGTCATTCGTAGAGTTTTTGACACGTTTTGGATGAAATGTTCTTATTAGATTCTTCAAATTCTTCACCAGTAGTAAGGTATGGAAACTTCTCACAAAATCTAAGATGAATGGGAATTGGTTTCCTTACTATCCATGACAATATTAGAGGTATCTATAATATTCCACAATATTTCTTCTTTGCCTCTTCCAAGAAAATTATGATAACTAATTATGGCAATTAGCCTTACACTTGCAAAATTGTTTTTTTCTTTTCTATTTTTTTTTCATCATTGTGTTTTGTTTCAGCATGTATCATTGAGAAGTTTTGGCTTACTAGAGAAGGATCCAAATTTATTCTTATCCTTTTGGTGAGTAATAAAGGTTTGGAGTTGAGGTAGCACACAAACAACACAAGGAAGAAGAAGAAGCTTGGAGAGCAACACAACATTTAAATTTGTTACCAAGTGAATAGACAAAGATAAGTGACCAATTAGGGTTATAGGCATATATACAAGACAAGGGAAAAAACCTCCTAAAGATGAAAAAAGTGCCCTTGTGGTCCTAAATGTGCTAACATACATCACTACTAAAATATATAAAAAAGTCCCCCTTGGGAGTGATGTGGTGAACAAGAAGCTGGCACTCATGTATAAAGAAGCACCAAGCAATGTGAAAAGAAGTCAATCCACAAAAGGAAGTAAGCCCAAAGCTTTGCAAAAAGCTTCAAACTTCTCTCTAGGTAAAGCCTTTTTGAAAAGGTTTGCAACATTATCATCTGTGGGCACATAAGCCAAAAATTTACTCTCCAATAGAGACTCTCTCCCTGACATAATGATAGTGCACCTCAATGTGCTTTGTGTGAGCACAAAATAGAGGGTTCCTCACAACTACCGATGTGCTTTGACTACCAAAAAAGATGGTAGTGGTAGAAGATTGACCAACACCCAAATTAGCCAAAAGGCATATGAGCCACACACACTCAAGACTGGATGTGAAAGCTTCCCTATACTGAGCCTGACAACTAGAAGTGGTTACAATAGGCTACTTCTTGCTCAACCAAGGTATCTATCGGTTACTAAGCATGAAGCAAAGACCACTCATGGACACATAAATGTCATAAAAATCAACCCAATTTGAGTGAGAAAAAATCATGCTAATATGGAAGTTATGATCCCTCCTTGGGCGAAAACACTATAACTAGTTGGGTACCACTCAATTAACAGAAGATGTGCTTAATCAATTGCCGATGCTTGGCACATGTGAAATGCATATACCTGCTCATCTCTGAGATAGCAAACTGACTATAAGGATGCATTATGCATAAATAGATCAAGCATCCAACAACTTGTTGATAGAGAAAAACATAAACTGAATCTCCAGCATCATGAATAGTCAACCCTAAACCTATCTCCATGGCAGAGGAAATAAGTTAGAAATCTTCAAGGTCTAAACACTACCATAATTTGCCAATGTGCTTTTTTTTTTCACAAAGCTATTCCCCCATCCACTTGCATCAATTGAATTCCCAAATAATGATGCAAATGCCTTAAATCTGACATCTCAAAAGAGGCATGCAAAATAACCTTAAATTCAGCAATATGCTTCTTGTTAGGACCATTGAGCAACATAGCATCAACATATACAATGATGATAAATAATATATCATCTACATGCGTAACATATGAGGTTCTCTCAGTTGCACAATTCTCAAATCTATGTGCTAGCAAGTAGGCATGTGTCTTTCATACCAAGCACGTGGTGCTTGCTTCAATCCATACAATGCCTCATTTACCCTGCAAACTTTGTTTTCATGCCCTTTCTACACAAAATGATAGGAAAAATATACATAGACTTATTCATGTAAATCGCAACTTAGAACTATAGTTTTAATGTTTAACTAATTTACATTCCAACCATGATGAGTTGTAAGTGCATAGATAATGGTCATTTCACATGTGGGAGCAAGAGTCTCATCAAAATCAATGCCTTTATCTTGAGCATAATCTTTGGCAACAAGCGTAGCCTTACACCTATCAAGTATTCCATCAAGCTTAAATTTTAGATTGTATACACATTTAGTGGCAATGGCCTTTTTCCATGGATGCAAATCACATAAAAACTGTTGATATATTTAGGTAGTGATGTGTTGAACACACTAGGACTGTCAGGGCACTTTTTTCCCTCTTTAGGAGGTTTTTTTCGCGTGGCTTGTATATATGACTATAGCCTTAACCGGTTACGCATCTTTGTACATTCTAATGGTAATACATTCAGTATTGTGTGTTGTGCTCCAAGTTTCTTCTTCTTCCTTGTGCTGTTCGTGTGCTTCTGTAGACGTCTAACTTGAACAATTGGTATCAGAGTAGGTCACTGATTCATCTAGGGCGTTGTCTACACCTCTCTGATCGCAGTTTGAGAATCACACAAAATTTGGTGAGCATACTTAGTGTGTTTTTAGACATTAAAACAACTTTGCTGTGTGATGTCGAAATCCCGATCTGAGCTCGTTTGGGCCTCCAAATGCACTATCGCAGCACTTGTGCAGGCTATTTCATTTTTTTGTGCCACAGATATATTCCAATTTTGGTTCGCTAGTATAAGCATCTCGAAGTCTGCTATAGGTCTAGCAGAACTCATTTGGGTAATTCTGTTCAACTTTTTTTAGATACAATCATTTTTTTGCATCAAGGTATTTTAGTCAATGGCCATGGCTGAAAGTAGTGATGTATTTCGTATGTTGGTTGTTGAGGATAAGTTGGATGATATGAATTACACATTGTGGGATTATATGATGCATCATATATTGGTTGCAAAAGGACTATGGAATATTGTGCTGGGTGTTGAAAGATGTCCTGCTACACTTGCGAATACAGGTACGACAAATACAGGTACTGAAGATGATGTAGATGGCATTGAAGATGGTAATATTATGCAAATTCTTGTTTGTGCTGCGTTTTCTATCGCACCTATTGTAGAGCAAATTCGTTGGGATGGCAGAGATGCTCAAGCACATGCATTGATAGCCTTGTCTGCCAAACGTGCCATTATCCCTCACATTCACTCTTCTAAGATAGCTAAGGATGCTTGGGATACACTTACCACATTGTATCAGGCTAGGAATGAGGCTCGTGTTGCTTATCTCCAAAAATAGTTGGAGAGTGAGCACATGAATGAAGGTGATTCTATGGACAGTTTTTGACAAAGATCAAGGATTTGAAGGAACAATTGATTTCTACTGATGAAGTCCCTCCTGATAGTTCACTTATCTAGATTGCTCTGAATGGTTTTCCTGACTCATATTAGAGTTTTGCTTCTACTCTTCATTTGATGATGAAAGGCAATCCAAATGCCTTAACATTTGAAGATTTAGTTTCTGTTCTATTGTAGGAAGACCCGTCCAAGCAAAACAGATTTATTATGCGCGTTGCAGATCAAGCTTTCCTAGCTAGTCAGAAGGGCAAAGGAAAATGGAGCTCTTCTACTAGTAAACAGAAATCTACTAATTATGCACATTCAAAGAAGGAAGACAAAGATGAGAAGAAATAAAAAAAATAGAAATTGTTTTGCAAATATTGTAAAGCAAATGATCATGTCATTAAGAGCTGTCCAAAACTGGCTGCTAAAGAAGAAAGAGTCCGGAATGGTTGTTGTAGAGGCCTCTACACTAAAAACAGAGTTTGCTAATCTTGTGCAAGTGAAGAATGGGCATTTACTATTGTTTGCACTTTTGACCCATCTTCTCATGAGGAGTTCATGTATGCAGTAGGCTCAGATGTTTGATACTTTGATAGTGGGGCGACCAAACATATTACCTTGCAGCGTAGTTTCTTCTCTTCACCCGAGCCTGCCCCTACAAGGAATACTTCTACATGCACCAACAGTCCTCTTATCCTGTTATAGAAGTTGGTAAGATCATTTTGACTACTACTGATGGTAGTTCCTTTGCATTGTCAGATGCTTTATTTGTGCCAAGGATCAAGAAGAATCTATTATTAGTTTCGACCTTCGCCAAGATTGGTTTGGTTATGAACTTTGTTGACGACATATGTACAGTTCATGATTTGTCAAATGGAGATGTGATTATTGCTTTTGGCATTTTATCTCGTGGGCTGTATAAGCTAATAGATTATGAAAAATTTGTGAATGATTCAGCATGTACAGTACACGATTCTCAAGCTGTGTCAAATGCAAAGCTTTGGCATTTGGTCATCTGAATTTCACTAGTTTGCTATGCCTACAGAAATCTGAAATGGTGTCCTCTTTGCCCAAGCACGTGGTGCTTACTTTAAACCATATAATGCCTTCTTTAACCTCCACACCTACTTTTCATGCCCTTTCTGCACAAAGCCATGGGTCTAAAAAACATACACTTCTTCATGCAAGTCACCATTTAGAAATGTTGTTTTAATGTCCAACCGATGTACATTCCAACATGATGAGCTACAAGTGCACAGATGCTATGAACAATAGTCATTCCGCAAGTAGGTGCAAAGGAAAATCAATGTTTCTTTCCTGTGCATAACTCTTTGCAACAAGCTTGGCCTTGTACCTGCTAACTATTCCATCAGGCTTACACTTCAGCTTGTATACCCACTTAGTGCCAATGACCTTCTTGCCAGGAGGCAAGTCACATAAAGACCAGGTACCATTTTTCATGATAGCATCAAAGACTAGATGCAGCCATAGCATAGCAATCTGATGCAAAAGAGCACTATGAGAGTCTGAATGATTGCGGTATGATAGAGGTGTATCTAATTTGTTGTCACACAAAGTTTGCACTAGCCATTTTGGCATAGTTTTTGCCTCCTCAATATCAACGCTCTCACAACAAGTGCATCATGTAAATTTAAGATACATGCCTATATGATTGCACATGGTTTTGAGAACAGTCCAATTGAAAGCACCTTATATGTTAAGCATGCTAATGATGTGCTTCTGATCATTGTGGTGTATGTTGATGACATGCTGCTCACTCGTTCTCATGAGAAACATATTGCTGATTTCAAGGCTGATTTACATGCCTCATTTGAGATGTCTGATTTGCGAGATTTGCATCATTATTTGGGCATTCAATTTATGCATGTTGATGGTGGAATTGATTTGTGTCAAACAAAATATATTGACACATTATTGCAACGTTTGTGCCTTAAAGACTGTAGACCTATTGCCATTCCTATGGAGACAAGTTTACGATTGAGTCTTCATGATGTTGGAGATGCATTTGATGCTATTCTCTATCAGGAGGCTGTTGGATGCTTGATTTACTTATGCATTACTCGGACACATATTCAGTTTGCTGTCTCACAGATGAGCATGTTTATGCATTGCCCAAGTGTCAAGCATTGGCAAATAGTTAAACACATCTTTCGCTACTTGAGTGGTACCCGACTACTTGGGTTGTTTAATCCCAAGGAGGGATCACTACCGCCTTATTTGCATGCTTTTTTTGACAATGATTGGGCTAGTTACTATGACACTCGTGTGTCCACTAGTGGTTTTTGCTTCATGCTTGGTAGCTCATGCATATCTTGGCTGAGCAAGAAGCAGCCTAATGTGGCCACTTCCAGTTGTGAGGTTGAGTATAGGGAAACTTCCATAGCGATTGTTGAGTGTGTCAGGGAGAATTTCTCTGCTAGAGAGATTAGCTTGGCATATATGCCCATGCAGGAGAACATTTCAGACCTTTTCACAAAGGCTTTGCCTAGGGAAAAGTTTGAAGCTTTCTGCAAAGCTTTGGGCTTACTTCCTTTTGTGGATTGATTCCACATAGCTTGGCACTTCCTTATACATGAGTGCCAGCTCCTTGTTCACCGCATCACTCCTAGGGGGGATTTGTTGATATGTTTAGGTCGTGATGTGTGTGAACACACTAGGATCACCGGGGCACTTTTTTCCCTCTTTAGGAGGTTTTTTTCCCCTGACTTATATATATGCCTATAGCCCTAACGGGTTACTTATCTTTGTACATTCTAGTGGTAATACATGTAGTATTGTGTGTTGCACTCCACGTTTCTTCTTCTTCCTTGTGTTGTTCGCGTGTTTCCAAAGATGTCTAACTCCAACAAAAACCAAGTACCATTCTTCATAATAGCATCATATTGTGATTGCAAAGAAGCGATCCATTTTTGAATTTTGTGCTTCATAAAAAGAAATAGGCTTATTCTCATTTCAAAGACTAGAGATAGACATTTCATAACAATATGATGCAAAGGAAGCACTGTGAGAGCTTGAACGAGTATCATATTACAAAGGTGCATCTAATTTGCTATCTCTCCAAGTTCTCACAATCCAATTAGGCATAGTTTTTTCCTCTTATATGTTAGCCCTCCCATCAATACATGCATCATGTAAATTTTCATTAGAAATGGAATGATCTACATAATCATTTAAACCTATAAAGGTCGAGAAATCGCCTCACTATGAAAAACACTTGACTATCCACATGTAAACAGAGGCAGCAAAGTGTTATACACATCTTTTGAGATAATGGTTATCTCCTTGGTACATGAAAGTAAGGGTTAAATTGCATCTTCCATAAAAACAAAATCACTAATAACAATTTTTTTTTGGTTTTTGGATGCTACAGAGGATAGCCTTTGCTTTCAAAATTGCACCCAATAAAAATACATTCACTATCTTATTATCCAATTTTCCACATTGTTGTTTAGACACTAATGCAATATGCCGAGTAACAAAAAACACGCATATGAACAACATATGGCTTGCAACCATGCCAAGCCTCATATGGAGTGATAGTGTGCAATGCTTTGATGGGACACCTGTTAAGTACATATGCTGCATATATAACAACTTCAAGCTAGAAGCTATGTCCTAAAACCTAAATTTTGGTCATACAACTACTCATTTCCATGAGAGATTTATTCTTCATTTGAGCAACTCCATTTTGTTAAGATGTATATGGCACTATACGTTGATGTTTTATCCCATGCTCAACTAGAAATGCATTAAAATTAGAAGATGTATACTTCCTCCCTTTCCCCCCATTAGAATAGAGGATGTCTTATGTGCTGGAGCAAGTCTATGACAAGCCTAAGTATTGGCTTGAGTCATCAAACGGCTTAGAAACTTGAAGGAGATGTCTACTTCTTCTAGAGTTCACTTGTGAACTCCCTCTTGTAATTTTTAAGTCTTTACTTAACGTAAAAGTGAAGGAATCTTAAGTGGTTGATCCCACTTGATCAAAAGAGGAAAGAAAAGCCACGAATTCGTGATTGATGGTAGTTGAAGAATCAAATCAATCACTAATTGATTGAAGAGTAATTGTGGGAAGTTAGGCTCCCAAGATCAACTATAAATACATGGTAGTCTTAGTCGTGGTTATATGAAGACCTCCAAGAGCTGAGCTTTATGCCATATCAAGGTGTGTTTTCAAGACACACATATGTATCAGTAAGTCCATTGTATTTTACAATCAATATACTTTCATTTTCATGATCATTTGAGTTCATATCTTCATGTTCTTGTGAAGTGTACTGTTCACTGCCATATCTCTCAGTTTTCTCAGTCAGATTGTAGAGATCATTTCTCTGAGCTTGGTGCATCATTTTCAACGATTTAGCTTGGTAAAATTATCTCTCCAATTCTACTTTATGGTCACCAATTTTAATTGTATTTGGATGTTTCAATCTTCAGCTATGATCATGTAAACTCAGCTATGTCACTTGGTTTTCTTCTTCTTTGGCAGCACTCTCTCAGAACAGTCATCTTGTCAGAGCTGTTTCTCAGAATGTGCTTCACCATTTACTTTTATTTAAAGCTTAGTAGATTCAGCATACTTTCTAGTATATGACTACAAAATTTCATAATGATTGGGTTTTTGAATCGTGAGATATTTGCATTTTACTGCTCACAAGTCTGAGATTGTTGCAGCCCGAGAAAATCGGGGTCATCCTATGAATTGCTAAGTTTGTTTCTCTTTGTGTAGTTGATCCTTTTTGATCAAATAACTCATGTTTGTTAGCTTACTAAGTGTATAAGAGTTCCCCAAAAGGAATTAAGTTAATAGCTACTGTGGCCAGAGAATTGTTCAAAACTTTGGACAGGTGTATTAACATAAATAGCAAGTTTTTGGCTCTTGAATCTACTCCAACTTATCTGTTTTGATTCAACTTTTTGAGAGTGATCTTCCAAGGTACATAGGGTGTCTAATACATCCTTTGGCAAGCTAAAAGGGCCCACAACACATCTCTGGACTTCATTTGGCTGGTGTAGTGCAAAGTTTTTGCAGCACCACTTCATCTTCATCAACTACAAATCCATCTCTTCATAGTGGTATCAGAGCAAGGTTGGACAACATGGCAGATGGATTTCCTTCATCAATTGAAAAATTGGATAGAGGTAACTACTCAGCCTGGTCATTAAGGATGGAAGCTTATCTTCAAGGAAGGAATTTGTATGGTTATAGCTAGAGATGAAGCTATGCCAAGTTTTAGGAACAAAAGTCAACCAACACAAGAAGAACAAGAAAGATTGAGCATATGGTGCTCTAAGGATGCACTTGTAAGGTCTTATCTCCTCAACTCTATCTCAGATTTTTTGTTGCCTCACATTAGAAGTTGTAAAACATCTCAAGAAGTGTGGAATGCACTTGAAGCCTTCTTCTCTTCAAGTACAAAAGCTAGGAAGCATCAACTATGGCTAGACTACACAACTCTCAAGAAAGCTCCCAAACAAAATGTGATTGATTTTGTCACAAAGCTCAAGGACATAGCAGATCAGTTGGGAAGCATTGGAGAGGTAATAGATGAAGAGCAAATTGTAAGGCAGGTTATCAATGGCTTGAAGGCAGATGACAAGTGGGAAGCATTCACCACAGCTATGGATGTATACATGGATATGCATGTACCAGATTTCAACACACTCATAGGACGACCACTTACTTAAGAGGCCAAGCTTATCAAGAATGGAGAAAGCTCCAAAGGTAATCAATCTTCAGCTTTGTATACTGATAAAAGCAAGTCCAAAGAAAACAAAGGAAGAGGAAAGAACATGGATGATGAAGCAGGTACACATCAAGCTAAGTATGAAGGTAGAGGAAGACATGGTAGAGGTAGAGGTAGAGGAGGAAGACAAGGCAGGGGGAGATCCCAAGGCTCTAATTCATGCTCTATTTGTGGATTAACTAATCATACAACTGAAAATTGCTTTAGGAATTCCAGGAATCAAAGAGGCAGAGGCTACAATAGAGGACATTATGGCTACTCAAGAGGAAGGTTCAACAATTACCATGGCAACCACAACAATTACAAACATTCAAACTATCAAAGAGGCGATAGGGGAAGAAGAGACTTCAATAACTACACAAAAGACTCAAATCAAGAGGACTCATTGCTAATCATGAATATGGCCATGCCACAAGGTAAATCTGATGAGCATGTTTTCTACATAGATTCAGGTTGTCCAAATCATGTGGCACGAAATGTGGCCCTCCTATAAGATTTAGAAGATCCAAGGAACAAGCATGAGGTACAAAGAGGAGATGATACAAGACACCTTGTGGAGAAAATAGGAAATGTCAAAGCACCTGATGGAAACATCAACTTACTCAGTAAGGTACTCTATGTGCCTACCATTACAAAGAATTTGATAAGTGCTGGGCAGATAGTAGAGAAAAAGCAAATTTGTAGGGACCAAAGTGTACTTGGACTCCCTAACTTGTCAAAATAACACATAATTTATAAGTGTAGTGCATGTCAATTTGGAAAGTCCCACAGGTTACCATTCATGAAGAAAGGATATATGCATGGAGATCTCTTGGAGTTGGTTCATACAGATGTATGGGGTCCTAGCAAGGATGCTTCAATATCTAGATCAAGGTATTATGTCTCCTTCATTGATGATTGCAGTAGGTGGACTATATTATACTTTATGAAACACAAAGATGAAGTCTTTTCATGCTTCAAAAGATATTTGGCTCTTGTGGAGAATCAAACAAGTAAAACACTAAAAAGGCTAAGGTCAGATGGAGGGGGAGAGTACTTCTCCCATGAATTTGACTCCTTTCTTCAAGAAAGAGGAATCAAAAGAGAGATCACTACAAGGTACACTCCTGAGCAAAATGGAGTGGTAGAAAGAAGGAATAGGACAATTGTTGAAGCTGCAAGGTCTATGCTAAATGAAAAGTACTTACCTAATTATTTATGGGCTTAGGCTGTATCTATGGCCACTTATTTGATTAACAGCTTACCTTCAAAATCACTTGATGGCATCACACCATATGAGGCTTGGAATGGAAGAAGACCAAGCTTGGATCATTGTAAGATTTTTGGATGTGTTGCTTTTGCTCATGTTCCTTCATAGGTTAGAGGCAAGATGGATCCCAAAGCAAAAAGGTGTGTCTTGATTGGATATGACAACAATCAAAAGGGCTACAGATTATACAACCCAACAACCAAAGGATTCTTGGTGAGTAGAGATGTAGTATTTGATGAGAATAGTTCTTGGTATGAAGATTCATGTAGAAAGGTCAACCTACCTTATGATCTTGAAGAAGATTTTCCAAAACTTGTTAAGGATAATTCTTCTAAAGTTGAAGAGCAGGATACCTCAGAAAATGATGAAGCAACTCAGTATGAAAAACTCAAAATGTGGAAGTCTAAAGGTAAAACAAAAATGCACAAAACGCTGCAATAATGTGTCAATATATTTTGTTTGACACAAAGCCATTCCACCATCAACTTGCATAAATTGAATGCCCAAATAGTGATGCAAATGCCCCAAATCAGACATCTCAAATGAGGCATGCAAATCAGCCTTAAAATGAGCAATATGCCTCTCATTAGGACCAGTGAGTAGCATGTCATCAACATAAACCACAATGATCAAAAGTACATCATTACACGCTTAACATATAAGGTGCTTTCAATTGGAATGTTCTCAAAACCATGTGCAATCAGATAGGCATGTATCTTCTCATACCAAGCACGTGGTGCTTGCTTCAAACCATATAATGCCTTCTTTAACCTGCACACCTAGTTTTCATGCCCTTTCTGCACAAAGCCACGGGGCTGAAACACATACACTTCTTCATGCAAGTCACCATTCAGAAATGTAGTTTTAATGTCCAACTGATGTACATTCCAACCATGATGGGCTGCAAGTGCACAAATGCTCCGAACAGTAGTCATACGGCATGTAGGTGCAAAGGTCTCATCAAAATCAATGCCTCTTTCCTGCACATAACCCTTTGCAACAAGCCTAGCCTTATACCTGTCAACTGTACCATCAGATTTATGCTTTAGCTTGTATAGCCACTTAGTGCCAATGGCCTTCTTCCCAGGAGGGAAGTCACATAAAGATCAAGTACCATTCTTCATTATTGCATCATATTCAGATTGCATAGCAACAATCCAATTTTCTGAATTTTGTGGTTCATCAAACGAAACAGGCTCATTCTCATCACAGAGACTAGATGCAGCCATAGCATAGCAATCTGATGCAAAAGAGGCACTATGAGAACCTAAACGAGTATGATATGACAGAGGTGCATCTAATTTGCTGTCACGCAAAGTCTGCACCAGCCATTTTGGCATAGTTTTTGCCTGCTCAATATCAACTCTCTCATCAACTAGTGCATCATGTAAATCTACATCAGAAATGGAATGATCTGCATCATCACATGAAACCTGCAAAGGCTCAGAAGTTGCCTCATTAGGACCAGCACTAGACTGTCCACCTGTAAAAAGAGGTAGCAAAGTATCATACATGTCTTTGGAGCTAACAAATGTCTCCTTAGTACATGAAAGCAATGACTGAATAACATCTTCCACAAAAACAACATCACCGCTAACTAGAATGCGTTTAGTTTGTGGATGATACAGACGATAGCCTTTACTTTTAGAACTATACCCAACAAAAATACATTTTATTGCTTTATCATCCAATTTTCTGCGATGTTGTTCAGGCAGTAATGCATATGCCAAACAACCAAAAACAAACAGATGAGCAACAGATGGTTTGCGATCATGCCAAGCCTCATATGGAGTGACAGACTGCAGCGCTTTAGTGGGACACCAATTAAGTACATATGGTGCACACATGACAACCTCAAGCCAGAAACTATGTGGTAGAGCCTGACTCTTGACCATACACCTCACTATCTCCATGAGTGACCTGTTCTTTCATTCAACAACTCCATTATGTTGAGGTGTATATGGCACTATAAATTGGTGTTTTATCCCACGTTCAGCCAAAAATGCATTAAAATCAGAAGACATATATTCCCCCCCTCGATCAGAACGGAGGGTGCCCATTTTACATGCTGACAGATTTTCCACCAAAACCAAAAACTGTTTGAAGCACATGAAGACTTCGGACTTTGCCTTCAATGGATATACCCATGCATGCTTGGAAAAATCATCAATGAAAGTCACGACGTAAAGATAATTCCCAAAAGAAGGTGTGTGCATAGGACCACAAACATCACTATGTACAAGTTGCAATTTCCGAGTGGCCTGAACTGAACCATCTTTTGGAAAGGATGAAAGCTGCATTTTGCCCAAAATACAGCCTTCACAAACATGTTTTTGAGGTGCCTCAAGTTTGGGTAAAGAGGACACCATTTCAGATTTCTGCAGGCGTAGCAAACTAGCGAAATTCAGATGACCAGCACGTGCATGCCAAAGCTTTGCATCTGACATAGCCTGAGAATCATTTACTGCACATGCCAAATTATTTACAGATCTTTCATAGTCTATGAGCTTATACAGCCCACGACATAAAATGCCAGAAGCAATAATCACATCGCCATTTGATAGATCATGAACTGTACACCTGTCATCAACAAATTTCACAACCAAGCCAATCTTGGCTAATGCAGAAACTGATAACAGGTTCTTCTTGATCTTGGCACAAATAAAGCATCTGACAAAGTGAAAGAACTACCATCAGCAGTAGTCAAAATGATCTTACCAACTCCCATAACAGGATAGGAGGAGTTGTTGGCGCATGTAACGGTATTCCTTGTAGGGGCAGGCTCGAGTGAAGAGAAGAAACTGCGCTGCGAGGTAATATGTTTGGTCGCCCCACTGTCAAAATACCAAACATCTGAGTCTACTGCAAACATGCACTGCTCATGAGAAGATGGGTCAAAACTGCAGACAATAGTAAACGCCCATTCTTCTTCCTGCACAAGATTAGCAGACTCTATTTTTGGTCTAGAGGCCTCTGCAACAACCATTCCAGCCTCTTTCTTCTTTGCCTCTTTAGCAGCCAGTTTTGGACAGTTCTTTATGATATGATCATTCCCTTTACAATACTTACAAAACAATTTCTTCTTTTTTGATTTCTTCTCATCTTTATCTTCCTTCTTTGAATATGCAGAATTAGCAGATTTTTGCTTACTAGTTGAAGAGCTCCATTTTTCTTTGCCCTTCTGACTAGCCAAGAAAGCTTGATCTACAACTCGCATAATGGATGTGTTCTGCCTGGACTGATCTTCTTGCAACAGAACAGAGACTAACTCCTCAAATGATAAGGCATTCAGATTGTCTTTCATCATCAACCGAAGAGTAGAAGCAAAACTCTGATATGAATCAGGAAGACCATTCAGAACGGTTTGCACAAGTGAGCTATCTGGTATAACCTCATCAGCAAAAATCAACTGTTCCTTCAAATCTTTGATCTTCGTTAGGAAACTGTCCATAGAATCACCTTCATTCATGTGCTCACTCTCCAATTGTTTTCAGAGGTAAGCAACACATGCCTCATTCCTAGCTTGGTACAATGTGAAGTGTATCCCAAGCATCCTTAGCTGTTCTGCAAGAGCGAATGTGAGGAATAATGGCACGTTTGATAGACAAAGCTATCAATGCATGTGCTTGGGCATCTCTGCCATCTAAACGAATCTGCTCTACAGTAGGTGCAATAGAAACCGCAACACGAACATGAATATGTAGAATATCATCATCTTTGACACCTTCTGCATCAGCTTCAGTATCTGTAGTTGTAACAATTGCAAGTGTGATAGGACATTTTTCAACACCCTGCACAATGTTCCACAGTCCTTTTGCAACCAATACATGTCGCATCATATAAGCCCACAATGGGTAGTTGGTACCATCCAACTTATCCTCAACAACCAACATACGAAATACATCACTGCTTTCAGCCATGACTAGTGACTAAAATACCTTGATGCAGAAAATTAACTGTATCTCAAAAAGTTGAACATAACTGCCCAAACGAATTCTACTAGATCTGTACCAGACTTCGAGACGCTTATACTGGCAAATAGAAATTGGTATATACCTTTGGCACAAAAAGACGAAATAGCCTACACAAGCGCTGTGATAGTGCGTTCGGAGGCCGAAACGAGCTCATATCGTGATTTCGGCACCACATAACGAAGTTGTTTTGATTTGGGAAACACGCTGAGTATGCTCACCAAAATTCGTGCGATTCTGAGATTGCAAACGGAGGAGTGTCGACGGTGCCCTAGATGAAGCGACAACCTGCTCTGATACCAATTGTTGGAGATAGACATCTGTGGAAGCACGTGAACATCACAAGGAAGGAGAAGAAGCTTGGAGCACAACACACAATACTGAATGTATTACTAGAGAATGTACAAAGATAAGTAGCCCATTAGGGCAATAGGCGTATATACAAGCTGATGGAAAGAAACCTCCTAAAGAGGGAAAAAAGTGCCCCGACGGTCCTAGAGTGTTCACACACATCACTACCTAAATATATCAATAATCCTTTTTGATCAAATCACTCATGATTGTTAGCTTACTAAGTTTATAAGAGTTCCCCAAAAGGAATTAAGTTAATTGCTACTGTGGCCAGAGAATTGTTCAAAACTTTGGACAGGTGTATGAACATAAATAGCAAGTTTTTGGCTCTTGAATCTACTCCAACTTAACTGTTTTGATTCAACTTTTTGAGAGTGAGCTTCCAAGGTACATAGGGTGTCTAATACATCCCTTGGCAAGCTAAAAGGCCGCACAACACATCTCTGGACTTCATTTGGCTGGTGTAGTGCAAAGTTTTTGCAACACCACTTCATCTTCATCAACTACAAATCCATCTCTTCACATTATGCTTACAAACTCTCAACCATAACTAGGAATTGTTTAAACACATAAACACTTCGGACTTTGATTTCAATGGATAGACCCATGCATGCCTAGAAAAATCATCAATGAAAGTCATGAAGTATAGGTAATTCCCAAATGAAGGTATAAACAAAGGACCATAAACATAACTATGAACAAGTTGCAATTTATGTGCAACTCTAACTTGACCATCTTTAGGGAAGGAAGAACATGACCTTTACCCAATATAGAATTCTCGGACATGTTTAGAGGGTGCCTCAAGTTTGGATAGAGAGGACACCATTTCATATTCTTACATGTGAAGCGAACTACCAAAATTCAGATGACTAAAGCATACATGCAAAGCTTTGCATCTAGAATAGCTTGAGAATTATGAATTTCACATGTTTAACCGTTCTCATTTTTTGCATAATCTATGAGTTTATAAGATCCAAATCATAAAATATTAGGGGCAATGATAACATCACTATTTGAGAGAATAAATTTCACATATAAGGCATATAAGAATGTGAAAGGACTACCATCAATAGTGCCAAAATGATCTTTTGAACTCCATGAGAGGATAAGAGGAGTTGTTAGCACATGTCACAATATCCACAATAGGAGCAAACTCAACTGAAGTGAAGAAACTAAGCTACAAGGTAATATGTTTAGTTGCATCGCTATCAAAGTACCAAACCTCCAAGTCAAGTAGAAAATGCTCATTCTTCCTTCTGAACAAGATTTAGTAGACTTTGTTTTAGGTGTAGATGCCTCTACAACAACCATTCCAACCTCTTTCTTCTCCCTTGCATGAATTAATTGAAAGATCAATTGTACAAGTGAAGGGGTGTAGTGCCCATGGGAACCTCCAAATCCCACAAAATAGTAAAGAGGAAGTTCATCCAAGGCCTATTCTCCTTTGCATGAATTAATTGAAAGAATGATTGTACAAGTGAAGGGGTGTAGTGCCCACGGGAATTGAGGGAGTAGAAAATCTAGGTTTGAGAGTTCCCAGAACTACAATAATTAGAAACTTGCTAGAGAGAGTTACAAAGAAGGTCAATAACCTTTCCTTCTCCCTCATGGGGGCCCATTTGCTTTGGATCTTATTGTTCTAAACAACAAACACCCTATGGTGTCTAAAGGGGGACGTCTTACTATTACAAATCCTTTGCCTAGAAGGCAAAGGGAATTTTCAATTGACCACTCTTTAAAAGGGTTATCAAATTTGGTCACACATCTTTCTTTCCATATCTTCAAGAGAGCTTCTCTTGGATTGCATTCCACAAGGTTGTAGAGAAACAGTTTGTGTCTCCAAGTAATGCTTGTTTCCAATTTATTTGACTCTATAAAACCAAAAGCCTCCCAAAGGCTTACCAAAATATATAAACATAAAGAATGGATGAATACTTAGTAGTTTTTATGAGGTTCGATTGAAATGAGTTCAGTAATAGGAAAATCTTCATTCCTAAGTGTGGATGATTGATCTTCCAATGGAGAAAATGAAGAAACACTAGTTGATTCACACAAATAGAATCAATAGTAGACATGCGCTTTGGACATGCCTAAAGATCATTTAAGTATTCATAGTTTTTACTTAAAGTATCTACTACTACTACTATCCTTTCCTATAAGGAAACTAAAAATTTCTTGTCCTTGCACTATGGTTCATGCCTGATTGTCTTGAATTGCATGTCATCATGAGCTTTTCCTATTTATTTGAGCACCACCATCCATATTCTGCACTTTGGATACTCATGCAAGAAATCTTTTGCTCTCATCTTGCTTTAATGCAGGATCATTAAAGAAATCTGATTCTAATTCATTTGATGCATTAATATTATTATTTTTATACATTTATTTATTTTTTTCAAAGAAGTGGCTTGCCTAACTCTACTACAGTTGGAGTTTTTGACCCATTAAGTGCTGTTTGTAAGAATTTCTTATTTAATATTGCAAAGTGAAAAGTGATTGGTCCAACTTTAGAGTATTGAAAAATGGCCCTATCCCTAGTAATTTTGAATTGTCCAGCTTTGTGTTTCATCTTTGAGTTGACAAAAAGAGATACATCTCCAATTTGGAACACTAGTGTCTTAAGATTATGATCATGGCACCTATGTTGTCTCAACTAGACTTCCAAAAGCAACAAAAAGCCTTGGTATTGATCCTCTTCTAGTTGGCATAATTTATCTATATGTTACTCCAAAGAATCCTTTGATAATAGTTTATCTCATAATGCTATTATGAGAATTGTAACCTTAAATTCCATGAGAACGATAGGTTCTAATTTGTAAACCAACTTGAATAGAGGAAATCCCACTACAATCATATAGGTTCCCATACAACAATAGAAAGGTACTATTCCTATTTTGCTAGATGTTTGAGTATCATTTTTGAAGCATCATAAAGAGCAATTTTTCATACTTTTAACCAAACCATTGTCTAAAGGATAATAAAGAGAATCAAACTTATGTTTTATGTGATATTAATGTATTTTTTTATTAGATGGTTCAAAAAATAAGTACCATGATCAAATATCAGCTCCAAGGGAAGTTTGTAGCATGGAAATCCCTACTATAGCATGTTTGAGTGGCCTACCTTTTGCTCATCTGGTTGCATAGTTGATATAGGTCAAATGAAAGTTTGTCTAGATCATTCAAATGGGGGATGAATAGGATCAATAAAATATAGTTCCCACTTTTGGAATAGTTCTAAGGGCAAGACTAGCTTCAAGGAAAACCTATGGATGTCATAAGATTCAATGGGGCATTGACAAGGATCACATTTGTAGATGTATTCACGAACATCCTTTTGTAAAGTCATCCATGAGAGCTCATTTTTGATAATTTTCTTCACCATTAGTTCAAGACTAGTATGCTCGCCAAATATGCCTAAATGTGCTTATTTGTAGTGCTCTTGTGTGGGGGAACACAATGCAACTAGACTCCAATAATTTTTTCGTGGTACAAGTGATCCAAAATTATTGTAAATTTCTTGCTCCATAAGGAATCTACAGTAGATGTTCTGCTCTCTTCACAATCTCAAACCAAGTAATCTTGAACAATCTCTCAAAGTGATCCTGTATGCTCTATTTGTAGTTTCTAGACTACTTTTGATTGGTTTCATATCTATTGTGTGATATAGTTACAACATAGCTTCTAAATCTAATTATGGATCAAATGAGCTCCAAAAAATGTGAAATTTGATATGTACATTCTACCTAAGCTCCAAAATCTTGAGGAATCCTTGGCTTGTAGAAAATGGAGTTACTATTTACAAAATGTGGTTTTTACACAATAATAGTGATGAAAATCACTTTTTTGATGATGAAAATGTTGATATGTTTTGGTAATGATGCGTATGAATAGACTTAGGACCATTGGAGCAACTTTTTCCCTCTTTAAGAGGTTTCCCCCTTAGCTCGTATATACTTCTATAACCCTAATGGGTCACTTATCTTTGTACATTCACTTGGTAATACATTATCTATTGTTTTTTGCTCTAAATCAGCCAAGATCAAAGAGGAAATAGATAAGTTATTAGCAGCTAGATTTACATATGAAATTGAACACACTGAAGGAGTTTCACATTTGGTAGTATTACCAAAGAAGAATGAAAAACTTAGAGTTTGTCTTAATTTGAAAAAAGTTAATGCAGCCACCATTTGTGACAATTATTCTTTACCCATTATTGATCATCTTTTGGAAAGGGGAGCAAGCAAGGAAGTAAACGATTTCCTTGATGGGTTCTCAGGGTACAATCAAGTAGCCATCACTACTGAGAACCATCATAAAACCGTTTTTTCTACTGAATACGGAGTGTATGCTTTTAGGGTTATGTGGTTTGGTTTAACCAATGCCCCAACTACTTTCCAAAGGCTAATGTGTCACGTGTTCAAGGAAGTTCTAAGGAAAAGCATGGAAGTCTATGTGGATGACCTATGCACATACTCTTTGCAATGAATAACTCATATACCTGAACTAAGGAAAATATTCGACAAGTGTGGACAATACAAAGTCTATCTGAATCTAGAGAAATGTGTCTTCATGCCAAGACAAGGTAAAATATTGGAACATATTGTGTCCAAAAATGGCATCTCAACTAATGAAGACAAAATTGAGGTCATTTTGGAATTACCTAGGCCCAAGAATGCAAAAGAGGTGCAAGATTTTATGGGGCATTGCAGATATTACCGATGATTCATCCACATGTATTCCATAATTGCAAAACCATTATACGGGCTATTGACTCAATTTATTTGAACAGAAGAGTGTGAAAAAGATTTTAATGAATTGAAAAGAAGATTGAGTTCACCTCCAATTTTGAAAGTACTAAACTGGAACAAACCATTCCATATTCATGTGGATGCATCTAATTATGCCATCGGATGTATCTTAGCACAACACATAGACGAAGGAAAGTTAGATCACCCAATAGCCTATGCCAATAGACAACTAAATCAAGTAGAACACAATTACACTACAAATGAACGAGAAGCATTACGGATGGTCTATGCAATAAAGAAGTTCAGACATTACCTCCTAGCCAATAAATTTAAGTTCTTTATTGATCACCAAGCTCTATTGTACCTGTTCAATAAACCTTGTAACATTGGAAGCTTAGTGATATGGTTTCTATTACTAATGGAGTTTGACTTCGAAGTAGAAGTAAAGAAAGGAAATACCCATGTAAGAGCAGACCATCTGTCTGGAATGACTCATGGAGAACCACCCACAAGAGTAGTTAATGAGCTATTTGACACATATTTATTCAACTTGGAAGTATGTCCTAAATGAGCTGAGAAGTTGATACCTATACTTACGCATGGACTGCATCATAGGATCAATACAAACCATAGAAAGGAGTTCTGACAAACAAGAAACCTCCACATTGTGGAAAGCAATTTATACTTCAAAGACTCCAATGGAATACTTCTAAGATGTGTGGAAGATGAGGAGCAAAATGGTTTACTCAAACAAGCCCACAAAACAAGTAGAGAACACATAAGGGTGTTAGTGGAACAACCCAAGAATCGAAAGGAGTGTATTGACTAGACATGAAAAAGGATGTGCATGAACACATAACTAATTGCCAAGTGTGTTGGGAGAATACCCCTTATGAACATTCTTCTTTAACCTATTCCATGATTGCCTCTGAATGGACTAAACCACCGGTCGATTTTTTGAAATCACATACTTACCCCAAAGGAGCAAGCCTAGCTAAGGAAATGAGCACTGGAAGAACAAAGCAAGGACTATGTAATTGTGGGAATACAATTGTTTAAACATGGGAAGGATAATCAATTATGCTTATGTGTGCACGAGGGAGAATACCCTCCTATACTTGAAATGGCACATGCAGCAGTAGCAAGAGGTCATTTTTCAATCAACAAAACTATAAAAATGATTCTCTTTGTGGGCTTATGGTGGGAAACCCTACACATGGATGCAAAAACATATGTACAGAGCTGTGATGTATGTCAATGAGCAAAGTATCCAATACAACACAATGATATGCCCTTAAGACCCATGATTAGTGCAAGAGCTTTCTCAAAATGGGGCATTGATTTGATTGGAATGATTAATCCCCCAACAAAGGGATCACATTTACATTATAGTGGCTACAAACTATTTAATGAAATGGGTGGAAGCAAAAACTACTAGAAAAAATGATGCTCACACTACAACTAAGTTTTTATTCAAAAACATATTCAGTAGATTTGGACTACATATTGAGATTGTAAGTGATAGAGGTATGCACTCCATTAATGAAGTCATTGAGTCACTCATGAATGAATATATGGTGATTCATAAAAAATTGGCACCCTATGATCCATAGGCTAATGGACAAGCCGGGAGCTCAAATAAAGTGTTATGTATTGTTCTAACTAAGATAGTCAATAATGGAAGGTCAGATTGGGAAAAACAATTACATCATGCAATACGGGCCTTTCGATTAGCATATAAAATGGCTATCGAAACAACACCTTTTAATCTAGTCTATGGACAAAATGGAAGTGAAGACCCAAGATGAAGTAAGTGACACCCATATCTATTTCATCAAAGCATCCTATCATGAAAAAAGATGAAGAGGACCAACAAGGCAAAGGAAGCCCTAGAAGCAAGGCAAATTCATATGGAGAATCAAAGCCAAGGATGCAACATCAAAACCAAAACAGAGTACAACAAGGAAGGGTTGGAGTACACACTTAGTGTGGAGACCAAAATAACAACAAGGAATATGCCAACTGAACATAAGGCATCAATCTTGCACTCATGATGAGCTGAATGCACCTAGAGTAGCACTATAGGGCCACACTACAAGGCTTTGCATTTGGCACATAACTTCTTCAACTAGTTTAATGGTGCACATTTCTTTCCTAGGAATAGGACTTAATTTGTACAATTGTATTCTAGAAATTTTACTAACACATACTAACAATTGTTTCGGCTATGACTAACTTTTATGTTATCTTTCAAAAATAACAAAAAATGAGAAAAATCTAATATATATATATATATATATATATATATATATATATATATATATATATATATATATATATATATATATATATATATATATATATATATATATATATATATATATATATATATATATATGTGTGTGTGTGTGTGTGTGTGTATATATATATATATATATATATATATATGTGTGTGTGTGTGTGTATGTGTGTATGTATGCATGTATGTATGTGTGCATGTATGTATGTATGTATGTATGTATGTATGTATGTGTGTATGTATGTATGTATGTCATTAGGTATCATGCTCTACTCAAATCTGTGAGAGGGGAGCGGCTGAACAATGAACGATGATATATTGTGCACATAAGGATGAAGTATATCTCCTCAAACTATGAATTAATTACAAATTTCTTTTTCTTCTTCTTCTGCTTGATTCTCCCTCCACATGTCCCTCCTCCTGAACTCTATTATCCCCGATAGGCTTTTGTTGGCGACATGAGTAGGTTTGGTATACCGTTCTTTTTGTCTGATTTAGTACATTAGCATCATGAATCATCAGCTTCTTCCACTAGGATGATTTTATTATTTCATTAGCCACTTGTTGATGATCAACAAAAAAGCTAATTCTATTTGCATTTAATCTAGCATTAAGGTTTGTTGGAACAAGTCCATGGCAAGTCTAAGTGGTGGTTTAAGACTTCAAAAGACATAGAAAACTTGAAGCAAATGCTAAAAGCCTTGAAGAGTTCACTTGTGAACTCACTCTTGTAACTTTTGAGTTTTTACTTGATGTAAAAGTGAAAGAATCTAGAGTGATTGAATCCACTTGATGAGTGGGAAAGAGAAGCCACAAATTTGTGATTGAATTACCTAGAGAATCAATCACTAAAATATAGGATATTTCTTTTAGGTGAGCAAGATTCAAATTCAAATCTTGGCTCCAATCATCACTATATATACATGACTTTTAGTTGTGGTTTTAAAAAAGACCATTAGTAGAGCTTCAGGCCATATCAAAGTGTGAACTCAAGGCACACACATGTACTAGTAAGTCCACTGTACTTTACAATCAATATACATTTATTTTCATGATCATTTGTGTCCATATCTTCATGCCTATGCGAGTATACATTTATTTTCATGAGTATGCTTCTCAGTTTCTCAATCAGATTGCAGAGAAGGTTTCGCTAAGCATGGTGCTTTATTTTCAGTGATTTAACTTGGTAAAGTTAGCTCTCTTCATCTACTACGTATTCCCAAAATTTCATTGGATTTGAGTTCACAGTCGTGAGATATATTCATTTCAAGTCACCTACATCTCTACATCTTCTACCTCCTGAAACATCGGGATCACATACTTGACTTGATAAACTTATTTCTCTTAGTATGGTCAATAATTTTTGATGAAATAACTCCCAATAGGTTGCGTTAATTCCTAATTAGATTCCTTTAAAATCTCTCTAGTTAATTGTAATTGGAGAATGAGCACCGAGTGGAATACTGCAACATTCATGATCGAAATAGAAAGTTTCTTCATGTTGACTATTGGTCAAACTAGTATGTTTTGAATCAACTTTTTGAGAGTGATCTTCCAAGGTAAATAGGGTGTCTAATACATCGTTTGGCAAGCTAAAAGGGTCCACTACATATCCATGGATTTGATTTGGCTGGTGTACTGAAAAGTTTTTGCAGCACCACTTCATCTTCATCAAGTACAAATCCATCTCTTCATAGTGGTATCAGAGCAAGGTTGGACAACATGGTAGATGGATTTCCTTCATCAATTGATACATTTGATAGAGGTAACTACTTAGCCTGGCCATTAAGGATGTAAGCTTATCTTCAAGGTAGGAATCTATATGGTTATATACATGGAGATGAGCTTATGCAAAGTTTCAAGAATAAAGGTCAACCTACACAAGAAGAGCAAGAAAGATTGAGCACATGGTGCTCCAAGGATGCACTTGCAAGGTCTTACCTCCTCAACTCTATCTCAGATTTTTTGTTGCCTCACATTAGAAGTTGTAAAACATCTCAGGAAGTGTGAAATGCACTTGAAGCGTTCTACTCTTCAAGTACAAAGGCTAGGAAGCATCAACTATGGGTGGACTTTACAACTCTCAAGAAAGCTCCCAAACAAAATGCGACAATTTTGTCACAAAGCTCAAGGACATAGCAGATCAATTGGGAAGCATTGGAGAGGTAATAGAAGAAGAGCAAATTGTAAAGCACATCATTAATGGCTTAAAGGCAGATGAAAAGTGGGAAGCATTCACCATAGCTATGGATCTATACATGGATATGCATGTACCAAAATTTCAATACACTCATAGGACAACTTCTTACTCAAGAGGCAGAACTTATCAAGAATGGAGAAGGCTCCAAAGGTAATCAATCTTCTGCTTTGTATACTGATAAAAGCAAGTCCAAAGAGAACAAAGGAAGAGGAAAGAAAGTGGATGATGAAGCAGGTACACATCAAGCTAACTATGCAGGTAGAGGAAGACATGGTAGAGGTAGAGGTAGAGCAGGAAGACAAAGCAGGGAGAGATCCCAAGACTCTAATCCCTATTCTACTTTTGGATTAACTAATCATACAACTAAAGATTGATTTAGGAATTCTAGGAATCAAAGAGGCAGAGGCTACAATAGAGGAAGTTATGGCTACTTTAGAGGAAGGACTAACAACTTCAATGGCTACCACAACAATTACACCATTCAAACTATCAAGGAAGCAATAGAGGAAGAAGAGACTTCAATAACTACATAGAAGACTCAAATCAAGAGGAATCATTGCTAATCATGAATATGGCAATGCCTCAAGGTAAATCTGATGAGCATGTTTTCTACATAGATTCAGGTTGTTCCAATCATGTGGTAGGAAATGTGGCCCTCCTATCAGATTTAGAAGAACCAAGGAACAAGCATGAAGTGAAAACATGCGATGATACAAGACGTCTGGTGGAGAAGATAGGAAATGTAAAAGCACTTGATGGAAAATGTCCCTACCATCACAAAGAATTT
This sequence comes from Ceratopteris richardii, assembly GCA_020310875.1. Classification (NCBI taxonomy): domain Eukaryota; kingdom Viridiplantae; phylum Streptophyta; class Polypodiopsida; order Polypodiales; family Pteridaceae; genus Ceratopteris; species Ceratopteris richardii. The sequence goes on along the minus strand of CM035437.1, from coordinate 45,778,608 downwards.
GATAAGTGTAGGATACATTGTGGAGAAAGGCCTACAAGTTAGGTTCACAAAAGCACGAGCATTTGTTGAAGATCCAAGTCAAGGATTTAGGAGAATTGCAAAGGGAAAAGATAGGTAGATTGTTCACATTTGAATTACAAGACATTAGGAACATTGCTCTCTTTCATTATGGTAGTCAGACACTCACAAAATTGGAAGTATGGCACAAAAGGTTAGCACATATTGGTGAAATATCATTAAAGCAAATCTGCAGGGGCCAAAGTGTACTTGGACTCCCTAATTTTTCAAAACAACACATGATTTATAAGTGTAGTGCATGCCAATTTGGAAAGTTTCACAGATTACCATTCATGAAGAAAGGATATGTGCATGGAGATCTCTTGGATTTTGTTCATACAGATGTATGGGGACCTAGCAAGGATGCTTCAATATCTAGATCAAGGTATTATGTCTCCTTCATTGATGATTGCAGTAGATGGGCTATACTATAATTTATGAAACACAAGGATGAAGTCTTTTCATGCTTCAAAAGATATTTAGCTCTTGTGGAGAATCAATCAAGTAGAACATTAAAAAGGCTAAGGTTAGATGGGGGGGGAGAATAGTTCTCCCATAAATTTGACTCCTTTCTTCAAGAGAGAGGAATCAAAAGAGAGTTACTACAAGGTACACTCCTGAGCAAAATGGACTGGCAAAGAGAAAGAATAGGCTAATTGTTGAAGCTGCAAGGTCTATGCTAAATGAAAAACAGTTACCTAATTATTTATGTGCTAAGGCTATATCCACAAACACTTATTTGATTAAAAAGTTTACCTTCAAAATCACTTGATGGCACGACACCATATGAGGTTTGGAATGGAAGAAGAACAAGCTTGGATCATTATAAGATTTTTGGATGTATTTCTTATGCTCATGAAGGATAAATCAAGGGGAACTCTCAACATTTGAGGAAGCAAAGAAGAAATTAGAATGGAGGCATGCAATGGAAGAAGAAATTGAAGCTCTTGAGGAAAATAACACTTGGGAATTAGTTCCCAATTCTTCATCAATGAA
>CM035437.1:45382555-45752555 GCA_020310875.1 Ceratopteris richardii | reverse complement strand
TATTCCTAACTCAATCTCTAATTTTTCCCTTCCACACACCATGAGTTGCAAGACTTCACAAGAGACTTGGAATGCTCTTGAAGCATTCTTCTCATCAAGTACAAAGAAAGAATCAACTATGGATGGAGTTAACCACACTCAAGAAGATGCCCAAGCAAAGTGTGATTGATTTTGTCACCAAGATGAAGGAGCTAGTAGATCAACTTGGAAGCATTAAAGAAGTCATTGATGAAGAACAAATCCTAAGGCAAGTGATCAATGGAATAGAGGCAGAGGACAAATGGGAAGCCTTCACCATAGCCATGGACCTATGCATGGATATGCAGGTTCGTGATTTCAACACCCTTATGGGACAATTATTCATACATGAGACAAAGCTTATGAAGAATGGAGATTCCTCAAAAGGTATTCAATCCTTTGCCTTATATACATATAAGAATAAGAATAAATATAGCAAACGCAAAGATCAAAAGTCTGATGATGAAGGAAGTACCTCTCAAACAAACTTTGCAGGTAGAGATAGAGGATCTAGAGGAAGAGGCAAAGGAGGAAGGGAAGGCAAGGGGAAATCTCAATGCTCCTCTCCATGTGCCATATGTGGTTTAATTAATCACATTACTGAGAATTATTTCAGGAATCCTAGAAATCAAAGAGGAAAAGGTTACAATAGAGGGGGCTATGGAAGATGTAGATTCAACAACAACAATGGTTACAACAACAACTCATGCAACGACAATAACTATCAAGGAGGATAGAGAGGAATGAGAGACTAAAACAGTTATATAGATGATTAATTGCAACAGGATTCATTACTTCTGATGAATATGACTATTAAGCGAGGTAAAGCAGATGAACATGTATTCTATATAGACTCAGGTTGCTCAAATCATGTAGTAGGGAATTTAGCTCTACTCTCATGCTTGGAGAATCCAAGGAGTAGAAATGAACTCCACACAAGATATGGCACAAGGCATCTAGTGGAGGATATAGGCAATGTGAAGACTTCAAATGGCAATATGAATCTATTGAGCAAGGTATTGTATGTTTCAACCATCAACCAAAACCTCATAAGTGTAGGACAAATTGTTGTGAAAGGATTGCATGTCAGATTCACAAAGAATGGAGCAATTGTTGAGGATCCACATAAGGGATTCAAGAGGATAACAAAAGGAGAAAAATCAGGTAGACTAGTTACCTTTGAGCTCCAAGATACTAGGAACATTTCTTTGTTCAATTATGGTAGTCAAACCCTATTAGAGTTGGAAATTTGGCACAAGAAATTAGCTAATATAGGTGAAAGGGCTCTAAAGAAAATCAATAGGGATCAGAGTGTGCTTGTTCTACCAAATATCTCCACACAACACATGATTTACAAATGTAGTGCTTGTCAATTTGACAAGTCTCATAGACAACCATTCACAAAGAAGGGATACATTCATGGAGACCTATTGGAGCTAGTCCATACAGATGTACGGGGGCCAAGCAAGAAGCCATTAGTCTCTGGATCCAGGTATTCAGTGTCCTTCATTGATGATTGTAGCAGATGGACAAAACTATATTTTATGAAGCATAAAGATGAAGTGTTCTCTTGTTTCAAGAAATATCTAGCACTTGTGGAAAATCAAACATGTAAGACTTTGAAGAGGCTAAGGTCAGATGGAGGGGGAGAATATTTCTCCCATGACTTTGAATCTTATCTCCAAGAGAGAGGAATCAAAAGAGAGATTACAACCAGGTATACTCGAGAGCAAAATGGAATGGAACAGAGAAGAAATAGAACCATAGTGGAGACTGCAAGATCAATGCTAAATGAGAAGAAGTTTCCCAATCACCTATGGGTAGAGGCTATATCCACATCCACCTATTTGATCAATATGCTCCCCTCAAAATCATTGGATGGGATGAAACCTTAGGAAGCATGGAATGGAAGAAGACCCAGAATGGGGAGATGCCATGGAAGAAGAGATAGAAGCTCTACAAGAAAAGCACACTTGGGAATTGGTTCCCAAGAAACCATTGTTGGAGAAACAATCACTAACTGGACATATATTTGAAGGTCAAATCTTAGGAAGAAAACCCCATGCCTATGTGAAGGGACAAATTCACAAGTGTATCATACTTGTAAAGTTAGTTCACTTTAGTTTTAGAAGTTTTTTAAAAATCACGGGAATGAGAAAATCTATATAAGTTAGTTAGTATTAACTGATGCGGTAAGAAGAAGAAGAAGGAAGACAATGAGAAAGTGAGAAGAACTCATTTTTGTATGACTGAGTATAGTCGGGCTTCTCTGAGCGAGAAAGCACTTGTAAGCTTCTGAGTTTTTCATAGTTATGACAAGAACTAGTTAAAGTTCTGTGTATAAGTCTTCTTCCTCCATCTCCAGTGTTTGTCTTCTGTGTAATGATTTGAAAGGTTGAAGTTTTCCAAGCAAGTCGATGCGTGGCATCGAATGTATGTTGAAAGGTTGAGTTTTAAATGAGAATTCGATGCCGGGCATCGACTTGGGATGTTTTTGGCCACTTTTCAGCAGGGATTCGATGCCGGGCATCGACTTCCCGCATAAAGTCTTGATCTTTTGGACACCAAAACTATAGGTGATTTCATGCACACTTAGAATATGACTTATCAACTGGAATTCGATGCTAGGCATCGAGTTGCTCCAACAACATCATCTTTTCAAGAAGATTTGGCAGTAGATAAAAATCAGATATGAAGATAAGGACTTATCAAGTGAGATTCGATGCCAGGCATCAACTTCTCACATAAAACTCAACCTTTCAACATACATTCGATGCCACGCATCGACTTGCTTGGAAAACTTCAACCTTTCAAATCATTACATAGAAGACAAACACTGGAGATGGAGGAAGAAGACTTATACACAGAACTTTAACTAGTTCTTGTCATAACTATGAAAAACTCAGAAGCTTACAAGTGCTTTCTCGCTCAGAGAAGCCCGACTATACTCAGTCATACAAAAATGAGTTCTTCTCACTTTCTCATTGTCTTCCTTCTTCTTCTTCTTACCGCGTCAGTTAATACTAACTAACTTATATAGATTTTCTCATTCCCGTGATTTTTAAAAAACTTCTAGAACTAAAGTGAACTAACTTTACAAGTATGATACACTTGTGAATTTGTCCCTTCACATAGGCATGGGGTTTTCTTCCTAAGATTTGACCTTCAAATATATGTCCAGTTAGTGATTGTTTCTCCAACAGCTCCCCCTCAATCACTAATTGACATTCCCTGTTTCTTCATATCATCTTCTTTTCTTTTACTCCTGCCATGCTTTTGAATCTGCTGGTCTTCACACCATCCAAGCTCTTTGTCATTATGTCTGCTAACTGATCTTTAGTAGAAATGTACTCCAATTCAATCTCCTTCTCCATTACCTTTTCTCTGAGAAAATGATACTGTATCTCTATGTGCTTTGTCCTTGCATGAAATACTGGATTTGCTGCAAGATAAAGTGAACTCATATTATCTCCATGTATTGTAGGTGTACCTTGATCAATGCCTAAGCTCTTGAACAATGTCTGCATCCATATGACTTCCTTAGCTGCTTCCACAAGTCCTTTGTACTCTGCTTCAGTTGATGATAATGCTACTGTATGTTGTTTCTTTGAACACCAACTTACAAGCTTATCACCAATGTATATCATGTAACCATGAGTTGATCTTCTGTCATCTTGGTTACCTGCCCAGTCTGAGTCACTGTAGGCTCTCAACTTCAAATCTGATGTAAAAGGATAATATAATCCTTCCTTTATAGTTCCTTTGATATATCTGAGAACTCTCTGACCTGCAATCCAATGTGGGTCCTTTGGACAATGCATAAATTGTGAAAAAACTCCCACTGCATAACTAAGATCAGGTCTTGTTAGTGTAGCATAAATCAAACTACCCACAAGAGATTGATACTTCCTCATATCTTTGTATTCTGCACCATCATATTTACTGAGCTTGTGATTAACTTCAAGTGGAGTTGAAGCTTCTCTACAATTTTCCATATCAAACTTCTTCAACAAGTTCAGAAGATACCTTTCTTGTGACGCATATATGCCATGATCTGTATAAGTAACTTCCATTCCAAGAAAGTATGACAACTTTCCTAGGTCACTGATCTTGAATTCTTTTTCAAGCAATCTCTTTACCTCCTTGATTCCTTCATCTGAAGTACCTGTGATTATAATGTCATCTACATAAATACAAATGTAGATTGTACCTTCCTCTGTTCTTCTGATAAGTAGACTTGGGTCTGCTTTTGAACTTTGATATCCAAGATCATTGAGATACTTCACCAGTCTATAGTTCCAAGCTCTTGGAGCTTGCTTCAATCCATACAATGCTCTTCTCAACCTGCAAACAAAATTTGGATACCTGGAATCTATAAACCCTTGAGGTTGTTCCATGTATACCTCATCTGATATGTATCCATTCAAGAATGCATTCTTTATCTCCAATTGACTTAGAGTCCATCCTTTTGAAGCTGCAATAGCAATGATTGTCCTTATAGTTGACATCTTAGCTACAGGACTGAATGTCTCATCATAATCTATGCCATAGGTCTGGGCATAGCCTTTCACCACCAGTCTAGCTTTGTATCTGGCTATACTTCCATCTGCAAGCTTCTTCACTTTATAAACCCATTTATTTCCAATTACTTTCTTACCATTTGGTTTAGGAACAAGTTCCCATGTCTTGTTCTCCTCCAGTGCATTGAATTCTTCCTTCAATGCTTCTTCCCATTGCTTCTTACCTTTAGCTTCATCATAGTTCTGAGGTTCTTCATCATCTTTGACCATATATGCATAGTTCTTCTGAGTTATGTAAGAAGTATCATAAGAATACCTTTCTGGTTGTCTTCTAGTCCTGCTTGACCTTCTTGGTTCACATTCTTCATAAGTTTCTGGATACACCTCTTCATCAAATATAGGAGCTTCTTCATTCCTTCTCGTTAATCCACTTCTGGATGTACTTGCTTGCATATAGTCTTCATCTCTATTTACCTGCACAATTGATTTTCCTTTCTCACATCTTCTTACCTCTTCTTCAAATTCTTCAGCTGTATGACTTTGATCTGCATACCAACTTTTCTGTTCATCAAATGTAACATCTCTAGAAACAATAAATTGTTTTGTTAGAGGATTCCACAACCTGTAACCCATCTGCTTTTCATCATAACCAATGAACACATATTTTTCTGCCTTTGGTTCAAGTTTATGCCTAAGTTGTGATGGCACATAAGCATATGCAATTGATCCAAACACTCTACAATGATCTAGTGTTGGTTTCTTACCCCACCAAGCTTCATATGGAGTCATTCCATTCAGAGCTGCACATGGTAATCTATTCACAAGATATGTAGCTGTATTTACAGCTTCAGCCCAAAGATAATTTGGACAATTCTTCTCCTTTAACATAGCTCTAGCAAACTCAACCAAAGTCCTATTCCTTCTTTCTGCTACACCATTTTGTTGTGGTGTATACCTGCAAGTTATTTCTCTCTTAATACCTGCATTCCAAAGATAATCATTGAACTCTTGGGAGAAATATTCTCCCCCTCCATCAGACCTCAATCTCTTAAGCTTTTGACCTGTGACTCTCTCTGCATATGCATGAAAATGCTTGAAAGCTCCAAACACTTCTGATCTTTCCTTCAATACATATAATGTTATCCATCTCGTAGCATCATCAATGAAAAGAACATAATACCTTGAGCCACTGATAGATCCTTCTTTTGTTGGTCCCCATACATCTGTATGAATGAGCTCTAGTACTCCATCATGTTTGAATCCTTTCTTTTGAAATGGTAACCTGTGTGCTTTTCCCATTTGACATGCTTCACATTTATAAACCATATGTTGACTTTGCACATTTGGTAATCCTAGTACAGACTGATTAGCAACCATAGCTTTAATTCCTCTTTCATTGAAATGACCTAATCTCTTATGCCAGAGATCAAGTTCTGTAATCACTCCTTCACCATGTGTGAGCAAAGCTTGACCAATGTTCCCTTGTACTCTTAAAGTAAAGAGTCTACCTTCTTTCTTACCAGAGACAATCTGATTATATCCATTCTCTGGATCTTCAACAAATACTCCTTCATTTGTTGGTGTAGCTCAGTGATGAGTAGCACCTCCTTTAATGTCAATCCGGGAAGACGTGAGGATGGTATGAAGACCTCGAGCAAGTGGAGGCACAAGTGCGTGAGTGAGAAGCACACAAGCATGCACACACATACACACACACACGCGCACACACGGCAAGACAAAGAGTGAGAGGCAATGGAGTTCTTAGATTACTTTCAAAAAGCTCTTACAAGTTCACTTCAATTACAATCTAACCTCAAAAATGAGCTCTCTAGCTCCTTTTATAGTTTTTGACTAGCTTTGGCCCTGTTTAGACCTAGTGTCCAGCCTAGTTAAAAATTAGGTTCCAGGGCTTATTAGAGGGCTCAAACGAGATCTAAAAAATATGAAAATTGGTAGGTAGATACTTCTAAAGCTCCTCAAGCTCAAGGACTCCTTGGCTTGCACAAAATGGAGCTACAAAAATACGAAATGATATTTACAATGGTTTTTAGTGATGAAAATCACTATTTGTGTAGGGATTTTCTCTATTGATTTGTCATACATACCTTTGAGCTCCCTACTTGCTCTTTCTTCTTGTGTGCTCAACTCCTTGATGTCTGAAAAATTTAGATGGCCTACTTGCCAGATCTTCTTTGACTGCCATGTCTGCTTGTGCTGTCCCTTCGCTCTGACTCTCTTCGTCTTGTGGCTCCTTCGGTTCCCTGACTGCTGCCAACACCCCCCCGCTCTCGCGTCTGTCGCCCCTGACAGACCCTTGTCTAGATGTTCGTTGAACGTAGTATTGGACGACGTTGGAAGCGAGGTGATGTTCGTCTAATCTGAGCCCCCGTGCTAGATCTATTAATAATGTGTCCCAATTCACTGGTCCTGGTACGTCCGGGTGTGGCACCCGCAGTTGTTCTGAATGTATGGTTCTCTCCACAGCGAATAAGTGGAGGAGATGTGAAGGCCTGGGTACAAAAATTTCTGAGTGATATTCCCAGAATCCCGTTATGAACATCTCCTCGAAAGTCTGTTTAAAACAAGCGGGGAGGTACTTTATTCTGGCGTGCCAAGCATATATTACTTCTATTGAGGGGGTGGTGCTCATGTCGTAAACTAGGTCTTGGTTGCCTGTAACGAAGCCTGCTCCTGAGAAGTGGGGATCCTTAATGTTTTTAAATGTCCTGAATGTGATCAGCATTAATTCAAATATTTTCATACACATTTGTGCCATCACATCGGGTGTATTGCGTAGTCGAGTGCTCCAGTGTCTGATAGTAGAAATCATGTAATTTACAGTGGGAGGTCCTCGTGGAGGTGCTAGATAAACATAATTTAGCCACTTGGCACAGCCTTTGATATTCTTGACAACAATGGTGAATTCGGGCCATGTGCGTCTTCGTAGGACTGGGGCATAACAAGGATTGTACTTAATAAAGAGGGGCATGTTATTCCAGGTTCGTACCATTTCAGGATAAGTCTCCAAGAGACGGATCCTCCAAGTGGGTTGATGAATAGAACCTCTTTTTGCACTCTCTGGTATATCGTCGGGGCCAAACTGGGTGGCAAAGGTGGGGGCTTTCCCACATTGTCATTGGATCTCTGCGTTGTAATCAGCCAACAATATGCAATATGGCACATACTGATCATCATTGGTCCCTATCCACCTGTGATGGGACATACGTCTGAAATACTCGGACTTGATGACAGTGTCTTCTAATTTGGCTAATGATTGGATTTGTATTGCTACTCGTTCATCGTGGGTGTTCGCTGTCTTCTCTAATGACTGAAGCCATTCAGGTGCTTCCACTTCTAAAGTATCCATTCCCTCTGAGGTTTGTTGCCCTCCTGGCATTGGCATAGGAACGTATGGTTCCTCGTACGAATCATCTACCTCAATGGGAACCAAGTCTTCTGGCTCAGGTTCTATAACTGGAGAGGGTTGCCTTTCATACTCTAGTAACTTTTTCTGGAGCTCAACCACCTGCTCTGTCAATGCCTTCACTTCCTCTGAAGTCGAGGCCGGTTCTATTACCTTGGTTGGAGCCTCCTGTTCCTTGAGCTGGCCACGTAGCTCATCACGTTCCCTTTCCAACTCATCATGAGCATCTAATAGATCTGCATAGCTTTCCAAGATGGTCTTCATTGTCTCTGAGGGTACCGCTTTAAACTGCTCTGGATCAATTTCGTGGGGAGAGCCTTCCATTGCTGCTTCTAGATTTGCTTCATTTTGCTGCTGCAGTCTCTTGTTCTCTTCAAGGGCGGTTGCCATGTGTTTTCAGAGGAGTGCCAAGTTACGCCGGACTCTGAGATTATCAGCTTGGTATACGTCCAGCAAGGCCTCGAGTTGTTTGGTGCCCGGCTGTTGTGATGGTTGGGGAGTTTCTAGGAGTGTTTGGTGGGCATGTTCGAGCGTGCTGCAACGTTGGTTGAGTTCTGCATTTTCTTCCTCGATCGCTGTGAGGCGGCTCTGAAGTTTTTGATTGGTAGTGATCACTTGATGATAACGATCGTCGAGAGCTCGATACTCATTCTGAAGTTGATAGACACATTGATTTAAAGCTAGAAATATACTATTTACATTAAATGATGCAGGGAGAGATGAAGATGCAGGGGAAATGGGGACGGGAAAGGGAGTTGTGAATGATGTGGAGTCAAGTGGAGATGTGGGTGGAGGGGTATGGGGGACGGAGGTTGCATGGGGGAAGGGAGTGGTGCTGTGGCAGGAGATGTTTCCATAGTGTCAAATGTTTGAGTGACCGTGTAGATGGGGACCGTGGGTGGGGTGGATGTGACGTTAGTGAAGAGAGTGGTGAAGGTGGGCATAGTGACTCCCCCGAATTGGATTCCCGGAGAGAGTGGAATTCCCATGACGATTGTGGTGATAGTGGACGTGGTGGCGATAGTGTCACGTGGTGGAGTGAGTTGTGTAGTGAGGGGTGGGGAGGGTGGTGACAGTGGTGCTTCCTGATGTTCGTCTGTTTGCGTTGTATTTCCTGGTGCTGATACGTTGATATGAATTTGTTTCCCGGACCTCATGGGACGGGCGGGAACTCCTTTCTCAAATCGGTGAATGTAGGCCATTGCCTCATGAATGGCCTCATCCAATCCTACTGCGTCGGCATGTAGGTTGATGGACTCGATGAACATATCATCCACACCTTCCTCTGCCAGCAATTGATTCATGAGTTTCTTGCCTGCTTCAAGTGACATTTTATGCTGTTCTTGAACTAGCTTCATGGTTCGATATAGTCTTTTTATTTGTGCCGAATACGCTGGGGCACTTGCTAACTCTGAAAGTTCATCATACTCTTGTTCTTCGTAGGCTTCTTCCTCTTGTTCGGTCTCTTGTTCATCTACGTCGACTTCTACAACTTGCGGTCGGGTGGGGGCTGACGTTGTTGTATGGGTTTGTGGTTCCTGAGCTCGCTCTGTTTCCGTTTCGAGATTAGAGTCGTAGATTAGTCTAGCCACTTCTTCATTAGTGAGATCATTGAGAGTAAAGCCCTGTGGAAATTCCAAGTCCGATGGGACGGGTGGAAACACCAGATTGGGCCCCTCTGTACTTGGTCTTGGTAGCCGAATGGTGAATGGTCTAATGCGTCGTGTCTGGGGAGGGGTAATCTTTGGTGTAGTGGTGGCTCCCCTTGGTTGAGCACAGGGTAATTGGACTCCCCCTCTCATCTTCTTTGATGGGGGACCTGCCGCTGATAGCCTTCTCTGGAACTCCTGGGCCCGGGACCATACGAGTGCCCGCTGAATAGGCACGTCATAGGCTAGACATCGATAGATTATCTTGGTCAAAGCACAACACCCGTGGAGCACATTTTTCTGCTTCTTGTTCCACCGTTGATGGGCTAGGTGGATCTGATCTATCATCCAATGTGGTACGTTGATAGGGAGTTTTTTTGTCTCTGCCAAATACAAGCTAAACCATATCTTCTTTGGGGGCATGGTGAATCTTTCCTGGGCGGGAAAAGCAAAATGCTGCATGACGGTCCGCAGGTGAAGAGCGATGGTCGGTGTCATTGCTACCATATCCTTCAGCTTATTGAGATCTTTATGTTTCATTCTGCCTGGAACCATTGTTTCCTTTTCAGTAGGAATGTGCATACCATGCATGTCCAATGCTTCTCGTACCAGATTGAGGGTCAGTTTGAATCTTTTAAGTTCGTGGCCCGGCAACAGTGAGGGTAACACAAAAGTGCTGTCGCCTCCCTTGGCCCTGCTAGGAGTGATGGTACTGATAAGATAAGAACAACGTAAGAAATCCGGCTTTGGTAAGTGGGCCCTGAAATAACTGTCCAGGCCCGCTTTGGTCCATACCGAACGCATTACTTCGGCATTCTGATAGTTCTCAAATTCGCGCGTGAAAAAATGGTAGCGTCCCCATTTACCATTAAACTCCAATTCAGCTTCCCAAAAATAGGTTCCATCACCCAATGGTCCTGCAACATCACTGAACCAATGAGCGTGTTTGCCCACCTGAGAGGTGTGTCCCTGAGGAGGATCCTGAATTGGGAGCACATGCACAGCTTGAAGTTCTTGCGGTCTTTCGGTGAGATGTGGTTCGAGGAGGAGTGTTTCTATATCCACAATCTGTGCGCTGGATCCGGCGTGAGAACTGGAACCTCCGGCTTCTACCATAGTTATTTCTCGCTACTGATTCTGTGAGAATATAGAACCATGTGTTAACATTGTAATGGACAGAATAAACCCGTTGATGTCCCCGTTACAACATTAACATGAGGTAGATGATGAGTCAGTGGTCAGTGAGTGCACGATGACAGTGTGTGTAGTTAATGCCTGGATAGTCCTAGGAGCTAGATGGAAAGATGCACTGTCTGACTAATGCAGTTAGTAAGTGGAGATGAATTCACAGATTGGGGTCGGGGGGTTTATTACAAGTCTTAGGTTGCCAAACACCATGGATGGCTTTTGGTCTTGGTTTTGTGGAGATTCGGGAGGGTTGCATGAGTAATTCTGCTGGGAGTTGTTGTGTCATTGGGACCCATTTACGAGTGAGTCTGTGCGTGCTTCTAGGTGGCAGTGTGTTCGAGTGTATCAGACAAGAGTGGGTGGCGGCTGCTTGAGCGAGTGAACCCTGTCGTGTATGATGTGAATTGTGTGGGGTTAGTTGAGCCCGCAAGCAAGCCTTAGGCACCCAAATTTGTCTTGATTGTGGGTCAGCCTTCATCGACTTCTTGGGTACCCAAATGATTTCACTTTCTCAACAGAGGTTTTAGGAGTCCTCTTATTAGCATCAAGTCGTTGATTACTAATAGGAAGTTGAGACCGTTAGTTACAGTCGGCAGCTCGCCCTTTCGCACCCACATTTGTTTCATCGGCTGAGTTGTTCTGCTTCGCGCATTCTTTTGGTCTCTCGCCTGGAGAGTCTTCAGTGATTGATCTGCCCTTAGTTGCTGCCTCCTTCTGGCCTTTGGAAAAGAAGGGAGTTCCATTGTGGTTCTGACTCCTTTTTTGAGATCTTCATTCTTCTGCATCACATAGCCTTGGACAAGAAAAGCATGGTCAACTTCATGTGTACCCCTGGAGGGACCAGGAGTCCGTGCCTTTTCTAGTTCCTTGAGTGCTCCATTATTCAACTCAATTGTAATTCTAGTTTGATTCACCCATACCTGAAGAAGTCCACTTCTTAGGTTTAAGTTGACTGCTTGGTCATAGATCCAGTCTTGACCCAAGACAAGGGGTTCAGTGAGGTCCTCATCTTGACATACTAGTACTTTAACTGTCATTGCCTCATCATGAATATAGAGGGGAAGTTCCACCTCGCCCATGCAAGGGGTTTCCACGCCTCCCAATCCTATGAGATATGCTTCCACAGGATTGACAGTTAATTGTAACTCTTGATAGTAAGACAATTTAACAGCACTAGTGGCTGCACCTGAGTCAATCAAGGCTCTTACAGTCCTTGCACTCTTTCCTTGTCCTATATCTAAGGTTATGAAAGGACGTCGATCAGTTATCCTATGTGAGCTAACACCTGAAACTTCACACATAGCCACATCATATCCTTGATCTGCATATGCATCTTGCCTAGGGTGCTCTCTACCTTGTCTTCTTAATTTCATTCTCCGTATGCGCTCTAGGGCTTCTGCTTGAGCTTCTTCTCGAATTCGCTTTTCTTCCTCTTTGCGTTTCTTAGCAGTATTGAGTCGACTTAGCATTTTCTCTGTGAGAGGTTCCTGATACAACTTGACTCTGCATCCGCTGATATAACTTGGGAGAACATCGCCTTCTAATGTGGCTAGTTGCACTGCTCCACTTGTTGAGATTCTTTTAATGATCATGGGTCCGTAGCCTCTCTTCTCCAGTTTCCTCGCATGTTGCTTCAATGTGTAGACTAAAACTAAGTCGCCTGCCTTTAAACCTTTATCCTTAACGTGGGCATCAAAGTATGCCTTCTGTCGTTTCTTTGCTGCATATATCCCTGCAGCCGCCCTCAGTCTTGTTTCTCCTAATCGTTCAAGGTCAAAAAATCTTGAGGAGAGTTCATGACCCGTCCATTCATGCTCTTGTGCTACTTTCAGTGTAGGTATTAGGAAGTCCAACGGTAGCACTGCATTTTGGCCAAATACCATCTGAAAGGGGGTGGCTTGGAGTACCGTTTTGTAGGCGACTCGGTATGCCCAAACAGCATGGTGTAGCTGTTTATCCCAATCAGAGCGTTTATTGTTCACTAATTTCGTCAGTACATTGCATAAGATCTTGTTGGTGCTCTCGGCCTGGCCATTTGCTTGAGGGTGATAGGGGGCAGACTTCTTATGAACTACCAAGAATTCTTGGAGTAGATTTTCAATCACTTCGTTCAAGAAGTGAGTGCCTCTATCACTTACTAGTTCTATAGGTAGCCCGTATCTTGTGAATACATTCTCAAACAAGAATTTAGCAGTTGTTTGAGCATCGTTCTTCGTCGTGGCTTTTACCTCTACCCACTTTGTTAGATAGTCTGTCGCAACAATGATATATTCTGCATGGGAACCTTTAGCTGGGGGATTAATAGGACCTACGAAGTCTATTCCCCACTTAGAGAATGCACGTCCACCCATCATAGGTTTCAGTGGCATCTCATCTTTACGTATAGGATACTGAGTTCTCTGGCAAACATCACACCGTTTCACATAGGTATGTGCATCCATGTGAAGGGTCGGCCACCAGAAACCCGCAAATAGTATTGCCTTGATCACCCAATCTGGTCCAAAGTGTCCTCCTGCTACACCTTGGTGAGCCGTTTCCAAGATCTTGAGATATTCACTTTCATGGACACATAGCCTCAGGTAACCATCTTTACCACGCTTGTATAGATTATCACCAATGAGTGAGTAATCCTGGGCTTCTTGTTCTAAACTCCTTTTCCTAGCAAGCGTCATGTCTTGAGGGAATGTTTTCGTCCTCAGAAAGGATACTAGTGGTTCACTCCAATCTGGCACTATGGAAACTTGATAAAGAGTGGCATGTTCCACAGGTGGTTTAGTGCAGCAGATTGGGCATTCCTTGCACAACTTTTGGACATCAGCCTCCATAGTCGGCCAATGCACTCCGAGTCTCCTTAGTGTCTGCAGGGTTCGTTGCTTTGAGTAGTGTTGCTCTAATGCACCTACATGTGCTAATTGCAACCATTTAGCGTACTCATCCTCTTCCACACAACAAGCCAAAATTCCTTGACCTGTGTGCTTGTACATACTTCCTGCCATGATGTGGTACTTTTGGGCTTTCACAACCTCTCTATTTTGTGTGTTTACTACTGGATGGTTAGGCCCGTATGTCAATACTGGCACTAGTGGCTTAGCCCACTGAGGTATTACTTCCAAATTAAACAAGTAAGCATCAGGAAGATCATCTGATACTCCTTGTGGGGCTTCTCCCGATGTGAGCTTAGAAAGGTGATCTGCCCTCAAATGAGTCTTCCCTTTCCTTACCACAACCTCAAAATCATATTCCATTAGCAAGAGAAACCATCTTACTAATCTACCTGTATTACATGGCTTGTTCACAAGATATAGCAGTGCCTGATGGTCAGTAAAAAATTTAAACTTATTTGCCAGCAAGTAATGTCTAAACTTTTTAACCGCATATACCATGCCTAATCCTTCTCTCTCTGTAGTGGTATAATTTCGTTCAGCTGCATTCAATTGTCTACTAGCATAGGAAATTGGAAGATCCATATTACCTTCACCAGTAGGTTGCGCGAGTACACACCCAATAGCATAATTGGATGCATCCACATGAACATGAAATGGCTTGTTCCAATCTGGTGTGGTCAAGATTGGTGCTGAACATAATCTTTGTTTAAGCTCCTGGAAGGAGTTCTCACATTCATCAGTCCACTCAAAGTTAGTCAGAAGTCCGTACATGGGCTTTGCAATGACGGCATACATGTGAATGAACCAGCGGTAGTAACCACAATGCCCCATGAAAGCTTGTACTTCCTTGACATTCTTTGGCCTAGGTAGTTCTGCGATGGCTCTCACTTTCTCTTCATCAGTGGATATGCCATTCTTTGACACTATGTGTCCTAGAATCTTGCCTTGCCTGACCATGAAAACACACTTTTCTGGGTTCAAGCAGACTTGATATTCTCTACATTTGTCAAAGATTTGTCTGAGTTCAGGAATATGGGTTTGCCTAATGTTGGAATGGGCACAAAGATCATCAACATAGACTTCTAAGTTCTTCCTCAGGAACTCTTTAAATACATGGCACATCAGCCTCTGGAAGGTAGCTTGTGCATTGGTAAGTCCAAATGGCATTACTCTAAAGGCAAATACGCCCCATTCAGTGGCAAATGCTGTCTTATGTTGATCCTCTGGAGCAATGGCTACTTGATTGTAGCCCGAAAATCCATCAAGGAAGCTGTACACTTCCTTGCCTGCTACTCTTTCTAAGAGATGCTCTGTGATAGGAAGCGGATAGTTATCCCGGATTGTGGCCGCATTAACCTTCTTCAAGTTAATGCATACACGTAGCTTGCCATTCTTCTTGGGCACCACTACGATGGGGGATACCCACTCAGTGTGCTCAATTTCATAGATAAATCCAGCTTCAACCAGTCTATCTATCTCCTCTTTAATCTATCGTTATATGTATAGGGCTTTTGCTTAGAGGGTTTAGCATCTGAGGTCATGGGGATAGTGTGTGAGCATATGTCAGGGTCAACACCTTTCAAATCCTTGTAACTCCAAGCAAACACATCTCTGTATTCTCTTAGCAGGGCTATTAACGCATGCTCTTCTTCCTCTGTTAGGTCATGGCCTATATACGTGCATCTCTCCTCTCCTTCTTCTAGGGCCACTACTATTTTCTTGGTGGTTTCTTTGTTATCATAGGCCTCTCGTGATTGTGCCTCTCGTTTAGGCATTCTTATCATGACTCTCCTGTCGTCTATCTCATACTTCTTAAAATTTTCCGGGACCTCAAACAAAGATTCTTCCTCTTCTGGTGAGACTTCTCTCTTCTTTCGTTTCTTTCCTTCTTCCTTCGGGGTCACATGTGTGGCTAATCTTACATCATTTGTAAGCTCTCCATGCCTCTGGGGTTGAAATTCTACTTCATGGAAGTATTCTTCATCTGATGCAAAAGGTGGGTCCATAATGATTGACTCTAGATCGGAGTCACTTGCATCCTCAAATGCATCAGGGCTAGGTTCGCATTCTTCTAGAACTGCCTCTCCCATGATTGGCTCTATGGAGAAGACTGAAATGTCATAGCCATCCTCATCACAGTGAGGTGTCCATTGTTCCTCATTGATGGCTACATCCATGGTTGCTAGAATTTCTGCCCAGCCGTGAGGTTCGAATTCTTCGTCTGGAAAAACTACAGGTGCATAGGCTGGGTCTTCGATTGATCTATGGGTTTCTTTTGCACCTATCTCCCTGGCTTTTTCTCTCTTTTCTTCTTCTACTGCTACCTTACACATCCATAAGTGAGTGTCTTCATGCATCCATGAGGACCCTGATCCTATGGAATGCACCGATTCCGTATCATCTTTGGCTCTATGGATGGGATTCCATTGGATAGGAGGGACATCTCTATGAGAGTAATCTTTAAGATTCACTTTGGTCGTAACACCTAAGTGTTGCAGGTACAAGGAGTTGGTTCCCCAATCCTGTACCACTTGCAACTGTCGCATAAAAGGTCGTCCCAATATCATTTCATAGGCATGGTTCTTGCTAAAATCACATATAGCAAATGTATGCTCGAACTCGACACCACAGGTGGTGAGAGTTATTCCTTCTAGCAATCCTAAGGGCCTTTCAATATGCCCATCGGCCATCTGCAATTTCATTCTCGTTGGCCTGAGTGCTGGCTTGCCCCAATGCTTCCATAGGGAAGTGGTGGCAATTGCAACTCCGGCACCTGAGTCCAAAATTGCCTTGGTGGTGTACTCCTTAGGTAATGGGAAGACAGGTGTTCCCTTCTTCACCTTCACAAATGTCTCCTATCTTATCCAAAGGTATTTCTGGCACTGTTTTCTGGGATCCTACCTGGGAGCGAGGTTTTGCTATCTCTGGTACTTGTTTGGCTACATGTTTTCACACTTCTGGTCTAACCTTAAGCAGCTCTTCCAAAGTGGGATTGCACTGCACTTTGGTGTTCTTCACTACCTCTGTGTTCCTAGGTATGACTGAATCTTCCTTTCTTATCATGACTGTAGGTGCTCTCATACAGGTGGACTTTGCTTCCCAGGGGCCTGTGAAATGGGGTAGTTCTTGTAAAGAATTAGACTCGAAGTCTAATCTTTCTTGAGATTGGGTACTCTCCTGCTCTCCATAAATGGAAGGAAGGTCTTGTGGGAATTGATCGTGTGTGTCATCCACAAGTTCAATGGGAGGAGGAACTTCACTCTCTTTAGCCCATTTCTCTTCTTGAATCTCTCGCAAGAATTCTGGTGTGTATTGATTCATAGAAGAAGAGGTGTCTGGCTCCGTAGAGTTAGGCACGTAGGCCTCAGGCACATAGGCTTTCTGGGTAGGAAGACCTGCTCTTTCACTAGCCTTGTCATGGTGTTGAGGGGCGAGTTCCTTTTGTGATTGTGCCATTAGATTCTCTATTCTTTCTAGGGAAGGGGGGTTGTCTGGTTCAGTGGAATTGGGCACATAAGCTTCCGGTGGGGGATGGGTCATGTTTTTGCTTGCTTTATCTCTTTCTTGATTTTTTTCTTCCATTATGCCCTCTAACTTCTCTAGAAGTCCATCCAAGTGTAATTGTGTCTTGGCTGAGCTCGAGTAATTGAAAAGGCGACTGGCTTCAAACCCTCCAGCAAGCCTTTTTGTTGTTATTTTGATTACCTCTTCCTCTTCCAAAACCTCTTGCTCTTCCTCTGCCAGTGCCTTTACCTCTTGCATAATAAACTTGAGAAGTTGACTCTTCTTCATCCTTTGCTTTACCTTTATCTCCTTTCTTCTTGTTCTTCATGTACATTGCAGAACTTTGTCCTTTATCTCCATCTCCCTTCAAGTCTTGCTCATATGTGAGCATCAAACCAAGCAACTGGTTCAAATCTGGAACATAATGATTTAATGAAAGTTCTGTTGATAAGACAAAAGGTTTCCACCTTTCATCCCCTCTCAAACCTGCAAGTAGTTGAGCAATCAATCTGTGATCTTCAACATCTTCATCTATGGATCGAAGACTATCTGCTAGATCCTTCATCTTAGTGACATAATCACTAATGGTTTGACTTGGCTTCTTCTTGAATGTTGTAAACTCTGACCATAGACTTGCTTTCCGTGCTTTAGTAGTACTTTGGAAATGATACTCCAATGCATTCCATATATCTTCAGATGATTCCAATCCTCTGATGTGTGGTAGCAAATGATTAGAGATTGTATTCTAGATGTATGCTTTTGCACTTGCATCCTTCTTCTGCCAATGCTTTAAAGCATCAAGTTCCTCTTTCTTTGGTCGGATTTCATCTTCAAATACTGGCTTCTCTTCTTCACCTGTTACATATACCATGAGATCCTTACTCATAAGTAAGGCTTCCATTCTCATTACCCATGCGGGGTAATTATCTCTGTCCAGTTTGTCAATGGAGATATGATCTGCCATAGTTCCTTTCTTCTGCTGCAACTTGTGAGCTTAAAGGATAAAGGATAATACCTTTTTGGAGTTCTTTGTGTATGAGGATACTTTTGAAGTAACCTTTTGATGCCTTGTGTCTTCAAATGCTTCACCTTTCAAACTTTAATGGAAAACTTTACAAAACTTCTCGTACCTTTGTCGTCTTCTGCTCTCGAGAATCTTTCTGCTCTGATACCATTTGTTGATGTATGAAACACCACAAGAAATGAATTAATGTGACACTAGAACACCTCTATGGTCACCATTAACTCATTGCCACTCCAAACTTTGAGACTTTGTTGATGTATGAAACACCACAAGAAATGAATTAATGTGACACTAGAACACCTCTATGGTCACCATTAACTCATTGCCACTCCAAACTTTGAGAAATGATAGCCTAAAGTGAGAACTTTGCTTCTACAAAAATTCCTAGTCACCGAAATGACATACCTTCAGTATTTTGCTAATTTCTCCTAGCTCAAGTATTATTTCTCCATGAAACTTTATAAGCTAAAACTAGAAGAGTAGAGCTTTCCAACAAGCTATCATATGCATCAAACGGATCTCTAGAACTCAAGTTATGGCTCTCACAAGATGACCCTGTATGACCTTCCAAAACTAGAAATTTTACCTGTTTTAGTAAGAGCGCCTGTTTAAAATTAGAATTCGATGCCTAGCATCGACTTGCAACAAGAATTCGATGCCGGGCATCGACTTGGGATGTTTTTGGCCATACAAAGATCATGGTCTATACCTTACTCAAAGGAAGTACATTAAAGACTTATTGACAAAGTTCAAAGTGCAAGGTTGCAGGATTGTAGGTACTTCAATGGAGGTTAATCATAAATTGATCTCACATGAAGGTGAAGTCATAGAAGATGTCACATGTTATCAAAGCCTTGTGGGTAGTTTGAACTATGCCACATTGAAAAGAGTAGATATATGTTATAGTGTGAGTGTGCTAAGTCAATTTATGCACACACACAGAGGAAACCTCACATGGAAGCTGCCAAGAGGATACTTAGATATCTCAAAGGGACCATGAATGAAGGGTTATACCACCCTTATGTATCTGATTTAAGTCTAAAGTTGTTCTCTAATGTAGATTGGGTTGGCTCCAAGGAGGAAAGAAGGATCACCTCATGATATCTTACCTTTGCAGGATCAAAACTTCTCTCATGGTCATCCAAGAAGCAACTCACAGTTGCTCTCTCTTCTACTGAAGCTGAATACATAGGTCTTGGCATAGCTACACAACAATGTGGATGAAGACATCATTTATAGATCTTGGATTGGAGATTGGTACTCCAAGTATTTTTGGTGACAACATGAGTTCCATTCACTTGGCTACCAATCCAATTTTTCATGCAAGGACTAAACATATTGAAGTACATTACCACTATTTAAGAGAGAAGATTGTGAACAAGGAAATTAAGCTATCTTATGTGTCAACCCATCAACAATCTACAGACATTTTAACCAAGGCATTAGATGGAACAAAACTTTATAAATTCAAAGGTATGATTGGTTTGCAGGTAATCTTGGAAGATTGAAGACCTCAAGCTCACTTGACTTGAGGGGGAGCTGTTGAAACAAGTCCATGGCAAGTATACGTGGTGGTTTGAGTCTTCAAAAGACATAGAAAACTTGAAACAAATGCTAAAGCCTTGAAGAGTTCACTTGTGAACTCACCCTTGTAACTTTTGAGTTTTTACTTGATGTAAAAGTGAAAGAATCTAAAGTGATTTCAGAGCTTCATGCCATATCAGAGTGTGATCTCAAGGCACACACATGTACCAGTAAGTCCATTCTACTTTACAATCAATATACATTTATTTTCGTGATAATTTGTGTCCATATCTTCATGCCTATGTGAGTAATCTCTTCACTGCCATACTTCTTAGTTTTTCCGTCAGATTGCAAAGATGGTTTCTCTGAGCATGATGCATCATTTTCAGTTGTTTAATAACTTGGTAAAGTTAGCTCTCTAAGTCTACTACATAATCCCAACATTTCATTGAATTTGCCGTTCACAATCATGAGATATATTCATTTGAAGTCACCTATATCTTTGCATCTTCTACCTCCTGAAAAGTTGGGATCACATACTTGACTTGCTAAACTTATTTCTGTTAGTATATTCAATCATTTTTTATGAAATAACTCCCAATAGGTTGCATTGCTTTGTAATAAGATTCGTCTAAAAGCTCTCTAGTCAATTATAATCAGAGAATGAGCACTCATTGAAATACTAAAGCATTCATGACCAAAATAGAAAGTTTCTTCATGTTGACTATTGGTCAAACTAGTCTGTTTTGATTCATATTTTTGAGAGTGATCTTCCAAGGTACATGGGGTGTCTAATACATCCTTTGGCAAGCTAAAAGGGTCCACTACATATCCTTGGAGTTCATTTGGCTGGTGTAGTGCAAAGTTTCTGCACCACCACTTCATCTTCATCAAGTACAAATCCATGTCTTCACAATTCATATTCTTAAAGAAATGTGCCTTCGACAACTAAAAATCACTTGAAAATGTGCCATGCATCTCAAAATCAAATGTTCTATTGAGAGGTTTTGCCTCTAGCTTGGGTATTGGGAACATAAATGCTTCAACACCAATATTGGTTGCGAATTCTCTTTCTTCAATAGTAGCGGCTTGAGTGGTTGTGGTAGGGGTGGCTTCAAAGGTTATCATTGTGCTAGTAGTACCTTTTAGTTGTCATAGGGCATGATAAGTAAATCAGAATGGGAGGTACTATCACTTTATTGTGGGGAAGGTTGAGGTGATGGTGATTCTTGGACATATAGGCATGGGATCGTACCCCCCATATGTTTTCCTACTCTTGACTTTGCTGCTTTATGAGATTTTTTAGAAGATCCTTTAAATTGCTTCAACTCTTCACTAGTCATGGCACGCTCGATAGGGATATCATATGCTAAACACATGTATACAATCTTGGTGATTGCACAACATCCATGAATAACTCTTGTTCATGCCCATCTTTATTGTGCCAAATATAATTGCTCTTGAATCCAAGTGGTGAGGTCAATAGTTTGGGGTCCTGTATTTGCCAAGTATAGTCCAAACCAAATGTGTTTTTGAGGCAACATAAAGTAGCCCTTCATTGGAAATGCAAAGTGCTGCATGCACACTCATGAGGGTTTTGACAACTCTGATTTTATAGCTGAAATATTTGCCCATTTGAGAACATCATCTTTCTTCATTGGCCTTGGTATGAGCCTCTCTCTTTCCATTGGTGTATGTGTACCATGGATTTTGAGTGCGGCCCTGATGAGATCTACAGAGAGGTAGAACTTCTTGAATGGTGGGTTCGCAAGTGATGGAAAAATGAATGTTCCTGGTAATTCCCTCTTGATAGGGGGTTGCAATGTGGTGACCAAATAAAAACAATGATAAAAGATGGTTTTGGGAAGAGGAGTGCTGAAATATTATGTATAACCTGCCCTAGCCCAAATTGGTTGTAACTCTTATGAATTCTGAAGGGCCTCAAAATCCCGAGAAAAGGATTGATATGTTCCCCAAGTATCTCTGCTAAAACATAGCATTGCATCATAAATGTGTTTTGCATCGGTCAAAAATCCTATTAAGCCATGAAACCAAGGTGATATATTGTGTACCTTCTTGGTCCTTCCAATGGGAGGATCATCAATCGGCATTGGCCCCATGAAGTCTTGGAATTCTGGAGGTTGCATTGAAGAATGGGCTTCCACCAATAAATTCTCAAAGCCCACAAATGGCATGTTGGTGCCAACCTCAAAGGTTCCTTCCGTTTGCATTGTGATTTGAACGCATGTGTCAAGGATCTACTACAAAAGAATAACACATTAGCATGGAAATTAATTACGATCCCAATAAAGTGAGACCGCAATCCCTTTCCATAGCTGATGCATAACTTGTGTAGCCGTGTGTTGTGAGGTAATTTATGTAATGATGTCTCACTAGCTAATGCAGGTCTCTAGACTTCCTACATGCTCTGAATAATGCATACATTGCTTTTCATGAGATGTCATTACAGGTGATCGTGAGCTAGTGAAGGTCGATTTGAACAAGTTTTAGGGATTGGTAAATTATTACAAGGATGAAGGTTAGTTGTAAGAGATGTTATATTGTACAAAGGGGTGTAAGCAAGTTTTTGGATGCTTTTCGGCACCCACTTTCTAAGAGTTGGTGAATGGATGTGATCCCTTTGATGAGGTACAAGGGATGAATCTGGCAATGGTAAGATCGATGAGTGGTGTGATTTCAGAGGGGTGGTTATGACAAGACTTGTTTGTTGAGGTATAAGACATGATTTGGGTATCCAGACTTGAGTGGGGTTGGTCTTGGCTATTAGATACTTCTTAGGTAGCCATGTTTGTCAAATTCTCATTGGTGGAGAAGAAGGTTGAGGGGATGTCGAACATTGAGTTTGATGTTGTTGTGGCTTCTTCACGTCATGGCCTGGACTGCTGGAGATGGCTGATGCTTGCTGACCTTTTGGTACCGATACTTGCTTTGTCCTGGTTGTCTTGAGATGTCTGTGTTGCCTCCACCATGGGATAATCTAAGGAGGTTGTCATCACTTGA
This sequence comes from Ceratopteris richardii, assembly GCA_020310875.1. Classification (NCBI taxonomy): domain Eukaryota; kingdom Viridiplantae; phylum Streptophyta; class Polypodiopsida; order Polypodiales; family Pteridaceae; genus Ceratopteris; species Ceratopteris richardii. The sequence goes on along the minus strand of CM035437.1, from coordinate 45,729,798 downwards.
GGTTTCCAAGTCAAGGTTAGCTTTTCTATGGTTGTGGTTGAGAGGTCAGGTTGAAACTCTCCTTTGGAAAAGAAGGGAGGTCCAACACTTGCATGACCTGCCCATCAGGAGGTGAGGCATTCTATACAATGGATCTAGGTAGGCATGCAAGAAGTATGGAGGATGAGCCCGAGGAGACTATTATCACCATTTTTCTGTTGATGTAGCCCACCTAACCACCAATGGTCCCCATTTGTCCAAGGGTAGTCGTTGGAGGGGGGATTTGCCCAAAAATCTTCTGGTCCTCCTTCGCATTTATTGCATATGGGATGTGGTTACTTTCCTTTGGTTGGGCATGGTTAGGGAAGTCAAGCAATATTACTCATTGTTGTCCTGCTATCCTAAGATCAAGAGAGCATTTTCTTAGGTTCAAGTCCATTGAGTGATTGTATAACCAATCTTGGAATCAATGGTTCTATCAGGTCATCATCATGACACACTAGGAGCTTCACTGTCAAGATTACATCTTTTATGAGGATAAGAATATCCACCTCAACCATGCAAGTGGTTTCCATGCCTCCTAGCCCTATGATGTATGCCTCGGTCGATCGCATTTCTAATTCCATGTCTTGATAGTGAGACCACCTAATTTTACTAGTCGCAGCACCTGAGTCAATGAAAGCCCTAACCTCTTGGCGTGTATTGCCTTGCCTTAGCATCAATATAATGAATGGTCTCCTATCCACTATGCCAGGGTAAGCCTTTGACTTTGTTTGACACATGGCCATAGGATATTTGAGGGCTTCTACATTGGTACGCGGGGTTACTTTAGAGCCTTCTAACTGTTTATATCATTCTCTGCCTAGTCCTTTTCTTCTTAGTTTCAGGCCTCTGCCTGAGTTTCTTCTCTTATTGTCTTATCTTCCTCCTTGTGCTTCTTTGCCATCATGATTCATCTAAGCATATCCTTAGTAAGAGGTTCTTGATAAAGCTTGACTCTACAACCACTCATATAATTAGGCATTATCTCTCCTTCTAACAGGCTAGTTGTACTGATCCACTTGTTGAAAGCTTGTTTATAATTATAGGTCCATAACCACGTTTCTTTAACTTCCGTGCATGTTGTTTCAACGTATACACTAGGACTAAATCACCTCCTTTCAAGCCTTTATCTTTCACATGTGCATCAAAATATGCTTTCTGTCCTTTCTTGTTTGTGTATGTGCCTGCTATCACTCTCAACCTGGTTTCTCCTAATCATTCCAATTCCATGATCCTTCATGATAACTTGTGGCCATTTCACTGATGCTCTTGTGCAACCTTAAGGGTGGGTATCAAAAAATCCAAAGGGATCACTACATTCTGACAAAAAACCATCTAAAAGGGAGTTGCATTGAGTACGGTCTTGTAGGCCACTCAATATTCCCAAACAACATGATGTAAATGTTTGTCCCAATCTGAACATTTGTTGTTTACAAATTTCGTGAGTACATTACAAAGGATCTTGTTAGTACTTCGTGCATGTCCATTAACTTGATGATGATATGGTGTGGATTTTTGTGAATCACCATAAAATCCTATAACAAATATTCAATAACCTAGTTTAGAAAGTGAGTTCCTTTGCCGCTCACCAGTTCTATAGGTAATCCATACCTTGTAGAGACACTCTCAAATAAGAATGTTGCAGTCATGTGCGCATCATTCTTTTTGGTAGCCTTAGCCTCTACCCATTTGGTGAGATAATCTGTTGATACTATGATGTATACAACATGAATACCTTTAGTAGGGGGTAAATGGGTCCTTCAAAATCTATACCCCACTTAGAGAATGCACGTCCTCCCATCATGGGTTTCAGTGGCATTTCATCTCTACGAGTAGGAAACTGAGCTCTTTGGCATACATCACATGTCTTCACATATGTATGTGTGTCCATACAAAGAGTGGGCCACCATAATCTTGAGAATAGTATGGCCTTGATTATTACATTGGGGCCAAAATGAACTCCTTCAACACCTTGGTGTTTAGTCTCTAATATGCTTAAGTAATCACTCTCATGAACACATTGTCTTAGATATCCATTTGTCCCTAATTGTCTTAGATATCCATTTGTCCCTCTTTTGTATAGATTATCGCCAATGAGTATGTAGTCTTGAGCTTCCTGCTTTAGACTCCTTTGTCATGCTATGGTCATTCCTTGAGGGAATGTGTTCTTCCTCAAGTAGGTTACCATTGGTTCACTCCATTATAGTGTAAGAGACACCTGATATAAAGCTGTGTGCTCCACGTGTGGTCTTTCACAATATATTGGGCATTCCTTGCATAGTCTATAAACATCTGCTTCCATAGAAGGCCAATACACTCTTAATCTATGCAGAGTCTGTAGTGTACATTGTCTAGAATGATGTTGCTCTAATGTAGCTATATGTGCTAATTGCAACCATTTTTTGTATTCTAATTCCTCTACAAAACAAGTAAGAATTCTCTGATTATCCTATTTATACATGTTTCCTGCCCGAATTTGGTATCTTTGAGACTTGATGATCTTTACCTCTTTGATTCTAACCCTAGGATTCTTTGGTCCAAATGTGAGAATATGGACAATAGGTTTGGCCCATTCAGGTACTACTTCAAGATTGAATAGGTATGCATCTGATAGTTTGTTTGCTATCCCTTGAGGGGCTTCTCTAGTAGTTAGCCATGAAAGATGATTGGCTCTAAGGTGGGTCTTCCCTTTCTTGACTACCACTTCAAAGTCATACTCTATTAATAGTAGAAACCAACATATCAATTGTCTTGTGTTACACAACTTACTAAATACAACAATGCTTGATGGTCCATGAAGAACTTGAACTTATTTGCCAATAAGTAATGTCTAAATTTTTTGACCACATAAATCATTCCTAATCCTTCACACTCCATGGTGGTATAATTGCTCTCCATCGCATTTAGTTGTCTACTTGCATATGCTATGGGGAGATCTATATTGCTCTTGCACATAGGTTGTGCTAGCACACACCTTATAGCATAGTTGGATGCATCCACATGTACATGGAATTGCTTACTCCAATCTGGTGTTGTCAAAATGGGTGTTGAACACAAGAATTGTTTAAGTTCATTAAATGATTCCTAACATTCATTTGTCCATTCAAACTTAGTTGAAAGGGGATACAGAGGCTTTGCAATGATAGCATACATGTGTATAAATCATCAATAATAACCACAATGCCCCATGAAAGCTTGTAATTCCTTTGACATTTTCAGCCTAGCTAGGTCCACAATTAATCTAACCTTTTCTTCATTCGTAGAGATTCCATTCTTTAACACGATGTGTCCTAGAACCTTTCCTTGCTTGACCATGAAAACACACTTTTTTGGGTTCAAGAAGTTCTGATATTCTTGACATTTGTCAAAGACTTACTTCAATTCAAGGATGTGGATTTGTCTCATGTTAGAATGTGCACATAAATCATCCACGTAGACTTCCAAGTTCTTTCATAAGAACTCCCTAAAAACATGACACATCAGCCATTGAAAAGTAGCAGGTGCATTTGTCAACCCAAATAGCATCACACAAAATTCAAACATGCCCCCTTTTGTTGCAAAAGTTGTCTTATGTTGATCTTCAGGAGCAATGGCTACCTAATTGTAGCCTAAGAATCCATCAAGGAAGTTGTAGACTTCCTTGCCCGCAACTCATTCTAATGAATGCTCCATGATAGGAAGCGGATAACTATCTCTAATCATAGCGGCATTAACTTTTTTAAGGTTAATACACGCACACAATTTTCCGTTCTTCTTGCACAACCACAATGGGGGATACCCATTCGGTATGCTCAATTTCATAGATAAATCCAGCTTCTATCAAATGATCTATCTCTTCTTTAATCTTGGAAGCATAATTGTCATTATAGGTGTATGGTTTTTGTTTTGAAGGCTTGGCTTTTGGAGTCATGGAACTCTATGGGAGCATATATCTAGGTCTACTCCTTTAAAACCCTTGTCTCTCCATGCAAATACGTCTATATATTCTCACAATAAGGGCATTAACTCTTCTTCCTCTTCCTCTGTCAAATCATGCCCTATATAGGTAACCAATATCTTCTTAGCTCTCACTCAATTATCATAGGATTCTCCTATGCTTGCTTCTCATTTAGGCATCCCTACCATGATTCTCCGATCTTCTATTTCATATTTTTTTAAGTTCTCCGATACTTTCATTAGGGATTCTTCATCTTCTGGCATAGGTGACTTCTTTCTTTGTCTCCTGTGCTTATTCTCATTGTTAACTATGAGTAAATTGAATTGTTCAGTTTGATTCTCCTTTCCTCTTCAGGGGTGATGGCTTCTACAAATAGAGATATTCCTCTTCTAAAGAGCAGAAGAGTTCCATGATGATGGATTCTAATTCTTCGTTGCTTGTCTTACCTGATTCTTGAGTCAAATCCATGCATTCGTCTAGAATAGGCTCTTCTTCCAAGGGTTCATCATAAAGATGGAAATTTCATATCTGTGCTCATCGCAGTGAGGGGTCCATTATTTTTCATTTACTGCTATGTTCATGGTGGCTAAGATCTCTACCCAACCATGAGGCTCAAATTCCTCGTCTGGGAACACTATAGGCGTGTAAGGAGGATCTTGAAGCGTACACGGCTATTGTTTGGAGCCTAAAGTTTGGGCTTTCAATCTTTCTTCTTCTTGTTTAGCTACCATACACATCCATAGATGAGTGTCTTGATGCAACCATGAAGGATCAATGGGAATAGTCTTCGAGGTTGACTTTGATAGTCATTCCTAAATGTTGCAGGTACAAAGAGTTGGTTCCCCAATCTTTTACGATTTGCAACTATCGCATGAATGGACATCCCAAAATCATCTTGTGAGCATTCTTCCTTCCAAACTCACAAATGGCAAAGGTATGCTCAAATTCTACACCACAAGTGGTGAGAGATATTCCTTCCAATAAACCTAAGATCTCTCAATATGACCATCATCCATTTGTAGCTTCATCCTTGTGGGTCTTAATGCTTGCTTGCCCCAACATTTGTGGTGGGCAATGGCTACACCTGCACCTGAATGTAGGATTGCTTTGGTAGTGTAGCCTTGGTAGATTATTGGAAGTTTAGTATTACCTTCCTCTCTCTCACTCATATCTCCAATCCTTTTCATGGGTATTTGTGGCACTCTTGTGTGAGCCTCCCTGAGAGTGGGTAGCAACTATCTCTATAACTGGTTTGCTATATGCTTCCACAACTCGGGTTTAATTCTTAGTAATTATTCTAAAGTGAGGTGAGACTACACTTTAATGTTCTTTATTACATTTGTGTTCCTAGGAATTACTGACTGCTCATTCCTAACTAGTATGGTGGGTGCTCTCATAGTGATAGACTTAGCTTCCCAAGGCCTAGTGAACTGCGGTAATTCTTGTAAGCAGTTAGATTCAAAATTCTTTGTTCACTAAGTTGCTCCTCCTCTAGTTCATCATATATAGAGGGTATATCTTGGGGAAATTCTTCCTTTGAGTCATCTATCTCTTGAATTGGTGGGTGGGTTTCTTTCTCTAACCATTTTACTTCTTGGATATCCCTTAGAAATCCCTGTGACTACTTATGTATGGAGGAAAGATTCTCCCAATCCACGATATTAGGCACTTGTGATAGGGAAGGTGTGGTGCCTTTCTGTGCCTTAGGGGTAGTAGGGGTCTTCTTTGAATCCTTCTTTTCGTTAGTAGAAATCAAGTGTTCTAATTTCTCTAATAGTCCTTGAAAGTGTAGCTCTGGTTTTGCTATGTTATTCCAATTAACATATCGAGTGGCTTCAAACATAGTTTGAGCCAATTCTACAATCTTCATGCAGAGCTTAGTTCTCTTGATTTCTAAGTCTGCCCTAGAGTAATTGTTGCTTAATTCTTCCATCTAGGGTCCTTCTTTTAACCTTTCTTGGTATGCTCAAAACATCATGTCCAGGTTCTCTAGTATGGGTTCAACTAAAACCAATCTTGGTTTCGAGTTGGGTTCTACTGATTTGGCTCTTGCAATGCCAATTCTAAGATTTTGGGTCTAGTCTCTTTTAAAATTCCTTCTAACTGGCTTATTTTCTTACTCTATTTCCTCTTAATTCTTTCTCATGAATCCTTCCAAGATCTAGTTTTCCTTCCACTAGACTCTCTGACTTCACTATCCTTAGCTATTTTATGTGGGTTTGGCCGTTGATTTTGCAACAGAGCATGGGCACTCATTCTTGCTTGGATAGGTACATACGCTGGTGTGGATCCACTTGAAGTGTGCACAATGCCTATCACATTTATGGGTGTTACTTTAGAGGCAATAGTAGGGTTCTTAGGGCACTCTCTTATGACATGGTCTTTACCACATTCTGCACAAAAACCTTGAAAGTTATGATATTGGGGTTGTCCCACTATCGGAGGATGTGGTCACTCCCTTATGTAATGATCTCCCTGGCACCTAAAACATGGTCCTTTAGGACCTTGTTGTCTTGCCTATCTCAACTAGGGCCATGGGTTGGGGTTGGTGTACATGATGTTAGCATAGTATGGCCCCCATCTAGGTTCCATGGGTGGACTCTCATAATGGTATGTCTCCATATGTTATGGTGACTTGGTGTAGTATGCAAGTGGGCTATCTATGTGGGTAGAATCAAACCCATTGGAGTTCGGGTCATTTTTTGTGATCAAAGGGGATGAAGGTACTAAAGCTCTATTGATATTCTCTTCTATCACATCATATTTGACTGAGATCACATTGGTTGTTGAGGGTAGTTGTTGAGCTAGAATTGGTTGAGGTCTAGGTTGTGTTTGGTATGGTACCTGATAGTTTTGTTGGGGTTTGTAATAATAAGGTTCTGCATTGTATTGATTCGGTATTCGCCTAGTTGGGGATAAGCTTGTGGGTTGTTCTATCGAACCACTTGCTTATTGTATGGGTAGTCTTGTGCGATATGATTAGTGTACCTCCTTTCAATTGTGTAGTACCAGCCACTAGGTTTGGCTTGAGGCTGTGTCAAATTTGGGCAAACATTTTCCATATGATCAACACCACAGATGATAACAAAATTGGATTGAAGTTAACCTAGGTATCTATTTACTTGAGACTCCTAGCTTTTGGGCTACCTTCTTAGCTAAGTCTTCTATGGAACTGGAATATTTCGAGGATAATTGAGTGGACATATCTGAATGTTTCAAGGATAATTGAGTGGACCTATCTGAATCCTTGTAGACTTCAGAAAGTTCTAACTCGTCTCCTATATTATCCTCAATGTGTATACAGATTTGCACACATTGCTCTAGAGTTCTAGGTTCCTTCAAGTATACATAGGATCGTAGTTTAGAGCTCAATAGTCCATCCAAAAACAAAGATACTTTTTTGTCTTGAGTGGGTAGTTTTGGCATTGGGCATCTCTCAATATACTATCTAAATCTACGTCCTACTAATCTGAGAATATCTTGGGGGGGTGTCAGTTTAAAACTGTGGATTAACAAAGAAGTGTTGTGCCTGATTCTACTTTTAAAGAACTGAGTGATGAATGATTCTAACAAATGGTGAATATCCCTAAATTGCCTTTGCTCTAAGGGTTGGAACCAGGTTAAGGCCATGTTTTTCAGTGTGAGTCCAAATGCATTGTATTGGGTGAACATATCGTCCACCTGTTCGGCTTGCAACACTTGTTTAAACTTAGCACCATGGTCATAGGGATCTCCTATCCCATCAGAATAATTTCTTATTGACTTCATTAAATGGGTAGGCCTTAATATTCTTGGGTGTCCTCACAGTCTAGGTAGAGGAAAGTCATCCCTACCACCTTGTAGTCTCAGTTCTCTCAGTCTTTCCATTCTATCCATTTCCACTACTGATTGATCTCTTCCTAGGGTGTGCACAAATCTCAGTTCTGGCTTCTCCTTGCCTTTCTCTCTTTGTGAACCATGAGCCATGGATGTCCCTGCTCCTTGGTGGCTAAAGGCCACATTAGCAATTTGCCCCTACATGTATAGGCATGTCTTCCATGTCGGGACACTATGAACACTCGTTTTCATGCATTGTCTAAATACACTACTTTTCTAAGTATCTTAGGGTCCTTGAATTCATAGATTGTGATTGTTCTTATCACTTGGTTGCTCCACCCTATACCTCCAAAATGCTTCATCTGTATCCTTATTGAGAAATAACTGGCTTGAGCCTGTTGCGATGGTCCAACCTCATCACGATGGCATGAGCCAATCACGATGGTGACACCTTGTTGCGATGGTGATGCACCGTCACGATGGTTCACCAAAATGTAGATTTTGCAAACACATCAATGGATTCCTAGAAGCACTAGTATGCACTACACTATGCCTATGATGCAATCATAAAATGTAGAACTTCTCAAAACCATCACGATGGTCTAAGGCCTTTGACATATATGGCAAAAAGTCAGAGTTTTTACCTTTTCAGAGCTCTATCCTCATATTGGAACACTTTCCTGCAAGAAAAACTAAAAAACATATGCACATGCGCTTGCTCACAAGTTCTCTCTCTCTCTCTCTCTCTCTCTCTCTCTCTCTCTTCCTCTCTCTCTCTCTCTCACTTTTGCAAATGAGGAAAATGAGGTGAGAAGGTGAATATGGGGAATTTTTGGAATTTTTTGAGATGAAAGAAGATGATATGGGTATGAAAGATGATTATAGGGGAGGTGAAAGAAGATAAAAACAACACAAAAACAATGAAAAAACTGAAATTAATTACCTTCCAACACCAATTCTCACTATACTCTTACCATCACACGTTTGTCATAGATCTCATCCCCGGCAATGGTGCCAAATTTGGTGTTGTTCTAGACAAGGGTAAGCACCACGTCAAGAAGCTCCACCTCCTTAATTGTCAATCTATAGAAGAGATAGGGTGATGTGAAGATTGTGAATGAGTGAGGTGAGTGAAGGTGAGTGAAGGTGAGTGAAGGTGAAGGTGAGAATCACACAAGTGCACACACACATATACACACACGATAGAGACAAGAGAGACACAATGGAAGGTGAAGAATACACTCTATTACTCAAGAAGATCTCTCACAAGCTCACTTACACTAGTTACTCTCAAACAAGCTACAAGCTAACCTCAAAAATGAGCTCTCTAGCTCTTTTTATAGTTTTTAGACTAGTTTTGGTCGGTTTCAAACCTAATCTATGGCATAGTTAAAAATTAGGTTCTACGGGTCATTTGAAGGTCCAAATGAAGTCCAAAAATTACCAAACTTGGTATGAGCATTCTACCTAAGATCCTCAAGGTTGAGGAATCCTGAACTTGCACAAAATGGAGCTGCTTGATACAAAATTGGATATTCTATGGCCCCCCAAACTTGTTGCGCTCCCCTTTCACATACTACCTCTGTGCTTGTGCCTATGACCACTGCCTATTGCATTGCAAATAGAGTTCTATTGGAAGAGCTCAGTCATGCAGATTTTGAAAGAATCCTCTAGGAGGTCAAGCTAGAATCAAGAGAAAAATAAGAAGGTGAGCAACAACGACAACCACATGGAGAAGAAGGACAACAAGAGCCAATTAGCAAAGAAGAAGATAAGGAAGATGAAAATGATAGAGATTAGTAGCATGATGAATAGCGAAGAGAAGCCACAAGAGCCCCTCCTTATACTACACAATTACAAAGAATTTACGATACAATAGTGAGTGTGCAAGAAAGACATCACCTATCCTTGAGTACAAGTAAAGCACTCATTGAAAAAATTCTAAGTGAGGAACAAGCTGACCCACAATTTATCGAGACACTTCAACTCTTGACTGAATCAGTAGGCATCGCTGAAGCGATTTGTATGGTGTTACATTGACCTACATCTCGTTATGATCAAAGGCGTGTTGACACATGAGAATGCACAAGAAAGAATATATGGATACTTGTTACAGAATAAGAAGCAATTGCAAGTCAAGAGGCCACATCCAACACAACTAGCAATTCGATAGTGGAAACATTTGTGCAAACTTTGCCCATATCCCCTCAGCAACCTCCATCTTGTCTTGCCATGATTGATGTATGTACTACCATTGAAACCAGAACCACTAGGGAAGCTAAAGAGACCACCTACTAGACTCCTTGATAATCCCCCACCCCATACCAAACCCATCACCTCCACATCATCTTTTGGCTTTTGTGAACCAATATTCCAAGCAAGCCTCTTTTCCTCCATTATTAACCCTCTCTATACCACCATGACTGACCAACAAACACCTATTATTGGACATCCAGCTATAACCTATGTAGTAGGTATCCCTCGACCCAATGAATACCAAATCCCCTTCATTGCCAATCCATAATACTCAACCCTTTGACCCCTACCATACACATGTTGGTACAATTAGCAAGCCTACATGCTTGGTTAATTATTCAATAGTAACTACACATAAATTCATGTACATCACATTAAGGACTAGATATGAAAAACTTCTTGTCAATTTAGGTGTATTTACTTTGGATAAATGTAAAAGCCAAGAGATTAAAGAATCTCGTGAAGTTAGGGAGTTGAACCCATGACTCATGTGGTAGGAAGAATCAATTCAAATCTTCCCCAAATTGTAGGAACACTTTTAGGTGAAGGAAAATTCAAATTCAAACTCACATGATGAGTATAAATAGAGAGGTTTTTAGTTGCGAAATAGTTTGAGCCATTCTGAGAGGCATTGAGCTACAACTATGAGCATACATTAAGCTCACACTAACTATGTGTAGTCCACTACACTTCCCTTGTATCATATGTTCATTATCACATACATTTTGATACACTTCTTCATGTATATCTCTGTCTACTGTTCTCTCCAACATCTTCATCATTACATTGATTTTGTGGAATAGATTTCTCTACATGTACTCAAACATTTTCAATACTTCAAATTGGATCAATTAGATTAAGCATCACATTTGATTTAGGGGATCTTGATATCTGAATCATAGAAGGTGACAGTGTCTGCACATCTTTTAGTTCCTAAAATGTCAGGATGACCCCCTAACTTGCTAGATTTATTTCTCAGTGTAGGGTGCCTCTAGATTGATGAAATAACTTGATTTTTTTAGCTACACACTCCAATTAGATGTGTGCAAAATCTCTCTGGTCAGTTCATACCAGGTTGTGAGCTTTGAGCAAAACACTGAGTACTTCTATCCCAAAATAAAAGGTTTCTTCATATTTCTAGTACATGCAAGTTATCTATTTTTTATGCAAAATTTTGGGAATGATGTTCCAAAGCACTTGGTGGTTATGAATGCATTAATGTGAAGCCAAAGGAATCTACTAAGCATCTGTGGAGCTAACTTGGTAGGTGCAGAGCAAGTTTTGTGCAATATCACTTCATCTATGGAGCATACCATCTATCTCCTCATAGTGGTATTAGAGCAACAACAAATCAATATGGGAGATGGATTTCCATCATCCATAGACAAATTGGATTGTGGTAACTACTCAGCTTGGTCACTTAAAATGGAAGCTTATCTTCAAGGGAGAAATCTCTATGGTTACATGTCTGGAGATGAGATTATTCTAATCCTCAAAAGCAAAGGATAACCAACCCAAGAAGAGCAAGAGGTTAGCAACATGGTGCTCAAAGGATGCTCTAGAAAGGTCATATATTCTTAACTCAATCTCTAATTTTTTACTTCAATACATTAGGATTTGCAAGACTTAACAAGAGACTTGGAATGCTCTTGAAGCATTCTTCTCATCAAGTACCAAGGCAAGAAAGAATCAACTATGGATGGAATTCACCACACTCAAGAAGATGCCCAAGCAGTGTGACTGATGTTTTCACCAAAATGAAGGACCTAGCAGGTCAACTTGGTAGCATGAGAAGTCATTGATGATGAGAAGATAGTAATGCAAGTGATCAATGGAATAAAGGCAGAACTTTCTAGGTAGAGGTAGAGGCTCAACAGGAAGATGAAGAGGAGGAAGACAAGGTAGGGGGAGATCTCAAAGCTCATCTCCATGTGCCATATGTGGTCTAAGTAATCACATTGCTGAGAATTGTTTCATGAATCATAGAAACCAAAGAGGAAGAGGTTACAATAGAGGAGGCTATGGAAGCTCAAGAGGTGAATTCAACAACAACAATGGTTACAAAAACAACTCATACAACAATAAAAATCATCAAGGAATATACAGAGGAAGGAGAGACTACAACAACAACTATGCAGATGATCAAACTCAAGAGGATTCATTAATTCTGATGAACATGACCATGAAGCAAGGTAAAGGAGATGAACATGTATTCTATATAGACTTAGGTTGTTCAAATCATATAGTTGGGAATCTAGATCTACTCTCAGACTTGAAGGACCCAAGGAATAGAGATGAAGTCCAAATTGGAGATGACACAAGGCATCCAATGGAGAAGATAGGCAATATGAAGGCTTCAAATGGTAATATGAACCTATTGAGCAAGCAATTGTATGTGCTAATTATCACTAAAAATCTCATAAATGTAGGTCAAATTGTTGAGAAAGGATTGCAAGTCAGTTTCACAAAGAATGGAGCATTTGTTGAGGATCCACATCAGGGATTCAAAAGGATAGAAACAGGAGAAAAGTGAGGTATACTATTTACCTTTGAGCACCAAGATACATAGAACATTGCTTTGTTCAATTATGGTAGTCAAACCCTATTAGAGTTGGAAATTTGGGGCAAGAGGTTAGCCCATATAGGTGAGAGAGCTCTAATGCAAATTAGTAGAGATCAAAGTGTGCTTGGTCTACCAAACATCTCCAAAAAACACATGATTTATAAATGTAGTGCTTGTCAATTTGGCAAGTCTCACAGACAACCATTCACAAAGAAGTGATACATTCATGGAGGCCTATTGGAGCTAGTCCATACAAATGTATGGGGTTCAAGAAAGGAACCATCAATTTCTAGATCCAAGTATTATGTGTCATTCATTGATGATTGTAGAAGATGGACAATACTATATTTTATGAATCATAAAGATGAAGTGTTCTAATGTTTCAAGAAATATCTAGCACTTGTTGAAATTCAAATAGGTAAGACTTTGAAGAGGTTAAGGTGAGATGGAGGGGGAGAATATTTCTCCACTGACTCTGATTCTTATTTGCAAGAGAGAGGAATCAAAAGAGAAATTACAACCAAGTATACTCTAAAGCAAAATGGAGTGGAAGAGAGAAGAAATAGAACCATAGTGGAGGCTCCAAAACCAATGCTAAATGAAAAGAAGTTGCCCAATTACCTCTGGGCAGAGGCTATATGCACAACCACCTATCTAATCAATAGGCTACCATAAAAAGCATTAGATGGGATGACACCTTATGAAGCATGGAATGGAAGAAGACCTAGCCTTCATCATTGCAGGATCTTTGGGTGCATAACATATGCACACATACCTTCACAAATCAGAGGCAAATTGGATCCAAAGGTAGAAAAATGTATATTCATTGGCTAGGACCTTAATTAGAAAGGTTATATGCTATATGACCCAAGCAATAAAGGTTTCATTGTAAGCAGAGATGTTGTTTTTGCTGAAAAAAAATCTTGTTTTGAGGATGATTGCAAGAAAATCAAACTTCCCTATGTCCTAGAGGAGGACTTTCCAACACTGTCAAAGAGGAATGAACATATACATGAAGAATCAAGTGATTCTAAAGAAGACTAGAAGACTCCAATAAGGGAAATCAACTCTTGGAACTCCAAAGGCAAAGCCAAAGTGCAATAGATGAGAGATGTGGTAGAATCCTCTCAACAAACTATAAGGAGGTCTACTAGAGAAAAAAGGAAGCTTGAAAGGTATGGTTATGACACTTCTTTGGTCCCTAAGCATTCAATATACATAGCTCAAGATAAAAATTCAAAAGACCCATCTACATATGAAGAGGCAAAGAAGAAACAAAAATGGAGAGATGCCATGGAAGAAGAGATAGAAGCTCTACAAGAGGATGAGACTTGGGAATCTGTTCCCAAGAAACCATCTATGAAGATCATTGGTTCAATGTGGATTTACAAGGTAAAGAGGAATTCTGATGGCTGAGTTAACAAGTATAAAGCAAGGATTGTAGCCAAAGGGTTTGCACAAACCCAAGGTAATGATTATGAAGAGACATTCTCACATGTGGCAAAAATGCCCACAATTAGAGTAATTATTGTTGACGACATGATCGCTCCTACATCATTTACGTTTGTATCCGCTTGAGTGCATCTCCATTTTGTATCTAGGAGACACTCTATTTCCAGTTTATTTCCATTTGTATTTGTATTTGGGTACCTTGCCATGTGCTTCTACCAGTTGTATTCATTCTCCTTTCAGGAGACTTATCCCACATATGATGTACTTTTGAGAGCCCCTCCCAAATCTATATAGGGAGGGCCTCTCCCCTCATTTGTACTTGGTTAGAAGCTTGAGGAGCCTACTCCATGCTCTTGGCAAGCTCATTTCTAATCCACATGAGTTTACCCATTTCATGGTCTACTCATTTTGAGTCTAACACACTCTTTGTTTTGTGAGTACACTCTTCTTTCATTTTGCTTCCGTGTTGTACTCTCTACATGGTATCAGAGCATTAGGTGGAGGTCTTGGTGGTGCATTTGCTGGTCATTTTGGTGGTGGTGGTGGTGGTGGTGCTTGAGTTTGGTGGTGTGGCTCTTCTCATTGTGAAGAGCCTCTTTTGCCATCATTTTACACTCTTTTTTGGGCTTCATTTTGCCCATTTGCCCACCCTCCCACCCTTTCTTTCATTCATTGTTTTTTGTCCATGTACCAAAAGTAGTTAGAAACAAGTTACAATCAAAGTCCAAGAAACACATATTCATAGGGTATAATGACCAATCAAAGGCATACCGTCTATATGATATGGAAAACCACTCCATCACCATTTCGAAGGATGTGATCTTCAATGAAGCTTCCTCATACTCAAGAAAAGATTCAAGTACAAGTCTTAGTCCACCTATCTACGCTTCAGAGGGGGACTCAGTATTTCCAAACTCTGACTCAGAAGCCAGTACTTCACAACAACCATGCCGATCTCAAAGGCTTCTTGATAAGAGACAACACGAACAAAGTCATTATGTTAATTATGCTCTAATGCACCAAATTCAGCAAATTACAGAGCCATCCAACTACAAAGAAGCTCAAGGCCAACCAGAGTGGGAAGAAGCTATGAAAGAGGAATTGGATGCAATAGCAAAGAACAAGACTTGGACATTAGTTCCCAAACCAACCAACCATCAAGTCATAGGAGTCAAGTGGATATACAAAGTCAAATAAAAGTCTGATGGCATTCTAGATAAATATAAGACAAGATTAGTCACTAAGGCTTACAAGCAACAACATGGCATAGATTATGAAGAAACGTTTGCCTCGACTGCACGATTCACAACCATCAGAACTATCTCAGCAATCAGTGCTCACTTCAAGTGGCCCATTTATCAATTAGATGTCAAAAGTGCCTTCCTCAATGGCGATATCCAAGAAGAAGTATATGTTGAACAACCTGAAGGCTTCAAGGTCAACGGCAAAGAAGATCAAGTCTACATGCTTCACAAGGCACTTTACGGACTTAAGCAAGCTCCCAGGGCCTCGTATGAGAAAATTCACAAGTTCTTTGAAGATAAAGGATTTCATCAAAGCAAGGCAGACACTAACCTCTACATCTATCAAAAAGACTCTTTAGTTGCCATCATCATCCTTTATGTAGATGAATTGATCTTGACAGGGTCAGATGAAGAACAAATCAAATTTATCATCACACAACTTCACCTTGAGTACTCTATGACAAACCTTGGATTACTCCACTACTTCTTAGGCTTGGAAATTTGGCAAACGAAAGAAGGCATTTTTCTATCACAAAAGAAGTAGTGCTCTGACTTACTTTCCAGATACAACATGGATCAATGTCGTACAATTTCTACACCGCTCGATCCTAACATCAAGCTTACATTAGAGGATACATCGTCACTTGTGGATGTGCATACCTACCGACAACTTGTTGGCTCCTTACTTTACCTAGCCAACACTAGGCCAGATATTGCATATGCAGTTGGTATACTCAGTCAGTTTGCACATCAGCCTTGTCAGACCCATTGGGATGCTACTCAGAGATTACTTCGATACCTCACCATTACATGACATCATGGTCTTTGGTACAGAGGGGGCATCGAACTCGTGGGGTATTCTGATTCAGATTGGGCTCGTGATCCTGATTCTCGACGGTCTACTTCTGGGTACATATTTTTACTTGGCTCACGACCTATCTCTTGGGCAAGTAAGAAGCAGCCTACAGTTGCACTATCATCTACCAAGGCCGAGTACCGAGCATCGAGATTTGCAGCATGTGAGGCCATTTGGCTTCATCATTTATTATTTGGCATTGGTGTTTTGTAGGATACTCTAACATGCATTCGCACGGATAGTCAGTCAGCCTTGGCCATTGCCAAGAATCTAGTCTTCCACACTCGGACCAAGCATATCGAGATCCAGTACCACTTCATCCGTGAAAAGATCATATCCTAGGAGATTTCTCTCGAGCAGTGCACCTCTTAGGAGAACCTGGTGGACATGTTCATGAAGGCTTTACCTCCAATACCACTTCAGTGCTTGATGGACCTTTGCAGCATTCAAGCGCTCCAAAATGGAGCTGCAGAGGGGGTGTTGACGACATGATCGCTCCTACATCATTTACCTTTGTATCCGCTTGAGTGCATCTCCATTCTGTATCTAGGAGACACTCTATTTCTAGTTTATTTCCATTTGTATTTATATTTGGGTACCTTGCCATGTGCTTCTACCAGTTGTATTCATTCTCCTTTCAGGAGACTTATCCCACATATGATGTACTTTTGAGAGCCCCTCCCAAATCTATATAAGGAGGGCCTCTCCCCTCTTTTGTACTTGGTTAGAAGCTTGAGGATCCTACTCCATGCTCTTCGCAAGCTCATTTCGAATCCACATGAGTTTACCCATTTCATGGTCTACTCATTTTGAGTCTCACACACTCTTTGTTTTGTGAGCACACTCTTCTTTTCATTTTGCTTCCGTGTGTGTACTCTCTACAATTATGAGTGTAGCATCTTTCAAGAATTGGAATATTGTTGCTCTAAGGGTTGCTCATAATTTTTCTCATGCTATGGCATCCTTTAGTCCTCATGAGAATACCATCTTTTTGTAAATTAGGAGATGTCCATGTGAACACTCTCCTAAAACCACTTTTTGATAATTCCCCTAAGCCTAAGGTATTGAAGCCTTCTCTTGAAAAATCTCCTTTTTGAGCAAACATAAAGAAAGCCCACGTAGAAATCTCACGCGCTCTCTCTCTCTAGGTAGTTAGCTTTTTGAAATTCCCATATCACAAAAGATTCTCTTTTTGATTTAGCACATGTGGTCTTTTGACCACATGTTTTTATTCACATATGCCTCTCTTCTCTATATAAAGAAGAGCCTCATTTGTAAAAGGAGAGGTCCCTTGGCCATGGCCTTGGCCTCCATTTTGGTAATGGAAGAAGGTGTCATTTGCTACTCTCCTGTTTCCTTGTGTGCAAGGCGATGATCTTGGTGTATGTATTTGCATGTGTGTGTGCATGGTTGGGAGGATGTTCCCCTTTTGCTCCTTGTGACGTTGGCCATTGTTGCCATTGCTCCATGAGCGTGGGTGAACCTCTCCTCTCATTCTTTGCCCAACTTGGAGAAACCCCTCACTTCCATGTGAGGCGGTTAGGGTTGTTGCTCCCCTTTTCTCAACAAATTTGGCGCCGTTGCCGGGGACGTCGACCTTTAGCCGTTGGTTTTTCCAAGTTTGCGTGTCCATACTTCGTGAGATGCACCTTGACACTTAGAGAAGGATGAATATGTGTGGCCTTCGGTTGGTCAAGGGTACCTCTCATTTGTTAATTTCTGAGTAGTTTAGTTCTTTATTTCTGTTTTATGCACAAAAACACCCCCTAACTCCCTTGTCTATCTTACTCTCTTTCACATACACACTCCCACACACACAATGAGCAATCACTATCCACCTCTTCCATTTCTTGATTTTTGTGGTAGCCTGAAGCGAAGCAGAGGGATGGATGGTACCCCTTTGTCCTTCCCTCTCTTCATTTCTCAAAAAAAAAAAAAATTGAAAAAGAAAATTTCGCACGCTTAAGCTTCACTCACACAATAAAAAAATCCTTTATAAAAAAAAAAGGCATTGGATACCTATCCCCTCTTGTCTTTTAGACAAACACACGCACTAATTTTGGGTGGTACAATGACACATACGGCTTCCCTTGGCACGATATGTTCCTATATCTCTCTTCATTCAATGTGAGATCGGTTGCCAATTATGTATGTTGTTGGTGGGTGGTTGAGTTATTCCCTTCGATGTTGGGAAGGTGACTTTTCTCCCCCGCCTTGTCTTCAGGATCGTGGCGCGCTACTCTCCCTGTGCGTAAAGCCTGATACTCGGCATGGGGCTGAGCTATGGCGCCCCTGCCTTTGTTCACCCACCCTTATGATCAAGGGTTGTGTCTTTCCCCCTTACTCTACTCTACTCTGTAAATCTGTTCTTGAAGCTTCCCCTCCTTGGGTCGAGCTCCACCTCTGCTCTGTGCTTGGCTATGGCGGAATGGAGCTTGGCTCCCCTTAGTCTTCCCTCATCTGTCGGTAGAATTCTGCAGAATTCCATGCCAACTCCTCTGTCGCAGTCTCTCCTGTGGCGCTCGTCCAAACCCTTCTAACTATCGTGTAGGGCATATCTTCTTCACTCGAGCATTTCCCTAAGGTTGCAGCCCTGAAGCATTTTTTGTGCTATTGACAAGGGGTGAAGTCACACAAGGCTTCCCCCTTTCTACTCCTTTTACCTTGCAGGCCGAGCTCTAGGCTGTGCACCCATGGCCCATTATTTCATGGAAAACATCTTGATTAAGGCGGTCGAACCTTGGACGTTGCGATTTCTTCAACAGCTTCTGTGATCAAGATTTCCACCATCACTGCTCATATGGAGGTTAAGCTATGGATTTTCTTTGGAATTTTCATTTGTGCATGATGGCTTTGGGGATGAGCTTGTCCCCCCTGCATGCGGGCGCTTCTATGGAGGTTTATGCTTCCCTCACCGGGCAAGATAGCTAACAAGTTGTGCGCTTGCATCCTCCCTCTCGACCTTACTATGCACACAGAGACCCTGTCGACGACAGCTCGAGACATCTCTGCTGCATCATCAACCTTACCCAAGCACTTTCATAAGGCTGTAGCAGTGTTTACTGTGCTCGGGTTTCCCCTTTTTTCCAAGTCACCAACTTTGCACATCTGTGGCTTCCAATCTGGGTAAGTTTCCGCATTGGCTCTCCTCGGCGTGCCTCACTTCCATGGGTTTGGATGCTGCTGTTGTGTCCCCAAAATCGTGTTGTGCATCTAGTTGGAGCTCGTCAAGCTTCCCACCCACCTCTAACAAGGAGGACCCTTGTTTTCCACTCTCCCGAGCAGCGGTGAGGTTGGGATTCGTTGAGTTTCCAACCCCTCTCATTCTGTTGCCTGTATGCAAACCCATGTGGGCTTCCCTTTTCTGACCAAACGTGCATTATGGGCTGCAATAACCATAACTGGGTGGGCCTCTTTCTCCCAGACTGATTGAAATGCCGCATCTCTGATTGCGATTTGGCTCTCAGCTAATGTAACTGAGGACTACCATGCTCATTGGAACTGTTAGTTTTGTCCAGTCTTTGCCATGGGGGATGCAGGTCTCAAGTTCATGGTGTGACACCTAACGGATTCACTCAATTGGATGAAGCCATGGAAATAGATTCTCAAAGGAACTCGGTGGTGTGTGGGTGTCCGACTACCACACACAAGGTGTCCTGCCAGTATGATAAACTCGAAATTGCCTGGGAACTCATTGTATAAGTGTCCCGCCAAACTGCCTGTCTTATGGTCTTGTAAACACTACTATGAAGCTTGTGATGAATGACTTACTCAGAATATGAAGGCCGTTGGGTGTGACTATTCACCATGTTGGTTCCAATCATCTTTTTATATCCTAAATAGGTCCTACTAAATTTCAGAGTAATTGTCTGTGATTTCCACTTAATCAGGTCCACAACACCTCTAACCACTCATGAACATCACAATTGTTGTTGGTTTGACTAGTTATGGATGAAGTTTTGCAGATGTGGTGCTCTCAGTGATTATGGTGCTAGGTGAAAGGACTAACCCTCGAAGTGTATGTGTTAACATGTCTTTTTTATGCCTGCTCGACTCGCTCAGGTATGGTTGAATGGTCGAATGTCTATTCCTTTGGGCAGCAACTAAAGTACTTAAAGCTCATTTTGTCCTTTTCAAGATGACTGTCTAGAATATCTGCATGTTAGGCTTGCTTGTGCACTTCCCTATGATGAAGGACCTAGAAGAACAATGGATAGTGATGTAAAGAGTATATTGGCTCCTGGTCTTGAACGATTGATTCAATAAAGGCTATGACTTGTTAACTTCATTTGGGTTTGTGGTGTGTGCAATCCTTATTTTGGGACTAGGACTGCACGTATGCTTCGTTATGACCCTAGCTTCCTAGATGGGAACTCACTGGTGGGCACTTGTCCCCTACAAACACCTAAATCCACGCACTTCTTGTGAGACCACTCCACCAGAATGATTGATGCAAAGTTCTATATGATTGTTTGAGCCTTGATGATCAGGAGGGATGTATATTATGTTGATGCCCTTGATTATCTCACATTATGTATGGAAGTCAAAAAAAACTATGGTTATGTTTTCTGACAGGATGGCAGTGCTACTTGCTCGGTTTCCATTTGTGCATTACCTTAAGTTATTCATATGCATGAGAAAGGTGTATGCAGCAGGGGGGTGAAAAATGATGTGGATTCCCTACTTTTGCTTGATGATTTATTGTGTCAGAATATGGATTGGGTGTGCTTTCATTGATTTGTGTTTTCATTCAAGATGTACTGATGGTTACTACGTGTGCCTCCTCTCGCAAAAATGGTAAGAAAAAGATGTGTCTTCTATCCAGGGATGATGAAGCAAGCTTAGACTCTCAAACCTCATGTGACAGCCTATTCTTCAAAGAAAATTTATCGATGCATATAGGGTGTGCAATCTTTGTTGGAGATGGCTGAAGTTCAAATTTGAGGGCTTATCTTTGATATTCTCTCACATTGTATGTATGTTTTCATTTTAATTGATGTCCCTAATTCTTTCCTAAGTGTTACAGGGTCAAACAAAGGGTGTAGATGGCCCTCTAACTCACAAGGTCTGCTACAAGACAATCTAACAGTTTAAGTGTGCAGGGGCTGCTCACTTTGAGATACTTGATATATGTCACAGGTTTGACAGGATATGATACACTGATATTTTGAGTTCTAGTAGGGGACTGTGTCCACTAATCATCTTATGGAAATTTTCTTGGATGATTTAAGTTTGGAGCCACACTTGAGCACCAAGGAATACTTTTTGATATGAACAAAGACCTTGTCCTCTATCAAGTTTGGGATGCTAGTGTCTCAATGATTTACTTGCTGTTTGGTTTCAAGTGCCATACATGTTTTCAATGATATATGAAGTTGCAGGTTTTTGATGCCCCACCCAGGAGAGAGAATTTGTTTTACTACTCTGTTGTTTAGAACTCAACTAGCCTGAAGACATCCTCTTCTCTTGGATTTCTGAAGTTGCTAACTCCTAGGAAACTTGGCTATGTGTAATTGTGTCTCATCAATGATTCTAGAGCTTTACTATTCTTTTTTCATGAGCCATACAACTTAAATACTTAAGTGTAAGCATGCATTATTTAAAAAGATATTTTCAGGAGAACATGCACATATGGGATTGAAAGTTTCCATAACTGAACTAGTGTGAAAATTCTGAATGAGGGTTTGTTTTTTGCTAGGGAAGTGACTCTCTAAGTTTAAGGCTTAAATTCATTACAAATCAACACATTTAGACCTTCGGCATATTCTTCTTACATCCTATGTATGATTTGCTACTATGCCTTGCAGGAAGAGAGTTGGATAAGTTGTTTGAATTTCATGAATGCTGGTAAAATGATAGGACTCATAAAGTTGCACTATTGTCTATTGATTTTATGAGCACAGAACACTCATGTTAAATTGCAAGCTTGATTGACTAGAAGCTTAGTATAAATGATGGCGGGACCATAGGCTACATTCATCTCATGCTTTACAGTGCAAAATGTCCCACTCTCACTTGAAAATAATAGAGTATGGAATCATTGAGACATAAGGGATAGACACTCATGGTCTTGATAAGGGCTCCTTGTTTTGGGACTATGGTTTTTCTTTTCTTTGCAGGAGCAAGACGGTTTTTCATGCAGACTTCTCTCTAATAGAGCAAGTCTTGTGGCAATGGATGCCCCCTGAAGTGGAAACTAAAAATGGAATTAACATTTTTTTTGGCTGCTTCATTTCAAAAATCAGTCTACTTGTTGTGTATGTTTAATTTTCAGGTATTGGAGCTTTTAAGTGAAGGCACATGGGAAGGAGGCTGGGCTGACTGCCCCCCAAGGGGATTGTGTCCCTCAGCATTGCAGGCCTGAAAGACTTGAAGACTTACAAATTTGGATACATGCTGGGCTGACTGCCCCCCAAGGGGATTGTGTCGCTCAGCATTGCTGGATTAGAGATTTGAAGGTTTGCAGCCTTGCAAAATTCAGATTGGAACTGCTGCATATTTGAAGAGTTGAAGACTCCAAACTTGGACCAGTTCGGCATTATATACTTCTCTCTTAGCTTTGTCGAGGACGACAAAGTCTAGGAGGAGGAGGGTGTTGCTCTAAGGGTTGCTCATAATTTTTCTCATGCTATGGCATCCTTTAGTCCTCATGAGAATACCATCTTTTTGTAAATTAGGAGATGTCCATGTGAACACTCTCCTAAAACCACTTTTTGATAATTCCCCTAAGCCTAAGGTATTGAAGCCTTCTCTTGAAAAATCTCCTTTTTGAGCAAACATAAAGAAAGCCCACGTAGAAATCTCACGCGCTCTCTCTCTCTAGGTAGTTAGCTTTTTGAAATTCCCATATCACAAAAGATTCTCTTTTTGATTTAGCACATGTGGTCTTTTGACCACATGTTTTTATTCACATATGCCTCTCTTCTCTATATAAAGAAGAGCCTCATTTGTAAAAGGAGAGGTCCCTTGGCCATGGCCTTGGCCTCCATTTTGGTAATGGAAGAAGGTGTC
This sequence comes from Ceratopteris richardii, assembly GCA_020310875.1. Taxonomy (NCBI): domain Eukaryota; kingdom Viridiplantae; phylum Streptophyta; class Polypodiopsida; order Polypodiales; family Pteridaceae; genus Ceratopteris; species Ceratopteris richardii. The sequence continues at coordinate 45,706,642 of CM035437.1, read as the reverse complement.
ATTTGCTACTCTCCTGTTTCCTTGTGTGCAAGGCGATGATCTTGGTGTATGGATTTGCATGTGTGTGTGCATGGTTGGGAGGATGTTCCCCTTTTGCTCCTTGTGACGTTGGCCATTGTTGCCATTGCTCCATGAGCGTGGGTGAACCTCTCCTCTCATTCTTTGCCCAACTTGGAGAAACCTCTCACTTCCATGTGAGGCGGTTAGGGTTGTTGCTCCCCTTTTCTCAACAAATATCTATCAAATGGATGTTAAAAGTGTTGTTCTAAATGGTTGGATTTTAGAGGAAGTAAAAAACATTCAACCTCCTAGATTTAAAGATCAATCATATCCAGAATACGTATGCCGGTTAAGGAAATCCTTGTATGACTTGAAGCAAGCTCCTAGAGCTTGGAATCATAGACTTGTCACTTATTTCGAGGATAAAGGTTTTATGATAAGCAAGGTAGATCCTTCCCTCTTCATTAAGAGGAACCACTTATACCTTTGTGTATATGTGGATGATATAATCATTATAGGAAGTGATGGAGATGGAGGTAGAAGGATCAAAGATCAAATGAAGGAAGAGTTCAAGATCAGTGATCTTGGCTTCCTCACATACTTCCTAGGGAATTTGTATACACAGAGAAATGTATGTAGAACTCACAGAAAGTACATTGGAGATATGCTCACCAAGTTCAAGTTGGGAAAATAAAAAGGTTGCACGTACAACCATGGAGGTAAATCAAAAGCTAAGTGCTAAGGTGAGTTAATTGAAGATGTGACTAGTTACCAAAGCTTAGTTGGAAGCTTGAACTATGATACTCTAACTAGAGTAGATATATGCTATGGAGTTAGTGTCCTAAGTCAATTTAAGCACACTCCAAGGAAGCCTCACATGGAAGCAGCAAAGAGAATCCTAAAGTATTTGAAGGGTACAATTAATGAAGGGTTATACTACCCGTATAAATCTGATATAGGTGTCAAATTACTTTTTGATGCAGACTAGGAAGGCTCCAAAGATGATAGGAGAAGCGCATTAGGTTATCTTACTTTTGCAGGTACAAAGTTGATTTCATGGTGTTAAAAGAAACGACCTACAATTGCTTCTTCATCAAGTGAAGCAGAATACAGAGGACTTGCAAATGCTACTCAAGAAGGTATGTGGATTAAGACCCTATATTCAAATTTAGGGTTGCATACTTCTACTCCACATATATTTTGAGACAAACCTTAGTTCATTACATCTTGCTCCTAACACTATCTATCATGCCAAGACCAAACATATGGAGGTTTGCTACCATTATGTTAGAGAAAACAACATCATTAAGGAGATACGAATCTCTTATGTATCCACACATCAACAATGTGTAGATATGATGGCAAAGGCATTGGATGGAGGCAAATTTGTTACACTTATGTGTTCCTCGAGTAGCTTTGATGTGAACTTTTTCCCTATACATGGGCATTTTTTACTCTAGTGTTGGCTAGAGGTTTTTTTCCCATGTTACCACATACTTGATACTCTCATATGTGGTGGTACTTTGTACTTAGGGATATTATTCAGCTCTTACTTCAGTTCAGTACATCGATCAATAGAGAGAGCTATTCCAGCCATCGTCTTCTCCGTGTGTCTTGCTGCGTTTGTGCTCCTTGTGTGTGCTTCTTGTGTGTCTCTCACACTTCTACACACACCCAACAGTGGTATCAGAGCAGGTTCAACTTCTTCTCAAGTTTCGGTTTTTTGCGTCGCGGTGCGCGCGCACTTTAACAGTGCAAATCGACTTCGGAGCATAGAACTGTGAATTTCAGCAGCCCGGAAACATTTCCACAGGTGCGCTGGGGTTTTACTCCCATTTCGAAGCCATTCGTGCAGTTAGAATCGCCATCAGAATGACGGTTTGTGAGGTAAAATTTCAGCACTCATTTCAATTTTCGTCGAAGTGAAGATTTTGCCACATTCTCGTTCCTAAATGAAATGGCGGGCAGCAATGACTTGTTTGGCATGCTTCAAGCTGAAGATAAGCTTGATGGGACCAACTATCCGGTGTGGTCTTACATGATGAAGCATGTTCTTGTTGCAAAACAACTTTGGAACATAGTGGCAGATGTAGATCGAAGACCAGTAGGTGCTTCTACTTCACAGTCTACTATCACAGATGGAGCTTCTTCTTCGAGTACAGTGGTTTCTCCTTCTCCATCTACACAGGAGCAGCTTAGATGGGATGGAAAAGATGCTCAAGCTCATGCTTTGATTGTGCTTTTAGTGAAGCGTCATATAGTTCCACACATTCGGTCATGTTCTACATCGAGATAGGCATGTGACACTCTTGCTTCTTTGTATGCCGTGCGTAATGAAGCACGTGTTGGATACTTGAGGAAGCAACTTGAAGATGTATGTATGGCTGAAAATGAGTCAGTGGATGTGTATGTGACACGCATCAAGGACTTGAAAGAGCAATTGGCAAACATAGATGAGACCATCCCAGATGCATCACTCATTTCTACATTGTTGAAAGGATTACCAGAATCTTTTCAAAGCTTTGCTACTACACTTCGTTTGGTTGCAAAAGGAAATCCTAATATGTATGCATTTGATGAGGTTGTGTCTCTTCTTTTGCAAGAAGAGCAATCTAGAGTGAATAGGAGTGGTTTGATTGAGGGAATGCAAGCACTTGCTATCTCACAAAAGGGGAAAAGCAAGTATGGTTCAGCTTTGGGTTCATCAAAACCAAAGCCTCAAGCTTCCTCTTCCACCCATTCCTCTAATGATGGTGATTTGCAAAAGAAGAAGAGATGCAAATATTGCCGGAAGGCTGGTCATACTATTGATGAGTGTAGAAAGCTTGCAAAACGCAATGAAAAGAAGAAGGAATCCGGCATGTCTATTGCTGAAAATTCAGCAAATGCAAAGAATGATGAAGCTAACATGGCTCAAGATTTTTGGGCATGTGTTGTTACATGTCATTATGATGCTTCTTTACATTCTAAATGTATGGTTGTGAGTGAGGCTGATTCGGATTGGTTCTTTGATAGTGGTGCTTCAAAGCACATAACATCATGCAAAAGATTTTTTGCCTCTTTGAAAGATGCACCTAAAGGAGGACATGTGGTATGTGCAAACAATGCCTCTTATCCTATCATTGGAGTAGGAGAAATTGAGCTTACGGCTGCAAATGGAGGTGTGATTCTCTTGAAAAATGCATTGTATGTGCCCGGTATAAAGAAGAACTTAATTTCAGTTCTGTTGATTGCCAAAGCTGGACTTCATGTACACTTTGTTGATGATAAGTGTATGGTTCATGATTTCAGCAATGGCGATGTTATCGTGATGTCCGGTACATTATGTAATGGTTTGTATCGCATGGATACATACAAGAGGGCTGCCTCGAATGCCTTAGTTGCTCATACTTCTTCCATGGCTGAAATGGAGCTTTGGCATGCTCGTTTTGGTAATTTAAACTTCAATAGTTTGCTCTACTTGCAAAAGAAGGACATGGTTATTGGTTTGCCTACACTTGAGTCCATTGAAAAGCATGCATGTGAAGGTTGCATTCTTGGAAAAATGCATCGTGCTTCTTTTCCAAAAGATAGTCATACACACACTACAAGAAAATTGCAACTTGTTCATAGTGATGTATGTGGTCCCGTCAAGACTCCATCTTTTGGGAAGCATGTATATTTTGTTACCTTCATTGATGATGCTACTCGCCATACATGGGTGTATCCTATGAAAGCAAAGAATGAGGTATTTTCTTGCTTCAAAGCATTTTTAGCTATGGCTGAAAATTTTTCTTCACAAAAGCTTTTGACTCTACGCACTGATCGTGGTGGTGAATACATGTCACATGAGTTTAATGCTTTTCTTCGTGAAAGAGGTATTCACACCAATGTACGGTGCCATATACACCTCAACAAAATGGTGTTGCCGAGCGTAAAATAAGAACTTTACTTGAAATGGCACGATGTATGGTTAAAGGAAAGCATCTTCCTCATAAGTTTTGGATGGAAGCGGTCATGTGTGCAAATTATGTGTTGAATCACTGCCCTACAAAAGCATTGAGAGTCATCACTCCTTATGAGGCTTGGAATGGTCACAAGCCTATGGTTAGTCATATGCGTGTGTTTGGTTGTTTGGCATATGCTCTTGTGCCATCACAACAACGTTACAAACTTGATGACAAGGCAAAGAAATGTATATTTGTTGGTTATAGTGTTGAAAGTAAGGGATATCGGTTGTACCATCCATTGACGAACACAATTATTGTGAGTTGAGATGTGGTATTTGCTGAAAATTCAATTTTCCCTCTACTTGAATGCAAAAAAACTACCAACAGTTAGCTCACAAGATGTGTTCGATACACTCATGCCTTTGTTCCAAAATGGTGCGCTTGACTATGGCCATGTAGACCAGCCAACTGAGGTTCAAAGGGCTGAAAAATTCCAGCCAAATAGGGCTGAAAATGCAGAGAATTTCTAGCCAAACATGGCTGAAAAAATTCAGCCAAAAATTGTCAAAACTGTTGGAAATTTCCAGCCACATATGGCTGAACATTTGCGTCAAAATATGGCTGAAACTGAGCATGAAATTCAGCCCACGCATGATGTACATATTGAAGATGTTTTACATAATGAACGCATGCCTATCAAGCGTGCACAATCTATGCCAAAGTGGCTGAAACAAACTTTGCAGGACAACAAATTGAGTGCACCTTTACTTGGTAGAACAAGATCAAGCTCTCACCATGCATCAAGTAATTTTGTGGATTATTCTCTTATTGCTACAGCATGTAATGAAGAGCCACTTTCTTTTGAAGATGCATGTGACGATCCACTATGGATGAGTGCTATGCAATCAGAAATGGATTCCATACATAGGAATGGTACTTGGAGTTATGTGAATTGCCAAAAGGAAAGAATGCCATTGGTACAAAGTGGGTTTACAAGATTAAGAGAAAATCTGATGGTAGCATTGATCGCTAAAAAGATAGATTGGTTGCCAAAGGATATGCGCAACAATATGGCATTGACTATGAGGAAACTTTTGCACCTACTTCACGCATGACTACCATTCGTACCGTGGCTGCATTGGCTGCCCATTGAGGTTGGAAAGTGCATCAGTTGGATATAAAAACAGCCTTCTTGAATGGTGATTTGCAAGAAGAGGTTTATGTGAAGCAACCTCCTGGATTCGCTATGAAAGGGAAAGAGCATATGGTTTGTCGCTTGTATAAAGCCTTGTATGGTCTCAAGCAAGCTCCACGTGCATGGTATGACAAAATACATAAGCACTTGATTGCTCTTGGCTTCACATGTAGTCCGATTGAAAACACACTCTATGTACGCAAAAATGGGGCTGATCTTATAGTGCTTGTTCTTTATGTCGATGACATACTCTTGACTGGGTCATGTGATGCAAAACTTGACATTTTATGGCTGATTTGCAGCATACTTTTGATGTCACTTATCTTGGTCTTTTGAGCTACTATCTTGACATCCAGTTTATATCCGTTGAGGGGGGAATTGTTATGCATCAAGCAAAGTATGTTGAAAAACTACTTCAGCGTTTTGACTTTGAGGATTGCAAGCCAGTTTCCACACCAGTTGAGACAGGATTTAGATTCTCAGTTGAGGATTCCAGTGATGCATTTGACACTTCTCTTTATCAGCAGGCTGTGGGATGTCTTATATATGCATGCAACACAAGGCCGGATATACAGTATGCAGTTTCCCAGTTGAGTCGATTCATGCATAGCCCTGACACTAAGCATTGGCAAGCGGTGAAACGTGTGTTTAGATATCTTCGAGGCACTTTGAGCTTATGTCTCTTTTATGGCAGAGATCTTTAGCCATGCTTGCATGCTTTTATAGATAGTGATTGGGTTGGTTGTTATGATACTCGCGTGTCGACTAGTGGTAATTGCTTTTTCCTTGGAGACTCATGCATATCTTGGTTGAGTAAGAAGCAACCTACAGTGGCGACATCGAGTTGTGAAGCTGAGTACAGGGCAGTTTTCACAGCTACAGTGGAGTGTATATGGCTGAGACGCCTATTGATGGATCTTTGCATGGAGATTGATGCTGCTACGCATATTCTCACTGATAGTCAGAGTGCTTTGGTTGTTGCACGAAACCCAGTGTTTCATGCACGGACCAAACATATTGAGGTGCATTATCACTATGTGAGAGAGTGCCTTCATGCAGGATATATTGATTTGGTATATGTGCCTACACAAGATAATGTGGCAGACATATTCACCAAAGCTCTTCCACGAGAAAAGTTTGAAGCTTTTTGCAAAGCTTTATGCTTGTTACCTTGTGGGGGCTGATCTTTCACTCCCTGTATGTGTTCACATCATTCGCTCCAGGGGGGTTTGTTACACTTATGTGTTCCTCGAGTAGCTTTGATGTGAACCTTTTCCCTATACATGGGCACTTTTTACTCTAGTGCTGGCTAGAGGTTTTTTTCCCATGTTACCACATACTTGATACTCTCATATGTGGTGGTACTTTGTACTTAGGGATATTATTAAGCTCTTACTTTAGTTCAGTACATCGATCAATAGAGAGAGCTATTCCAGCCATCGTCTTCTTCGTGTGTCTTGCTGCGTTTGTGCTCCTTGTGTGTGCTTCTTGTGTGTCTCTCGCACTTCTATGATGGGTGTTAATCTCCAAAAGAATAACCTACTCTTATGATTAGAGCACCTCTATACCAAGAGTAAGTCAAAATCTTCACCAAATTAGAGGTCCAATCTCCAAATTATCAAAAGTTGAAAAATTCTGTGAAGAAGATAAAACACAGAAAGTCTGCTGCACAATTTCTTCTCATTGACCTATCAAACATGTAAAGTTTTCTATGAAATTTTGTATGGAGTGTCGCCTAGAAGTTGCACACCTCCTCCAAGTTAAATTTTTTCAAAAGGTTTAGTATAACTTGAGAAATCAACTTCACAAGTTACCTATGTCTAAATCTGCACTTTTGAGAAGTCGATTTTGACACCCCTAACTTCTTAACTTTAGTTCTCACAATGTCGAACCCATTTTATCAAATCCTTTTGGCTGTAGATAGCTTATCTCTCAACTTAGATTTTGAGCTATCATATGTGTAAAACTTTACATTGTGCACTGAGCACTACTCATTTCTTTGAAATCGAAATCTGCGCCTGTTTCAGAAGACTGTGAACACTCATCACATATGAATGTTCCTATTAACAATTCTCCTAGCCTGTTTACAATTAGACTATGAAACTCAAGTCATAGACTCATTAACTATGAACTTAGATATCCTCAAAAGGATTTCACAAATGATCTAGCACAGACGGAGCAGACACAAAAACATCGGGCGCAATATTTCTTCAATTACTCAGGAAATTACAGTTGAGTGATGAGAGGAAAACTCAACTAACATTTCACATGTCTCATGACATCTAACTTCTCCTTTCTTGACATCTATACTCACTCATCTATTCTTTCATATGCTCTCATCTCACGCCTCGACATTTTCAAGGTATTTATAGAGAAATTTGTACAAGTCTATGACTAATCAAAGATCTAAGTGAACTATAACTATACTAATGTACATATGTGTACATTCCTCATATCCTCTGAATGTATCCTTCTTCCAAGCTTCAAGAATTGCATCTTCCTTCATTCTTTAATCTTCCAAACATTCAATTGGTGATTGGTCTGCACCAACAGCTCCCCCTCAATCATCAATTGAGGTTTCTCTTGTCTTCTTTATGCCTGCCATGTCTTTAAACTTCTGTAGCTTTGGTCCATCCAAGCTCTTTGTAAGCATATCAGCTATCTGATCTTTAGTTGAAGTATGTATGACTTCAACCTCCTTATCCATCACTTTCTCTCTTAGAAAGTGATACTGAATCTCAATGTGTTTGGTCCTGGCATGAAAAACAGGATTAGCAGCTAAATACAATGAACTCATGTTATCTCCATATATAATTGGTATCCCATGCACAATGTCAAGACTTTTCATCAAGGTCTTGAGCCAAATCACTTCCTTTGTAGCTTCAACCATGCCTTTATATTCAGCTTCTGTAGAAGACAAAGCAACTGTATGTTGCTTCTTGGAACACCATGAGATAAGTTTATCTCCCACATAACACATGTATCCATAAGTTGACCTTCTATCATCTGGATTACCTGCCCAATCTGCATCACTATAAATTTTGATATTTGTATCTGATGTAAACCCATAATACAAACCTTCATTGAGTGTACCCTTAATGTACCTCAACACTCTTTGTCCTGCAATCCAATGTTCTTTCCTTGGGCAATGCATGAATTGAGACAAAACCCCTACTGCATATAATAAATCAGGTCTAGTTAAAGTAGCATAGATAAGACTACCAACCAAACTCTGATATTGTCTCATGTCTTTGAATTCTTCACCTCCAAATTTACTCAATTTGTGATTCACCTCCATTGGTGTAGGTGCTACCCTGCAATCATCCATTTTAAACTTGATTAACAAGTTCTTCAAATACCTTTCTTGAGTCACAAATACTCCATGTTGAGTATATGTAATCTCCATGCCCAAGAAATATGACAAGTCTCCCAAGTCACTCATTTTGAACTCCTTTTCCATTTGCTTCTTGAGTCTTTGTATTCCTTCTTCATCTGTACCTGTAAGGATTATATCATCAACATATATGCACATGTATATGAAACCATTATCACTTGCTTTGACAAGCAAGCTACTATCTGATTTAGACACCTGAAATCCAAGTTCTTTCAAGAACTTTACAAGTCTATAATTCCATGCCCTTGGGGCCTGCTTCAAGCCATACAAAGCTCTCTTGAGCTTGCACACATGATCTGGATACCTTTATCTCTGAACCCTTGAGGTTGCTTCATGAACACATCATCTGAAATATAACCATTCAAAAAAGCATTTTTCACATCAAGTTGACATAACTTCCAACCTTTACATGCAGCAATAGCTATAGTGTCCTGATAGTTGTCATCTTTACCACAGGACTATAAGTCTCATCATAATCAACACCATATGTCTGAGCAAACCCTTTGACAACAAGTCTAGCTTTGTACCTAGACACACTTCCATCTGCAAACCTTTTTGTCTTATAAACCCACTTACATCCAATGATCTTCTGACTATTTGGTTTAGGAACCAAATCCCAAGTTTGATTTTCCAATAGTGCATCATATTCTTCCTGCATAGCTTTCTCCCATTTTTCCTTACCTTTTGCCTCTTCATATGTAGAAGGGTCTTCATCTGTTTTCATCATATAAGCATAATATTTTGTGGCCAAAAAAGAAGTATCATAACTATACCTTGTAGGTTGCCACCTTTTTCTTGATGATCTTTTGAGTTCTCCACTCCTTGAGGTTTCTGGTTCTTCACACTCAGGATCAAATCTTGGCATTTCTTCAACTTCACCCTGCACTTCATTATTCTCTTCTTCATCAATTATTTGAATCTTTGACTTACCTTTCTTTTGACTCACTTCTTCTTCATCACCTGTATTGATATTGATTGTACCTGCATACCAAGTACTTTGCTCATCAAATGTAACATCTTTAGAAACCATGAACTGTTTTGTAGATGGACTCCACAATCTATAACCCATCTGCTTATCATCATAACCAATGAAAACATATTTTTCAGCTTTAGGTTCCAATTTGTGTCTTAGTTGTGATGGCACATATGCATATGCCACACATCCAAAAACTCTGCAATGATCCAAGGTAGGTCTCTTACCCCACCAAGCCTCATATGGTGTCATACCCTGCAAGGCTTTACATGGTAACCTATTGACCAAATAAGTAGCTGTATTTACAGCCTCAGCCCACAAATAATTAGGGCAATTTTTCTCCTTCATCATGGATCTTGCAAACTCAACAAGTGTTCTATTTCTCCTTTCTGCTACACCATTTTGTTGAGGAGAGTACCTGCAAGTAACTTCCCTTTTTATACCTGCATTCCACAAGTAATCACTGAACTCATTAGAGAAATACTCTCCCCCTCCATCTGACCTTAATCTCTTCATCTTTTGACCTGTAATTCTTTTTGCATATGCATGATAGTGTTTAAATGTATTAAACACTTCTGATTTATCTTTGATCACATAAATAGTGATCCATCTAGTAGCATCATCAACATAAATCACATAATACCTTGACCCATTTATACTGAAATCCTTTGATGGTCCCCACACATCTGTGTGTACCAATTCAAGCTTCTCTGAGTACATAAAACCATGCTTGGAATAGGAATGCTTATGAGCTTTACCTAATTGACATGCCTCACATTTGTATGTCATATGTTGACCTGCAACATTAGGCAATCCAAGCACTGAACCATTGTTAATCATGTCTTTAATACCTCTTTCATTGAAATGTCCAAGCCTCTTGTGCCAAAGATCTAACTCAGAGATCTTATGTCCTCCATATGTGAACATAGCATGAACAATATTGCCTTGAATCTTCAATGTAAATAATCTTCCTTCTTTCTTCCCTGAAACAATCTGTTTATACCCTTGACTAGGATCTTCCACATATACTCCATCATTAGTGAACCTTACTTCATATGTTACCTTTTTCCACAATTTGTCCTACACTTATCAAATTCTTAGGAATTGTAGGAACATACAAGACCTTACTCAATAAGGTGCTACCATCCTTGGCCTTCACTGATCCAATTGACTTCACATTGTGCTTTGTGTTGTCACCTGTTTGAACAACATGATTAAAAACCTTATTCTCCAAATCAGTCATCAAAGCTATATTACCACTTAGGTGATTGCTACACCCTGAGTCAATGTAGAAGACTCTTTGATCTTCACTCTGCCTTTCTTAAGTTGCATTCATTATCAATGTTGAATCCTCCTTTTGATCTGAAGCATAATTGTAGTAGGTGTTGTTATATTGTTGACTTTGGAATCCTCTACCTGCATTTCTTCCAAAGTAACCCCTACTACCTCTGCCTCTGAAATTACCTCTTTGATTTCTACCTCCTCTTCCTCTTGCATTATAATTTTGACTATATCCATTATTACTCTGAGTATTGTGCCAACAATCATTAGCTAAGTGATTTGTCTTACCACAAATCCAACAAGCTTTGCCTCCATCTTTGTTGTTCCTGCCTCTTCCTCTACCTTTGCCACCTCCTCTTCCTCTTAGGAAGTTGGCTTGACTAGTTGTGCCTTCATCTTCATTTGCTTGTTGCTTTCCTTTGCTATTCTTCTTCTTGTCCTTTGAATACATTGCATGACCTGCACTCTTGTCACCATCTCCTTTAACATCCTGCTCAAATGTTAGCATATGACCTAGCAACTGATTTAAATCAGGAGTGAAATGATCAAGTGATAACTCTGTAGACAAAATGAATGGCTTCCATTTGTCATCACCTCTTAAACCTGTAAGGATTTGCCTTACCAATTTATCCTCCTCAATGTCTTCATCAACAGCTCCTAATGCATCTACAATGTCTTTCATCCTTGTTACATAGTCTGAAATGGATTGAGAAGCCTTCTTCTTAAAGGTGGTAAACTCTGCCCATAAGGATGCCTTCCTTGACTTAGTAGTATTCTGGAAATGCTCCTCCAAAGCATTCCAAATATCAGTTGCACTTTCAAGACCTCGAATATGAGGTAACAAGTAATCATTGACTGCCATATAGATAATGCTCCTAGCTTGAGCATCTTTCTTCATCCAATTTTTCAAATCTGCTAACTCTTCCCTAGTTGGAACACTAGGATCTCTGAACTCTGGCTTCTCTTCTTCTCCTGTGATGTAGGCTATTAAATCTTTGCTCATAAGATGAGCTTCCATCCTCATTGACCATGCAAGATAGTTTTCCCTATCCAATTTCTCTATCTGTAGAGAATCTCCCATCTTGTGTCCACCTGTGTATTGAAATCTTCAAGCTTTATGAACAATATATGTACCTTTACTTCAAATTAGAGTCCTTTTGTCTTTCTTGATGTCGTATGGTCTCCTCCTCAAGCTTTGCCTTCAAGCTTTCACCTTTTAGTTCTTCAGTTGTTGAATTTCTTGAATCTGCAGCAGTCGGGATCCTCCTTTCCTTGATTTTGATGTCTCCTGCTCTGATACCACTGATGGAGAGTGTTAATCTCCAAAAGAATAACCTACTCTTATGATTAGAGCACCTCTATACCAAGAGTAAGTCAAAATCTTCACCAAATTAGAGGTCCAATCTCCAAATTATCAAAAGTTGAAAAATTCTGTGAAGAAGATAAAACACAGAAAGTCTGCTGCACAATTTCTTCTCATTGACCTATCAAACATGTAAAGTTTTCTATGAAATTTTGTATGGAGTGTTGCCTAGAAGTTGCGCACCTCCTCCAAGTTAAATTTTTTCAAAAGGTTTAGTATAACTTGAGAAATCAACTTCACAAGTTACCTATGTCTAAATCTGCACTTCTGAGAAGTCGATTTTGACACCCCTAACTTCTTAACTTTAGTTCTCACAATGTCGAACCCGTTTTATCAAATCCTTTTGGCTGTAGATAGCTTATCTCTCAACTTAGATTTTGAGCTATCATATGTGTAAAACTTTACACTGTGCACTGAGCACTACTCATTTCTTTGAAATCGAAATCTGCGCCTGTTTCAGAAGACTGTGAACACTCATCACATATGAATGTTCCTATTAACAATTCTCCTAGCCTGTTTACAATTAGACTATGAAACTCAAGTCATAGACTCATTAACTATGAACTTAGATATCCTCAAAAGGATTTCACAAATGATCTAACACAGACGGAGCAGACACAGAAACATCGGGCGCAATATTTCTTCAATTACTCAGGAAATTACAGTTGAGTGATGAGAGGAAAACTCAACTAACATTTCACATGTCTCATGACATCTAACTTCTCCTTTCTTGACATCTATACTCACTCATCTATTCTTTCACATGCTCTCATCTCACGCCTCGACATTTTCAAGGTATTTATAGAGAAATTTGTACAAGTCTATGACTAATCAAAGATCTAATTGAACTATAACTATACTAATGTACATATGTGTACATTCCTCATATCCTCTGAATGTATCCTTCTTCCAAGCTTCAAGAATTGCATCTTCCTTCATTCTTTAATCTTCCAAACATTCAATTGGTGATTGGTCTGCACCAACATTCTACACACACCCAAAAAAATTGACCATGTTCAAATTGTTGATTTATTTAGGTAGTGATGTGTATGAACTCACTAGGACCACTGAGGCATTTTTTTTTCTCTTTAGGAGGTTTTTTCCCCCGGCTTGTATATATGCCTATAACCCTAATGGGTCACTTATCTTTGTACATTTTAGTGGTGTTACATACAGTATTGTGTGTTGTGCTCCAAGCTTCTTCTTCTTCCTTGTGTTGTTTGTGTACTTTTGCAGACCTCAAAACTCCAACAATTGGTATCAGATCAGGTCACCGGTTCATCTAGGGCATCGTCAACACCCCTTGGGTCATAGTCTAATAATTACACAAAATTTGGTGAGCATACTCAAGGCCTCCAAAGGCACTATCACACAGAATCATTTTGGCCTCCGAATGCACTATCACAATGCTTGTATAGGAAATTTTGTCTTTTTGTGCCAAAGATATATATAGGTTTTGGTTCACCAATATAAGCACCTCAAAGTCTACTACATGTTTAGCAGATCTCAATAGGGTAGTTTTGTTCAACTTTTTGAGATACAATCATTTTTTTGCATCAAATTATTTTATTCAGTGGCCATGGTTGAAAGCAATGATATATTCTGTATGTTTGCTATTGAGGATAAGTTGGATGGTATCAATTATCTGTTATGGGCTTATATGATGCATCATGTACTGGTTGCAAAAGGAATATGGAATATTGTGGAGGGTGTTGAAAAATGTCCTATTTCACCTACACACACAATTGTTGAAGGTGATGCAGATGGCATTGAAGATGGTGATATTCTTCAGGTTCATGTCCATCCTGCAGTTCCCACTGCACCTACTATAGAGAAAATTCATTGAGATGGCAGAGATGCTCAGGCACATGCATTGATAGCCTTATGTGTCAAACGCCATTATTCCTCACATTCATTCCTGCAGAATAGCAAACGATGCTTGGGTTACACTTGCCACTTGATACCAGGCAAGGAATGAGGCTCGTGTTGCTTACCTCCAAAAACAGTTGGAGAGTGAGCACATGAATGAAGGAGATTCCATGGACATTTGTTTGACAAAGATCAAAGATTTGAAGGAGCAATTGATTTTTGCTAATGAAGTCTTGCCTGGCAGTTCACTTGTGCAAATTGTTCTGAATGGTCTTCTAGATTCATATTAGAGTTTTGCTTCCACTCTTCGATTAATGATGAAAGGCAATCCAAATGCCTTAACATTTGAGGAGTTAGTCTTTGTTTTATTGCAAGAAGATCAATCTAGGCAGAACAGGTCTATTATGCGTGTTACAGATCAAGCTTTCTTGGCTAGTCAGAAGGGCAAAGGTAAATGGGGCTCTTCTACTAGTAAGCAGAAATGTGCTAATTCTGCACAATCAAAGAAGGATGACAGAGACGAGAAGAAAACATAAAAATAGAAATTGTTTTACAAATACTATAAAGCAAATGATCATGTTATAAATAGTTATTCAAAACTAGTTGCAAAAGGGGCAAAGAAGAAAGAGGCAAAAAAGATGATAGTCCTTAATAGTCCTTACCTTAGTTTCTCAAATCTTATCATACCCAATATATCATAATAATGATGCATCAAATTGAATATGCATGTGATTCCTTCCTTTAAATGAAGATGAATAAAATTTTTATGAATTCTTAAGAAAATTTAGTAATCCTACCATTCATCTTCATATACATACATATGCATTAAAATATGCATCATGAAACCAAAATTAATAGACATAACTATTTTTTTTGTTTTTGGTGAAATAAACTTCCTTGAGATAATCCATTGATTTTTTTGTTCTTTGATTTTTTTGCTCTTTGACATTTCTTTGAGATTCCATTGATCTTATCTCACCTATTTGAAGTCTTGAAATCTGATCTCACCATGTACTTTGACACACATTCCTTAAGTAGAAATAAAGATTATGCTTAACAATGGGGCAAAACATATACAATCAAAGCGTAAGTTAAGATTTCCATACTCGTACAATTAATATGTAAGTTAAGATCCAAAGATTTTCATAATGTCTATTTGGCATCAGTGCACTTCGAAAAGCAAGAAAACAATCAAAATATATCAAAATTTCTTTCAAATAATCTCAAATCCTTTCAAGAACCTGAAAATACTTTGTTTCAATCTATCAAAAATCCTCATTAGACTTGCAAATACCTTGATTAGTGGTAAGTGAAAGTTTTTCATTTTGACATTAAATGTTCTAGACAAAATTTGGAATGTTGTAGAAAATTATAATCATCGTAAAAGCTAAATGCACTTCTTGTTCTCCAAAACAAACTATCAACCATAAAAAATGGAGCATAGATGAGAGATATACATATATGACCTCTAAACGAGAAGATGAGTGAAATGATAAAAAAGGATCTTTGGAGAGCCCACATTCTCCTCCCGCTTTGAAACTTAGGTAAATTTTAACTATGTATTTTTCCCTAAAAGACTTTGCATAAAACCCTTCTTTTCCTTCTCCTAAGATGAAGATTTTCATAGAAAATTAAAAGCTCATATACTTGTGCTTTGTGAGTAATCTTTCATTGGAGAGACTTTGACGCCATCTGAGCTACTTTGACTTGCTCAAGGTAATCCCATATATGTTTCTTGCTCCATAATTTTAGGCTAGATAAACACTTATTATTCCTTCCTTCATTTACAAGTAGAAAGAGAAGAGAAGCTTGAGCCTCTCCCCTTTATCTCTTGTGCACTTTGTGGTGTCCCCTTGCAAGAAGAGATTAGAGGCCATCGGACTCCATGGCTACATGCATATATGTATGTACTATTGTAGATGTGTAATCTTGTTGATTGGATCTTGTAGATGCACATATGCAAAGATAGTACAAAAACAAAATCTCACAAAAACATAAGTAGAATAGAGAGAGATAAGAGACATAACACAAGAATGGGTACAATCTCCCCCCACATACTCTGATGGATGATTCTATCAGAGTATGTGTATCTATAGGTATTTTTCATTACGTCCTAAATAGAAGATACATGAGGGTGGCGCTTCGAAAAGCATGCATGTACAAAAGTCTACTTTATTTACAAAATCCTTGCTTTCTAAGTGATCTAAAATTTCTACAAAAATGTTGCTTTCTAAGCCATCTACTATTTTTACAAAAATATCTAAAATACTATCTTTTAAAGAAATATATGAATAAGTCCATGCACGTTCACGCCCTCATGATTCTTCACCTACTAAATCAAAACACAAATCACATTAAAAACCTCAAGACATTAAAATCCATTTAACATTCCATTATTCCATAAAGTATAACATGCCTCCCAGTTGACAAGAAACTAACCTCAATTGATAAGAATAAAATAGACATAGATGGCTAGTCACCATGTCCCATCATTGAACAATAATACACATGTCCCATGTAAAAACACATGCATGGAAATGGAAAATTGGAACTTAATGTGGGTGTGTATGATATGTAGAGATCAAATGATCATAATGTGGAGTTAGTGATGTTTTCTGAATCCATTGAGATTCTTCAAGTGAGTGATTTTTATATTTAACTAAATATCTATGATATTGCTTACCAGTTTGTGTAGTAGTAACATCATAATAAACTATTTTTTCTGGAAGTAAAATTTCAGCATCCTCTTCAAGTAAAGGAAGATAATCTAAAATAGGAGTGAGTGGTAAAATTCCTTTAAATTATTTCAATAAATTAACATGGAAAAATTATGTATATTCTAATGAGACAATATGTCTAGTCTAAAAGCATTCTCATTATTTTTTTGAATAATATGGAAAGGTCCATAATAACATGGTGCAAGTTTAAACTTAGGATGTTGTGAAATATTCTTCAATCATCTTTTAATTATTCCTAACCATACCAATTCAGTTTCAATAAATTGTTTAGCTACTCGTTTCTTATTAACATTATGCATGTAACATTCTTGACTCTTCTTAATGTGCTCATGAACCTCATGATTCTTCAAGGAAATATATATAATGTATAAGGAAGTGCCAAGCTATGTGGAATCAATCCACAAAAGAAAGTAAGCCCAAAGCTTTGTAGAAAGCTTCAAACTTCTCCCTAGGCAGAGCCTTTGTGAAAAGGTCTACAATGTTCTCCTATGTGGGCACATATGTTAAACTGATCTCTCCAATAGAGAACCTCTCCCTAACATAATGATAGTGCACCTCATTGTGCTTACTGCGAGCATGGAACAAAGGGTTCCTCACAATTTCCAATGTGCTCTGACTATCATTGAAGATGGTGGTGGCAGAAGATAGAACAACACCCAAATCAGCCATAAGGCATTTGAGCCATACACACTCAATAGTCATTGTGAAAGTTGCCCTATACTCAACGTCAGAACTAGAAGTGGCCATAGTGGGTTGCTTCTTGCTCAACCAAGATATGCATGAGCTACCAAGCATGAACCAAAAACCACTAGTGGACACACAAGTGTCATAGCAACCAACCTCGTCAGAGTCAAAAAAGCATGTAAATACGGTGGTAGTGATTCCCCCTTGGGATAAAATAATTAAGTATTTGGGTACCACTCAAGTAGTGAAAGATGCGCTTAATTGCCTGCCAATGCTTCACACCTAGGCAATGCATAAACCTACTCATCTATGAGATAGCAAATTGAATATCTAATCGAGTAATGCATAAGTAAATCAAGCATCCAAAAACTCGCTCATAGAGAACACCATTAAATGCACCTCCAGCATCATGAAGACTCAACTGTAAACTTCTATACGACTAGCAATAGGTTTGTGGTCTTTAAGGCCAAAACATTAAAATAATGTGTCAATAAATTTTGTTTGACACAAAGCTATTATGCCATCAACTTGCATAAACTCAATGCCCAAGTAATGATGCAAGTGGCCCAAATGTGACATCTCAAATGCGGCATTCAAATCAGTCTTAAAATCACCAATATGCTTCTCATTAGGACTAGTGAGCAGCATGTCATCAACATAGACAACAATGATTAGAAGCACATCATTTGCATGCTTAACAAATAAGGTGCTCTCAGCTGGACTATTCTCAGAACCATGTGCAATCAAGTAGGCATGTATCTTTTTATATGAAGAACATTGTGCTTTCTTCAAACCATATAATGCCTTTTTCAACCTGCACACTTGGTTTTCATGCCCTTTCTGCAAAAAGCCATGAGGCTAAAAAACATACACTTCTTTATGCAAGTCACCATTCAAAAATGAAGATCTAATGTCCAACTGATGTAATTTCCAACCATGATGACCTGCAAGTGCACAAATGCTATGAACAGTAGTCATTTGGCATGTAGGAGCAAAGGTCTCATCAACATCAATGCCTCTTTCTTGAGCATAACCCTTTGCAACAAGCCTAGCCTTATACCTGTCAACTATTCCATCAGGCTTACACTTCAACTTGTATACCCACTTAGTGCCAATGGCCTTCTTGCCAGGAGGCAAGTCACACAAAGGCTAGGTACCATTTTTCATAATAGCATCATATTCTGATTGCATAGCAGCCATCCAATTTTTTGAATTTTGTGTTGCATCAAACAAAACAAGCTCCTTCTCATCACAAAGACTAGAGGCAGCCATAGCATACCAATCTGATGCAAAAGAAGCACTTCAAGAGCTTGAACAAGTATGATATGATAGAGGTGCATCTAATTTTCTATCTCGCAAACTCTACACTAGCCATTTAGGCATAGTTATTGCCTCCTCTATATCAGTTCTCTCATCAACAAGTGCATCATGTAAATTTGCATCAGAAATGGACTGGTTTGCATCATCATGTGAAACCTATAAAGGCTAAGAAATTGCCTCATTTTTACCAACACTAGACTATCTACCTGTAAAAAGAGGCAACAAAGTATCATACACATGCTCCGAATTGATGTCTCCTTAGTACACGAAAGTAATGGCTGAATAGCATCTTCCACAAAAACATCATGGCTAACCAAAATTCATTTAGTCTGTGGATGATATAGATGATAGCCTTTGCTTTCAGAACTATACCCAACAAAAATACATTTCACTTCTTTATAATCCAATTTCCTGCATTGTTATTCAGGCACTAATGCATATGCAAGACAATCAAAGACACACAAGTGAGCAACAGATGGCTTTTGACCATGCCAAGCCTCACATGGAGTGATAAACTGCAATTCCTTAGTGAGACACCTGTTTAGTACATATGTTAAGTCTCAAGCTAGAAACTATGTGGTAAAGCCTGACTTTTGGCCATACACACCACCATCTTCCTTTTAGCAACTCCATTTTGTTGAGGTGTATAAGGCACTATACACTGATGTTTTATCCTAGGTTCAACCAGAAATGCATTAAAATCAGAAGACATATATTCCCCCCCTCGATCAAAACTAAGGGTGCCCATTTTACATGCTGACATATTTTTAGAAAAAATTAAAAACTATTTGAAGCACATAAGCACTTGGGACTTTCATTTCAATGGATATACCCATTCATGCCTAGAAAAATTATCAATGAAAGTCACAAAGTAAAGATAATTCCTTAAAGAAGGTATCTGTATAGGACCACAAAAATCATTGTGAACAAGCTACAATCTCTAAGTAGCTCGAACTAAACCATCTTTTGAGAAGGAGAAACAATCCATTTTGCCCAAAATAAAGCCTTCACTGACATGTTTACCAGATGCCTCAAGTTTAGCCAAAGAGGACACCATTTTAGATTTCTGCAAGCATAGAAAACTAGCAAAATTCAAATGACCAAAGCATGCATGCCAAAGCTTTGCATCTAACTACACATGTTAAATCATTCACATATTTGTATAATCTATAAGCTTATACAGACCATGACATAAAATGCTAGAAGCAATAATGATATTGCCATTTGACAGATCATGAACAATACATTTGTCATTAAAAAATTTCACAACCAAGCCGATCTTGGCTAATGCTAAAATTGATAATAGATTTTTCTTGATCCTTGGCACAAATAAAGCATCTAACAATGTAAAAGAAGTACCATTAGTAGTAGTCAGAATGATCTTACATACTCTCATGACAAGATAAGAGGAGTTGTTGGTGCATGTGGCAATATTCCCTATAGGGGCAATCTCAAGTGAAGTGAAGAAACTGCACTACAAGGTAATATGTTTGGTTGCCCCACTATCAAAGTACCAAATATTTGAGTCTACTACAGAAATACACTACTCATGAGAAGATGGATTGTAACTACAATTAGTAGTAAATGCCCATTCTTCATTCTACACAAGATTAGCAGACTCTGTTTTGGGTGTAGAGGCCTCTGTAACAACCATTCCAACCTCTTTTTTCTTTGCCTCTTATGCGCCAATTTTAGAAAACTCTTTATGACATTATTATTTCCTTTACAATATTTGCAAAACAATTTTTTCTTTTCTATTTTCTTCTCGTCTCTGTCATCCTTCTTTGATTGTGCAGAATTGGCAAATTTTTGCTTACTACTAGAAGAGCTCCATTTACCTTTGCCCTTCTGACTAGCCAGGAAAGCTTGATCTTCAATACACATGCTGGACTTGTTCTGCCTAGAGTGATCTTCTTGCAACATAATAGAGACTAACTCCTCAGATGTTAAGGCATTTGGATTTCCTTTCATCATCAATCGAAGAGTAGAAGCAAAACTCTAATATGAATCTAGAAGACCATTCAAAATAGTCTGTACAAGTGAATTGTTAGGCAAGACTTCATTAGCAGAAATCAACTACTCCTTCAAATCTTTGATCTTTGTCAAAAATCTATCCATGGAATCTCCTTCATTCATGTGCTCACTCTCCAATTGTTTCAGAGGTAAGTACCACGAGTCTCATTCCATGCCTGGTAAAAACTGGTAAGTGTATCCCAAGAATCCTTGTTATTCTGCAAGAGCGACTGTGAGGAATAATGGCATGTTTGACAGAAAAGGATATCAATGCATGTGCCTAAGCATCTCCGCCATCCCAACAAAGTTGCTCTACAGTAGGTGTAGTAGGAATTCAGAAAAGGATATCAATGCATGTGCCTAAGCATCTCTGCCATCCCAACAAAGTTTCTCTACAGTAGGTACAATAGGATATCATGTGCATCACCTTCAACAACACAGGTGTAATAGGACATTTTTCAACAAGAAAATATGCTTAAAAGTGTCGCTTAAGTGATAGATTTTCTTGTATTCAGTGTACAATTTTTTGATTTCATATGGAAAAAGATATTTTTTGCACACCACACAATGCAAATCCTAAACTTTCCAATAGAGAAATGATTTTTGAAGATACAAAATATTTTTGGGTTCACAAAATTCAATGATGTTTCGGTCACACTTGATACATCAAATCAAAAGATTGGGTTTTGCTTCTACATGTACAAAGTTTTCTTGTCTATAAATACTCACAAAGTTTGTGAATCTTGGTTTTCCACTTTGAGTGTTCTCTACTCTTTCTCTGAGTGTTTGAATGGCTTCTACTTCTCCTCATCCTTCCAATCGTGTAACCTCACGTGAGGTTTACAACAAAAGAGAGGATTCTTTATGGAAACCTCT
Organism: Ceratopteris richardii; assembly: GCA_020310875.1. NCBI lineage: Eukaryota > Viridiplantae > Streptophyta > Polypodiopsida > Polypodiales > Pteridaceae > Ceratopteris > Ceratopteris richardii. The sequence continues at coordinate 45,685,007 of CM035437.1, read as the reverse complement.
TTTTGTGAAGCTTAATGATTGGGTGACTATGCTTCCTAGTTGCAGAGGTGCCCATAAAGTTAAGCATACTAAAAAAGACAACACAAAATACCATTGGAAAGGTTGTATTTTTAGTTTCAAATTGCAGAGAGACGGTTGGTTTGCGAAGTTCAACATGTGTACAACGCAAAGGATCTCGTGCTAGACAATCATCTACAATTCCCGTCGTACTATAAGTGAAGTTTAACAATGTTTTTTATCAATTTCATTTGTTTTTGTATCACAAGATATATGTTTTTGTATTGCATATGTTTTTCCTTCCAATATTTTGGAGTGGCAACCTATTGAAGATTTAATAGGAACATTCAAAGTCCTTCATAAGGATTATGCAGAACTTTTGTATGCAAACAAATATGTTCAATTTTTCAATAGCATTCAATTATTTGTCTACTTTGCAGATTATCAAGTTCCGTTAGGGAGGAGTGCTTATGGAAAACTTGTACATCTGCTTTCTCCTTGCATCTCTTCATTAGATTGGGATGCTCCTAATCATTCAACAGGTTCAAGTTTTTTATGCAAAATGAAAGACGATGTCCAAAGGGCAATGTCAGCAAGCTGAATTTCTCGAAGGATAAAGATTCAATGGTTTCTTCCTCTCCATGTTTTTGTAGCATGTTTTAAAAACATGTTATTACAAAAAACAAAAAACAATGTGGTTGAATAGGAGAGTCCCAATTTCAGAGATTGATGATGTTTTAGGTAAGGAATGGGATAGCAAAGAAGATAAAAAGCTAGGAGACATCATTTTATGTAAAGCTAGCCCAAATTCTCTTTCAATTTCATATCAAATATCTTGAGAATCACTTGTTTTAGGATATGATTACACAAGGTGGGAAAAATCTTGGACTCTGGATACCCTTGGATTCAGAGGAGAGCTATCCAAAATTTGAGTTAGAATTATTGATTCATCTAGATTTTCAACCTGTTGGAGATAGATGTCTGCGGAAGCACGCGAACATCACAAGGAAGAAGAAGAAGCTTTGAGCACAAACACACAATAGTGAATGTATTACTAGAGAATGTACAAAGATAAGTAGCCCATTAGGGCAATAGGCATATATACAAGCCGAGGGAAAAGAAACCTCCTAAAGAGGGAAAAAAGTGCCCCGGCAGTCCTAGTGTGTTCACACACATCACTACCTAAATATATCAACAAATCCCCCCTGGGAGTGATGCGGTTGCGGAAAGCTTCAAACTTCTCCCTAGGCAGAGCCTTCGTGAAAAGGTATGCAATGTTCTCCTGGGTGGGCACATATGCCAAGCTGACCTCCCCAGCAGAGAACCTCTCCCTGACATAGTGATAATGCACCTCAATGTGCTTAGTGCGAGCATGAAACACAGGGTTCCTCGCAACTCCCGATGCGCTCTGAATGTCAGTGAAGATGGTGGTGGCAGAAGACTAACCAACACCCAAATCAGCCATAAGACGTCTGAGCCACACACACTCAACAGTCGCTGTGAAAGCTGCCCTATACTCAGCCTCACAACTAGAAGTGGCCACAATAGGCTGCTTCTTGCTCAACCAAGATATACATGAGCTACCAAGCATGAAGCAAAAACCACTGGTGGACACACGAGTGCCATAGCAACCAGCCCAATCTGAGTCAGAAAAAGCATGCAAATCTGGCGGTAGTGATCCCCCCTTGGGATACAACAACCCAAGTAGCCCAGTACCACTCAAGTAGCAAAAGATGCACTTAACTGCCTTCCAATGCGTGACTCCTAGGCAATGCATAAACCTGCTCATCTGTGAGACAACAAACTGAATATCTGGCCAAGTAATGCATAAGTAAATCAAGCATCCAACAACCTGCTGATAGAGAACAGCATCATGAAGACTCAATCGTAAACCTGTCTCCATAGGAGTGGCAATAGGCTTACAGTCTTCAAGGCCAAAACGCTGCAATAATGTGTCAATATATTTCGTTTGACACAAAGCCATTCCACCATCAACTTGCATAAACTGAATGCCCAAATAGTGATGCAAATGCCCCAATCAGACATCTCAAATGAGGCATGCAAATCAGCCTTGAAATCAGCAATATGCTTCTCAATAGGACCAGTGAGCAGCATGTCGTCAACATAGACAACAATGATCAGAAGCACATCATTAGCACGCTTAACATATAAGGTGCTTTCAGTTGGACTGTTCTCAAAACCATGTGCAACCAGATAGGCATGTATCTTCTCATACCAAGCACGTGGTGCTTGCTTTAAACCATATGCCTTCTTTAACCTGCACACTTGGTTGTCATGCCCTTTCTGCCCAAAGCCACGGGGCTAAAAAACATACACTTATTCATGCAAGTCACCATTCAGAAATGCTGTTTTAATGTCCAACTGATGTACATTCCAACCATGATGGGCTGCAAGTGCACAAATGCTCAGAACAGTAGTCATACGACATGTAGGTGCAAATGTCTCATCAAAATCAATGCCTCTTTCTTGCACATAACCCTTTGCAACAAGCCTAGCCTTATACCTGTCAGCTATACCATCAAGTTTACGCTTCAACTTGTATACCCACTTAGTGCCAATGGCCTTCTTGCGAGGAGGCAAGTCACATAAAGACCATGCACCATTCTTCATTATAGCATCATATTCAGATTGCATAGCAGCCATCCAATTTTCTGAATTCTGTGCTTCATCAAAAGAAATAGGTTCATTGTTGGCAGCAGTCAGGGAACCGAAGGAGCCACAAGACAAAGAGGGTCAGAACGAAGAGATAGCACAAGCAGACACAGTAGCCAAAGAAGATCTGGCAAGTAGGCCATCTAAATTTTTCAGACATCAAGGAGTTGAGCACACAAGAAGAAAGAGCAAGTAGGGAGCTCAAAGATGTGTACGACAAATCAATAGAGAAAATCCCTACACAAATAGTGATTTTAATCACTAAATACCATTTCGTATTTTTGTAGCTCCATTTTGTGCAAGCCAAGGAGTCCTTAAGCTTGAGGAGCTTTAGAAGTATCTACCTGCCAATTTTCATATTTTTTGGATCTCGTTTGAGCCCTCAAAAAAGTCCTGGAACCTAATTTTTAACTAGGTCGGACATTAGGTCTGGACAGGGCCAAAGCTAGTCAAAAACTATAAAAGGAGCTAGAGAGCTCATTTTTGAGGTTAGCTTATAATTGATATGAACTTGTAAGAGCTTTTTGAAAGTAATCTAAGAACTCCATTGCTTCTCACTCTTTGTCTTGCTGTGTGTGCGCGTGTGTGTGTATGTGTGTGCATGTTAGTGTGCTTCTCACTCACGCACTTGTGCCTTCACTTGCTCGAGGTCATCATACCATCCTCACGTCTTCCCGGATTGAAATTAAAGGAGGTGCTACTCATCACTGAGCTACACCAAATTTTGGCGCCGTTGCCGGGGATCGAGCTTTGAGGACGAGCGTGTGATGGTAAGACGTAGAGTTGAAGCGTTGGAGTTATAGGTATTTTCTTCACTTTTATCTATTTCCTTTTGTTTTCTTCATCACCATCATCATCATCACCATCTCCCACCTCCATCTCCATCATCGCAAAAATTTCAGGTTTTTGACTATATTTCCTTCCTCCTTCCATTTCCCTCATTCCACTTGTGAGAGAGCGAGAGAGCGATATTGTGTGTGCAGTTTTTGCATGTTTCTTGAGCTGTCTTGCAGGTACATGCTGCATCATCTTCTCCAGCACTCCGTGCAGGTAAAAAACGTCACGGAACTGTCTCTGTGTCGCCGACCTCTGTCAATCGCGACCGATAGAAAAAATGTTCCATTTGCCAAACAAAGTACAAAACCATGATCTACAGGCCTAGAGCTTCCCAAAACTGTGTTTAGATTTTTGAAATTCATCAGATTTCTGTCAATCGCGATCGCTCTGTCAATCGCGATCGCTCTGTCAATCGCGATCGATGAACCACGACGGACAGACCTGTCAATCGCGATCGACCAGTCAATCGCGATCGACCAGTCAATTGCGACTGACAGCCCACAACGGATCTGTCAATCGCGACCGACAGAGTCAACGACCGATTGACCACGACTGACAGATCATACGCGTGACACGTGTCAATCGCGATCGAGCCATCAATCGCGATCGACCAGTCAATCGCAATTGACAACCCATGACGGCCTTGTCAATCGCGACCGACACAGTCAACAATTGTTTGACCACGACGGACAGACCTTCGCGACCGACCTGTCAATCGCGATCGACCCATCAATCGCGACTGACAGAGTCAGCGACCCTTTGACCACGACTGATTGACTTTTCGAGCCACGTGTCAATCGCGATTGACCCATCAATCATGATTGACAGCCACGACGGACCTGTCAATCGCGATCGACACATCAATCGCGATTGACCTGTCAATCGCGACTGACAGAACTTGCGAACGCGATAGAAGGGCAAATTTGGCCAATTTTTAAGGGCAAAAAGAATAGTGGTCTAATTTTTGGGGAACTTTTAAGGGTTTAGCATTGCATTGTGAGGCCGCAACCCAAGTAATTCAAGAATTCCTGTCTGCCTGAGTAAATTGTTTTGAACCTTGTTTTAGCACCTAAACCCTGATCGGACATAACTTCCTCATACAAAATCCAATTGCTGTGATTCTTGTTTTGTTGGAAAGCTCGTGGGAAGTACAACCATACCCGAGGTAGGAAAACTGAGGAGAGCACACTGAATGGGTATCCCCCATTGTTGTGGTGCCCAAGAAAAATGGGAAGCTGCGTGTATGCATTAACTTGAAGAAGGTCAATGCAGCCACAATTCGAGATAACTATCCTCTTCCTATCACAGAGCATCTCTTAGAAAGAGTAGCAGGCAAGGAAGTTTACAGCTTCCTCGATGGATTTTCGGGCTATAATCAAGTAGCCATAGCTCCAGAAGATCAACATAAGACGGCATTTGCCATTGAATGGGGCATATTTGCCTTTAGAGTAATGCCATTTGGGCTTACCAATGCACTCGCTACATTCCAGAGACTAATGTGCCATGTATTTAAAGAGTTCTTGAGGAAGAACTTGGAAGTCTATGTTGATGATCTTTGTGCTCATTCCAACATCAGACAAACCCATATTCCTGAACTCAGACAAATCTTTGATAAATGTAGAGAATATCAAGTCTGCTTGAACCCAGAAAGGTGTAGCAAGTAGGGAGCTCAAAGACCTGTACGACAAATCAACAGAGAAAATACCTACACAAATAGTGATTTTAATCACTAAAAACCATTGTAAATACCATTTCGTATTTTTGTAGCTCCATTTTGTACAAGCCAAGGAGTCCTTGAGCTTGAGGAGCTTTAGAAGTATCTATCTGCCAATTTTCATATTTTTTGGATCTCGTTTGAGCCCTCAAAAAAGTCCTGGAACCTAATTTTTAACTAGGCCGGACATTAGGTCTGGATAGGGCCAAAGCTAGTCAAAAACTATAAAAGGAGCTAGAGAGCTCATTTTTGAGGTTAGCTTATAATTAATATGAACTTGTAAGAGCTTTTTGAAAGTAATCTAAGAACTCCATTGCTTCTCACTCTTTGTCTTGCTGTGTGTGCGCGTGTGTGTGTATATGTGTGCATGTTAGTGTGCTTCTCACTCACGCACTTGTGCCTTCACTTGCTCGAGGTCATCATACCATCCTCACATTTTCCCGGATTGACATTAAAGGAGGTGCTACTCATCACTGAGCTACACTCATTCTCATCACAAAGACTAGACGCAGCCATAGCATAGCAATCTGATGCAAAAGAGGCACTATGAGAGCCTGAACGAGTACGATATGACAAAAGTGCATCTAATTTGCTATCACGCAAAGTCTGCACCAGCCATTTTGGCATAGTTTTTGCCTGCTCAATATCAGCTCTCTCATCAACAAGTGCATCATGTAAATCTGCATCAGAAATAGAATGATCTGCATCATCATATGAAACCTGCAAAGGCTGAGAAGTTGCCTCATTAGGACCAGCACTAGACTGTCCACATGTAAAAAGAGGCATCAACGTATTATACATGTCTTTGGAGCTAACAGATGTCTCCTTAGTACATGAAAGCAATGGCTGAATAGCATCTTCCACAAAGACAACATCACGGCTAACGAGAATGTGTTTAGTCTGTGGATGATACAGACGATAGCCTTTATTTTCAGAACTGTACCCAACAAAAATACATTTTACTGCCTTATCATCCAATTTTCTGCGATGTTGTTCAGGCACTAATGCATATGCCAAACAACCAAAAACACGTAGATGAGCAACAGATGGCTTGCGGTCATGCCAAGCCTCATATGGAGTGATAGACTGCAGCGCTTTAGTGGGACACCTGTTCAGTACATATGCTGCACACATGACAGCCTCAAGCCAGAAACTATGTGGTAAAGCCTGACTCTTGACCATGCATCTTGCCATCTCCATGAGTGACCTGTTCTTTCGTTCAGCAACTCCATTCTGTTGAGGTGTATACGGCACTGTACACTGGTGTTTTATCCCACGTTCAGCCAGAAATGCATTAAAATCAGAAGACATATATTCCCCCCCTCGATCAGAACGGAGGGTGCCCATTTTACATGCTGACAGATTTTCAGCCAAAACCAAAAACTGTTTAAAGCACATGAACACTTCGGACTTTGCTTTGAGTGGATATACCCATGCATGCCTGGAAAAATCATCAATGAAAGTCACGAAGTAAAGGTAATTCCCAAAAGAGGGTGTCTGCATAGGACCACCGACATCACTATGTACAAGCTGCAATTTCTGCGTAGCCCGAACCGAACCATCTTTTGGAAAGGAGGAACGCTGCATTTTGCCCAAAATACAGCCTTCACATACATGTTTTCCAGGTGCCTCAACCTTGGGCAAAGAAGACACCATATCAGATTTCTGCAGGCGTAGCAAACTAGCAAAATTCAGATGACCAAAGCGTGCATGCCAAAGCTTTGCATCTGACATAGCCTAAGAATCATGAACTGCACATGCCGAATCATTCACAGATCTTTCATAGTCTATGAGCTTATACAACCCACGACATAAAATGCCAGAAGCAATAATCACATCGCCATTTGATAGATCATGAACTGTACACCTGTCATCAATGAATTTCACAACCAAGACAATCTTGGCTAATGCAGAAACTGATAACAGATTCTTCTTGATCCCTCGCACAAATAAAGCATCTGACAAGGTGAAAGAACTACCATCAGCAGTAGTCAGAATGATCTTGCCAACTCCCATAACAGGATAAGAGGAGTTGTTGGCGCATGTAACAGTATTCCCTATAGGGGCAGGCTCGAGTGAAGAGAAGAAACTGCGCTCCGATGTAATATGTTTGGTCGCCCCACTGTCAAAGTACCAAACATCTGAGTCCATTGCAGAATTGCACTGCTCATGAGAAGATGGGTCAAAACTGCAAACAGTAGTAAATGCCCATTCTTCTTCCTGCACAAGATTAGCAAACTCTCTTTTTGGTGTAGAGGCTTCTGCAACAACCATTCCAGCCTCCTTTTTCTTTGCCTCTTTTGCAGCCAGTTTTGGACAGTTCTTTATGATATGATCATTCCCTTTACAGTACTTGCAAAACAATTTCTGCTTTTCTGATTTCTTCTCATCTTTATCCTGGTTCTTCGAATGTGCAACATTTGCAGATTTCTGCTTAGTAGTAGAAGAGCTCCATTTTCCTTTGCCCTTCCGACTAGCCAGGAAAGCTTGATCTGCAACACGCATAATGGACATGTTCTGCCTGGACTGATCTTCTTGCAACAGAACAGAGACTAACTCCTCAAATGATAAGGCATTCGGATTGCCTTTCATCATCAACCGAAGAGTAGAAGCAAAACTCTGATATGAATCAGGAAGACCATTCAGAACGGTCTACACAAGTGAGCTATCTGGTATAACCTCATCAGCAGAAATCAATTGTTCCTTCAAATCTTTGATCTTTGTTAGGAAACTGTCCATAGAATCATCTTCATTCATGTGCTCACTCTCCAACTGTTTTCGGAGGTAAGCAACACGAGCCTCATTCCTAGCTTGGTACAATGTGGTAAGTGTATCCCAAGCATCCCTAGCTATTCTGCAAGAGCGAATATGAGGAATAATGGCACGTTTGACAGACAAAGCTATCAATGCATGTGCCTGGGCATCTCTGCTATCCCAATGAATTTGCTCTGCAGTAGGTGCAATAGAAACAACAGCACGAACAGGAATCTGCAGAATATCATCTTCGACACCATCTTCATCAGCCTCCAGCACCTGTATTTGCAGTACCTATCGTTACAGGTGTAACAGGACGTCTTTCAACACCCTGCATAATGTTCCACAATCCTTTTGCAACCAAAACATGTCGCATCATATAAGCCCATAATGGGTAGGTGGTACCATCCAACTTATCCTCAACAGCCAACATACGGAATACATCACTGCTTTCAGCCATGGCCAGTGAAAATACCTTGATGCAGGAAATTGACTGTATCTCAAAAAGTTGAACAGAACTGCCTAGACGAGTTCTGCTAGACCTGTAGTAGACTTCGAGACTCTTAAACTGGCGAACAGAAACTGGTATATACCTTTGGCACAAAAAGATGAAATAGCCTGCACAAGCGCTGTGATAGTGCGTTCGGAGGCCGAAACGAGCTCAGATCGCGATTTTGGCACCACATAGCGAAGCTGTTTTGATCTCAGAAACACGCTGAGTATGCTCACAAAATCTTGTGCGAATCTGAGACTACAAACGGAGGAGTGTCGACGGCGCCCTAGATGAAGCGACGACCTGCTCTGATACCAATTGTTGGAAATAGATGTCTGCGGAAGCACGCGAACAACACAAGGAAGAAGAAGAAGCTTTGAGCACAAACACACCATAGTGAATGTATTACTAGAGAATGTACAAAGATAAGTAGCCCATTAGGGCAATAGGCGTATATACAAGCCGAGGGAAAAAAAACCTCCTAAAGAGGGAAAAAAGTGCCCCAGCGGTCCTAGTGTGTTCACACACATCACTACCTAAATATATCAACACAACCTAGGAAAATAATTATCACTGCAAATTGGAAACTCAAAAATGTAAGGGAGGTTCTTGAGTTCCTTGATGAGGTTTCACCACAATTCAGATTCTCAATTGATGGTGCAATGGTAAACATTAGATCAAAGAAAACACTATCTTGCATAACTTTTCTGCCATCCAAGTTGATCAAGTTCCAACCCTTAAGAATGTAACCAATCTTTCCCTTTTTCTTCTAGTGAATACATCTCTTTTTTATTAAACTCATCATATTCATATTGGCATTGTTTTGGTTTATGCCATCACTCTTTTAAGGTTTCTATTGTGCAAAAGCTTTTGTAGGTTAAAGAATATCTCCATTGAGCAAAAACTTTTATCATTGTTTCAAACATGCAACTATTGTGCAAAATTACATCTCTTTTTTATGTAAATCATGATATTGATATTGGCATTGTTTTGATTTATATCATTACCTTTTAAAGTTTTCTATTGTCCAAAGACTTTTGTTGTGCAAGGTTTCTATTGCTCAAGGTAAGGATAAGAAATACTTGTCCAAAAAAATTCTAATGGTCAAGTTAAGGATAAGAACTTCTCCATGTTACTTCTAAGTAAGATAGAGCAATAAGGTAGGAATATTACAAAGGGGGGAAGCTTGGAGGATAGGACCGATTCAAGCAATAAGAGGCAATGAAGGTTCTCCGAAGGTGCTTATCGCTTGAATTGGTCGTCTTTCTTTTTCAATGTTAATGGGCATTGTGAAAGGGCACGACTGATTCAAGCGATAAGGTCCAATTGAAGTTCTTGGACTGCTCTCCTCGCTTGAACCAGTCGTGCCTTTTGTGTGGGTTGAAAAAGATAAGAGCATCAAGGATTACACTATGGAGAAGATTGGAGGATACAACCGATTCAAGAGACTAGGGGCAATGGAGGATTTTGGAGTGCCCTAATCGCTTGAATTGGTCGTGTCCTCTAATCTTCTCCATTTTCCTTCACAAGCCCAATTTTTCAATTCCACATCATCAAATCATGTTATAGCATAACGTTAAAAAATATTAATGGTAAAAAACTTATTATCTTAGTCTATGTCATGAAAAAAAGGTAGACCACAATTTATATTTAAGAAAAACTACTACCAACACTAATAAGTTGAAACCATTTCTTTGTAGAAACATGATTTACAATAACTATCTTCTAGATAAAGATAGAATGGCATCATTTACTACTACATTCAATGCTCAGAAGGTTATTTTGTGTACAAATTTGTATTTACAAAAAAGAGCATATAAATATCTTTCAACATATGTTGGAAGTAATGGGCTAAGTATCAAGATAGATACAAAACTCTATACATTTTTTGATCCTTCCCATTTCTGCTTATTTTTCTTCTTTTTGGAGCTTTCACATCTTTGCTTATTCTTCAAGACATGCTTCAATTGAGAGTGAACAAAAGGTCCTTTCTTCTTATCTTATCTCCTAGTGGTGGTGGAGGCGATGGAGGAGAGTCTGGATCATAAGGATAGATAGCATCTTTTAAGACGACATGAATTGCTTTTTCTCTGACCAAAAAGATCCATGCATCTGGATAGTCAGATAGATTTAGACTAGGACTATAAAATCTACACTCTAAGAACCTTACTGCATTGGCAATTACTCTCCATCCACATTATGCACTATCTTTCTATAGTGGCACATGAATTTGCATATGACTAAACTTTTTTTCTTCATTCACTTTGCTTGGATATTTCTGATCAATGTGCATTTTCAAAATTTTGGCAGCACTACAAGGCTAAATAAATATCATAATGCATGCCAATGGAAATGTAAAAGAGCAGTGGAAGTGTGAACTTACAGTTTGTAGTTACCATGTTGTGATTGGAGAGAGTTCATGAATAAGGCGTGGTATTCAAAAAAATCAATAATTATAAGAATCTAGTGACCCCTGAAAACGTGACATATAGTCATTAATAAAACCACCAAGAAAGGAATGACTTTATAAGAAAAATAGAAATGAAAACTAACTTATCAATATATCGATAACATATATATTGTATCTCCTAACTAAAATTCTTTAGAAAATGACCAATTTATCCATGCTTGTATAATATACAATGAGTCACAAGGGGAACCAAAATAAAGACCTTCCTTGAGATTGACTCCTCACATTGCTGGAGTAAGACCCTACAATGTAAAACCATTAGCAGATGCATCAAGGAGATCAAGTATTAATAAAATGGATCATAGTATGGCCTGAAAAATACCCGAGAGTTCTATTAACAATGCTGTCAGAGATCCCAACATTGAAGTCTCTAAACATTTTGTTGTCTTCACACCTAATGTCAAGCATGAAGTCTTCCTCCCATGGCATTGAAGCATTGACAATTACCTGGCCATCTCCCTTCTTTAAAAGCTCTGAATTAGCCTTCTTTAGCCTCTAAATGTCCTCAAGGATAATAGATTCTTCTATCATAAGATTAATCCTTCTCTTCTCCTCCTCACTCTCTGCTACATTCCTTGTTAAATGATCATGAGAAGGGACCTCTTCAATTTTGATTGTAGATGGCTTAGGCTTTCTTTCTGGAGGTATATTAAGAATATCAAAAAAATTATGATCATGCTTTTCAAGAGGGAAAATGGCTTTATCAAACTTGTATCTTAGCCTAGACACAACTACATAGTCCTTGGCCATAAGTGTCACCCTATGACAATGTGTTGCACAAAGATAAGCATCATTCATAAAATCAATTGCAAAATCTTCTTCTACTTCTTGCAAGCATAGAAGATCCTGGGTCTGCCATTTGACATTCACAAATGAAGTAGTCTTCATCATAGAGAAAAGATTGGCATAGATCTCCTTAACCAGTCTCACGAAAGGAAGCCTTATGATGAGAAGTCCCACAATTTTCTGAGCTCTTCTAATTTCCCTCAGTGATTTGACATGATATTTAACTCTCTTTTTGGCATATGAAATCTGTGGATCAACCTTATCTTGGCTATTGTGGTCTTTGGAGCAGGTCCCTGCCCCTCTGAAGCAAGCCTCTGCCCCTCTAGAGCAGGCGCCTGCCCCACTGGAACAGATCCCCCATGTTGTTGCTACTGAGGGTACAAATTCCTAGCTATCTTCTTTACCCTAGCCATGATCTATAAAAAAGGATTCAAGGGGATCAAACACATGGAACAACAAGAAAATCAAGAATTCATTAGACAACTAATTCAAGTGATTAGGGCCTTTCAAACAAATCAAGCTCTTTCCCCTAATCACTTGCATATCAAACAAATCAAGCTCTTTGCTTTCTTTTCATGTATTCCATGAAGTCTTTGTAGATGTTCTTACCTTAAAAATGAAAAATAGATCATAAACATGTTTTTTGACTAGACACGACAGATTCAAGCAAATAGGTCAATCCAAAAATCTTTGACTCCCCTAATCACTTGAATCAGTCATCTCAATAGCAAGTAAAAAAATAGAATCCTCTTATCTTCTGCCCTAATCTGAAAAGAATAAATAATCTCAAAAATCCTTTGACCTAGGCACGAACAATTCAAGCGATTGGGAAAATCTAGTAATCTCCGATTCCACTAATCACTTGAATCGGTCATCTCTAGAAGATACCAAGCTCATGGATATTACCTTTCACCCCAAGCAAGGTCAAGGAGAAGAGGACTAAGAGATATTTGTAGAAGAGGATTGGTGCATGAAAGTTGTTGGAGGAGATGGTGAATAATCACAAGAGATGAGTTGGTGTAGCTAAAACTTGCTTCACACCTGCTATAAGTGATGGATGAAGAGTGTTGTGGGCCTTTTTAGCTAGCTAATAAGCATAAGTAATCATATATGTTGTTTGGAAGATGATCCACCAATGATAGGATCAAAATAGATAGGTAAGCATATGATCCAGGGTACAAAACTTGTTATTTTGGTTGAGACACCTACTCAGAGTTTTGCACCATTCTCTGAGTACAATAGCAATTAATAAAATTCCTTTTGGGTAACTTCAATTAGCTTAACAAGCTACTAATCATGAGTGAAATCATCTAAAATGATGAACTATATGCAAAAAATATGTTTAGCAAATCAAGCTTGCATCCCGACATTTATGGGCCTTGATAGTCATATACCATTGAGCAAAGATTGATTGATATATAATGGTTGCAAGAAGCATTATCAATGAAACTTTGCAAGATTAAAGTAGACAGCATGCTGAAGATATCATGCTTTAAATCAAGAGAAATGATCCACTATACAGTGAGAACAAGCTCAGACAAGTTCACTGTTCTGATGGAGTATGACAGAGATATTGTTGGAGCAAGTCTATGACAAGCCTAAGTATTGGCTTGAGTCTCACAAAGTCTTAGAAGAAGCTTTAAAAAGAAGACTATGTAAAGTTCACTTGTGAACTACCTCTTGTAACTTTTGAAGAGTTTACTTAATGTAAAAGTAAGAGAATCTTAAGTGGTTGAGTCCACTTGATCAAGAATGGAAAGAGGAGCCACGAATTCGTGATTTGTGGTAGGTAGAGAATCAAATCAATCATTGATTGATTGGAGAGTGATTGAGGGAAGTTAGCCTCCCCAACTCAACTATAAATAGATGGCAGTTTTAGTCATGGTTAGAGAGACCTATGTGAAGACCTCCAAGAGTTGAGCTTTATGCCATATCAAGGTGTGATTACAAGGCACACACATGTATCAGTGAGTCATTGTATTGTACAAGCAATATACTTTCATTTTCATGATTATTTGAGTTCATCTTTCCATGTTCTTGTGAAGTGTACTACTCACTGCCATTACTCTCAGTTTTCTCAGTCAGCTTGCAGAGATGTTTTCTCTGAGCTTGGTGCATCATTTTCAGTGATTTAACTTGGTAAAGTTAGCTCTATAAGTCTACTACATGCTTATAAATTTTCATGTCATTTAGATGTTGCAATCTTCAGTTATGTTCATTTGAAGTCAACAGGGTCTGTTCATCTTCACCTCTCTGTCAGGTACCCGACTTTTTCACTCATCTTGTCAGAGGTGTTTCTCAGTGGTTACTTATCCAAATTCAGTGATTTAAAGCTTTTTGGATTCAGCTTACTGTATAATATAACCATACAAATTTTCATCATCATTGAATTTCTACATTTTGAGTTATGTTGATTTTTCTGCTCACTGGTCTATTTCTGTAGCAGCCCGTGAAAATCGCGATGATATCATCACTTGTTAAAACTCATTCTCAGTGTATGGTTTATTATTTTTTATGAGATTACTCTTGAAAGTTAGCTCTTTAAGCTACCTAGACTTCCCCAAGAGGAATTAAGCTAATTGCTGCTGTGCTCAGAGAATTATGTAAAACACTGGACAGGTGTATGAACCAAGAATAGCAAGTTTTCACCTCTGAGCTAACTCCAACTTATCTGTTTTGATCTATCTTTTTGAGAGTGATCTTCCAAGGTACATAGGGTGTCTAATACATCCATTGGCAAGCTAAAAGGGCCCACCATCTACTCCTGGAGTTCATTTGGCTGGTGTAGATCAAGGATTTTGCAACACCTCTTCATCTTCAAACACATACTTATCCATCTCTTCACAGTGGTATCAGAGCAAGGTTGGACAACATGGCAGATGGATTTCCTTCATCAATTGACAAATTGGACAGAGGTAACTACTCAGCTTGGTCATTAAGGATGGAAGCTTATCTCCAAGGTAGAAATTTATATGGTTATGTGGCTGGAGATGAAGTTATGCCAAGTTTCAGAAACAAAAGTCAACCAACACAAGAAGAGCAAGAAAGATTGAGCACATGGTGCTCCAAGGATGCACTTGCAAGGTCTTATCTCCTCAACTCTATCTCAGATTTTTTGTTGCCTCACATTAGAAGTTGTAAGACATCTCAGGAAGTGTGGGATGCACTTGAAGCTTTCTTTTCTTCAAGTACCAAAGCTAGGAAGCATCAACTATGGCTGGAGTTCACAACTCTCAAGAAGGCTCCCAAACAAAATGTGACTGATTTTGTCACAAAGCTCAAGGACATAGCGGATCAGTTGGGAAGCATTGGAGAGGTAATAGATGAAGAGCAAATTATAAGGTAGGTCATCAATGGCTTGAAGGCAGATGATAAGTGGGAAGCATTCACCACAGCTATGGATTTGTACATGGACATGCATGTACCTGATTTCAACACACTCATTGGACAACTACTTACTCAAGAGGCAAAGCTTATCAAAAATGGAGAAAGCTCTAAAGGTAATCAATCTTCAGCTTTATACACGGATAAAAGCAAGTCTAAAGATAACAAAGGAAAGGAAAAGAAAGTGGATGATGAAGCAGGTACATATCAAGCTAACTATGCAGGTAGAGGAAGACATGGCAGAGGTAGAGGAAGAGGAGGTAGACAAGGCAGGGGGAGATCCCAAGACTCCAAATCATGTTCTATTTGTGGATTAACTAATCATACAACTGAAAATTGCTTTAGGAATTCCAGGAATCAAAGAGGCAAAGGATACAATAGAGGAAGTTATGGCTACTCAAGAGGAAGGTTCAACAACTACCATGGCAACTACAACAACTACAATCATTCAAACTATCAAGGAGGCTACAAAGGAAGGAGAGACTACAATAACTACACAGAAGACTCAAACAAAGAGGATTCATTATTGATCATGAACATGGCTATGCCACAAGGTAAATCTGATGAGCATGTTTTCTACATAGATTCAAGTTGTTCAAATCATGTGGCAGGAAATGTGGCACTCCTATCAGATTTAGAAGATCCAAGGAATAAGCATGAGGTACAAACAGGAGATGATACAAAACATCCTGTGGAGAAAATAGGCAATGTCAAAGCACCTGATGGAAACATCAACCTACTCAGTAAGGTACTCTATGTCCCTACCATTACAAAGAATTTGATAAGTGTTGGGCAGATAGTAGAGAAAGGGTTGCAAGTCAGGTTCACAAAAGCAGGAGCATTTGTTGAAGATCCAAGTCAAGGATTCAGAAGAATTGCAAAAGGTGAAAAGACAGGTAGATTGTTCACATTTGAATTACAGGACACTAGAAACATTGCTCTCTTTAATTATGGTAGTCAGACACTCACTGAATTGGAAGTATGGCACAAAAGGTTAGCACATATTGGTGAAAGGTCATTAAAGCAAATTTGCAGGGACCAAAGTGTACTTGGACTTCCTAATTTGTCAAAACAACATATGATTTATAAGTGTAGTGCATGTCAATTTGGAAAGTCTCACAGGTTACCATTCATGAAGAAAGGTTATATGCATGGAGATCTCTTGGAGTTGGTTCATACAGATGTATGGGGACCTAGCAAGGAAGCTTCAATATCTGGATCAAGGTATTATGTTTCCTTTATTGATGATTGCAGCAGATGGACTATCCTATTCTTTATGAAACACAAAGATGAAGTTTTTTCATGTTTCAAAAGATATTTGGCTCTTGTGGAGAATCAAACAGGTAAATCACTAAAAAGGCTAAGGTCAGATGGAGGGGGAGAATACCTCTCCCATGATTTTGATTCTTTTCTTCAAGAAAGAGGAATCAAAAGAGAGGTAACTACAAGGTACACTCCTGAGCAAAATGGAGTGGCAGAAAGGAGGAATAGGACAATTGTTGAAGCTGCAAGGTCTATGTTAAATGAAAAGCATTTACCTAATTACTTATGGGCCGAGGCTGTATCTACAGCCACTTACTTGATTAACAGGTTGCCTTAAAAATCCCTTGATGGGATGACTCCATATGAGGCTTGGAATGGAAGAAGACCAAGCTTAGATCATTGTAAAATTTTTGGATGTATTGCTTTTGCTCATGTTCCTTCACAGGTTAGAGGCAAGATGGATCCAAAGACAGAAAGGTGTGTATTTATTGGATATGACAACAATCAAAAGGGCTACAGGTTATACAACCCTACCAACAAAGGATTCTTGGTAAGCAGAGATGTAGTTTTTGATGAGAATAATTCATGGTATGAAGATTCATGCAGGAAGATCAATTTACCATATGATCTTGAAGAAGATTTTCCAAAGCTTGGTAGAGAACAATCAAAGATTGAAGAACAAGACACCTCAGAGGATGATGAAGAATCTCACATGGAAAAGATCAAAGCATGGAATTCTAAAGGTAAAGCAAAATTGCAAGAACTTGGACATGAAGCAGAATCATCACATCATGGCCTAAGAAGATCTATGAAGGAAAAGAAAAAACCAGAAAGGTATGGGTTTGACACCTCATTAGTAACTAAACATTCTATCTACATAGCACAGGACATAAACCAAGAAGAGCCATCATCATTTGAAGAGGCCAAAGCAAAAACAGAATGGAAGCATGCAATGAAGGAAGAGATTGAAGCACTTGAGGAAAACAACACTTGGGATTTGGTGCCCAAGACTTCATCCATGAAGGTAATAGGCTCAAGATGGGTCTATAAACTCAAGAAGAATTCTGATGGTTCAATTAACAGGTATAAGGCAAGGCTTGTGGCAAAAGGCTTTGCACAAACTCAGGGAATTGATTATGAGGAGACTTTCTCTCCTGTGGCAAAGATGCCTACTATTAGGGTTTACCTTAGTATTGCCTCTTCCAAGAATTGGAAGATACTTCAACTAGATGTAAAGAATGCATTCTTGAATGGTTGGATAACAGAAGAGGTATATATGGCACAACCACCTGGTTTTGAGAATCAAGTTTATCCTAATTATGTGTGTAAACTTAACAAAGCATTGTATGGTCTCAAGCAAGCTCCAAGAGCTTGGAATTTCAGGCTTGTTTCATTCTTGCAGGACAAAGGCTTTCAACCAAGCAAGGCAGATCCTTCACTCTTTATTAAAAAGAGTAATTCTGAGGTCATCTACCTATGTGTATATGTAGATGATATTATATTGACAGGAAATGATGCAGATGGTATGAAGAAGATCAAAGACCAGATGAGAGAAGAGTTCAAGCTAAGTGATTTGGGTTCACTTACCTACTTCCTAGGTTTGGAAGTTGTCTACAAAGATCATGGTTTGTTTCTCACTCAAAGAAAGTACATTAAGGACATGTTGGCAAAATTCAAGATGCAAGATTGTAAGATTGCAGGTACTCCAATGGAGGTCAATCACAAATTGAGCTCACATGAAGGTGAACTCATAGAGGACATCACATCATATCAAAGTCTAGTGGGTAGTCTCAACTATGCCACATTGACAAGAGTAGATATATGTTACAGTGTGAGTGTGCTAAGCCAATTTATGCACACACCAAGGAAACCACATATGGATGCTGCCAAAAGGATTCTCAAGTATCTCAAAGGAACCATAAATGAAGGACTTTATTATCCTTATGTATCTGATTTAGGTTTGAAGCTATTTTCTGATGCAGATTGGGCTGGCTCCAAGGAAGATAGAAGGAGCACTTCAGGTTATCTTACCTTTGCACGTTCAAAGCTTATTTCATGGTCATCCAAGAAGCAACCCACAGTTGCTCTCTCTTCTACTGAAGCTGAATATAGAGGTCTTGCCATAGCTACACAAGAAGCTATGTGGATGAAGACATTATTCAAAGATCTTGGATTGGAGTTTGGAACTCCAACTATTTTTGGTGACAATATGAGTTCTATTCATTTGGCTGCTAATCCTATTTTTCATGCAAGGACTAAACATATTGAAGTTCATTATCACTATGTACGAGAGAAGGTTCTAAGCAAAGAGATTCAAATATCATATGTGTCCACTCATCAACAATGTGCAGATATTCTAACCAAAGCATTGGATGGTACAAAGCTTTGCAAATTCAAGGCTATGATAGGTTTGCAGGTAATCTTGGAAGATTGAAGACCTCAAGCATACTTGGCTTGAGGGGGAGCTGTTGGAGCAAGTCTATGACAAGCCTAAGTATTGGCTTGAGTCTCACAAAGTCTTAGAAGAAGCTTTAAAAAGAAGACTATGTAAAGTTCACTTGTGAACTGCCTCTTGTAACTTTTGAAGAGTTTACTTAATGTAAAAGTAAGAGAATCTTAAGTGGTTGAGTCCACTTGATCAAGAATCCAGACACAACTGACAGATTTACAAAGACAGCAGGAAGCTAGTGAAGCAGACAAGGAGAGAATGAAAGCTAGAAGCAACTTGCTAGAAACACAACTAAAAGTATACATGGAGGAAATTGATAGCTTACGAAGCAGAAATAAAGAATTGATGAAGGCATTACTGTATGATCAACCTATAGAAAAACCAGAGACTTCAGCTACTGAACAGAAGGAGCTAAGAGATCAGATTGAGAAATATGCAGATTTGTTGAAACAAGAGCAAGCCCTAAGAGAAGAATGGGAACGTAGGTATGTTAACGAAACCAATGAACTTAAGAAACAGTTGAACACTGTCAACGGGAAACTTGTCGTGAGTTACACTGAGAACATGGACCAGGTCGCAGAAATCGGTAATGAGTTGCTTGCAACCAAAGAGGCACTCAAGGCAACCATGCAAGAAGTTAAAGAAAAGACTGAACGCCTTGCACGATTAGAAATTAAAGCAGAGCAAAAAGTATCCATCGGGACACCAGTAGAGCCAACACAAGAGAATCCTACTAACGAGGTAGAGGTACGTCCTCTATCTCCCCCGATTTATAATTCTCCAATAAAAGAGCAGATGGCTGACCCATGTGATGATCATCCTATGCCATGCACTGCAGAAATAGGTCAGAAGGAACGGGCACTATTGGTGTCTTGGTTCACAGAGAATTTTGAAAATGAAGTGATCAAAGTAATGAAGGAAGCAAAAATAAAGGGCAAAGACTTGGATACCATAATGAAGCCTTTCAACATTCCGTACGGATTATTGAAAGAGAAAACAAGGCAATACATAAAGAAGATCACACAGAGAAATCCAGACGAGCAGTTGCATTTTAAAGATGACACATTCAATTATACTCAAGAAGAATTTGAAGCTGCACAGCTGTTGGAGAAGAAAATTTTTGGAGAAAAATCCTACACTGCGGGTGCACTGACAGGCAACACCATACTTATTATAGGTAAATCCTTCATTTTTCCCAACACCATGTCGCAGAGAAGCAAGAGAATTTTTGGATCTGCAAAAGAATGGTGTGATCAATAAACAGTGGCTGAATTATCCACTACTTGCAAGTCCACCTCATAACTATCTATCGACAGAGGATTACATGGTAAAAACCATCAAATTTTGGCTACACTGTTACACAATAGTCCCCGATTTAACAATCAAGATGACAAATAAAATCCTAAGCATGATTTTTACAGTTTTGAAGGTGTTCAAGCACGCAGCGTATACCTTTTTAAATTTCATTGGTATTAATCAAGGAACAGATATTCTGATTTTTTATCTGTCTGTTATGCCTAGCCGACCCACAATAATGGCATACTATTCTAGGCTTATGTTTTTACCGAGTACATATATGCAAACATTCGAAGAATCCTTTTTCATAGGGTTTTTTGAAATTGATTCAGAAATCTTCTTAAAGATGTCATCCAACTTGAATGCCCGATTAGTGGCATATGAGCTAAGCTTCTTCGCTGACCACAGACAGCCACCACATGATGGTGTAAAAGCAGAACAGTGGAAGCAACTCATCATACGTGAAGCTAATCTGCTTAATGAAACAGAGCAAAAAGTGTACATAACATACCCCCGTCGACTTCCAAAGCCTATCGGGGATGACAGAGTTCAGGAGGGGGGCAGTGTTGCGCGAGAGTCTAGCAAAAAGAAGAAAAGAAGAAGACAAAGAAAGAAGCTTCACTAAAAGATCACATGTGAAGATATATCTCTGCAAGAAGCCCCGTAGGGGCGCAACACCCATCTCTGCACAGAGCCCCACAAGGGCACACATCAAGGAAAAGCACGTAGGTGGGAAGAAGGAACCAAGGCCAGGAAGTATCCATGAAGAAGTGCAAGACAATACTTGGCAGGTAATAATCCTCCCACTGATAGCGTGCGTTGTCAACAAAGTAAATAGGCTCATAGCAATACAACAGGTCAGATATGTGAAGACAAAGACAAATCAGAAGACCAAAAGTTAGAAAGAGGTAGAGGCTGAAAAGTTGAAGAGAGTGACTAAGAACAACACATTCCTAGTCACTGGTGGCGTGCGTGGCAGCCCAACTAAATACAGCAACCCAGATATGTGATATAAGGAATACCAAGGGGCAAACAAAAGCAAAGGACATACCTCAGATAAGATAACCAATTGTTTGACAGTCCTTGTTGCCGCTTCGACCGCTGGGTGCGTGTATTCAGACCTCTTAAACAAGCTGAAGACAAGAAGTAAAGCATGTCAAGGGATGACAGAGACAAAGAGGGGGAGAGTGTTGCAGAGCTAAGAAAAGAAAAGGCAGAGAAAAAGAAGGGACCCAAAATTTTTCTGATTTGGACACTTTATTTTTGTATCATAACCATCTTGTAACATATTTTCCGTTGTAAATGCACTAGAGTCGTCCTCTAGATGCATACCCTTGGAGATTAGTAGCTTACCCATGTAAATTAGTAGGAAATTAACCTTTTAGTGAATAAAGTGCCGGTCTCTTGTGTGAAAGGACCATTTTTAGGGCACATGTATATAAGTCAAATTGTGACTCTTTGTAGAGATCTTTTTCCATTGTGAGAATCAAGAGCATAGAATTTTGAATTTGTGTCTTCTCCTCTCTGTATCTTCTTCTTTGTGAGCTTGTATGCATGTGTGTTGCTTGAAAAGAGTGTTAAGAAGTGTTCTCTATCCATGAAAGTGTTTGTTTCTTGTGGTTAAGGTGTGTGTGAAGTGTAGGAAGTGCTGAAGTGTAGGAAGGTCATTCCCACGACTCAGTATTTTGCTCATAACTTGAAGTAAGAGCATCAGAAGTGAGTGAAAGTACCTTCATTGGATGCGTCCTTGCGAGAGCTTCGAAATACATATGCTATTGCCTATATTTGGAGTTTGGAGCTGATAGAAAAGCTCAATTTACTGTTGGCTACTGCTCCAAGTATCGTAACACCATAACTGACAGTTGAAGCTTGTTTGGAATAGTCTTAGCCTTGTTTGCACTCTTTGGGAAGCTCATTTGCATTGAATGTCACTTGAAAGCATGTCTTCATATACTCAGCTAGGTTTTGATACTCCTCGGATTGATAAATAAAGCGTGAATCCCCACTATATGCACTTGAGGGGGGATCGAGGTATAGTCTCTTTCTCCACAAGTCCCTAGGGTTGTCCTTAGGTACACAGTCATCCTTACAACCTGCCCAATCTACATCTGAGTATAACTTTATATCCAAATCTGATGTGTATGGGAAGAAAGATCTTGATTTTGAGTTCCTTTGAGATACTTCAAAATTCTTTTACCTGCTTCCAAGTGAGGTGCTCTAGGTTTATGCATGAATTGACTCAGAACACTTACTCCATAACATATGTCAATCCTTGTTAATGTACCATGTCATGAGGAAGGAGATAAGGAAGAGAGCTCACACACACACTCTCACTCTCAAGGAGAAGCACACACATAGATTGAGGAAAGGAAGAATGATCTTATTCTTCTTCTTCTTCTTCTATTACATAAAAAGGAATGTACAAGAATGACCTAAAAAAAAAGAATATGACAAGTGCAATATATAAAGATCAGTACATAAGGAAAAACCTAATGTACGCGAATGAGTGAGCTGGCAAGAAATAAATGTGCCATCACTCTCGATAGATAAATCTAATAAAGCTCAATGAAGTATCCCTGAAATATACAGGAATGACCACTATACATGTAAGAGAAACAAAAAACGGGTACATGTCATCATAGATCATCACATGTTGAGATTGATATCTCAACACTCCCCCTCAAGCTCAATGCCATATCATGTAATCCAAGCATCTCCCGCACTTCTTCAACTTCTCAGCTCCAAGTGCTTTGGTGAAAATATCAGCAACTTGCTCATCTGTTCTCACATAGACAAGATCAGTATCACCTGCTAGTACCTTCTCTCTAATGAAGTGATAATGTACCTCGATATGCTTTGTTCTAGCATGGAAAACAGGATTCCGTGCTAGCTGTATGCTGCTAAGATTATCATAACAAATAGTGATAGGCTTTCCCACTTCCACACCTAAATCTACAAGTAGCATTTCTAGCCATGATGCCTCACATGTTGCCATTGCAGCACCTCTACACTCAGCCTCTCTACTCGACAAAGCAACAGTGGGTTGCTTCTTATTGCTCCATGTAACAGTTGCACTCCCAAGTGAGAATAGAAAACCACTAGTAGATCTTCTATCTGGAATGCTACCAGCCCAATCTGCATCGATGTATCCATAAACCTGCAAATCTACACCAACCTCATAAAATAATACATAATCCAAAGTAGCACTCACATAACGTAGAGTGCACCTCAAAGCATCCAAATGTGGCTTCCTGAGAACCTACATAAACTGACTTTCAAGTCCAACAGTATAACTTAGATCAAGCCTTGTAATTGTGAGATATATAAGACTTCCCATAATTTTTCTATACATAGTAGCATTTTCCAATGCTTCACCTGATGTAGTATCCAACTTCAAATTCTGATCTAATGGCATAGAAATTGGCTTACAATCAGCCATACCATACTTTTGTAGCATATTCAAGGCATATTGCCTTTGCGACATCCATATACTTGTTTCTGTATGTATAAACTCAATGCCCAAGAAATAGTGTAGCACACCAAGATCTTTCATGTCAAATTCTTGCATAAGAAGTTGCTTTACCTCTTTGATGCTTCCTTCATTATCACCATCTACAATCAGGTCATCAACATAAATAGCCACAATAATGATGCCATCATCAACCTTCCTTGCATATAGTGAGTTATCTGCATCACACATGAAAAACCCAATGCTGGTTAAGCAATCAGCAATCCTTGCATGCCATGCATGAGGGGCTTGCTTCAACCCATACAAAGCCTTTTGCAACCTGCAAAAATATTCTAGATGCTTTGAATCTTCATATCCTTGTGGTTGGTCCATATATACTTCTTCCTGTAACTCACTATAGCTCAGTGATGAGTAGCACCTCCTTTAATGTCAATTCGGGAAGACGTGAGGATGGTATGAAGACCTCGAACAAGTGATGGCACAAGTGCGTGAGTGAGAAGCACACTAACCTGCACACACATACACACACACAAGCTCACAAGGTAAGACAAAGAGAGAGAAGCAATGGAGTTCTTTAGATTACTCAAAAGTGATCTTACAAGTTCAATTCTACAACAAGCTAACCTCAAAAATGAGCTCTCTAGCTCTATTTATAGTTTTTTACTAGCTTTTGGCCCTGTCCAGACCTAGTGTCCGGCCTAGTTAAAAATTAGGTTCTAGGGCCTATTTGGGGGCTCAAACGGAGTCTAAAAAATGTGAAAATTAATGATAGGTAGGTACTTCTAAAGTTCCTCAAGCTCAAGGACTCCTTGGCTTTCACAAAATGGAGCTACAACAATATGAAATGGTATTTACAATGGCTTTTAGTGATGAAAATCACTATTTTTGTGGGGATTTCTTCTAACAATTTGACATACACTTCCTGGAGCTCCCTACTTGCTCTTTCTTCTTGTGTGTCCACCTCTTTGATGTGCTCCTGTGATTTGTCATTGACCTTCATCTTCATGAAAAATGATGGCCTACTTGCCAGATCTTCTTTGACTGCGTTGCCTGCTTGGCCCTTCATGTTGGATCCCTTGTCTTGTAAGTCCTTGACCGCCCTGACCACTGCCAACACTCCCCTCTCTCTCGCGTCTGTCGTCTCTGAAAGACCCTTGTTGAGTGGACCGTTGGATGTAGTAATTCACGACATCTGTGGCCAAGTGGTGCTCTGATAATCTTAGTCCTTTTGCCAAATCGGTGAGTAGGGCATCCCAGTCTACTGGTCCGAGAACTTCCGGATGTGGCATACGTGCTTCTCTAAATGTAGAGCCTATTCCACAGCAAATAACTGTAATAGATGAGATGGTTTGGGAATGAATATCTCTGAATGATATTCCCAGAACCCTGTGATAAACATTTCTTCAAATGTTTGTTTGAAGAAGGCTGGTAGATACTTTATACGAGCATGCCACGCATATACGATGTTAATGGATGGTGTCGTGCTCATATCATAGAAAAGTTCTTGATTTCCTTCACTGAATCCGAGAGCCGAAAGGTGAGGTTCTTTGACATTCTTAAAGGTCCTGAATGTAACCAACATTAGCTCAAAGATTTTGAGGCACATTTGTGCCATGACATCTGGTACATTCTTGAGTCTGACTCCCCAATCTCGAATGGTCAAAAGCATGTATCCTACGGTGTGTTGGCCTCTAGGTGGTGCCAAGTATACATAATTTAGCCACTTTTCACATCCTTTGACTGTTAGCACTGTTTTGGTATACTCGGGCCATGATCGACGTCGAAAAACAGGACAGTACCATGGGTTATACTTGATGTATAAAGGCATATTATTCCAAGTGCGTACCATCTCGGGGTATGTTTCAAGTAGGCGTATCCTCCAAGTAGGTTGAAATATATTCCCATGCGTGGCACTTGCAGGGATGTCATCGGGTGAAAATTGTGTGGTGAGGTTGGTTCTTTTGCCGTTCGCTGCTTGATCTCAGCATTATAATCTACCATTAATACGCAGAATGGGACATACAAATCATTGGACGTGCCAATCAACCGATGATGGGAGAGGTTTCTGAAGTAATCCGATTTGATGACGACTTCTTCCAATCGGGACATAGACTGTATCTCTACTCCAACTCTCTCATCATGGGTTGCACCAACCTTGTCTAACTTTTGCATCCATTCAGGAGCTTCGATCTCAATTGTGTCCATTTCTTCCTCTATTTGCTTACCCCCTAGTGTAGGCATGGGTACGTATGGTTCTTCAAAAGTTTCCTCAACTTCAATGGGAACTAAGTCCTCAGGTTCTGGCACTACGAGGGGAGAGGGTTGACGCTCGTATTGAAGAACTTTATTTTGTAGTTCTGCAAGTTGTGCTCTGAGCTCTACGACTTCTTCAAATGTGTCTACGGCGGCTATGACTTCTTTTGGTGACTCTTGTTGAGCTGCTAGTTGCTTTAGTAGGTCATCCCGCTCTCTTTCTAAGGCTGCATGGGCTTCCAGGAGATCAGCGTGCGTTTCCAATACGATTTGCATATTTTCAGATGGGATGGCCTTGAAATTCTCTGGGTCGATTTCCTGCGGTGAACCCTCCATTGCTGCTTCCAGGTTTTCTTCGTTCTCTTTCTGTAGTCGTTTATTTTCTTTGAGTGCTGCGGACATGTGCTTTTGTAGTAAGGTGAGGTTTCGTCGAAGCTTGAGATTGTCGGTTATCTGGGCGTGTAACATATCATGGAGTTGTTGTTTTTCTTTAGTATCTGGCTGAGGTGGATTGGCTACTAACTTATCATGTTGTGCTTGTCTACTGTTGTAGTAGCCGCTTTTCCTTCTCTAAATTAATGAATCTTTCTTGTAGCGTTTCATGGTTTCTGAACAGGCTAGTATGCTGAGCATCTAGGTGCTGGTAATGTTGTTGTAATTGAGACATACACTGGTACAACGTATTAAATACATTATTAACAAGAGTAGATGCTGGGAAGGTGTTGAATGCAGGAGTGTAGGGAAAAGGGAATGGGAGTGTGTATGCTGTGCTTGAGAAGGGTGAAGTGGGTGGTGGGGGAATGGGAGATGGTGGAAATACGGGGGGAGGGAGAGGTGCAGAAGTGGGTGATATTTCCATGAAGTCATATGTGGATGCAGTTGTGGGAGTGATTGTGAACATGGGAATTGTCAGTGTGGTGACGGTTGTGAAGGTGTAAAGTGGTGTGTGCAGTTGTTAATATGAACCGCCAGGAAGTGTGATCGTTGGAATGGGGTTTTCAGTGGCTACAGTTAGAATTACAGTGTCAATGGTAGTATTTACAATAGGGGTGGTGATAGGTTGTGCGGATTGTGAGGGCTGACTCACATTCTGTGCTTCGGTATGGGAAGTGGACTCTGAGGCTGTGATAGTGGTGATGACACTGGTAGTGGGAGGTGAAGGTGGTGGACTTGGAGGGGAGGGTGGTAAAGGGGGTGACGGGGGTGCGCTTGAGGTATGGACTTCCTCAGTGTGGGGGACGTCTGCCGTATCTTCGCTCCGATCTTCACGCGTGTGCGAGAGCGGTATGCACTGTCTTAGGTATCCCCAATGCATCAGCAATCATGTCAAGGGTTGCCCTGTATTGCTCGTCCACACCTTCATCTTCTAAGATCTGGTTCATTAGGGCCTTTCCTGCTGCCAGGGATAGTTTGTGTTGTTCTTGAACTCGGTTGATGGTATCATACAGTCTTTTCAATTGCTTCGTATAAGCAGGGGAACCTTCAAGTTCCGGTACAACTTCTTGCTCATATTCATGCTCTTCTTTGTCGGATAGTCCTTCTGGTTCATCCTCTTAATCCTCTTCTGCAGTCTCCTCTTCATCTTCATCTACTTCGACTACGTCTGGTTGACTTGGATGGGGTTGGTCCATGACAGTTTGTTGTCTGCTTGCTTGCTCTACCTCAACTTCCAAATTAGTAGCATTAATTATTCTTGCTACCTCCTCATTAGTTAGATCTTCTAGTGTAAATCCATGAGGGAGCTCGAAGTCGGTGGGTATAGGTGGAAACACCACATTTGGCCCTTCTTTATTGTTCCTCGGTAGTCTGATGGTAAAGGGTTGCACGCGCCTTGGAAGTCGTGGAGTTGTCTCTGGTGTCAGTGTAGCACCGCGGGCCTGTGCATAGGGCATCTGAACTGCTCCCCTCATTTTCTTGGATGGAGGCCCTACGGCTAATAGTCTTTGTTGAAATTCTTGCACCTTGGTCCAAACAAGTGCCCTTTGAATTGGCACATCATATGCCAAGCATCGGTAAACAATCCTTGTGAGAGCACAACATCCATAAAGTACTGACTTTTGCTTCTTATACCACCGTTGATGTGCCAAGTGTATTTGGTCAATAATCCAATGAGGCATGTTGATTGTCAAATTGAAGGCGTCTGCTAAGTATAAACTGAACCATATCTTCTTGGGTGGCATCGTGAATCTCTCTTGAGCAGGGAACACGAAATGTTGCAAGCACATTCGAAGCTGAATAGCAATAGTTGGTGTCACTGCCCCCATGTGCTTCAGTTTAGTCAGGTTCCTGTTCTTCATGTTGTTTGGGACCATTGTCTCTTTCTCTATGGGGATATGCATACCTTTCATATCGAGAGCTTCCCTTACCAAATTGTTTGTCAATTTGAAGCGCTTCAGTTCATTACCTCATGTAAGAGATGGTAGGACAAAGGTGTTGTATCCCTTTTTCTCTTTATTGGGAGTGAGGGTGCTAATCAAGTATGAACACCTCAGAAAGTCCAGCTTCGGTAACTGGGCTTTGAATTAATCATATAGTCCTGCCTTCTTCCATATTGGTTTCAAGCCTTCATTATTTTGAAGCCTCTCAAATTCTCTGGTAAAGAAGTGATACCTGCCCCAGCGTCCGTTGAACTCTATTTCTGCCTCCCACAAGTAAGTGCCTTCTCCAAGAGGTCCTGCCACATCACTGAACCAATGGGAGTTTTTGCTTACTGGTGATGTGTGCCCCTGGGGAGGATTTTGAACAGGTATGGCATGTAATGCTCTCAATGCCAGTGATCTTTCCTTCAACTCCTCTCCAATGGGGAGACTTTCAATGTCCACAATCTAAGGGCTGCTGCCTGCCTGGGAGCTAGTTCCTGCAGCTTCAACCATATTGACGGGACTGGTCACTGGGTTTGTGAGAATATACAATTGAATGTTAACATTGCAAATGGACACCATGTGGTCATGTGTCCCCGTTACAACATTAACATGAGTTTTTAGTGATAAGTTAGTTAGTCAGTGAGTGCTTGGTGATTGTGGATGTAGTTAGTGGATGATTTGTCCTAAGAGCTAAATGGAAAGATGCAGTGTGAGAATGATGCAATTAGTAGGTGGGGTGAATTTACAAGTGGGGGTCGGGGGGTTTATTACAAGCTTTGGGCAGCCAAACACACTAGATGGCTTTCGAATTTGGTTCTGTGGAGACTCTCGAGGGTTTTGTGAGAGTTTCTACTTGGAAATGAGGCTTTCTAGGGACCCATTTACAAGTGATTCTACTCGTGCTCATGGGTGAATATGTGTTTGTGCGTGATGTATAAGAGTGGGTATCAGTTGTTTGAGTGAGTGAACCATGTTGTATAGGGTGTGGTCGTTGTGTAGCTATTTGAGCCCGCAAGCAAGCCTTAGGCACCCAAATTTGTCTTGATTGTGGGCCAGCCTTCATCGACTTCTTGGGTACCCAGATAGACCTCACTTTCAGAGAAGAATTTTTGGAAGACTTCTTATTAGTGCCGTGTCATCGATCACTAATAGGCAGTGAGCCAGTTGTTGTGGCTCGACCGCAATAGGATGGTCACCTTTCCACACCCACATTTGTTTTGGTGGTTGGGACACCTTGCTTCGTACTTTGTTTTGGCTTCGAGCATAGGTAGTCTGCTTCTTCTGCATTTTATCTGCCTCTGGTTGCTGCATCTCAATGGCCTTTGGAAAAGAAGGGAGTTCCATCGTATCCTTGACTTCTTTGTTGAGATAATCATCCCTCCACATAGTTTTGGACAAGAATAGCATGGTCATCTTCATGTGTACTCCTGGAAGGACCAGGAGTGTGTGCCTTTCTTAGTTCCTTGAGTGCTCCATTGTCTAACTCAACTTTAATTCGACTCTGATTTACCCATACCTAAAGAAGTCCACTCCTTAGGTTTAGGTTGACTGCATGATCATAGATCCAGTCTTGACCCAAGACGAGAGGCTCAGTGAGATCTTCATCTTGACACACTAGTACTTTCACTGTCAGTAAAACATCTTGAATGTAGAGGGGAAGTTCCACCTCGCCCATGCAAGAGGTCTCCACGCCTCCCAATCCTATGAGATATGCTTCTATAGGATTGACATTTAATTTCAACTTTTGACAATAAGAAAATTTAATAGCACTAGTGGTTGCACCTGAGTCAATCAAGGCCCTTACAGTCCTTGCACTCTTTCCTTGTCCTATTTCTAAGGTTACAAAAGGACGTCGATCAATTATTCTATGAGAGCTAATACCTGAAACTTCACACATAGCCATATGATATCCTGGGTACACATAGTCATCTGTCCTAGGTTGATCTCTACCCTGTCTTCTCAACTTCATCCTTCGGATTCGTTCCAAAGCTTCTGCCTGTGCCTCTTCTCGAATTCGTTTTTCTTCTTCCTTGCATTTCTTGGCAGTGTTGAGTCGATTTAGCATATCTTCAGACAGGGGTTCTTGATATAACTTGACTCTGCATCCGCTTATGTAACTAGGGAGAATATCGCCTTCTAAAGTGGCTGGTTGTACTGCTCCACTAGTTGAAATCCTATTGATGATCATAGGTCCATAACCACGCTTCTCTAATTTTCTCGCATGTTGCTTCAACGTGTAGACTAAAACTAGGTCTCCTGCTTTCAAGCCCTTATCCTTCACATGGGCATCAAAGTATGCCTTCTATCATTTCTTAGTTGCATATATCCCTACGGCTGCCCTCAGTCTTGTTTCTCCTAATCGCTCAAGGTCAAAGATTCTAGAGGAAAGGTCATGGCCTGTCCAATTTTGCTCTTGTGCTACTATAGGCAACTCGGTATGCCCAAACAGCATGGTGTAGGTGTTTGTCCCAATCAGAGCATTTATTATTCACTGATTTGGTGAGCACATTGCATAGAATCTTATTTGTGCTCTCGGCTTGGCCATTAGCTTGTGGGTGATAAGGGGCACACAAAATTAGTCAAAAGTTCGTACAAAGGCTTTGCAATGATGGCATACATGTGTATAAAGCGTCGGTAATAACCACAATGCCCCATGAAAGCTTGTACTTCCTTGACATTCTTTGGCCTAGGTAGTTCTGCAATGGCTCTCACTTTCTCTTCATCAGTGGATATTCAATTCTTTGACACTATGTGTCCTAGAATCTTGCCTTGCCTAACCATGAAAACACATTTTTCTAGGTTCAAGCAGACTTGATATTCTCTACATTTGTCAAAGATTTGCCTGAGTTCAGGTATATGTGTTTGTCTAATGTTGGAACGAGCACAAAGATCGTCAACATAGACCTCTAAATTCTTCCTTAAGAACTCTTTAAACACGTGGCACATCAGCCTCTGAAATGTAGCGGGTGCATTGGTAAGTCTAAATGGCATTACTCGAAAAGCAAATATGATGGCAAAAGCCATCTTATGCTGATCTTCTGGAGCTATGGCTACTTGATTGTAGCCCGAAAATCCATCAAGGAAGTTGTACACTTCCTTGCCTGCTACTCTCTCTAGTAGATGCTCAGTGATGGGAAGTGAATAATTGTCTCTAATGGTGGCTGCATTAACCTTCTTCAAGTTGATGCATACACATAACTTCCCATTCTTTTTGGGCACCACTACAATGGGGGATACCCACTCAGTGTGCTCAATTTCATAGATGAATCCAGCTTCTACCAGTCCATCTATTTCCTCTTTGATCTTAGCAACATAATTATCGTTATATGTGTATGGCTTTTGCTTAGAGGGTGTCGCATATGAGGTCATGGGAATTGTGTGTGAGCATATGTTTGGGTCAACACATTTCAAGTCCTTATAGCTCCATGCAAATACATCTCTGTATTCTCTTAGCAGAGCTACCAACTCTTGCTCTTCTTCTTCCGTCAGGTCATGTCCTATGTAAGTGCATCTTTCTTCTCCTCCTTCTATGGCTACCACTATTTTCTTGGTGGTTTCTTTGTTATCATAGGCCTCTCCTGATTGTGCCTCACGTTTAGGCATTCTTATCATGACTCTCCTGTCATCTATCTCATACTTCTTGAAATTGTCAAGGACCTCAAACAATGATTCTTCCTCTTCTCGTGTGACTTCTCTCTTCTTCCTCTTCTTGCCTTCACTCTTGGCAGTCACTTGTGTGGTTAATCTCACATCATTTGTGAGCTCTTCATGTCTCTGAGGGTGAACTTCTACCTCATAGAAGTATTCTTCATCTGATGCAAAGGGTGGGTCCATAATGATAGACTCTAGATCGGAGTCACTTGCTCAGTGCTAGGTTCACATTCTTCCAGAACCGAATCTCCCATAATTGGTTCTATTGTGAAGACTGAAATGTCATAGCCATCCTCGTCACAATGGGGTGTCCATTGTTCTTCATTGATGGCTACATACATTGTTGCTAGAATTTCCGCCCAGCCGTGAGGTTCAAATTCTTCGTCGAGAAACACTACAGGTGCATAGGCTGGGTCTTGAGTTGATCTATGGGTTTCCTTGGCACCTATCTCTCTAGCTTTTTCTCTCTTCTCTTCTTCTACTGCTACTTTACACATCCACAAGTGAGTGTCTTCATGCATCCATGAGGATCCTGATCCTATGGAATGCACCGACTCGGTATCATCTTTGGCTCTATGGATGGGGTTCCATTGGATAGGAGGGACATCTCTATGAGAGTAATCTTTGAGATTCACTTTGGTTGTAACACTAAGTGTTGCAAATACAAGGAATTGGTTCCCCAATCCTGTACCACTTGCAACTTCCGCATAAATGGTCTCCCCAAAATCATCTCGTACGCATGATTTCTGCTAAAATCACATATAGCAAAAGTATGCTCAAACTCTACACCACATGTGGTGAGAGTTATTCCTTCTAGCAAGCCTAAGGGTCTTTCTATGTGACCATCAGCCATCTGCAATTTCATTCTTGTTGGCTTGAGTGCTGGCTTGCCCCAACGCTTCCATAGGGAAGTGGTAGCAATTGCAACTCCTGCACCTGAGTCCAGAATTGCCTTGGTTGTGTATCCTTGATGGGTGATGGGAAGATAGGTGTTTCCTTCTTCCCCTTCGCTCATGTCTCCTATCTTGTCCAAGGGTATTTCTGGCACTGTTCTATGAGATCCTTCCTGGGAACGAGGTTTTGCTACTTCTGGCACTTGATTGGCGACATGTTTCCATAGCTCTGGCCTAACTTTGAGTAGCTCTTCTAAAGTTAGATTGCACTGCACTTTAGTATTCTTTACTACCTCCGTATTCCTAGGTATGACTGAGTTTTCGTTTTGTACCATGACCGTGGGCGCTCTCATACAAGTAGACTTAGCTTCCCATGGGCCTGTGAAATGGGGTAGCTCTTGTAAGGAATGAGACTCAAAGTCTAATCTCTCATGAGATTGAGAGCTCTCTTGCTCTCCATAAATAGAAGGAATGTCTTGTGGGAATTGATCATGCTCGTCATTCACAAGTTCAAAGGGAGGAGGGATTTCATTCTCTTTAGCCCATTTTTCTTCTTGAATCTCTCGTAGGAATTCGGATGAGTACCGATTCATAGAAGAAGTTGTGTCTGGTTCTGTGGAGTTAGGCACATAGGCTTCCTGGGCAGGAAGGCTTACTCTTTCACTTGCCTTGCCCTTATTTGGAGGGGTGGGTTCCTTTTTCTGATTGTGCAATTAGCCTCTCCAATCTTTCTAGCAGTCCATCAAAGTGCAACTGCGTCTTAGCTGAACTAGAGATGTTAAAGAGGCGACTGGCTTCAAACATGGTTTGAGCCAATTCCACCATCTTAGCACAAATTTTAGTTTGTTCAAGCTCTAATTCGGCTGTAGGGTAACACTTTTCATGGTCCATTACATTTGGCCCTTCTTGGATTCTCGCCTGATATGCCTTAAGCATCATATTTAGATCCTCGGGATTGGGATCTGCAAATACTGATCCTACTCTAGGGGGTGGTGGGGTCGCATGAGGCGGGTTGGAAGGTGGTGGATCAGATGGAGATGGGAATGGTGGTGGTGGGGTAGTGTGAGAGGGAGGTTGAGATGTAAGTTCAATTATCTTGGCTCTCGTTTCTCTTAGGCTTTCCTCGAGTTCACTCATCTTCTTTGCCCATTGCCTTTTCATTCTCTCATGGCTATCCTTCTAGGCTCTCGTCCTCTTCTTGGTTATGCTCTCGGTTTCGCTAACCTCGGAGCTATTTTCCTGGCCTGAACCTTGGTTTCGTTGCAAAGCCTGAGCTCTAGTGATTACCTGTACTCGTGCAGTGGAAGTTACACTTCCCGAAGAGTCTACTACTAACCCAATAACATTGATAGGAGTGATTTTTGGCATATTATTGGGATTCTTTGGACAATCTCGTAAGAGATGCTCCTTCCCGCAATCTTGACAAAAACCCTGGATTGTTACTGGCTGGGGTTGTGTAGGTGGAGGCATGGGGCAATCACGAATGAGGTGATCTCCCTGACATCTGTAGCATGGTCCTCTAGGGAATGGGGGTCGTACTTGCCTAGGTTGAGGTCTAGAGTTGGGGTTTGCGTACATGACATTTGCATAATCTGGCTCCCAACTAGGTTCACTCGGTTCTTCACTATAGTAGGACTCACCATGTTCTGGAGACTGCATGTAATAAGCTTGGGGGATATCAATATGTGTAGAATCAAAGCTATGATCACTGGGGTCACTTTCTGAAGGTGTTACTAGCACTATGGCTCTATTCAGGTTCTCTTCTACAGATGCATACTTTACTGGGATCACATTGGTTGGAGCAAGAGGTTGTTGTGCTAGCACTGGTTGAGGTCTCTGTTGGGCCGTATATTGTGGTTGGTAGGTTTGTTGGGGCCTAGCATACTATTGTGGTGGATACTGATTCTGATATCTTCCCTGCTGTGGATAGGGCTGAGGGTAGGTTTGCCTAACGACTTGTTTATTGTATGGGCAATCTTGTGCGATGTGATTGGTGTACCTCCGTTCTATGGTGCAGTACTGGCTACTAGGATTCACTTGGGGTTGAGCCATAATGGGACAGACATTCGCCATATGGTCACCACCGCAAGTATAGCATCTCTTCAGTGGGGCAAATCTTGGGATTTGTTTGCTAGAGACTCTTAGCTTCTGAGCTACTTTCTCAGCGAGTTCCTCAATAGATGTGGACTGCGAGGAAGAGAGGCTAGTAGAACTATCTAAATCTTTGTAGATTTTTGAACGTTCTAATTCCTCCCCTAAGTTATCCTCAATGTCGATGCACATGCGTACACACTCTTCTATGGTCCTAGGGTCTTTCAAGTACACATATGATCTTAACTTTGTACTCAGCAATCCATCTAGGAATAAAGCCACTTGTTTGGCTGGTGTGGGTAACTCAGGAATAGGGCATCTCTCAAGATATTGCCTAAATCTTCTGCCTGCAAGTCTAACAGTGTCTTGAGGTGTCTGCTTGAAGCTGTGAATCAGTGAGGAAGTGTTATGTCGTATGCCACTCTTAGAGAATTCAGTAATGAATGCCTCTAGTAGTTGGTCTATATTCCTGAATTGTCTCTCATTTAGCGGTTGAAACCATGTAAGGGTTCTGTTCCTAAGGGTTAGACCAAAGGCATTGTATTATGTGAATAGGTCCTCCACTTGTTTGGCTCTCAAGACTTGCCTAAACTCGGTCACATGATCGTAGGGGCCATCGAAGTAGTTCTTCATGGACAACTAGCTGTGTAGGTCTCAAAGACATCGTGTGCTCTCTAGCTCTTGGTAGAGGGAATTCATCTACATTTCTTGAATTTCTTGGAGCTCTAAGTCCCTCAGGTTCCACTCTATTCGTTTCCGTTCTCGTTCTTTCTCTTCCCATTGGGTTGGCAAAGCTTACCTCAGGTCTATCTCTATTCATTTCTCTTTGAGCTCCATGCGCTTGGGATGTTCCAGCTCCTGGGTGGCCATAAGAAACATTAGATCTTGGTTGGGGAAAAATAAATTCACCCTTCCAAGTGTAGGCATGTGTGTACCTAAGAGCTAACTTAGGGACTTGTGGAGAAAGAGACTATACCTCAATCCCCCTCAAGTGCATATAATGGAGACTCACGCTTTAATTATCAATCCAATGAGTATCAAAACCTAGCCGAGCGTATGAAGACATGCATTCAAATGACGATCAATGCAAATGAGTTACTCAAAGAGTGCAAACAAGGCAAAGACTGATCCAAACAAGCTTCAACTGTCAGTCATGGTGTCGTGATACTTGGAACATCAACCAACAGTAAATTGAGCTTTTCTCTCAGCTCCGAACTCCAAATATAGCAAATAGCATATGCATTTCGAAGCTCTCGAGAAGACGCATTCAATGGTGGTATTTTCACTCAATTTTGACACTTCTACTTCAAGTTATGAGCAAAATACTGAGTCGTGTGAATGACCTTCCTACACTTCAGCACTTCCCACACTTCACACACACCTTAA
Organism: Ceratopteris richardii; assembly: GCA_020310875.1. NCBI lineage: Eukaryota > Viridiplantae > Streptophyta > Polypodiopsida > Polypodiales > Pteridaceae > Ceratopteris > Ceratopteris richardii. Next base: position 45,648,785 of record CM035437.1, on the reverse strand, counting down.
CCACAGCAAACAAAAGCTTTCATGGATAGACAATACTTTCTAACACTCTTTCCAAGCAACACACATGCATACAAGCTCACAAAGAAGAAGATACAGAGAGGAGAAGATACAAATTCGAATTTCTCTGCTCTTGATTCTCACAATGGCAAAAAGTCTTTACAAAGAGTCACAAATTGACTTATATACTTGTGCCCTAAAAATGGTCCTTTCACACAAGAGACCGGCACTTTATTCACTAAAGACTAATTTCCTACTAATTTACATGGGTAAGCTTCTAATCTTTTGTGGGGATGCATCTAGAGGACTCCTCTAGTGCATTTACATCGGAAAATATATTACAAGAATGGTTGTAATAAAAAAATTGGGTGTCCAAATCGGAAAAATTTTGGGGCCCGTCTTTTTCTCTGCCTTGTGCTCTCTTTGCTCTGCAACACTCTCCCCCTCTTTGTCTCTGTCGTCCCTTGACAGGCTTTACTTCTTGTCTTCAGCTTGTTTAAGAGGTCGGAATACACGCACCCAATGGTCGAAGAAGCGGTAATGACTGTCAGAGAATTTGTTATTTTATCCGATGTAAGTCCTTTGCTTCTATTTTCCCCTTGATATCCCATACATCACAAATTTGGGTTGTTGCATTCAGTTGGGTTGCCACGCACGCCACCAGTGACCTCTTTCTAGCTTTTGGTCCTCTGATTTGTCCTGGTTGCACACATCTGACCCTGTTGTATTGCTTTGAGCCTGTTTACTTTCTTTTCATCGCATGCTGTCAGCGGAAGGATTATTACCTGCCAAATATTGTCTTGCACTTCTTCATGGATACTTTCCTGGCCCTGGTTCCTCCTTCCACCTATGTGCTTTTTCCTTGATATGTCCCCCTGCGGGGCTCTGTGCAGAGATGGGTGTTGCGCCCCTACGGGGCTTCTTGTAGAGATATGTCTTCAATTATTATCTTTTTAGTGAAGCTTCTTTCGTTGTCTTCTTCTTTTCTTCTTTTTGCTTGATTCTCCCTTAACACTGCCCCCCTCCTGGACTTTGTCATCCCCGACAGGCTTTGAGAGTCGACGAGAGTATGTTGTATACACTTTTTGCTCTATTTCATTAAGCAGATTGGCTTCACGTATCATTAACTGCTTCCACTGTTTTGCTTTTACTCCAGCGTTAGGTGATTGTCTATGATCAGCGAAGAAGCTTAGTTCATATGCCACTAATCTGGCATTTAGGTTAGATGACAACTGGAAAAAGATTTCTGAATCTATCTCAAAAAACCCTGTGAAAAACGCTTCTTTGAAAGTTTGCATATAGGTACTTGGCAAAAACATGAGTCTAGAGTAATAAGCCATTATGGTAGAGCAGCTAGGCATAACAGACAAGTAAAAAACAAGGATGTTTGTTCCTTGATTAATGCCAATGAAATTCAAAAACGTATATGCCGCGTGTTTGAAGACCTTCAATACTATAAGTATCATACTGAGTATTTTATTTGTCATCTTGATAGTTAGATCTGGTATCGTTGCATAACTCTGTAGCCAAAATTCGATGGTCTTTACCATATAATCCTCCGTTGGTAGATAGTTATGCAGTGGACTTGGAAGTAGTGGGTAGTTTAGCCACTGTTTATTGATTACACCGGTCTTTTGCATATCCAAAAATTCTCGTGCTTCTCTGCGTCGTGGTGTTGGACAAAAAGATGGATTTACTTGTAATAAATATGGTGCCGCTTGCCAGTGCACCCGTAATGTAGGATGTTTCTCCAAAAATTTTCTTCTCCAAACAGGCTGCGCCGCTTCAAATTCTTCTTGAGTATAAGTGAATGTGTCATGTTTGAAGTGCAGCTGTTCGTCTAGATTTTTCTGTGTGATCTTTTTGATGTATTGTCTTGTTTTCTCTTTCATCAGTCTGTACGGAATGTTGAAAGGCTTCATGATCTTCTCTAAGTCTTTACCTTTAATCTTTGCTTCTTTCATGACTTTGACGACTTCATCTTCAAAATTTTCTGTCAACCGGGACACCAATAGTGCCCGTTCCTTCTGACTTATTTCTGCAGTATATGGCATTGGATGATCATCATGTGGTTCCGCCATCTGCTCTTTTAGTGGAGAATTATAAATCGGGGGAGATAGAGGACGTACCTCTACCTCGTCAGTAGGATTTTCTTGTCTTGGGTCTACTGGTGTCCCGATTGATGCTTTCGCTTCTGCTTTGGTCTCTAATTGTGCTATGCATTCAGTCTTTTCTTTATTTTCTTGCATGGCTGCCCTGAGTGCTTCTTTTGCTGCAAGCAGTTCATTGCCAATTTCTGCTACATGATCCATATTTTCACTGTTGCTTGCTACCAGTCTCGCGTTAGCCGTGTTCAACTGTTTCCTAAGCTCAGTGGTTTCTGAGGCATACTTTAGAGTCCATTCTTCTCTTAATGCTTGCTCTTGTTTCAGCATATCTACATATTTTGCAATCTGATCTCTTAACTCTTTCTCATCAATATCTAGTTTCTTGTTTTTCGATGGGTTGATCATATAGCAATGACTTCATTAATTCTTTGTTTCTATTTCGTAAATTTTCATTTTCCTCCATATACACCTTTAGTTGTGTTTCCAGTAAGTTGCTTCTAGTTTTCATTCTCTCTTTGTCGGCCTCGTTGGCTTCATGTAATCTTTGTAGGTTTGTCAGCTGTGCTTGGGGTTGGTGATGCTGGGTCATCAATGTATCACATTGTGATTTTACTGCGAGTAACTCCGTTCCCTTGTCTGCAATCTCTTTTTGGGCCTGGATAAGTTGTGCAGATAGTTGTTCACTCATAATTTGAAACTGATTCTTTTCCCTCATGGCTTTGTCGGAATCTGCATCTGTATCCATCATCTGTTGTTGTGTATCCATGGCCGTTTGGATCATTTGTTTGACAACAGGTTTTAATTGAGTAACATCCACATTTAGCCAAGTGGTAGGTATACTAGGTTGTGCTCCTATTGTCACATCTTTCCCTTGAGCCACGTGTAATGTGGTGTCATGGGCTGCCTGATATGAAGTTGGATCCTCGGCTCAGCCTCCATGTGGTCAATCTTGCCTTGAGGTGTATCATCCGGTACTTTGATCACAGTTGGCTCTTTGTTTTGTAGTAAGCCGGAGTCTTGGTTCACTGGAGTTTGTAATTCCTCTTTGATAGGTGGTCTTGCATAGGTATTTGTTATTGGAGCTTCCTTGATGCTGATCTTTGTCGTATCATTCAATTGAATGACATGCTCTGGGTCTGTGGGTTCTTGGCTCTTGGTGTGTCCCTGTTGGTTGTCTGGTGTGAGTTTCTGTCCTTATATCAGTATCCAAAGTGTCTTTTTCATGACTAGATTCTTCTTGAGAAGTCGAATCTTCCAAGCCTAATTCTTTGTGTCTGGCCACTTGTTCAGGGGTGTGTTCTTTATCTTTCATTCTCCTTTCTTTGCTCGCTTGTGTGTAATGGTGACCTTGGATATTCAAATTTACTTGCCCCCGCATATACTGATGTGTTTCTTCTAGGGCAGGAGAGAGGTCTTTTTTCGTAATTGGTTGTTGGTTCCCAGGAATCTTTGGTAAGATGTGTGTCCTCTTCGAAGTGGGTGTCTCCTTAGCTTCTTCCTCTCTTAAACGTTTAGTTCCTCTCATAGGTGTCCTTGAACTCGTTCCTACTTCTTCAACAGCAATGACTGTTTTCGTTTTCTTTGGAATCGTAGCTGACTTGGCGTATTTGGCTAGCCCTTATGAGGTTGGCATCTCACGCAAGCAGTTTTTCATATCAAGTGCCTCATAGATGAGTAAGGTCAAAGCTAAAATGCCATTGAGAAACTTTTTTTGACCCCACTTCTTCTTGGCTTCAAATAATTTGTCTTGAACATAAGGCGTCATATTTACTTTATTGCCGACTTGCCTCATAGCATGTGATAATAGTTGCACGACAATCTTTTGAGGTGATGTGTATCTATGCATACTAGGAAAACAAAAGTGTTGGTGCACTAAGCGGACAGCATCTTCAATATCCATTCTGTTGATATCCAAAAAGGATCTCTTTTTTGGATCATGACATTCCTCCTTGACATTAGTGAGCCCTTCTTGATTCCATCCAAAAGCTTTGTTGATCAATTCATGAGTGAATTGAATTGTTTTCCATGTACCCACTTTATCCAGTACTCGTGCTTCAGGAACTGATATCTTATTTGCTGCAGGCTGAAGTGTATTCATCACTTGCGTACACCTCTGGAAATCTGGCAGATAGATAGGTAGTCTGAGAAATGCATCTATTCCTACTTGTGTCCAGACATCTGTAATGCGCGGTAACCCTTGTACTATAGTCTTGAAGTCTTGTGACATGATAGGGAAGTAGTGATCCCTATCCATGATCTTGATGGTGGCCATCAAAATGAGGTCCGACACCGGTTGGTCATCCAGAAACCAATGGCCTCTTGCTTTTGTTATGGATTCCAAGGGAAGAAGTTGGACCTCTTCCACTTGCGTCTCTTCGGAGTTAGTAGATGCCATCTGCACTCAATATAGAGTATGAATTAGTGACAAGATAGTATCAGAAATCCTCCTTCATTTGTCTTTCATAAGATTGGCAATGCTTCGCGTGAATGGTGTCGTCCCTTCCCCGTGGGTGTGAGAAGGGTAATACCTGGGATTTTTCATACTTTTAGATATTTTTATGTTTTTGCCTAAAAGAAAAACAGAAAAGTTAGTTCATAGCCAAAGCGGTTATTAATTTTTTTAATAATTTTCTTTATGTTATGTACAAGTGCTCTCCTAGTTCCCAAGAGGGAAATGTGCATCACTATCCTGAAATAGAAGAATAGCGTGCCGAATGCTTGGCCTTGTAATGTGGCCCTATCATGCATACTTTGGATTCTGGTAACTCCAAGTGTGTGCAACTCGAATTTTTTGGTAGATGTATACAGCTTGCTTTGTCTTTCGGCATCCAAATCTGCTTTATTCTATTGGGAGAAATCGTGTTCCCAACCTTCCTGGTGATTGTGATGCTTCTCATTTGGTGCTTCTGCTTTGTCTGCGTTTTGAATCGAATGACATGTGAATTGTATGTAGACTCCAGCTCTATCCTGTAGCAGTTTAGCTTTTGTCGCTTTGCCTTTAGATCGTACTGATTTTCCTTGTTCATTGGTTCGTCCTTTTTAATGATTGTCCTTTGAGTACATGACTTGGGAATCCATATTTGTGTGCGGTTCAATTGGGCAGCTATCACCTTCTTTGGAATCCATACTTTAGCAATTCTTTGTGGAACTGAATATCCAGAGCGATTTTCATATTGGTTCTGTGGGTTCTTCTACTGTAGCAAGTAGTTCTTCTGTTGAAGATATGCATCCAATTGGTCCTTCCTTATCCAAGCTTGTCGAGTGTAAAGAATGGGGTATATTCTAATAGGTGCAGACTTGGGATTACTCGGAGAACTAATCTCTCTCATGCATGGTTCTTCGTTAAGGCTGTTTTCAGATAGAATGACACTCTTGTGACTTGCTAGATTAGAAGATGGTATGCAAGCAGGATTCGGTGTGTCCTCACATGAAGTATTTGATGAAGGGGTTTCCATAGTGCTAGTGAACATACATGCATCACTTTGTTCATTTGAGTGAGTTTTTGGCTCTATACTTGCGGCTTTGATTGGTCGTTCATCTAGCATGCTGAATACTTCACGATGTCCTATCTTGGCTGAGATGTATCCTAAGGCCAATTGAATAGTTATTTCATATTCGTATATCCAGTCTTGACCTAGCACTAGCTCTTGCAATAAGTCCTTATCGTGACATACTAAGAGTTTTTGTTCCATTGTGTTGTTTCCTAAGTGTAGAGGTAAGATAATCTCTCCTATACACTTGGTGATTTTTCCTCCTATTCCAACCAGTTGTGCCTTTGATGGACGTAATTCTTCCTTGAGTTGTTGAGTCAATGAAAATTTGATGCAGCTTATAGCAGCTCCTGTGTCAATGAGAGCATCCACTAAGTGGTACTCCGTTTTTCCGGCTCCCAAATTCAAATATGGTTGTGTCCTCTGTTGAGCTAGGTTTTCGGTGGCTCTAAAATTAGCCATTGGGATGAGTTCCTCTCCTTGGCGATATCTCTCATCTCTCTCTCTCATCCACTCTTTCCGTTTCTTGATTCGTTCTAGTGCTTCCTGTCTGGCTTCTTCTCGTATCCTTTCTTCCTCGATGCGTCTATTTTTGCTCATTATCAATAGTGACATTATTTCTTCAGTCAATGGCTCTAAATAATTTTTGACTTGACATCCACTGATATAATTTGGTAATACTTCTCCATCTATAGTTGCTAAGCTGATGGCTCCGCTGGTGGATATGCGATTGATGATTAATGGGCCATATCCTCTCTTTTGCAGTTTCTTTGCGTGTTGTTTCAAAGTATAAACCAACACTAAATCTCCTTCCTTCAAATTTTTATCTCTAATATGAGCATCAAAATATGCCTTCTGTCGCCTTTTAGCAGCATCAATCCCTGCTACTGCTTGTAACCTAGTTTCATGAAGCTTCTCTATTTGATCCAATTGAGCTGAGAGTTCATGTCCTGACCACTCATAAGTTGTTGCTACTCTGAGAGTGGGTATTAAGAAATCAATTGGAAAATAGCATTTTGTCCATATACTAAGTTAAAAGGAGTAGTGCCTATGGCGGTCTTGTAAGCTACCTTGAATGCCCATAAAGCATGATGTAATTGTTTGTCCCAATCAGATCTACCATTGTTCACAATTTTTGTGAGAACTGTGCATAAGATTTTATTTGAACTTTCGGCTTGTCCATTGGCTTGTGGGTGATAAGGGGCTGATTTCTTATGAATTACCAAGAATTCATTCAATAAGGCTTCTATCACTTCATTCACAAAATGTGTGCCTCTATCACACAATTTCTATTGGTAGTCCAAATCTAGTGAAAACGTTCTCGAAGAGAAACTTGGCCGTAGTCCTTGCATCGTTTTTCTTGGTAGCTTTGGCTTCAACCCATTTGGTCAGATAGTCTGTGGCTACAATTATGTATTCGGCATGGGATCCTTTAGCTGGGGGGCTAATAGGTCCTATGAAGTCTATTCCCCATTTAGTAAAAGCTTTGGCACTCATCATGGGTTTTAGTGGCATTTCATCTCTTCTAACTGGATATTTCGTTCGTTGACATGTATCACATCGTTGAACATATGTGGCTGCATCCTGATGTAGAGTTGGCCACCACATTCCAGCAAAGAGAATCATTTTTGCTGTCTTATCTACAGAGAAATGTCCTCCTGCAGCTCCTGTATGTGCCATCTCTAAAACAGCAAGATACTTGTCTTCATGAATGCACATTCGCAAATGATTATCTCTTCCTCGTTTAAAGAGTTGTTTTCCTATAAGAGCATAGTCCTTACTTTGTTCTACAAGTGCTCGTTTTCTTGCTAGAGTGGCTCCTTCTGGGTACTCTTGGGTCTTTAAGAACTTCACCAGAGGCATGCTCCATCTTGGTGCTACAGTGGAGTAGCATAGAGTGGAGTTCTCTTCTGGATTCCGTTCTTGACAGGTTGGGCAGGCTGATACATAGTTATGCGCATCCCTCTGCATGGTTGGCCAATATATGCCCAATCTCCTTAGTGTTTGCCATGTTCCGTTCGCATTTAGATGAGTTTTCCATTGATTTACATGTGCTTTTTGAAGCCACATTTCTTGTTCCTCTTCTTCTATGCATCTCATGAGTAGTCCGCTTGAGTCTTGGTGATACAGACTTCCAGCAATGATATGAAGGTTTTTAGCCTTTCATAGGTCTTGGGTTCGGTTTGGTGTGATTCCATCTTTAGGTCCATGCGTGAGTATAGGGATCAACTTTTCTGCCCACAAATCTTTAGGCCATTCCCCTTCTACTTCGGGAACAATGGATCCTTCCCTTTTATCCTCACAGTAATTTCCATTATGTGTCTTACCTGCTTCGGGTTTCTCGGGTTCCTTAGGGATGACACACACTTGGAATTCTTTTTCGAGAATTCGTGAATTGGGTAAAAATTGAAGAACAGGTTTTCTAAGGTTTGTTGAGCTACTTCAATTAATTTTTTGCATATCTCCAACCTTTCCTTCTCTAGGTCACCTCTTGGATATTCTCTTTCATGTTGTTCGATGGTAGGTCCTGCTCTTATTCGTGCTTTGTACGCCTGAATCCACATGGCTAATTCTTGAGGCATGGGATCTGCTAAAACTGATCCTACCTCTTCTTTTTTTTACTTTCCTTTCAGATTTTCTTCTTCCTCTTCTTGTTTCTCTTTTAGATTTTGTTCGCTCTTCTCAATTTCCTTTTTTTTTAGTAATTTCTTTTCCTTTATACTATCTCTACGGTTCTTCCATCTCTGTATTCTTTTACTTGTAACACTTTTCTCAGGCTCTTCCGAGTCTTCAACTATTTGAGGTGTAGGTATGTTCATTTCTCTGTCACCTTGATCATTTTCTTCAGTTTTGTTGGGGGTCTCTCTAGCTTTGGCTCTAGTTATTGCTTTCAACGGTACAGTGTACTTATCGCTTCCTGATGATTCTATTACTTCTATCACGTTAATCTGCACATTAGAGTTAACTTTGTTGGGCTTCTTGGGGCAATCTCTGAAAAGGTGTTCTTTACCACAATCACTACAGTATCCTTCCCAGACTCGTTGTGGTGGTGGTGGGTTTGGAGGTGTACATTCTCTGATATAATGATCACCTCCGCATCTATAACATGGTCCTCTAGGTATAGGTGGTCTGTTCATAGGTCGGGGGGGTATGGGTGCCCTAGGGGCTGTGTACATCAATGACACATAGTCCTGTTCATATCCGTGGAAACTATCTAGTGCTTCCATGCCATATGCATATGGTTCATACATTTGTCCATATTCTATCATAGAGCTCTCATAACTGGGATAGTTTCCTTGACTAGGGTCATAAGATGAGTCATATGGTTCATTACTAGTCAATCGTGTGGCTGGGACTATTGCTCTCTCTAAGTTTTCTTCAAGTTGAGCTATTTTCACTGGGACAACATTCTGAGGATGGGGCGGTTGTTGTCCTAACACCGGTTGTGGTTGAGTGTACCCTTGATAGGCATATGGTCGTGGTACAGGTGCCTGTTGCTGATATGTGGGATATCTAAGGGCTTCTCCTCCTAGATCTCTCTGAGGGTATCCGTAAGGTCTCATGAGCAGTTGTGTTGGTCTCGCTTGCCTATTGTAGGGGCAATTTTCCTGAGCTATGAGTTGTGTATTTTTGTTCTATGCTGCAATATTGTAAAGGTCCTGGAACGGGTGGTCTATTGTAAGCATAGGCAGGTGGTGGGACTATTCCCCTAGTGCACAAATGAGAGGGATGATCACCTCCACAATGCATACATCTTCTAAGCATGGGCACTCTCATTGGGTTGTTGGGGTAGTTCCTCTATCCTTGAACATTCAACTTCTTTGCGACTAAGTCGGCTATTTCCTCTACATTGTTCTTAGGGTTTGATGTGCTGCTTGCTTAATCTTCACTTTTCACGCTACCTTGAGGTATTTTCAGATCCTCCGCTAGATTGTCCTCTAGGTCAATACATTCCTTCATGCATTCTTGCAAGGTTTGGACTCTCCTCACATACACCAGAGATCTTAATGATCCGTTCAATAATCCTTCCAAAAACAATGACATCATTTTATTTTGGGTGGGTCTCTCTTCTACTGGGCACCTATCCACATACTGCTTGAATCTTCTTGCTGCCAATCTCACTGATTCTGTAGGAGCTTGCTTAAAGCTATGGATTAATGATGACGAGTTGTTTCTAATTCCAGACTTAGTGAATTCCTCAATCATTTCTTGATAGACTTGTTCCATATTTTGAAAATTGTTAGGATCTAACGGCTGGAACCAAGCTAAAGCTGTGTCTGTCAAAGTTAGGCCAAAATACTCATATTGGATCAAAAAATCTTCTACTTGTTCGGCTCTGATTACTTGCTTGAATTCAGCTATATGATTGTAAGGTTCACTAGAGCCATCATAATGATTTCTCATGCATTTGGCTACTTGAATTGGCCTTAATCTTCTTCCTGCTTCAGGCGGTCTAGGCATCACAGGGAAAATGGGTCTCGCTATCGGTATACCAGGTCCTCTTGCTACAGGTGGTCTAACTGGGGTAGGAATTCCAATCCATGGGTCAACAGGTGGCTGAGGCCGATAGTTAGGGTTATTTGCAGGCATAGCAAACTGCATATGTGGTCTAACTGGAATTTGAGTTTGTTGTGTTTGTCTTGACTGTTGAAATGAATTATTCTGAGAGGTTCCATGTGGGTTTTGTGAAGTAGTGGCTTGATCCCTCGGGGGGAACACTGGAATGTTCTGATATTTCAACCCGGCTCTCTCTGAATCTGTTAGGGGCCAATACCTCCTCTAGTTTTTGTCCAAATATGTGATGATGGTGGGGAAGTCAGGATCTTGTAACTCATAGACAGTCACGGGGTTAGGGGTTGCTTCCCATAATGAAGAGTGGGCTCTAAGGAGATTCTCCGTTCCATTGATCAAATACACATCCATTAATGAGTCATCCTGGGGAACCACGTCTCCTCTCCAAACCCTAACAACAGTAGATCTCCCTCTAGGTGTGGTCACTTGCTCTTCATTTCCTTCTTCATTAAGGTTTGGAGCAGTGTTTTCTTCCCCAAGTTCATTGATATTTTTAGGATGTTCTGTAACAACATACTGGATATCCCTTTTATCCATATAAAGTCCTTCTGAATACTTGACTGCTGGCCTAGGCACTATGCAAGCATCTGAAGCTTTCTTCAGTCTGGCCACTGATCGGTTTAGTCCATCTAGGTATATGGGTATCTCATGTTGATTGGTGGTCACATATTCTAAAGATGTCCGATATTCTCCCTCAATAATTGACATCATGCCAATCATTGGTACACTGTTTTGCATATCCTTTGAAGCCATAGGAATTTCTTCTTCTGACTCACTAGAGGTTTTAGAATAATGTGAACGGCCACTTGGTTCGGCTACACTTCCTATAGAAGAGATTACACTTCTTCGGCTTCCTAGGATTCTCTCGGATCTAAGGTTCATCCACTTAAAAGCTCTGATCAGCCTTTACCAACCTCCAACTTCTAGAGTTCTTCACTAAAGGTCAGAATTCTAGAAAAATTTTGCTGGGAAAGGACTGACTATGAAATCTCAAGTCACGATACTTGGCCCAAAAAGTTCACGATACTCGACCTTTCGACAAGACGATACATGATACTTGGATGAGACGATACAGGATATTTGAAGAACTCGATACACGATATTTGATCAACACGATACCCGATACTCCAAAAAACGCGATACTCGATATACAATACTTGATCACACGATACTTGAGATAGCACGATACACGATAGTCGATACTTGAGCAAACGCGATACTCGATACTTGAGCAAACGCGATACTCGATACTTGAGCAAACGCGATACTCGATACTTGAGCAAACGCGATACTCGATACTTGAGCAAACGTGATACTCGATACTTGAGCAAACGCGATACTCGATACTTAAGCAAACGTGATACTCGATACTTGAGCAAACGTGACACTCGATACTTGAGAAAACGTGATACTCGATACTTGTTAAGTATCGCGATACTCAACCACAGGAGATCACGATACTTGTCAGGCATCGCGATACTCGACCGCGGGAGAACACGATACTTGACACTTTTCAGTTTTTTGTCAGTGTGTTTTTTGATTTTGGGTTCATACACATGTTCTCAGAGTACATTTACCCTCCCCTCTTAGCCTGAATCATAAAAATACTTCCTCTCTACCCCGGTATGGCCTTCACGATACTTCACGTAGATTGTTTTTTCTGAAATGCTTAATTTATGTGACAAGGATGAGAGAATGATATATGTGCTTACCTTAGGTACTCTCTCTCAACTCTCTAACAACTCTAACTAGCTTTGTGCAGCTCCACAAGCTCGGATCTAGCCCACGACACTCGACAACACCTCTCACGATACTTGTTTAAGAGATAAGTGACTTACAAAATGGCATTTTTAGCTTTTATACTTTTGAATTTTCCTACTCACTAAAAAAAAGAAGAACAACCAGACAAGGACTGAAAGCTACTCTAATTACTTAACCTACTCCCTTGCTCCTCCTACTCTACTCACTCCACTCACTTCCCTATACTAATAACTCACTACACACACTTCAAGAGTGAGAAGTAGTAAGTGCGAATGAAAGTGACTTACCAAAGAAGAGAAAATCACTACTACTCCTCTCGCTTCAATGCAAAAAGCTACTTACCATCACACGAATGCCTCGGTTTGATTCGACACTCCCCGGCAACGGTGCCAAAAAACATGTGTACCTAAGAGCTAACTTATGGACTTGTGGAGAAAGAGACTATACCTCAATTCCCCTCAAGTGCATATAGTGGCGACTCACGCTTTAATTATCAATCCGATGAGTATCAAAACCTAGCCGAGCATATGAAGACATGCATTCAAATGACGATCAATGCAAATGAGTTACTCAAAGAGTGCAAACAAGGCAAAGACTAATCCAAACAAGCTTCAACTGTAAGTCATGGTGTCGCGATACTTAGAACAGCAACCAACAGTAAATTGAGCTTTTCTCTCAGCTCCCGAACTCCAAATATAGCGAATAGCATATGCATTTCGAAGCTCTCGAAAAGACGCATCCAATGGTGTATTTTCACTCAATTCTGACACTTCTACTTCAAATGATGAGTAAAATACTGAGTCACGGGAATGACCTTCCTACACTTCAGCACTTCCCACACTTCACACACACCTTAACCACAACAAACAAAAGCTTTCATGGATAGACAACACTTCCTAACACTCTTTCCAAGCAACACACATGCATACAAGCTCACAAAGAAGAAGATACAGAGAGGAGAAGACACAAATTCGATTTTCTGTGCTCTTGATTCTCACAATGGCAAACATTCTTTACAAAGAGTCACAAATTGACTTATATACTTGTGCCCTAAAAATGGTCCTTTCACACAAGAGATCGGCACTTTATTCACTAAAGACTAATTTCCTACTAATTTACATGGGTAAGCTTCTAATCTTCTGTGGGGATGCATCTAGAGGACTCCTCTAGTGCATTTACATCGGAAAATATATTACAAGAATGGTTATAATACAAAAATTTGGAGTCCAAATCGGAAAAATTTTGGGGCTCGTCTTTTTCTCTGCCTTGTGCTCTCTTTGCTCTGCAACAGCATGCCTACCGTGCTCTGTGATCACAAATATTCTTTCTGAAGTGTTGTCTAAATAGGTCACTTTGCCTCGGCTATCAGGATCTTTGAACTCATAGATTGTGATTGTTCCTACCTCATTTGGTTGATCAGACTTATACCTCCAAAAGGCTTCATCGGTCTCTCGGTTTAATCCCTTGCTCTAGGTCTCCTAAGTCCGTTTCTGGGATCACATTTCCGAATTCATTTGTCCTATCTGGGTGACTGGTGACTACATATATGGTTCCTTCTTTGTCCAAGTATGCTCCATTTTCAAACTTGACTGTTGGACGTTCGAGTCCAATGGGTTGGTCAGGATTTTTAATTTGGACCACGGACCTTCCTAGGCCGTCCTCATAGATGCAACCACCTAATTGGTTGGTCCTAAGGTATTCCAGTTGCATCTTGTAAGGTCCTTCAACCCTTTGTAAATATGGCAAACCACAACTTCCTGTGGGTCTCTCCATACCGTGGGACATCTCAGACTCGCTAGTTTTAGAGCTAGGGTAGTGAGAATGATGGCTCAACTGCTGGGCCCAAGACCTCGCAGTATGATTGACACTAGCCTCTGAAGACCTAAGACTCTGTCTATCTCTCCCTAGGTGTCATCCTGATCTAAGGTTCATATGCCTAATCGAGTCACCCCAATTTTTACCCAAAGTACAACCTCATTGCAGCTCAATTTGTATCAGTTACTTGGTTCTTTTTAGTTGATTATTGTGTTTATGATCTTGTCTGATATCATGTCGTCAGGAATACTTGAGTTAATTTCCGCACTTTAAGTTGATCGTTCCACATTAAGTTCTTTTCCTTTAAACTTATCGGTCACACACAGGTTATCTCTTGACTTGAACTTGATTTCTTAGATAGACTTTGACTTGTCTCGTGCCTATCGTTGCCCTGACTTACTTCTAGCGCTATTCACATGTAGCCTAAGCTAGGAATTGACAAAGGGAGTTGAGAGTATTCCAACCTCACTTGCTGATCCCTTGCCCTTTGGTGCTCAAGAACTCGATTCTCAAGCTTGCAAAAAGCCCTTGCTCTGGACGCCTTCAAGTGCTCTCAATGGACCTGTAAAAGTCCCAAGGTTAGCTCAAGACTTAGATTCAAATGACATAATGCACTTCCATTCATGCAATTTAGATATCAATTTGGCCTTTGTCTTTATGGCAAATAATTCTAGAGATCCCTTGGTGTTGTTCCCCCTGGATATGGTCAACTTCAAGATACTATATATTATAATAATCCTAACAAGCTTTCCAACAAGCCTAAGATCACTCCGAACGGATTTTGTATGAGGAAGTTATGATAGTTCAGGGTTTTGGAGTTAAAACAGGGTTCAAACATGCTAACGATTCACAGGATTTTTCTCAAGACACACGTGTAGGGACCTCACAAATCACTAATTCCCTGATAAGTATGCCTAAAATTTACCCCAAAAACTTGGAATAAAAAACCCTAGAAACTTGGCCGAAAATGCCTGTCAATCACGATCGACAGGTCTGTCAATCACGATTGACGGAGGTGTCCATCGGGACCTGTTGGTCGCGATCGACACGTCAATCACGATCGACAGTGTCAATCGCGATCAACAGAGTCGGTCGTGGGTCCTGTCAATCACGATCGACGCTGTCAATCGCGATCGATACTTTTTCCGAGATTTTCATCATGATTTCAATCAATCGGGGTTCTATCTGTCGCAATGGACACGTGGCAACACGAGTCTTTGAGTCAATCATGAAATTTCAATCGATCGCGATCAATGGTGTCGATCGCAATTGACTGAGTCCTAAGTGGCAGTCCGTCGAGGTCTGTCAGTCGCGATTGACAGAGTCTGTCGGTCGCGATTGATAGAGTCTGTCGATCGTGGCTGTCGATTGCGATCGACATTGTCGGTCGTGATTGACAGAGACATGCACACATGTACACACACGTGCGCACAAGGTAAGACAAAGAGAGAGAAGCAATGGAGTTCTTTAGATTACTCAAAAGTGCTCTTACAAGTTCAATTCTCCAACAAGCTAACCTCAAAAATGAGCTCTCTAGCTCTATTTATAGTTTTTGACTAGCTTTTGGCCCTGTCCAGACCTAGTGTCCGGCCTAGTTAAAAATTAGGTTATACGGCCTATTTGGGGGCTCAAACGGAGTCTAAAAAATGTGAAAATTGATAGGTAGGTACTTCTAAAGCTCCTCAAGGCTCAACGACTCCTTGGCTTTCACAAAATGGAGCTACGAAAATATGAAATGGTATTTACAATGGCTTTTAGTGATGAAAATCACTATTTTTGTAGGGATTTCTTCTAACAATTTGACATACACTTCCTGGAGCTCCCTACTTGCTCCTTCTTCCTGTGTGTCCACCTCTTTGATGTGCTCCTGTGATTTGTCATTGACCTTCAGCTTCATGAAAAATGATGGCCTACTTGCCAGATCTTCTTTGACTGCTTTGCCTGCTTGGCCCTTCACATTGGCTCCCTTGTCTTGTAAGTCCTTGACCGCCCTGACCACTGCCAACACTCACCATGTAGGAAAGCATTCTTCACATCCATCTGATGCAAAGTCCATCCTTTTGTTGTAGCTAATGCAACAAGTGTTCTGACAGTAGACATTTTCGCTATAGGGCTGAATGTTTCCTCATAATCAATGCCATATGTCTGTGCATATCATTTAGCTACCAATCGTGCTTTATACCTGCTTATGCTACCATCAGCATTATGCTTTACCTTGTAAACCCATTTACAGCCTATGGGTTTCTTTCCTTGCGGCAATGGAACCAGCTTCCATGTATCATTTCCATAAAGTGCATCCATCTCCTCATCCATAGCTTTTTCCCAATCTGCAATTCCAATTGCATCTTCAAAGCAAGAAGGTTCAGCATCTTGTATTACCTTTGTCATGTAGGCACAATGACGAGCCATATAACTGTCATACATCAATCGTTGCACTGAATTCGGCATCCTCTTAGACCTTCTTGGTCCTGGGTCACTTCTCCTTGTATCATCTGCATGTGCCCTTCTTACTCTTGGATTCTTCACAGAGGGCAATCCAAGTTCCTCATCAAGACTCTTTTCTAAATCGCTTGAATCTCCATCAACGTCTTCAAAGCTTGCACATGTTTTATGACCTACAGAAAGATTTTCTTTACCTTTGTTGGATGTATTTGATGAATTTGCTGGACTGAAATTTCCACGCAATCTTCCACTCCATGGATTTGACTTGGAACTATTTCTTGATGATGCATCTGGTCTGCTCAAGACTTGAGATTCTGCACTTGAGTTTTCAGCATTTTTTTTGTCATTTGGTTCAAGATTTAGTCCTTCTTTGGCATCTGCATAGAAGCTTGACATTTCATCAAATACTACATCTCTGCTCACCTTTACCTGTCGTGTGAGTGGGTTATAACATTTATATCCCTTTTTCTCAAGGGAGTATCCAATGAAGACACACTTTTCTGCTTTTGGATCAAGCTTTATCCTCAATTCATCTGGGACATGTACATATGCAATACAGCCAAAAACTTTCAGATGTGATAAGTTTGGCTTTTTACCTGTAAACTTCTCTTCAGGTGTAACTTGATGTATAGTAGCAGTCGGAGTTCTGTTCATGATGTATACAGCAGTATGCATAGCTTCTGCCCAATAACAATGAGGCATATTCTTCTCAGCCATCAGGGCTCTTGCTATTTCTGCAATATGTTTATTTTTGCATTCACCAATGCCATTCTGTCGTGGTGTGTACTTGCATGAAAACTAACACCGAATTCCATGATTTTTTAGAAAAGTGTTGAGCGCATTTGACATGTATTCACCTCCTCCATGGGACCTTAACGTCTGAATGTACTTCCCTATCTGCTTTTCCACCATAACTTTAAAATTCTGGAAGTGAGTGAACACCTCGCTCTTCTCTTCATGAAATGTACCCATACTTTGCGTGTATGGTCATCAATGAAAGTAACATATAACTTGCAACCGCCCATAGATGTGGTCTTTGTAGGACCCCAAACATATGTATGTACTACTTCTATTACATTCTCACTATCATGCTTTTCATGTGGAAATGATGCTCTTGACTGTTTACCACATTGACATGGTACACATACCTTTCACATTTCTGCAACTTTGAAATTTGGTAGTCCATGGACAATCTCCTTTGACTGCATCAATTTCAGCCTTTGCAAGTTTGCATGTCCAATCCATTTGTGCCACATCTCTATATCTGCAATAACTCCTACACCTTTTGCAAACATGGTTGCATTCATTTCAGGAATCTTCACATTTAAGGTGAACATCCTACCCACTTTGTTTCCTTTGGCAACCAATCGTCCATCCTACTTGTACTCTTCTACATATAATCCATCAGCATTGAACCTGACTTGTAATCCTTGGTCAACCATTTGTCCAATAGAAATCAGATTCTTTGTTATATTTGGAACATGCAACACATCAGCAAGATGTTTTACCTTTCCATTCTCCATCAATAGTGCTATGTTTCTTGTATGCTCAACAGGATGTGATGTGTCATCACCTGTTTCAACATATCCAGGAACTGACAATTTCTGCAAAGTACTAAACCATTCCACATGATTGGTCTTGTGATTTGAAGCACCTGAATCAACATACCAGAGATTATCGTGTGATTTTGAAACACTTGAAGACATCATATTCATCATGTGATGTTGAACCATGAACAACTCCTCAGAATCATCTACACTTGTGGATGTATAGTTATTCTCCTGCCTTCTATTATTTTTATTCTGCAATCACGTTCAAAGTGTCCAGGTTTACCACAATTCCAACATCCTTTACTGTCATTACCTGAATCATTTTTTTGGAAATTTATGCGCCCTCTTTGGCTTCCCTTGCCTCGAAACTGTCCTCTTCCTCCTGCATGATTCTGTTGTTGACTTTGGTCTTGGTTACTATTTCCTCTTCCAGTTCCAAAACCTCTACCTAAACCACAAAGACACACTTCCACCTTATCATCATCATCATCTAGATTCATGCCAATAGATGCAAGTGACTCACATATGCTTTTGATTTTCAAGGTGAAGTCACTTACTGACATGCTCTTCTTCTCCAATGTATGCAACTCGTTCTTGAGTTGAAATTTCCGTGCCTTTGTATTGGTCTCATACAATTTGACCAAACTGTTCCAAGCCTCTTTTGGAGTCTTTGCATCCTATATGTGTCCAATCATGCTATCTTGTATGCTAACAGATAGCCAGTACATTACCTTTCGTGCTCCTTGATTCCATTCCTCATATGCTCTTATTTGTTCTACAGTCCGATTCCTCTCTAGTAACTACGGAGCATTTTCGTTCTCTCCCTTGATGTACTTCCAGTAGCCTTTTCCAAGCAAGAAATTCATCATTCTGAATCTCCAAGCATGGAAGTTGTTCTTGTCCAGCTTATCACTCATAAGCTGACTCATTCCATCTGTGTTTGCCATTTCTGCAGCAATTCACAACACTGCAAAACACTACAAGCAGCACTTCTGCTTGAACGCTGTCGCACTATGACGTGATAGTTCGAACTCAGAAAAACATAGTTTCTGTGTATCAACAGTACATGGAATCGCTTGAAATTCTGGATGTGGAATATATGAGTGTTGCCAAACAGAACACAAGTTACAGTTTTTGAAACTGACCTAGTTTTTTGTGGGCCTCACCTTGTGGGCTCAAAAAGGAGGTCGAGATATCTCCGAAACTTTGATCTGACAAAAACGAGTGATCCTAAAGGGGTAACTGTTGACCTAAGCTTCAACTTAGGGACTTGCGGAGAAAGAGACTATACCTCAATCCCCTCACAAGTGCATATAATAGGGATACACGCTTTTAATTATCAATCCAAAGAGTATACTAACCTAGCCGAGTGTATGAAGACACGCAATCACGTAATGGTCAATGCAAATGAACTACTTAAGAATGAAAATGAGGTAAATGCTTATCCTAACAAGCTTCAACTGTAGGTCAAGACGAAACGATACTTGGTGCAGCAGCCGTCAGTATTTTGGACTTTTCTCCTAGCTCAGAGCTCCAAACATAGCGAATAGCATATGCGTTTCAAAGCTCTCGAGAAGACGCATCCAATGGCAGTGGTTTCGCTCAATTCCGACGCTCCTACTTCAAGTTATGACAGAAATACTGAATTGCGAAAATACTTTCCTACGCTTCAGCACTTCCTACACCTCGCACACACCTCTCCTACAGCCAAGAAACACTCTCAAGGATAGACAACACTCACAAGCACTCTTTCCAAGCAATACACATGCATACAAGCTCGCGAAGAAGAAGATGAAGAGGGAAGAAGACACAAATTCGAATTTCTGTGCTCTCTCTTCTCACAATGGCAAAAAGTTCTTTACAAAGAGTCACATTTGACTTATATACTAGTGCCCTAAAAATGGTCCTTTCACACAAGTGACCGGCACTTTATTCACTAAAAGCTAATTTCCTACTATTTTACATGGGTAAGCTTCTATTCTTCTGTGGGAATGCATCTAGAGGACTCCTCTAGTGCCTTTACAAAGGGAAATATATTACAAGAATGAATATGTTACAAAAATATGTGGTCCAAATCGGAAAAATTTTGGGGCCCATCTTTTTCTCTGCTTTGTGCGCTCTTTGGCTCTGCAACACTCTCCCCCTCTTCGCCTCTGTCGTCCCTTGACAGACTTTGCTTCACGCACGCGCCTTTGACAGACTTTGCTTCGCGCACGCGCCCTGTGGTCAGTATTGTCTGATTCTTGATCTTGCATTACGTTTTAGAGGCGCTCTGATTTGTCCTGGTTGCACACGTTGGACCTGGTTGATTTGGTTTGCCACGCACGCCATTAGTGCACATATGCGGATGTAGCTCGTAAGCCTTGATCTGAAACCTCTGCTACTCACGAGGTTGAAGCATCCACATAGGTGATACATGTTGGCCCTGATTCCTTCTTCTGGCTGCGTGCTTTTCCTTGGTGTGTGCGCCCCTGCGGGGCTTCCTGCAGAGATGCATCTTCAAATTTGCCTATTAGTGAAGTTGTTTCTTTCATTGCTTTCTTTTTTTCCTCTTCTTACTCGTCTCGCCTTCGACACTGCTCCCCTCCTGGACTCTGTCGTCCCCGACAGGCTTTTTGTGGCGACGTGTATAGGTTTGAATGACTTGTTGCTCTCTTTGATTTAGCAGATTGGCATGACATAACATGAACTCCTTCCATTGTCGAGACTTTACTCCGTCCTCTGGTGCCTGTCTATGGTCAGCAAAGAAACTTATCTCGTAGGCCACCAGTCGTGCATTCAAGTTGGAGGTCATTTTGATGAAGATCTCTGAATCCATTTTGAAGAAGCCCGTGAAGAATGCTTCTTCGAATGTCTGCATGTATGTAGATGGTAGAAACATGAGCCGAGAAAAATATGCCATAATTGTTAACCGGCTGGGAATAGTAGATAAATCGAAAATTAAGGCCTCCGAGCCCTGCGTAATGCCGATGAAATTCAAAAAAGTATATTGTGCGTGTTGGAACACTTTAATCACTGTAAGGAGCATGCTAAATATTTTATTTGTCATTTTTACTGCTAGATCAGGAACGGTAGAATATCTTGCAAGCCAAAATTCCATGGTTTTGACCATGTATTCCTCTGTCGGTAGGTAGTTGTGTGGTGGGCTAGGTAATAGCGGATAGTTTAGCCATTGGTTATTAATGCTACCTTGGCGCTGGCCTTCCCAAAATTGCGTCCATGCTCTTCGACGGGGTAGTGGGCAAAATGATGGGTTTACTTGAAGCTCATACGGTGATGCTTCCCACTGTACCCGTAGCGTAGGGTGCTTTTCCAAGAGCTTTCTTCTCCAAATTGGATTTGCTGCCTCGAACTCCACCTGAGTATATTTAAAAGTATCATGCCGAAAATGGAGATTATGATCAGGTTCCTTATTTGTAGCATGTTTTATGTACTGCCTAGTTTGTTCCTTCAAAAGCCCGTATGGTACATTGAATGGCCTTAGTATTTGCTCCAGTTGTTTGCTGTCGATTTGAGCCTCTTTCATTAGATTTATGATTTGATCTTCAAATTCAGCCGTAAGCTGGGACACCAGTAGTGCCCTTTCTGTCCTGCTCAGCTCTGCAAGTTTTTGTGTGTTAGGTTCTAAGGGAACCTCCTTTTTCTCCCTTATTGGTGAAGTATACAAGGGGGGAGAGAGAGGGCGTACCTCTTCCTCCACAGTAGCCGAGGTCTTTGGCGGAACTACTGGTGTCCCCTGCTGTGCTTGCTGCTCTAATTGCTCCTGCAGTCGTTTGATTAGATCATCTTTTTGTTTGCTTTCCTCTTCGGCCTTAGCAATAGTTGCCTGATGTTTCATTAATTCCTGAGCCACAATGTTCATGTGCTCCGTATCTTCCTTGCACTGTCGCGGGTAGTTATTTTCTGCTTTTTTCCATTTCATTCTGAGGGCTGCTGTGTCCTCCATATATCTCTTTTCCCAATCCGTTATGACTTCTTGCTCCTGTCTGAGCTGATCTTGTAATTTTGTGATCTGATCTTCCAGGTCTTTGACATTTCTTTGTGGGTCATCAGTTATTGCCAGTGGCTGATCACTAATGAGAGCTGTCATTAGCTCTTTATTTCTGTGTCGCATGTTGTCAGCTTCCTCCATACTGGCCTTGAGCTGAGACTCTAATATTTTGCTGCGTGCTTGAAGGCGTGTCTTCTCAGTCTCGCTCATCTCTAATTTCTTTGTTAGTTCCACGACTTGGTCTTTCAATTTTGTCCGTTCTGTTTCTAGCATACTGTGTTGTGTTTTGACTTCTTGAAGTTCCGTTTCTCTTGTCAGAGCTTGTGCTTGCACCTTGGATAGTTCTTCAGAAAGCTCTTTGCCTGCTCTCTCAAGTTCTTTCTTTTCTTGCATGGCTTGGTCATAATCTTCATCAGCATCAAGCATTAACTGTTGTGTATCTAGAGCTGTTCGAATCATATCTTGCACAACAGGCTTGAGCTTAGCGATGTCTACATTTAACCATGTCTTTGCTATTGCTGGAGTTTCCCCTGATTGCACATCTTTGCCTTTTGCCACCTGAAGTGTCTCGTTGTGTGGCTGTCTAACTTGTAATTGTATCTTGGGTTCTTCATCATCGCTTCTTACTGCCTTCTTTTTAGTAGCACTCCCCTGAAAAGTGACATCCATTGGGGAAGGTTCTGCTACAACCCTGATAGGTGTGAATGGTTCTTCCGTTTCTATATCCTGATCTTCATTTTCCTTTCTCGAGATCTCCTCATCTGTCTTTGTGCTTGTGGTCCTCTGCTTCATTTTTATATCTTGATCAATCGATTTGGGGCATTCTGGTTCTTCATCATAATTCACTTCATTGAGTTCGTTCCATTGCCCATCATCTTTTGATTCACTTCGAATTTCCACATCCAACAATGATGTGTCCTTTTCTTCTTTGTCTTGAGTAGATGAGCTGGAATTATCTAATCCGATTTCGCGGTATCGGTGGACCTTAGTGAGTCTTCTTTTTGTTTTTGACTCCTGTTGTGATTGCTGATAGTGATGTCCTTGCACTGGTAAGTTGACTTGTCCCTCAGTGTATTTGTGCGTTTCTTCTAGTGCTTTAGTCAATTCTTCTTCCGTTATTTGTTTCTGTCCTACAAGTGTCACCTTTGGAAGTACATGGACTCTTTTTTTCATAGCTATTCCTTCTTCCTCTGTCTTGACTTCCCTTAGTCTTTTGGTGCCTCTCATTCTTGGCTGGGAGCTAGTTCCTGCCTCTTCCACACCTGTAGTACTTTTCTTCTTCTTGGGAACTGAGGCGGATTTCACATATGTAGCTAGCCCTTCTGAGGTTGGCATCTCCCTTAAACAATTCTTCATGTCCAGAGCTTCATAGATCAATAATGTCAAGGCTGAACTGCCATTCTGAAATTTCTTCTGACCCCACTTCTTTTGGGCTTCAAACAATCGTTCTTGGACATAGCCTGTTAGATTCACTTTATTGCCTATCTGTCTCATGGCATGTGACAGTAGTTGGACGACTATCTTTTGAGGTGCGGTGTACCTGTGCATACTTGGAAAACAGAAGTGTTGATGCACCAGCCGTACAGCATCCTCTATGTCAATTCGATTGATTTCCAGGAATGATCTCTTCTTCGGATCATGGCATTCTTCCTTCACACTAGTTATCCCTGCTTGATTCCATCCAAACGCTTTATTAATCAATTCATGTGTGAACTGTATGGTCTTCCATGTCCCAACTTTGTCCAATACTTGCGCTTCTGGGACTGATATTTTTGTTCCCGCAGGCTGCATAGTGTTCATCACCTGTGTACACCTCTGAAAATCTGGTACATATATAGGTATCTTCAAGAATGCTTCAATTCCGGCATGAGTCCACACATCCTCAATATGAGGTAATCCTTGTATTATAGTCTTGAAATCTTGGGACATGATAGGGAAGTAATGGTCTGTGTCCATGATCTTGATGGTAGCCATGAAGATTAGGTCCGACACTGGCTGATCGTCCCTGAACCAGTGACCTCTTGCTTTAGTTACCGATTCCATTGGAAGGAGTTGCACCTCTTCTTCATGTGTTGCTTCGAAATCAGTGGAAGCCATCTGCACTCAATATGGAGTATGAATTAGTATCCATATTTTTTTTTCCTGAAATCCTCCTCCACATGTTGATTAATAATTCGATGTTGCGCCGAGTGCATGGTGCCGTCCCTTTCCCGTGGGTGAGAGAAAGGTAATACCTGAATTTTTTTCATGTATTTTTATGTTTTTTGCTGAAAAGAAAACATAAAAGTTAGTCCATAGCCGAAGCGGTTAGTGAATTTTTTGGAGTAATATTTTTATGTATGTACAAGTGCTCTCCTATTTCCAAAGGGAAAATGTGCGTGACTATCCGAAAGTAGAAGAAGGACGTGCCGAATGCTTGGCCTTGTAATGTGGCCCTATCATGCATACTTTGGATCTCAGCAACTCCCCATGTGTGCAATTGGAAATATTCTCTTGATGTATGCGGCTTGTCTTGTCTTTCGGCACCCAAATTTGCTTCACTTGGGCGGAATGTACTGTATGCTCCACCTCTCTGATGACTGTGGTTCTTCTTCGGTAGTACGTCTGCTTATTCTGCTTTGGGAATCTCAAGTCGGTTTGTATTGCATCTGGAGATTCCTTCTTCCTCCAATATGTCCTCTTTCTTGGCTGGTGTGCCTGTTGACCATGTTGAGTATGATAGCCCTTCTGAGGATGTTCCTTGTTTGGGATGGTCGTCTTTTGGGTACATGACTTTGGGATCCATATTTTTGTTCGATCAGGTTGTGCAGTTATCAGTTTTTTTGGGATCCATATGCTATTGAGTCGTGGTTGACTGAAGTGTTCGAAACTCTTTGTCTTCTTCTTTGATTGGACATGCTGATGTCGAAGACTTTTCTGTTGCTGGAGATATGCCTTCTTTTGATCCTTCCTTATCCAAGCTAGTGTAGAATGTAGAATAGGGTATACCTTCATAGGCGTAGACTTCAATTCTTGCAGAGGAGTATTCTCTCTTTTGCCTTGCGGTTCACTGGGCTTTAGTTCATGTTCTTGTGCACTCTTGTGAATCTCTATACTTAAAGATGGAGTGCACACAGGACTCTCGGTATTTTCACATGAAGTACTTGATGATGGGGTTTCTATAGTTGTGCCTTCGATGGCCGTAACTCCTCGTTAAGTCTCTGAGACAAAGAAGATCTGATGCAGCTTATGGCTGCTCCTGTGTCTATGAGAGCATCCACTAAGTGGTATTCTTTTCGTCCTGCTCCCAGGTTCAAGTAAGGCTGTCTTCTTTGTTGTCCTGAGTTCTCAGTGGCTCTAAAAGTTTTTCCTCCTATTCCAATTAGCTGTGCCTTCGATGGCCGTAACTCCTCGTTAAGTCTCTGAGACAAAGAAGATCTGATGCAGCTTATGGCTGCTCCTGTGTCTATGAGAGCATCCACTAAGTGGTATTCTTTTCGTCCTGCTCCCAGGTTCAAGTAAGGCTGTCTTCTTTGTTGTCCTGAGTTCTCAGTGGCTCTAAAATTAGCCATTGGGATGAGTTCTTCTCCTATTCAATATTTCTCGTCTCTTTCGCTCATCCACTCTTTCCGTTTTCTGATACGTTCTAGGGCTTCCTGTCTCGCTTCTTCTCGTATGCGTTCTTCTTCTTTTTTCCTACTTTGAGCTCCTAACAGTCTCGCTAGCATTTGATCAGTCAAAGGCTCCATGAATCTTTTCACTCTGCATCCACTGATGTAGTTGGGAAGAACATCTCCGTCTAGTGTGGCGAGATTGACTGCTCCACTAGTAGAGATTCGATTTATAATCAGGGGTCCATATCCGCGTTTTTGGAGCTTCTTTGCGTGTTGCTTAAGGGTGTATACTAGGACTAAGTCGCCTTCTTTTAGTCCCTTGTCTTTTATGTGTGCGTCATAATAAGCCTTTTGTCTCCTTTTAGCTGCATAAATGCCCGCTACCGCTTGCAATCTAGTCTCATGTAGCTTTTCAATTTGATCTAATTGCTGAGATAATTCATGACCGTTCCACTCATATTGCTGGGCCACTTTCAGTGTAGGTACTAAGAAGTCAATTGGCAAAATGGCATTCTGCCCATACACTAGGTTGAAAGGTGTAGTTCCAATGGCCGTTTTATATGCCACACGGAAGGCCCAAATTGCGTGATGCAATTGTTTGTCCCAATCTGACCTTCCATTATTGACAATCTTTGTCAATACAGTACATAGTACCTTGTTGGAACTTTCAGCTTGCCCATTAGCTTGAGGGTGGTATGGGGCTGATTTTTTATGAATCACAAGAAAGTCATTCATTAGTGACTCAATGACCTCGTTTAAGAAATGTGTTCCTCGATCACTCACTATCTCAATCGGTAGTCCAAAGCGTGTGAAAATGTGCTCAAAGAGAAATTTTGCAGTGGTTTGAGCATCATTCTTTCTAGTGGCTTTTGCTTCTACCCACTTAGTCAAGTAGTCGGTGGCTACTATGATGTATTCAGCATGTGATCCTTTGGCCGGTGGATTGATAGGTCCTATGAAATCAATTCCCCACTTGGTAAAAGCTCTGGCACAAACCATCGGTCTTAAAGGCATGTCATCTCTTCTAATAGGATATTTTGCTCTCTGGCATGTTTCGCAACTTCTCACATATGTTTCCGCATCCATATGTAGAGTTGGCCACCACAAGCCTGCAAAGAGAATCATCTTGACCGTTCTGTCTGCTGAGAAGTGTCCTCCCGCAGCTCCTGCATGTGCCATTTCTAATATAGGAAGATATTCATTTTCATGAATGCACAATCTTAGCTGGTTATCCTTCCCGCGTTTAAAGAGTTGTTTTCCTAAGATGACGTAATCCTTGCTCTGTTCCTCAAGAGCACGTTTCCTTGCTAGAGTAGCTCCTTCAGGGTACTCTTGAGTTTTCAAGAACTTTACTAAAGGCATGCTCCACCTTGGTGCTATTGTAGAATAGCATAACGTAGAGTTCTCATCTGGGATTTGTTCTTGACAGGTTTGGCAGGTTGACACATAATTATGTGCATCTCGTTGCATAGTTGGCCAATAAATGCCGAATCTCTTGAGTGTTTGCCACGTTCCAATTGCATTCAAGTGAGTGTTCCATTGATTTATGTGTGCTTTCTGAAGCCACATTTTTTGTTCATCTTCTTCCACGCATCTCATCAGTAGTCCGCTTGAATCCTGGTGGTATAAACTTCCAGCAATAATGTGAAGGTTTTTGGTCCTCCAAAGATCTTGCTTTTGGTTTGGCGTGATCCCATCTTTAGGTCCATGTGTAAGTATCGGGATCAACTTTTCGGCCCATTGAGGACATACTTCCAGGTTAAAAAGATAGGTGTCTGGCAGATCATCAGGAACTCCTATAGGTGGTTCTCCATGGGTCATGCGAGATAAGTGGTCTGCCCTTATGTGTGTGTTTCCTTTCTTGACTATTACTTCAAAATCAAATTCCATTAGCAATAAAAACCATCGTACTAGTCGTCCTGTATTGCAAGGCTTGTTGACTAAGTACAATAGAGCTTGATGATCAATGAAAAATTTGAATTTGTTTGCCAATAAGTAATGTCTAAACTTCTTGACGGCATAAACCATCCCTAGGCCTTCTCTCTCTGTAGTAGTATAATTGCGTTCCGCTTGATTTAACTGTCTACTAGCATAGGCTATAGGGTGGTCTAATTTTCCTGTATCAGCTGGTTGAGCTAAGATGCAACCAATGGCAAACTTGGAAGCATCAACATGAATATGAAACGGTTTATTCCAGTTAGGGACTCGAAGAATGGGTGCTGAACTCAATCGATTCTTCAACTCATTAAAAGCTCTTTCGCATTCTTCGGTCCAATTGAATTGAGTTAATAATGCATAAAGGGGTCTAGCAATTATGGCGTACATATGTATGAATCTTCGATAGTAGCCACAATGTCCCATAAATGCTTGAACTTCTTTAGCAGTTTTCGGTCTCGGTAAATCCAAAATGACTTTGATTTTGTCTTCATCCGTGGAAATTCCATTCTTCGAAACGATATGTCCTAAGATTTTCCCTTGTCGCACCATGAAGACACATTTTTCAGGATTGAGGCATACTCTATATTGTCGACATTTAGTAAAAATCTTTTCTAGTTCAGGGATGTGCTCTGATCGTATAGCTGAATATGTACACAGATCATCCACGTATACCTCCATGCTCTTTCTCAAAAATTCCTTGAACACATGACACATCAGTCTTTGGAATGTAGCTGGGGCATTAGTTAAACCAAAAGGCATGACTCTAAAGGCGTATACTCCCCATTCAGTTGCAAATGCAGTCTTATGTTGGTCCTCAGGAGAAATGGCTACCTGATTATACCCAGAAAAGCCATCCAAAAAACTATAAACTTCTTTCCCTGCTACTCGTTCCAAGAGATGGTCAGTGATCGGTAAGGGATAGCTATCCCTTATGGTTGCGGCGTTCACTTTTTTCAAATTGATGCACACTCTTAACTTCCCATTTTTCTTTGGTACAACCACCAAGGGTGATACCCATTCCGTGTGCTCAATTTCGTAGATGAATCCAGCGTCTAACAACTTATCTATTTCTTCTTTTATCTTGGCTGAATATACATCATTATAAGTATAAGGTCTCTGTTTAGAAGGCTTGGCCTCGGATGTCATGGGGATTCTATGCGCACATATAGATGGATCTACTCCTTTTAAATCCTTATAAGTCCAAGCAAAGACATCCCGGTATTCTCTTATGAGTCGAATTAACTCTTGTTCTTCTTCTAATGAGACATCCTGTCCTATGAAGGTACATCGTTCTTCTCCTCCTTCCATAGTCACGACTATTTTTTTGGTTTGTTCTTTATTATCATATGCTATTCCAGGTTGTGCTTCTCTTTTAGGCATTTGAATAGCAATCTTCCTCTCCTCCACTTCATATTTTTTGAAATGAGCTGGTACCTCAAATTGGTCTTGAAGTTTATTTTCTTCATCTTCTAACTCCCTTTCAACTTCTGATTCTTCTTTTTGTGTGAGTTCCTTATGTGTTTCATTGGCTGTGATGTCTATGTTGGTGGCACAAATCCCTAGTTCCATGGGTTCTGGTTCCATTTCAATGCTCTCGTAGTCCTCCTTCCAGTCTTTCTCAATCACCTCTCCTTCTTCTGCCTCCTGAAGGACTACCATATACAGACTAACGTCATAACCCTCTTCGTCAACACATTCGTTCATGGTTACTACTTCTTCGTTTACACAGACATCGAGGGTGGCTAAGATTTCCATCCAACCGTGAGGTTCGAATTCTTCGTCTGGAAA
Source organism: Ceratopteris richardii (assembly GCA_020310875.1). NCBI lineage: Eukaryota > Viridiplantae > Streptophyta > Polypodiopsida > Polypodiales > Pteridaceae > Ceratopteris > Ceratopteris richardii. Next base: position 45,619,739 of record CM035437.1, on the reverse strand, counting down.
TACTTGTGGCATATAAGCCGGATCTTGTACCGATCTCACTATTCCTTGTTTTTGCTGCCAACTTTTTCTTCTCTCTTCTTCCTTTTTTGCAGCTTGGCATATCCATAGATGAGTGTCCTCGTTCATCCAGGATTGGTCACTAGAACCTGCACTATGAATCGATTGATCGTCTTCCTCTTTATGGATTTGATTCCATTGCAGAGGTGGTACATCTTGATATGTGTACGTATGTAGGTTGATCCTAGTGGTGACTCCTGCGTGTTGTAGGTACACTGCATCTTTTCCCCAATCTTGTACGACCTTTAGCTGTCTCATGAATGGCCTTCCCAAGATCATTTCATAATTGCTTGGCCTTTCAAAGTGACATATTGCTAAAGTATGTTCGAATTCCACTCCGCACGTAGTGAAGACTACTCGTTCCAACAATCCTAAGGGTCTCTCCGTATGTCCGTCTGGCATTTGAATTTTCATGCGCGTTGGCCTCAAAGCTGGTTTTCCCCATTTCTCCCAAATTTCTTTGGTAGCAATGCCAACACCAGCTCCTGAATCTAGTATGGCTTTGGTAGTGTAACCCCTATAGGTGATTGGAAGACAGGTATTTCCTTCATCTCCTTCACTAAAGTCTCCTACTTTATCCACTGGAATTCTCACCGTTTTCACTTCGTCAGCTACCTCCTTCTTTTCCTCCTTGACTTCCCATTGATTGATCAATTTCTCTTTTAAATGTGGTTTTACCTTTAATAGTTCTTCAAATGTTAAGGTACATGGGATTTTCACCTCTCTAAGGCGTTGTATGATCTCCGATGTTTAAACTGATGGATTCGTTTCTCGTCTCTTTATTGATGGAATGCGATACAATTCTGAGTTGTGCTCGTATTCCCCGGTGTAGTTGGGTAGTTCCTTTACATCGTCTTCTACTTCTTTGTCACTTGCATCCATTGGAAAAATTTCTTCTGGATTGAGTTCAGGTATTGAACCCTCTATTTCGTTTTCTGCTTCTAACTCTTCAAAGGGCGGTTCCATTCCTTCTACCTTTTTCCACTTGTCCTCTTGAACTCGCGCCCATAGATCCTTAGTCCAATCTCCTTCTGTTTCAGGGACTATGGATCCTTCCTTTCCTTCATTACCAATTTCATCATTCAGAGTTCTATTTACGTCACGCTTTTCCTGAGTGTTTAGGCACTCTTGGAATTTTTTTTCGCAAATTCGGTTGTTTGGTAAAGGTGATGCGGGTTTTTCTAATGTTTGTTGGGCAACTTCTATCAATTTTTTGCAGATTTCCAATCTTTCTTTCTCTAAGTCGCCTCTCGGATACTCTCTCTCGTGTTGTTCTATGGTAGGTCCTGCTTTTATTCTCGCCTTGTATGCCTGAATCCACATGGCTAATTCCTCAGGCATTGGGTCTGCTAATATTGATCCTACCTCCTCCCTTTTATTCTCCTTTTTATTTTCTTCTTCCACTTGTGATTCTTCTGTTAATTTCTGTTTACTCTTTTCATTTTCCTTCTTTTGTAATAATTTTTTTTCTTTTATCCTGTCTCTCCTTTGCTTCCATCTTTGGGATCTTTTACTGGCGATACTTTTTTCTGGTTCTTCGGAGTCTTCCACTCTGTGAGGGATGGGTGTATTTCCCTCTTTGTCACTTTGATTATTTCCGTCTGATTTATCAGGGTTCTCTCTAGCCTTTGCTCTTGTTTTGGCTTTTAAAGGTATAGTGTACTCTCTGTCGCTCCCTGATGATTCAATTACTTCTATCACGTTAATCTGCACCTTGGATGTGACTTTGTTGGGGTTCTTAGGACAATCTCTGAACAGATGTTCCTTTCCACAATCGCTACAGTAACCTTCCCAAATTCGTTGTGGTGGTGGTGGGTTTGGCAATGTACATTCTCTAATATAGTGGTCACCTCCACATCTGTAGCATGGTCCTCTAGGTACAGGCGGTCTATTCATTGGTCGAGGTGGCATGGTCGCTCTAGGGGCTATGTACATTAAGGGTACATAATCTTGCTCGTAATTATATGAACTCTCTGGTGTCTCCATGCCATAAGCATATGGGTCATATTGTTGCCCATATTCCATTATTGAGCTCTCATAACCAGGGTATGTTCCTTGACTAGATTCGTAAAATGAGTCATATGGTTCACTGCTAGTCAAAGGTGTAGCTGGTACTATTGCTCTTTCTAGGTTTTCCTCTGGTTGCGCTATCTTAACTGGGACAACGTTCTGAGGGTGGGGCGGTTGTTGTCCTAGCACTGGTTGAGGCTGCGTATATCCCTGATATGCATATGGTCGTGGTATTGGTGCCTGCGGCTGATATAAGGGATATCTAAAGGCTTCTTCTCCCTGCTGGTTCTGTGGGTATCCATATGGTCTCACATATGGCTGGGTGGGTCTGGTTTGCCTATTGTAAGGGCAGTTCTCAGTGCTATGGCTTGTGTATCTCTGCTCTATACTGCAATATTGTAGTGGTCCGGGGACAGAGGGTCTATGAGGAGCATAGGCAGGTGGTGGGACTACTCCCCTAGTACACAAATGAGAAGGATGATCTCCTCCGCACTGCATACATCTTCTAAGCATAGGCATTCTCATAGGATTGGTGAGATAATTCCTCTGTCCTTGGACATTCAGTTTTTTTGCTAACAAGTCAGCAATTTCCTCTACGTTGTTTTTAGGGTTTGATGTGCTACTTGTTGACTCTTCGCTTTTCACACTTCCTTGTGGTATTTTCAAGTCTTCTGCAAGGTTATCTTCTAGGTCTATACATTCCTTCATGCACTCTTGCAAGGTTTGAACTCTTTTTACGTACACTAATGACCTCAAGGCTCCGTTCAACAGACCTTCTAAGAATAATGACACCATTTTGTTTTGAGTTGGTCTCTCTTCTACGGGACATCTATCCACATACTGCTTGAATCTCCTAGCTGCCAATCTTACCGACTCGGTCGGGACTTGTTTAAAGCTGTGGATTAATGACGAAGAATTGTTTTTAATTCCAGATTTGGTAAATTCTTCAATCATTTCTTGATACACCTGATCCATGTTCTGAAAGGTATTTGGATCCAATGGCTGAAACCAGGCCAAAGCTGTGTCTGACAAGGTAAGGCCAAAAGACTCGTATTGAATCATGAAGTCATCTACCTGCTCGGCTCTGACTACTTGTTTAAATTCTGCTATGTGATTATAGGGTTCACTAGAGCCATCATAATGATTTCTCATGCACTTGGCCACTTGGATCGGTCTTAGTCTCCTTCCTGCCTCAGGTTGTCTCGGCATTACAGGGTAATTGGGTCTTCCTATTGGTATGCCTGGTCCTCGTACTACCTGTGGTCTGACTGGAGTATGAACTCCTTGTCTTGGGTCAATGGCTGGTTGTGGCCGGTAATTAGGATTAGTGGTAGGCATTGCGAATTGTACATGTGGTCTGATGGGAATCTGTGTTTGTTGAGTTTGTTGTGTTTGTCCTGATTGTTGAATTGAATCATTTTGAGAAGTTCCATGTGGATTCCGAGACGTAGTGGCTTGGTCCCTTGGGGGGAACACTGGGATGTTCTGATATTTTAATTCAGCTCTCTCTAATTCTGTGATTGGCCAATATCTTCTGTGATTTTTGTCCAAATATGTGATGATGGTGGAGAATTCAGGATCTTGTAACTCATAGATGGTAACTGGATTAGGAGCAGCTTCCCATATAGAGGAATGGGCTCTGATCAGGTGCTCCATCCCGTTGATCAAATACACATCTATTAGAGTATCATCCTGGGGAATCAGGTCTCCTCTCCAAAGTTTAGTAATTGTTGATCTCCCTCTAGGAGTAGTTACTTGCTCTTCGTTTCCACTTGCATTTAAGCTCGAAGCATTATTTTCCTCACCACGCTCATTAATGATTTCAGGGTGTTCTGTGACCACGTATTGAATGTCTTGTTTATCCATGTACAGTCCTCCTATGTACTTAACTGCTGGTCTTGGCACTATGTAGGCCTCTGAAGCCTTCCTCAGTCTGGCCACTGATCTGTTTAGACCATCCAAATAGATAGGGATCTCATTGTGGTTGGTGCTCACATACTCTAAGGAAGTTCTGTATTCGCCCTCAATGATGGACATCTGGCCAATCATGGGCACAGTATTTTGCATATCCTCTGAAGCCATGGGGATTTCTCCTTCTGACTCACTAGAGGTCTCAGAATAGTGTGAACGGTTGCTTGGTTCAGCTACACTCCCTACGGAAGAAATTACACTTCTTCGGCTTCCTAGGGTTCTTCCGGATCTCAGGTTCATTCACTTAAAAGCTCCGATCAAATCTTGTCCACCTCTAGCCTCTAGAATTCTAAGTTATGGCTTAGAAGTCCAAGAAAAAGTTAGGCTGGAAAATGACTGAAGGAAAATTTCAAGTCACGATACTTGACTCTCACGATCTCTGAGGAAACGATCGCTGACTGGCACGATACTTGGACGAAACGATCGCTGGAAAACGATCTCTGCCCAGGCGATACTTGATGGACACGATACACGATACCTGAGTTTGAGACGATACTCGATACCTGAGTTTGAAACGATACTCGATACCTGAGTTCAGACGATACACGATACACGATACTTCCCCCAAACGATCTTTGACAAAACGATCTCTGGACTCCACGATCTTTGGTCAACACGATACACGATCGACGATACTTGGTTCAAAACGATACGCGATCGCTGGTAAGTATCGCGATCTCTGAGACGCGATACACGATACTTGACCAAAACGATACACGATCTCTGTCTCTACGATACTTGGTCAAACGATACACGATCGCCGATACTTGGTTCAAAACGATACGCGATCGCTGGTAAGTATCGCGATCTCTGAGACGCGATACATGATACTTGACCAAAACGATACACGATCTCTGTCTCTACGATACTTGGTCAAACGATACACGATACTTCACAAGTATCGCGATCTTCAGGCCACGATACACGATATTTGGCGCAGACGATACTTGATACACGATACTCGACCAAACGATCGACGATCTTTGGCAAGTATCGTGATCTCTAGGAAATGATATCCAATACTTGGCCAACACAATATCTCACCGAAACGATACCGATCTTTGACCTCAACGATCGACGATCTTTGGCAAGTATCGCGATCTCTGGAACACGATACTTGAGCCAACGATACACGATCTTTGAGCTCAAACGATCTCTGATCGAGACGATACCGATATTTGGGAAATATCGTGATACTCAACCACAGGAGTTCCACGATACTTGACAAGTATCGCGATACTCGACCGCGGGAGCAAAGACGATACTTGACCCAATTTCCAAATTTTGACAAAAATTTTTAAGTTTTTGATTCAATGCACTTGTGTTATGCACTCTCCTCCCCCTTCTCCACTCTCTGGATCACTCAAAACTCACCTTTTCACCTCAATCAAACCCAAACGATCTCTAACGCAGGTCGTTTCTGACTGAACTTGATTGATTTTTTTTTTTAATTAATTTTTTTTTTAATGATGTGATAGGATTAGGACTTGCTAGGCTCACCTCTGATGCACTTTCAACTTCTTTAGCACTTCCCCTTGCTTTGTAACACTCCAGCTCGCCTGTATACTCGCCCACGATCTCTGCAAGTTCTCACGATACCCGACTGCTCTCTCCACGATACTTGTTCAACAAGTGATTTGAAAAATGAAACTTTTTTGGCTTTTATACTTGGAAATTTCTAGCTTACAAAAAGGAAAATTTTTTGAACAAAACTAAAGCCTAATCTAATGACTTGGACCTCTCTCTACTCACTCCTACTCTACTCCTTCCCTAATCTACCAACTCACTACACACATTCCAAGAATGAGAAGTAGCAAGTGCGGCTGAAAATGACTTACCAAAGAAGAGAAGATTTCCGTTCCTCCAAGTTCTTCAAATCAAAAAGCTTCTTACCATCACACGAATGCCTCGGTTTGATTCGTCACTCCCCGGCAATGGCGCCAAAAAGTGTGTTGACCTAAGCTTCAACTTAGGGACTTGCGGAGAAAGAGACTATACCTCAATCCCCTCACAAGTGCATATAGTAGGGATACACGCTTTTAATTATCAATCCAAAGAGTATACTAACCTAGCCGAGTGTATGAAGACACGCAATCACGTAATGGTCAATGCAAATGAACTACTTAAGAATGAAAATGAGGTAAATGCTTATCCTAACAAGCTTCAACTGTAGGTCAAAACGAAACGATACTTGGTGCAGCAGCCGTCAGTATTTTGGACTTTTCTCCTAGCTCAGAGCTCCAAACATAGCGAATAGCATATGCGTTTCGAAGCTCTCGAGAAGACACATCCAATGGCAGTGGTTTCGCTCAATTCCAACGCTCCTACTTCAAGTTATGACAGAAATACTGAATTGCGAAAATACTTTCCTACGCTTCAGCACTTCCTACACCTCGCACACACCTCTCCTACAGCCAAGAAACACTCTCAAGGATAGACAACACTCACAAGCACTCTTTCCAAGCAATACACATGCATACAAGCTCACGAAGAAGAAGATGAAGAGGGAAGAAGACACAAATTCGAATTTCTGTGCTCTCTCTTCTCACAATGGCAAAAAGTTCTTTACAAAGAGTCACATTTGACTTATATACTAGTGCCCTAAAAATGGTCCTTTCACACAAGTGACCGGCACTTTATTCACTAAAAGCTAATTTCCTACTATTTTACATGGGTAAGCTTCTATTCTTCTGTGGGAATGCATCTAGAGGACTCCTCTAGTGCCTTTACAAAGGGAAATATATTACAAGAATGAATATGTTACAAAAATATGTGGTCCAAATCGGAAAAATTTTGGGGCCCATCTTTTTTTCTGCTTTGTGCGCTCTTTGGCTCTGCAACACTCTCCCCCTCTTCGCCTCTGTCGTCCCTTGACAGACTTTGCTTCACGCACGCGCCTTTGACAGACTTTGCTTCGCGCACGCGCCCTGTGGTCAGTATTGTCTGATTCTTGATCTTGCATTACGTTTTAGAGGCGCTCTGATTTGTCCTGGTTGCACACGTTGGACCTGGTTGATTTGGTTTGCCACGCACGCCATTAGTGCACATATGCGGATGTAGCTCGTAAGCCTTGATCTGAAACCTCTGCTACTCACGAGGTTGAAGCATCCACATAGGTGATACATGTTGGCCCTGATTCCTTCTTCCGGCTGCGTGCTTTTCCTTGGTGTGTGCGCCCCTGCGGGGCTTCCTGCAGAGATGCATCTTCAAATTTGCCTATTAGTGAAGCTGTTTCTTTCGTTGCTTTCTTTTTTTCCTCTTCTTACTCGTCTCGCCTTCGACAGTAACTCACGAAAAGATTTTGAGGTCTTCTACCTTCACGCCAATTTCTGTAGCAAACAGAGGTCATTTGTGAATCATGTTTTCTATACGCCTTGCCGCATACTCTTCACTGTCGCCTCCTCCACAAGCTCTCTACAGCCATGCTGGCTCTAATACCATGTCACGAGGAAGGAGATAAGGAAGAGAGCTCACGCACACACTCTCACTCTCAAGGAGAAGCACACACACAGATTGAGGCAAGGAAGAATGATCTTCTTCTTATTCTTCTATTACATAAAAAGGAATGTACAAGAATGACCTAAAAAACAAGAATACAACAAAGATCAGTACATAAGGAAAAACCTAATGTCCGCTAATGAGTTAGCTGACAAGAAACAAATGTGCCATCACTCTCGGTAGATAAATCTAATAAAGCTCAATGAAGTATCAAGAGGTGTGAGGTTTGTCAGCAAACTCAGTATCCCACACGCAAAGATGAGATGCCATTGAAACCTATGATGGGTGGACGTGCATTCTCTAAGTGGGAATAGACTTTGTAGGCCCTATTAACCCCCCAGCCAAGGGTTCACATGTTGAATATAGCATTATTACCACTGATTATGTGACCAAATGGGTAGAAGTAAAAGCTACGACAAAGAACGATGCTCAGACGACCGCTAAGTTCTTATTTGAGAATGTGTTCACTAGATGCGGGCTACCTATCGAGCTAGTAAGTGATAGAGGCACTCACTTCTTGAATGAAGTTATTGAAAATCTTCTCCAAGTCTTCTTGGTAGTACACAAGAAGTCTGTGCAAGAGAACAAGGAATATGACCACCACATGCTTGAGAGATGACTCTCCTCCCAACCAAATGCCTCTATATATAGCTCTCTCCAGGGGACTGCCTTCTTGGGCAGGTGGATACTAGCCACCCAAGTATCAGCCATGTAACTACATGTGCGCCAAGTGTCCTAGTTAACTCGAGTTAACTCAAGTGGATGCTTCTAGAAGGCTCTAGATCTCTTTGGGCAAAATACTCTCCCCATGTCTCCCATGGGGATCGAACCCAAGACCTCCTCCTTCACATCCTTGAGAGTAACCACTAAGCTAAGTGGAGCACTTGTTCACAAGAGCACAAGACCTCCTAGTAAGTTGAGATCTTTGGTCATACACACGGATGACCAAACGGTGTCTGATTTTAGATCTGTCTGAACCGGCCAGACCCTTGGATCATAGACTTACTTTATTACATTCTTCCCCCCTTGGAAAATATTTTCCTCCTCGAAAATAGAGCTATATACATATTGTAGGCAACCCCCGAGCCTCATGTTCTAAAACTGGAAGAACATGATTATGTTCTAGAACTGGAAGAACATATCTCATCTCTGTGGTGGTGTCCCTGCCCAAATGATTCAAAACACTGTCTCGTTTTGCACTTTGATGAACTGAACAAAGTACAAACTAGTGAAAGAATAATAAGGGTGGATCTAAAGATATCCCTGGCCAATTCATAGTTTTTAGATGTGCGATCTAGGCACAAACATGTGAATTGGGTGGATTCAAATTACTAGTCCATTTCTAGGCATAACTGGTGCATGGACTTAGTAATAAAGGTGGGATTCTTATCCCTTGCAAGACTTTAAGAATTCTTGATTCACTTGAATTTTTTTTGGAGAACTTGAAGTTTGGTTGTCCCATACATCTAACTTTACATGTTTGTACCATGGTTTACTTTGATCCAACAGTTACTTGATTTTTTCACCCGACTAGAGGACTACTTTGTCCTAATGAGTTTAAAAATCCTTTGTAAACTATAGGAGAAAGTTTACCATTTCTGTTGAATCAACCATACTAACTTGACCAATTCAAATTCAAAATGAAAATTGTCCAACTTAGAACACTTTTCTCAAAGATTTAACTTAAAAGTTATCGGGAATTGTCAATCTACTCAGCAATTCCTAACTTCTCTATTCTAGAGTATACAGGACTCTAGAAAATTATTTATGCTATAACTTGAAGCACACTCAAATGAATAAGTCCACTTAGACTTATCATCTTTTGAAGATTGAAAAGGTTCTTGTACATAACATCTGGTCTTTTGCAAAAGGAATCAGATACCATGTCTAGGCCAATTCCAAAAGATTTGGAAAGCAAAAATAAATAACTAAAACTTTGTACAACCAATTCAAACTTTGAACATACATAAACGTGCTATGAGTCAAAGTCTAGTTGACTCAGGACTTTAACTTCTCAACGATCTATTTCAACAAGGTATTGAAGCATTGTCTTTATCTTTAAGAGAAATAAGCTGGATTCTCAAAAAGATTCAAAACAAATCAAAAACATCATCCAACCACAAGATACTAGTGTGGCAACCAACATCAGTGTGTCGACCTACTGAGGTTCTGTCGATGATTTTGGTATTCAAATAATGCTTCACTTGAGACTAAGTTCAGGTCACATTCAGTCTTATTGACTCCTAATTGTGAATGCAATTCTTGTGCATTTCTTTGAGTCAAAAGAGTGAATTTACCAAGTTACACTAGGAACTTGATGCTTGACTTAGTCAATTAAATCTTTAGTTGAAAAGATCAACTCAAAATCAAAGTCCAGTATCTTTCACAAATTTATCAAATATCTCTGATCAATAACACTTAAGCTTGAAGTGTTCTAAGAAGATCTTGGAAGTTACTTACTTCATATCTTCAGTTTCCTTGATCTTGAAGTCATCTTGAAGTATCTTGAGATTCTTCATGAATTTAAACTCCTTCTTTGAAGTTTTAATTACCTTGAAGATCAAACCTAACTTCAAGATCCAAACAAAGACTAAAAGATAATCATCATCTCACGGTCCAATGTCCCATACCATCTTTCCTACATCAATCTGAGTATAAAATCTGGTGTCCCATTTTACCCTATTTTATACTCACATTGACGTGTGAGTGAATTTTATCCTAAAGTCTACAACATCTCTTGATAGAGAACCTTCTAGCTTTAATTCTTGACAAGAATTTCATAGTTTTAGGCACTATCTCTATCTTGATATTCTAGGTTTTAATCCCTTCACATGATCGTTTCACGATCTTGTGCTTAACCTTGGGAACTTGAAAACCTTTAATAGAATATCTCCAATCCTTTTTGCTAGGATTTTTAAATGAAAACCAATCAGAATTCCAAGTTCTTGAATTTCTCAAATTCAAGTTCAATTGGTTATTCTTGACCAATTTTGTAGTGACAAGAGTTTTTGTCTTTAGATTCCTTTCTACTAATGCTTTTAGGTACCTATCCTGGCCATGACTTTTTTATAGGAATCTCTCTACTACTTAAGTCTAAGCATCCGCTCATGCTTTCTGGATTTGTACCAAAATCCCTTTAAGGATAGGCAAACACTTATGTTTTACCTTCCACAGACTTAAGTACCGTTTGCACGGTTGCAGACTACATTCTTGGAAATACTTCACTCTGTTTAGACTTGGAACAGCTTACTTTTTTTTCACAATTTTCCATTCAATAAATGGAACTTGAGTGAATCATTCCTAACGAAATTTTACTGCCAATACTTGGGCAATCTAGAGAGTAGTTCTAGTCGCACATTCTTTGGACAATCATGGCCAAGTTTGATCAAGTCTGGTTGATACTTGCGACAAAATAAAGACTTATAGTCTTTATCTTTAAGATCTCTTAAAATATCTTAAGCTTCTTTGCTTACCTGCAAGATTTTAGAGATCTTTCCCTCAACTTAAGTCCAAGCATTTTCTAATGCTTTTCAGATCCCAAAGCTAAGAATCTTTGATATACCGTTAGGTTATATCACTTATTTGGACTTAAATACCAAACCTGGTGGTTAGGGATTTGTTGGGCACTACTTGCTATAAAACTTTTCTTGAAAGATGCTAGTCTCACATCTTGGGAGATTTTTCTTTCAAGAACTTTTTGATTCCTTCCAAGGAATCAAGTAATACTAAGATTCACCTTGGAATCTTTTGCTTTCCAGTCTAATGATTCATCTTGGAATTTTCTCCTTTATTGGAAAGATCTTCAAAAGGAATTCTAGACTTTTGGATAAGACCAAGACTTAAGGCTTTGCTTGTCCAAAAGATATTCTCATTTGACTAATGAAATAGTTAATTGGACTTTTTCATTAGCTTATCTTTAGGAAATAGCTTAATTTCCAAAGATTCTTTGCTAGGGTCTCTTGTTTAAGCTTTTCTTATCTTAAGGACCAACAAGCATACTTTTCTTATCTTCAGAAAAGTGCTTTAATAAAGTCTCCATGTTTGAAAACTTTGCACAAGCAAATAATGCTTGGAATTGTTTACTTAATCTTATAAAAGATAATCTTGATTTTTATAAGATTCAAGGCTTTACCTCTTGAAGCTAATCTTTTAGGAACGAACTTGTTTCCTAAATTGTCTTTAGGAAATATCATGATTTCCTAAGATTGTTTCAAAAATGAAAATAATTTGAATCATTTCATTAATTTTCATGACTGTAGGAAATTACTTGATTCCTAAAGATCGATTAATATTTGTCTTGGTTTCTTTTCTTAAGCCTTGAATTAGCTTGAATATAATCAAGAAGTTTCCTTCAAAAGTTTTTGCCCTTACATCATGCCTCGAGATGCATTTCTGGAAACTAACATCTATGAACACTAGAGTTCCAGGGATTCTAGAAGTTCAATACTTCTACTTATTTTCATCAATATTTGATGAATAATAAAGTATTAAACCTTCCAAAATTTATTGAACTTACAAGTTCAATTGGTTTGTGTTTCAACAGAAACTTCCCTACTTGGGTGCATGAACATGAACATCCAAAAACAACTAAATCCTCGTTAGTTGCTAAGAATGTCTAGGTTTCTTCCCAAACTTAGACTGAGCATGCACATTGGAAAGTAGCTCTATTTTCTTGGCATCTTACTTTCAAGATGCTTTCTTTTCCTCAAAAAGACTCCTACTAAGTGGTACCTATGTATCACTTTTTGGAAAAGATAGATTAGATACTTAGTTGCATGATGGTCAAGATCCTTGCAACTAGGTAATTTTCTATTTTTTCCACCTAGCTAAGTCAAGTTAGAAAAAGAAAGGAATGAAAGTATACGTGTTCAGCTACTTACCAAAAGATCATGCGTATGCATGCAAATGCATATGCATTTGCATGCAATGCATGTATGTAAATGCCCATTCTTGGGTGCAAATGCATGTGAGTACATGCAAGTGTAATGAACTTAAGCAAATCTCAAGCTTATTAGGTATGCAAACAAGCATCCATGCAAAAACAACCTGCTTGCTATTTTGGCAAAAGGTATTTATTCAAGTGCGTGAACTGGAGAATTAGCTACCTTTCCCAAGCAAGTGCCAACTTGATGTGCATAAAACATTCTTTTATGCACAATAATCTTTTCATTTTTTTGCGCATGAATGGAAATAGAAATTTCAATTGCATGCCTAAAACTGAAAAGTACTTTGCATACTTTTGTGTCATTTCAATATTGTTTAGTCCTCTAATTAGCTTTCATATTGAGATAATCATAATTGGACTATGCTTTTAGTCCTAATTAATGCATCCTAAATGAAAGCATTCGAGCAAACAAATATCAAAATGAAAACATAACTTGGAAAATATTTAGCTCCACATAGAGCTACGTCCTTCCCTTGATCCTTTAGAAGAGTGATTCGTCCTCTTGATCCTGTTAACGTGGCGGACCAAACGGCCAATGTTAAGGCCAATGTTGAATTAATGCATTGTTCTAACTGTCAGCACGTGTCAAACGAATCGTGGGTTCTTGGGAGTGGTAGGGGTCTGTTAGACAGAGGCCCTGTACTTGGTTCCCCAAAATAACCGATTCAGTTGCAGCACTAAAATGCTATCGACAGTTCTATCTGAATCTACTGTCCTTAGACAGTATCATCATAGTCTTAGCTCATCTACCAGTAACAACTAGACTCTATCAGCCTTATCTGTACCTTGGTACCGAATTACTTCAGACTAATAGGCTACTATAACAGTACAATAGTCCAACCTTCACCAAGACAGCGCTCACAGTCAAGCAACCGGATCACAGAAGGTACCTACGGTTTCAACCTACAGTTCTGAAGACTAACACACACTGGAATTACCCTTAACTATAGGTAATTCTCACCGTACAAGGGCAGATCGAGAACAGCACTACTTCTGCACAATGTTCTTAGGGAAAGATTACTACATTCACACAGTTTTATCAGTACTTAGCAGTTCAACAAGGAGAAGAGCACTTCGTCGTACATCTTAACGGAACAATTCGTCACAATGATCCACAGTAACTCTTTCAGACAACGATCCAATGACTTACTGAATGGAACTAGATTCACAGTGTAACCGAGATTGACAGATGACAACACAGAGTACAACAGAGTACACAGAAACTAAACAACACACACTGCCGCAACGTTCCGACAGACAACCAGACGAACAGTCTGGTGATAACACGAAAATAGGCCAAAATCCCCGCGCTCCCGAGCACTTCTTTTCATTGCTTTATATAAGATTTACAAATATGCGTGTAACTACCTTTCACGCGTGTTTTACAAAGATTTCCGTTACACCTGTCCCAATCAGTCGGCCGACTAACACTGGCACGCACGGTGGACTCGAACCCGCAAGTTTTTACAAAATTATTGCTCATCGACTATTCCTTCTAAGTACATGTTTCGGGCTAATCTAAATGTACGGGCAATCTTTTTCTTAAGGGTTTCTAATAATTGTTTTAATGTATCGGGTTCTAGTACCTGGGCATCTACTCTAACAGAACTTATGGCTATGGCTTCGATTAACAAAATTTCTGCTTGCATTTGCAGAAAGGCCTCTTGCAGATAAAAGTCATTGGCCAATGCAGCATCTCTGGACGTCTTCATTTCCTCGAGTTGTTGCTCCATCTTCTGTACTCTTTCTTTTATGTTTGCCAGTTGGTTTTTGCGCCTCTCGATCTCCTAAACTTGAAAATCTACAGTCCTGATGTATGATTCCTTCTCGCGTTTGAGATTGGCAATGAGCTTCTGATTCTGCCCTTCCTTTGTTAGGTAGTGCTTGAGCATATTATTTACATTTTCAAATTTTCGTTGGTTCTGTGCAGTTCTTCTTCTGTTCTTTTCTGCTGCAACTGCTGTTCATGACTCTGCTGCACCAGTTCTTGTAATTGCTTTCTGGTTTCTTCTAGTAGATTGCCCAATGCAATTCGGGCGTCTTCTTTGTCTTGTATGTCCTGCTTCATTTGGTTGATTTCTTCATTGGCAATTTGCAGTAGTTCTTCTTTTTCTGTAAGTGCTGCCATTGCCGCATCTCTCTGATTGATCAGTAACTCCTGTTCGGTGAGTTTTGCCTGTAATTCATTCAATTGTTCTTGCAAGGATTGGTTTTCGGCTTTAGTGATTAGCACTTCTTCCTGTAGGGGGCTGATGTCAGCTTCTAGAATATCAACTTTATGCTGTAGTTCGCTCCAGATACTATCGGTGGCTGCTTTCATGTGGATGGGCAGTTGCTGTGATAAATTAATAAGAACTTGGCCCATATTGGCCAGTTCGGACAGTATTGGAATGGAAGGGAGGGATAACTAGGGTCGTGGTTGGGAAGAGGATGCGTTGAGGAGTTGTTGGGAGTTCGTTGGAGAGTAGTTGAGGGAGGAGGATGAGGACTCGGCAGTTTCGGCAGGGTGAATGGGCTGGATGGGGATGATGGGTGGTTTCGGTGGGGGAGTAGGAAGGATGGTTTGATTTGTTACCTGATTGGCGGCTTGTTGTTCCTGCTCTGCGATTGTGGATTCCACTACCTTTAGCAGTCTGTCCAGTGCTTCCTTAGCAGCTTGTTCTTCATCTATTTGTTGTTCTTCTTGAGACTCCTGCTGTGATTCTTCTTCGGTCGATGATGTGTCGGCTTCTGTATGTTTTTCTTGTTGTTGTTCTTGGGATGAGTGTGCAGATGATTCGTTTTGCATGGATGTTGTGGTATCGTGGAAGGTTTCTTCTTCTTGCTTATCCTCTTCTTTGTCGCCCTCATTGTTGTGAAGAGAGATGGTGGATGCAATCCAAAGATGAGTAGGTGCTGCTACAACCAGCTTCACACCAGCCAACTGAGACTTCAGAGTTGATTAGTAGACCCTTTGAGCTTCCTAAATCCACCAAAACATCAGCCAAGTACTTTGGAACATGTATCCCAAAAGTTTAAGTCAAGACAGACTAGTTGCGAAATGACTAGCTCCCAAAACTTGCTATTTTTGGACATACACCTGCTGGAAAAAATGAATAGTGCTCTCAACCTGGTAGGAATTAGAAAAATTCCTTTTGGGCATAGCAAATAGACTTAGCAAGCTTCCCAATCCAAGTTAAAACACTTCAAATGATGGACTGAGCACTGAGAACAAGTTTCATCAATTTCTGGAACTTTCCCACAATTCTCGGGGCTCTGCAGAGATAGACCAGTAAGCAGTAAAATGCAGATATATCCAAACATATTTATCCAATGACCTTGAAAATATATATGCACAAAGTAGACAGTACAAGCTATCCAACGCAAGTTAAATCACTGCAAAAGGTTCAGTAGAACTCGAGCTATGACCTTCTGAAGTTACTGCTCTGAGTGAGTATAGCAGAGAACAAAACAGAGAAGTAGATGATGATAAATGTATAGATTCACATATGATTACAACCACATTGGCAATGAATCTTTGCACAATGGGAGTAGAATGATAGAGCTATGGAGTAAGCTCTTCAATCTCTACAAAATGACATGAAGTGGTCACGTACAAGGCTTGCTAATCGCCTCTTCCTTCTTGCTCTTTTTATAGCTATTCTTGGAGGGAGTTTTGAATTTGAATTCGAATGGTTCCACCTAAAAGTGATCCCCAAAGTTAGGAGAGATTCCCTCAGCTCTAAATTTCGTGGTTTTAGGTAGTTAGAGCCACGAATTTGCTTTTACATCATGGATGAGGTAAGCCATCCTTTTCCTTTTTTTCTTTTTCCATTTACAAGAGATAAAATGTACTCTTTTACAAGAGGTGTTCACATGACTACTCATGTGACTTACAAATAAGGATGATATCAAATATATCAAGCATGTAGGCTTGGGTAAAATGCACCAACAGCTCCCCCTCAAGCCTAACATGCTTGGCCTCCAAATAAATCTTCAATTGTCCTTGATTTCCTGCAAGCCAATCATCAACTTGAATCTACTTAATTTTGTACCATCAAGAGCTTTAGTCAACATGTCGGCACATTGCATATCTGTAGAGACATAGGATAGTTGAATATCCTTGCTCAATAGCTTCTCCCTTACATAATGGTAGTGGACTTCAATATGTTTGGTTCTAGCATGGTATACCGGATTAGCTGCTAGATGTAGTGAGCTTGTGTTGTCACCAAAAATGTGAGGTGTTGAAGAATGAAGTCCAAGATCTGTGTACAAAGACTTTAACCACATGATTTCTTGAGTTGCGTTAGCCAAACCTCTATATTCGGCTTCGGTAGAAAATAATGCCACGGTTGGTTGCTTCTTCGATGACCAAGAAATGATTTTTGAACTTGCAAATGATATATATCCTGATGTGCTTCTTCTATCATCTTTAGATCCGGCCCAATCTGCATCTGAATAGACCTTTAGCTCAATATCTGTAGTAAATGAATAAAACAAACCTTCATTCATAGTCCCCTTTAGGTACTTGAGGACTCTCTTGGCCGCTTCCATATGGGGTCTTCTCGGCTTATGCATAAACTGACTCAATATGCTAACACTATAGCATATATCCACCCTTGTGAGTGTTGCATAGTTCAAACTTCCAACCAAGCTTTGATAGCTTGTGATGTCTTCAATTGGCTCTCCTTCATAAGCACTAAGCTTATGATTTTGCTCCATAGGTGTACCTGCACACTTGGTATTTTCCATCTTGAACTTGACGAGCATGTCATGGACATACTTCCTTTGTGTGATGTATATACCTGAATCTGTGTAGATCAACTCCAATCCAAGAAAATAAGTGAGTGGTCCGAGGTCACTTATTTTGAACTCCTCCTTCATTTGTCTCTTTACCTGTTTGATTCCTTCAAGATCATTGCTTGTGATAATAATATCATCAACATACACACATAAATAGATCACTTCATATCCATTCCTCTTTATGAACAAAGAGGTATCCGCCTTGCTAGCTTTGAATCCTTGGTCCTGCAAATAAGTCACCAATCTGAAATTCCAAGCTCTTGGAGCTTGCTTCAATCCATACAAAGCTTTCTTTAGTTTGCATACATAGTTAGGATGATGTGCATCCTCATATCCAGGAGGTTGTGCCATCTACACTTCCTCAGAAATCCATCCATTCAAGAAAGCATTCTTTACATCAAGTTGATAAAGATTCCAATTTCTAGATGGAGCAAGACTAATGAGAACCCTAGATGTAGGCATTTTTGCAACAGGAGAGAAAGTCTCCTCATAATCAATACCATGGGTTTGAGCAAACCCTTTAGCAACTAACCTTGCTTTGTGTCTATTTATGCTTCCATCTGGATTCCTCTTGATTTTGTATATCCATCGAGATTCGATTATCTTCATAGATGGCTTGTTAGGTACAAGCTCCCAAGTGTCATTCTCCTTCAAGGCTTCCATTTCTTCATCCATTGCATCTCTCCAAGCTTTCTTGCTTTGTGCTTCTTCAAATGTGGTAGGTTCTTCATTGGTTGAATCCTTTGCAATGTAGATTGAGTGCTTGGTGACCAAAGAAGTATCATAACCAAACCTCTCTGGTTTCTTCTTCTCCCTCGAAGACCTTCTAAGTGGTTGATGTGAGCTCTCGGGTCCATATGTAGCATCCTGCATCTTTGCTTTCCCTTTGTTCTTCCATAGCTTTAGTCTTTCCAAGTCTTCTAGGTCAATCTCCGAATCACTTTCTTCAATCTGCTTTGGCTCCTTTGGTTGAAGTGATGGAAAATCTTCATCCAAGTCATATGGCAACTTCACTTTCCTGTCATCATCAAACCATGATTTGTTTTCATCAAAAATTACATCTCTACTCACAGAAAATCCTTTATTGGTTGGATTGTACAATCTATATCCTTTTTGGTTTTGATCATAACCAATGAATACACACTTCTCTACCTTGGGATCCAATTTCCCTCTTACTTGAGAAGGAATGTGAGCATAGGCTAAGCATCCAAAGATTTTGCAATGCTCTAGACTAGGTCTTCTTCCATTCCACACTTCATATGGAGTGGTTCCATCTAGTGACTTAGATGGAAGTCTATTTATGAGATATGTGGCTGTCGACAGAGCCTCTACCCATAGGTAGTTTGGCAATCCCTTTTCGTTGAGCATGGACCTTGCAGCTTCGACAATAGCTCTGTTCCTCCTCTCTGCTACACCATTGAGTTCGGGTGTATACCTTGTAGTGACTTCCCTTTTAATGCCTCTTTCATGCAAGAAGGCATCAAATTCAGAAGAGAAGTATTCTCCTCCACCATCTGATCTGAGTCGTTTCAAATTCCTACCTGTTTGGTTTTCAACAAGAGCAATATACTTCTTAAAGCAATTAAACACTTCATCCTTGTGCTTCATGAAAAACAAAATGGTCCACCTGCTACAACCATCTATGAAAGACACATAATATCTTGAGCCTAATATAGATGGCTCCTTACTTGGACCCCACACATCCGTGTGCACTAGATCCAAAGGATTTTGATACATATATCCTTTCTTATTGAAAGGTTGTCTATGAGCCTTGCCGAGTTGACAAGCTTCACACTTATAAATCATGTGTTGCCTTGTGATATTAGGCAAACCAAGTACACTTTGGTCCCTGCAAATTTGTTTGAGTGTCCTCTCACCAATGTGAGCAAGCCTTTTGTGCCATATCTCCAACTCTGTAAGAGTTTGAGATCCATAGCTAAGAAAAGCTATGTTCTTTGTATCTTCCACTTCAAAAGTGAAAAGCCTTCCTGTCTTTTCTCCTTTGGCAATCCTTCGAAAGCCTTGCCTTGGGTCTTCAACATATGCTCCAAATCGATTGAATCTAACCTGCAATCCTTTTTCAACAATCTGTCCAACACTTATTAAATTTTTGGTAATTGTAGGGACATACAAGACTTTGCTTAAGAGGTTCATATTCCCATCTGATGTCTTCACATTACCTATCTTCTCCACTGAGTGCTTTGTGTCATCTCCTGTCTGCACTTCATGCTTGTTATGAGGATCTTCCAAATCAGAAAGTAAAGCCACATTTCCTACTACATGGTTCGAGCATCCCGAATCAATGTAAAATATGTGATCATCATCCTTACCCTTCTTTGCTGATAGATTCATAATCAATAATGAATCTTCTTGACTTTGGTCCTCTCCATAGTTATTGTAATCTCTTCTTCCTCTATGGCCACTTTGATAGTTGTTGTTGTTGTAATTGTTGTTGTAGTAGTTGTTGTTATTGTAGCCTCCATTGTATCTACCTCTATTTGATCCATAGCCACCTCTATTGAATCCTCTTCCTCTTGAGTTCCTCGGGTTCCTGAAACATTCTTCAGTAGTATGGTTAGATAAGCCACATATGTTGCAAGGTTGAGATGATTGGAATCTCCCCCTGCCTTGCTTTCCACCTCTGCCTCTTCCTCTACCTACAAAGTTTGCTTGGAAAGAGCTTCCTTCATCTTCATTCTTCCTATTCTTTGACTTGTCCTTGACCTTAGCTTTATCAGAATATAAGGCAGAAGTTTGATTACCTCTTGAGGACTCACCACCTTTGCTAATCTTTGCTTCATGAGTGCAGAGTTGGCCCATGAGTGTGTTGAGGTTGGGCACATGCATATCCATGTATAAATCCATGGCTGTTGTGAATGACTCCCACTTGCCGTCTGCTTTGATTCCATTCATGATTTGTCTTATGATTTGCTCCTCTTCAGTTACCTCTCCAATGCTTCCAAGTTGGTCGGAAATCTCCTTCATCTTTGTGACATAATCAGTCACATTTTGCTTCGGGCTTTTCTTCATTGTTGTGAACTCCATCCACAATTGGTTCTTCCTTGCTCGAGTGTTGGAAGAGAAGAAAGAAGCAAGTGCATTCCAGGTCTCTCTTGATGTCTTGCATCCCTTGACATGAGGTAAAAGAAAGTCAGAGATTGAGTTTAGAATATAGGACCTTGCAAGTGCATCCTTCGAACACCAATTCGAAAGTCCTTCCACTTCTTCATGTGATGGTTGCCCTTTGTTCCTCATGGTTGGCATTGCTTCATCTCCGGATATGAATCCATATATATTCCTCCCTTGAAGGTAAGCCTCCATCCTTAGAGACCATGCCGGGTAGTTGTTTCGATCCAATTTGTCAATTGTTGATGGAAATCCATCTCCCATGTTGCTTGACTATGCTCTGATACCACTGTGAAGAGAGATGGTGGATGCAATCCAAAGATGAGTAGGTGCTGCTACAACCAGCTTCACACCAGCCAACTGAGACTTCAGAGTTGATTAGTAGACACTTTGAGCTTCCTAAATCCACCAAAATATCAGCCAAGAACTTTGGAACATGTATCCCAAAAGTTTAAGTCAAGACAGACTAGTTGCGAAATGATTAGCTCCCAAAACTTGCTATTTTTGGACATACACCTGCTCGAAAAAATGAATAGTACTCTCAACCTGGTAGGAATTAGAAAAAATCCTTTTGGCATAGCAAATAGACTTAGCAAGCTTCCCAATCCAAGTTAAAACACTTCAAATGATGGACTGAGCACTGAGAACAAGTTTCATCAATTTCTGGAACTTTCCCACAATTCTCGGGGCTCTCGAGAGATAGACTAGTAAGCAGTAAAATGTGGATATCGCCAAAAGTATTTATCCAATGACCTTGAAAATTTATATGCACAAAGTAGACATTACAAGCTATCCAACGAAAGTTAAATCACTGCAAAAGGTTCAGTAGAACTCGAGATATGACCTTCTGAAGTTACTACTCTGAGTGAGTATAGCAGAGAACAAAACAGAGAAGTAGATGATGATAAATGTATAGATTCACATATGATTACAACCACATTGGCAATGAATCTTTGCACAATGGGAGTAGAATGATAGAGCTATGGAGTAAGCTCTTCAATCTCTACAAAATGACATGAAGTGTTCACGTACAAGGCTTGCTAATCGCCTCTTCCTTCTTGCTCTTTTTATAGCTATTCTTGGAGGGAGTTTTGAATTTGAATTCGAATGGTTCCACCTAAAAGTGATCCCCAAAGTTAGGAGAGATTACCTCATCTCTAAATTTCGTGGTTTTAGGTAGTTATAGCCACGAATTTGCTTTTACATCATGGATGAGGTAAGCCATCCTTTTCCTTTTTTTCTTTTTCCATTTACAAGAGATAAAATGTACTCTTTTACAAGAGGTGTTCACATGACTACTCATGTGACTTACAAATAAGGATGATATCAAATATATCAAGCATGTAGGCTTCGGTAAAATGCACCAACAGCTCCCCCTCAAGCCTAATATGCTTGGCCTCCAAATAAGTCTTCAATTGTCCTTGATTTCCTGCAAGCCAATCATCAACTTGAATCTACTTAATTTTGTACCATCAAGAGCTTTAGTCAACATGTCGGCACATTGCATATCTGTAGAGACATAGGATAGTTGAATATCCTTGCTCAATAGCTTCTCCCTTACATAATGGTAGTGGACTTCAATATGTTTGGTTCTAGCATGGTATACCGGATTAGCTGGTAGATGTAGTGAGCTTGTGTTGTCACCAAAAATGTGAGGTGTTGAAGAATGAAGTCCAAGATCTGTGTACAAAGACTTTAACCACATGATTTCTTGAGTTGCGTTAGCCAAACCTCTATATTCGGCTTTGGTAGAAAATAATGCCACGGTTGGTTGCTTCTTCGATGACCAAGAAATGATTTTTGAACCTGCAAATGATATATATCCTGATGTGCTTCTTCTATCATCTTTAGATCCGGCCCAATCTGCATCTGAATAGACCTTTAGCTCAATATCTGAAGTAAATGAATAAAACAAACCTTCATTCATAGTCCCCTTTAGGTACTTGAGGACTCTCTTGGCCGCTTCCATATGGGGTCTTCTCGGCTTATGCATAAACTGACTCAATATGCTAACACTATAGCATATATCCACCCTTGTGAGTGTTGCATAGTTCAAACTTCCAACCAAGCTTTGATAGCTTGTGATGTCTTCAATTGGCTCTCCTTCATAAGCACTAAGCTTATGATTTTGCTCCATAGGTGTACCTGCACACTTGGTATTTTCCATCTTGAACTTGACGAGCATGTCATGGACATACTTCCTTTGTGTGATGTATATACCTGAATCTGTGTAGATCAACTCCAATCCAAGAAAATAAGTGAGTGGTCCGAGGTCACTTATTTTAAACTCCTCCTTCATTTGTCTCTTTACCTGTTTGATTCCTTCAAGATCATTGCTTGTGATAATAATATCATCAACATACACACATAAATAGATCACTTCATATCCATTCCTCTTTATGAACAAAGAGGTATCCGCCTTGCTAGCTTTGAATCCTTGGTCCTGCAAATAAGTCACCAATCTGAAATTCCAAGCTCTTGGAGCTTGCTTCAATCCATACAAAGCTTTCTTTAGTTTGCATACATAGTTAGGATGATGTGCATCCTCATATCCAGGAGGTTGTGCCATATACACTTCCTCAAAATCCATCCATTCAAGAAAGCATTCTTTACATCAAGTTGATAAAGATTCCAATTTCTAGATGCAGCAAGACTAATGAGAACCCTAATTGTAGGCATTTTTGCAACAGGAGAGAAAGTCTCCTCATAATCAATACCATGGGTTTGAGCAAACCCTTTAGCAACTAACCTTGCTTTGTGTCTATTTATACTTCCATCTGGATTCCTCTTGATTTTGTATATCCATCGAGATCCGATTATCTTCATAGATGGCTTGTTAGGTACAAGCTCCCAAGTGTCATTCTCCTTCAAGGCTTCCATTTCTTCATCCATTGCATCTCTCCAAGCTTTCTTGCTTTGTGCTTCTTCAAATGTGGTAGGTTCTTCATTGGTTGAATCCTTTGCAATGTAGATTGAGTGCTTGGTGACCAAAGAAGTATCATAACCAAACCTCTCTGGTTTCTTCTTCTCCCTCGAAGACCTTCTAAGTGGTTGATGTGAGCTCTCGGGTCCATATGTAGCATCCTGCATCTTTGCTTTTCCTTTGTTCTTCCATAGCTTTAGTCTTTCCAAGTCTTCTAGGTCAATCTCCGAATCACTTTCTTCAATCTGCTTTGGCTCCTTTGGTTGAAGTGATGGAAAATCTTCATCCAAGTCATATGGCAACTTCACTTTCCTGTCATCATCAAACCATGATTTGTTTTCATCAAAAATTACATCTCTACTCACAGAAAATCCTTTATTGGTTGGATTTTACAATCTATATCCTTTTTGGTTTTGATCATAACCAATGAATACACACTTCTCTGCCTTGGGATCCAATTTCCCTCTTACTTGAGAAGGAATGTGAGCTTAGGCTAAGCATCCAAAGATTTTGCAATGCTCTAGACTAGGTCTTCTTCCATTCCACACTTCATATGGAGTGGTTCCATCTAGTGACTTAGATGGAAGTCTATTTATGAGATATGTGGCTATCGACACAGCCTCTGCCCATAGGTAGTTTGGCAATCCCTTTTCGTTGAGCATGGACCTTGCAGCGTCGACAATAGCTCTGTTCCTCCTCTCTGCTACACCATTGAGTTCGGGTGTATACCTTGTAGTGACTTCCCTTTTAATGCCTCTTTCATGCAAGAAGGCATCAAATTCAGAAGAGAAGTATTCTCCTCCACCATCTGATCTGAGTCGTTTCAAATTCCTACCTGTTTGGTTTTCAACAAGAGCAATATACTTCTTAAAGCAATTAAACACTTCATCCTTGTGCTTCATGAAAAACAGAATGGTCCACCTGCTACAATCATCTATGAAAGACACATAATATCTTGAGCCTGATATAGATGGCTCCTTACTTGGACCCCACACATCCGTGTGCACTAGATCCAAAGGATTTTGATACATATATCCTTTCTTATTGAAATGTTGTCTATGAGCCTTACCGAGTTGACAAGCTTCACACTTATAAATCATGTGTTGCCTTGTGATATTAGGCAAACCAAGTACACTTTGGTCCCTGCAAATTTGTTTGAGTGTCCTCTCACCAATGTGAGCAAGCCTTTTGTGCAATATCTCCAACTCTGTAAGAGTTTGAGATCCATAGCTAAACAAAGCTATGTTCTTTATATCTTCCACTTCAAAAGTGAAAAGCCTTCCTGTCTTTTCGCCTTTGGCAATCCTTCGAAAGCCTTGCCTTGGGTCTTCAACATATGCTCCAAATCGATTGAATCTAACCTGCAATCCTTTTTCAACAATCTGTCCAACACTTATTAAATTTTTGGTAATTGTAGGGACATACAAGACTTTGCTTAAGAGGTTCATATTCCCATCTGATGTCTTCACATTACCTATCTTCTCCACTGAGTGCTTTGTGTCATCTCCTGTCTGCACTTCATGCTTGTTATGAGGATCTTCCAAATCAGAAAGTAAAGCCACATTTCCTGCTACATGGTTCGAGCATCCCGAATCAATGTAAAATATGTGATCATCATCCTTAACCTTCTTCGCTGATAGATTCATAATCAATAATGAATCTTCTTGACTTTGGTCCTCTGCATAGTTATTGTAATCTCTTCTTCCTCTATGGCCACTTTGATAGTTGTTGTTGTTGTAATTGTTGTTGTAGTAGTTGTTGTTGTTGTAGCCTCCATTGTATCTACCTCTATTTGATCCATAGCCACCTCTATTGAATCCTCTTCCTCTTGAGTTCCTCAGGTTCCTGAAACATTCTTCAGTAGTATGGTTAGATAAGCCACATATGTTGCAAGGTTGAGATGATTGGAATCTCCCCCTGCCTTGCTTTCCACCTCTGCCTCTTCCTCTAGCTCTTCCTCTACCTGCAAAGTTTGCTTGGAAAGAGCTTCCTTCATCTTCATTCTTCCTATTCTTTGACTTGTCCTTGACCTTAGCTTTATCAGAATATAAGGCAGAAGTTTGATTACCTCTTGAGGACTCACTACCTTTGCTAATCTTTGTTTCATGAGTGAAGAGTTGGCCCATGAGTGTGTTGAGGTCGGGTACATGCATATCCATGTATAAATCCATGGCTGTTGTGAATGACTCCCACTTGCCGTCTGCTTTGATTCCATTCATGATTTGTCTTATGATTTGCTCCTCTTCAATTACCTCTCCAATGCTTCCAAGTTGGTCGGAAATCTCCTTCATCTTTGTGACATAATCAGTCACATTTTGCTTTGGGCTTTTCTTCATTGTTGTGAACTCCATCCACAATTGGTTCTTCCTTGATCGAGTGTTGGAAGAGAAGAAAGAAGCAAGTGCATTCGAGGTCTCTCTTGATCTCTTGCATCCCTTGACATGAGGTAAAAGAAAGTCAGAGATTGAGTTTAGAATATAGGACCTTGCAAGTGCATCCTTCGAACACCAATTCGAAAGTCCTTCCACTTCTTCATGTGATGGTTGCTCTTTGTTCTTCATGGTTGGCATTGCTTCATCTCCGGATATGAATCCATATAGATTCCTCCCTTCAAGGTAAGCCTCCATCCTTAGAGACCATGCCGGGTAGTTGTTTCGATCCAATTTGTCAATTGTTGATGGAAATCCATCTCCCATGTTGCTTGACTATGCTCTGATACCACTGTGAAGAGAGATGGTGGATGCAATCCAAAGATGAGTAGGTGCTGCTACAACCAGCTTCACACCAGCCAACTGAGACTTCAGAGTTGATTAGTAGACCCTTTGAGCTTCCTAAATCCACCAAAATATCAGCCAAGTACTTTGGAACATGTATCCCAAAAGTTTAAGTCAAGACAGACTAGTTGCGAAATGACTAGCTCCCAAAACTTGCTATTTTTGGACATACACCTGCTGGAAAAAATGAAGAGTGCTCTCAACCTGGTAGGAATTAGAAAAATTCCTTTTGGGCATAGCAAAGAGACTTAGCAAGCTTCCCAATCCAAATTAAAACACTTCAAATGATGGATTGAGCACTGAGAACAAGTTTCATCAATTTCTGGAACTTTCTCACAATTCTCGGGGCCCTGTAGAGATAGACCAGTAAGCAGTAAAATGCAGATATCTCCAAAAGTATTTATCCAATGACCTTGAAAATTTATATGCACAACGTAGACAGTACAAGCTATCCAACGCAAGTTAAATCACTGCAAAAGGTTCAGTAGAGCGCGAGATATGACCTTCTGAAGTTACTGCTCTGAGTGAGTATAGCAGAGAACAAAACAGAGAAGTAGATGATGATAAATGTATAGATTCACATATGATTACAAGCACATTGGCAATGAATCTTTGCACAATGGGAGTAGAATGATAGAGCTATGGAGTAAGTTCTTCAATCTCTACAAAATGACATGAAGTGGTCACGTACAAGGCTTGCTAATCGCCTCTTCCTTCTTGCTCTTTTTATAGCTATTCTTGGAGGGAGTTTTGAATTTGAATTCGAATGGTTCCACCTAAAAGTGATCCCCAAAGTTAGGAGAGATTCCCTCAGCTCTAAATTTCGTGGTTTTAGGTAGTTAGAGCCACGAATTTGCTTTTACATCATGGATGAGGTAAGCCATCCTTTTCCTTTTTTTCTTTTTCCATTTACAAGAGATAAAATGTACTCTTTTACAAGAGGTGTTCACATGACTACTCATGTGACTTACAAATAAGGATGATATCAAATATATCAAGCATGTAGGCTTGGGTAAAATGCACCAACAGCTCCCCCTCAAGCCTAACATGCTTGGCCTCCAAATAAATCTTCAATTGTCCTTGATTTCCTGCAAGCCAATCATCAACTCGAATCTACTTAATTTTGTACCATCAAGAGCTTTAGTCAACATGTCGGCACATTGCATATCTGTAGAGACATAGGATAGTTGAATATCCTTGCTCAATAGCTTCTCCCTTGCATAATGGTAGTGGACTTCAATATGTTTGGTTCTAGCATGGTATACCGGATTAGCTGGTAGATGTAGTGAGCTTGTGTTGTCACCAAAAATGTGAGGTGTTGAAGAATGAAGTCCAAGATCTGTGTACAAAGACTTTAACCACATGATTTCTTGAGTTGCGTTAGCCAAACCTCTATATTCGGCTTTGGTAGAAAATAATGCCACGGTTGGTTGCTTCTTCGATGACCAAGAAATGATTTTTGAACCTGCAAATGATATATATCCTGATGTGCTTCTTCTATCATCTTTAGATCCGGCCCAATCTGCATCTGAATAGACCTTTAGCTCAATATCTGAAGTAAATGAATAAAACAAACCTTCATTCATAGTCCCCTTTAGGTACTTGAGGACTCTCTTGGCCGCTTCCATATGGGGTCTTCTCAGCTTATGCATAAACTGACTCAATATGCTAACACTATAGCATATATCCACCCTTGTGAGTGTTGCATAGTTCAAACTTCCAACCAAGCTTTGATAGCTTGTGATGTCTTCAATTGGCTCTCCTTCATAAGCACTAAGCTTATGATTTTGCTCCATAGGTGTACCTGCACACTTGGTATTTTCCATCTTGAACTTGACGAGCATGTCATGGACATACTTCCTTTGTGTGATGTATATACCTGAATCTGTGTAGATCAACTCCAATCCAAGAAAATAAGTGAGTGGTCCGAGGTCACTTATTTTGAACTCCTCCTTCATTTGTCTCTTTACCTGTTTGATTCCTTCAAGATCATTGCTTGTGATAATAATATCATCAACATACACACATAAATAGATCACTTCATATCCATTCCTCTTTATGAACAAAGAGGTATCCGCCTTGCTAGCTTTGAATCCTTGGTCCTGCAAATAAGTCACCAATCTGAAATTCCAAGCTCTTGGAGCTTGCTTCAATCCATACAAAGCTTTCTTTAGTTTGCATACATAGTTAGGATGATGTGCATCCTCATATCCAGGAGGTTGTGCCATATACACTTCCTCAGAAATCCATCCATTCAAGAAAGCATTCTTTACATCAAGTTGATAAAGATTCCAATTTCTAGATGCACCAAGACTAATGAGAACCCTAATTGTAGGCATTTTTGCAACAGGAGAGAAAGTCTCCTCATAATCAATACCATGGGTTTGAGCAAACCCTTTAGCAACTAACCTTGCTTTGTGTCTATTTATACTTCCATCTGGATTCCTCTTGATTTTGTATATCCATCGAGATCCGATTATCTTCATAGATGGCTTGTTAGGTACAAGCTCCCAAGTGTCATTCTCCTTCAAGGCTTCCATTTCTTCATCCATTGCATCTCTCCAAGCTTTCTTGCTTTCTGCTTCTTCAAATGTGGTAGGTTCTTCATTGGTTGAATCCTTTGCAATGTAGATTGAGTGCTTGGTGACCAAAGAAGTATCATAACCAAACCTCTCTCGTTTCTTCTTCTCCCTCGAAGACCTTCTAAGTGGTTGATGTGAGCTCTCGGGTCCATATGTAGCATCCTGCATCTTTGCTTTTCCTTTGTTCTTCCATAGCTTTAGTCTTTCCAAGTCTTCTAGGTCAATCTTCGAATCACTTTCTTCAATCTGCTTTGGCTCCTTTGGTTGAAGTGATGGAAAATCTTCATCCAAGTCATATGGCAACTTCACTTTCCTGTCATCATCAAACCATGATTTGTTTTCATCAAAAATTACATCTCTACTCACAGAAAATCCTTTATTGGTTGGATTTTACAATCTATATCCTTTTTGGTTTTGATCATAACCAATGAATACACACTTCTCTGCCTTGGGATCCAATTTCCCTCTTACTTGAGAAGGAATGTGAGCATAGGCTAAGCATCCAAAGATTTTGCAATGCTCTAGACTACGTCTTCTTTCATTCCACACTTCATATGGAGTGGTTCCATCTAGTGACTTAGATGGAAGTCTATTTATGAGATATGTGGCTATCGACACAGCCTCTGCCCATAGGTAGTTTGGCAATCCCTTTTCGTTGAGCATGGACCTTGCAGCGTCTACAATAGCTCTGTTCCTCCTCTCTGCTACACCATTGAGTTCGGGTGTATACCTTGTAGTGACTTCCCTTTTAATGCCTCTTTCATGCAAGAAGGCATCAAATTCAGAAGAGAAGTATTCTCCTCCACCATCTGATCTGAGTCGTTTCAAATTCCTACCTGTTTGGTTTTCAACAAGAGCAATATACTTCTTAAAGCAATTAAACACTTCATCCTTGTGCTTCATGAAAAACAAAATGGTCCACCTGCTACAATCATCTATGAAAGACACATAATATCTTGAGCCTGATATAGATGGCTCCTTACTTGGACCCCACACATCCGTGTGCACTAGATCCAAAGGATTTTGATACATATATCCTTTCTTATTGAAAGGTTGTCTATGAGCCTTGCCGAGTTGACAAGCTTCACACTTATAAATCATGTGTTGCCTTGTGATATTAGGCAAACCAAGTACACTTTGGTCCCTGCAAATTTGTTTGAGTGTCCTCTCACCAATGTGAGCAAGCCTTTTGTGCCATATCTCCAACTCTGTAAGAGTTTGAGATCCATAGCTAAACAAAGCTATGTTCTTTGTATCTTCCACTTCAAAAGTGAAAAGCCTTCCTGTCTTTTCTCCTTTGGCAATCCTTCGAAAGCCTTGCCTTGGGTCTTCAACATAGCTCCAAATCGATTGAATCTAACCTGCAATCCTTTTTCAACAATCTGTCCAACACTTATTAAATTTTTGGTAATTGTAGGGACATACAAGACTTTGCTTAAGAGGTTCATATTCCCATCTGATGTCTTCACATTACCTATCTTCTCCACTGAGTGCTTTGTGTCATCTCCTGTCTGCACTTCATGCTTGTTATGAGGATCTTCCAAATCAGAAAGTAAAGCCACATTTCCTGCTACATGGTTCGAGCATCCCGAATCAATGTAAAATATGTGATCATCATCCTTACCCTTCTTCGCTGATAGATTCATAATCAATAATGAATCTTCTTGACTTTGGTCCTCTGCATAGTTATTGTAATCTCTTCTTCCTCTATGGCCACTTTGATAGTTGTTGTTGTTGTAATTGTTGTTGTAGTAGTTGTTGTTGTTGTAGCCTCCATTGTATCTACCTCTATTTGATCCATAGCCACCTCTATTGAATCCTCTTCCTCTTGAGTTCCTCGGGTTCCTGAAACATTCTTCAGTAGTATGGTTAGATAAGCCACATATGTTGCAAGGTTGAGATGATTGGAATCTCCCCCTGCCTTGCTTTCCACCTCTGCCTCTTCCTCTAGCTCTTCCTCTACCTGCAAAGTTTGCTTGGAAAGAGCTTCCTTCATCTTCATTCTTCCTATTCTTTGACTTGTCCTTGACCTTAGCTTTATCAGAATATAAGGCAGAAGTTTGATTACCTCTTGAGGACTCACCACCTTTGCTAATCTTTGCTTCATGAGTGAAGAGTTGGCCCATGAGTGTGTTGAGGTCGGGTACATGCATATCCATGTATAAATCCATGGCTGTTGTGAATGACTCCCACTTGCCGTCTGCTTTGATTCCATTCATGATTTGTCTTACGATTTGCTCCTCTTCAGTTACCTCTCCAATGCTTCCAAGTTGGTTGGAAATCTCCTTCATCTTTGTGACATAATCAGTCACATTTTGCTTCGGGCTTTTCTTCATTGTTGTGAACTCCATCCACAATTGGTTCTTCCTTGCTCGAGTGTTGGAAGAGAAGAAAGAAGCAAGTGCATTCCAGGTCTCTCTTGATGTCTTGCATCCCTTGACATGAGGTAAAAGAAAGTCAGAGATTGAGTTTAGAATATAGGACCTTGCAAGTGCATCCTTCGAACACCAATTTGAAAGTCCTTCCACTTCTTCATGTGATGGTTGCCCTTTGTTCCTCATGGTTGGCATTGCTTCATCTCCGGATATGAATCCATATAGATTCCTCCCTTGAAGGTAAGCCTCCATCCTTAGAGACCATGCCGGGTAGTTGTTTCGATCCAATTTGTCAATTGTTGATGGAAATCCATCTCCCATGTTGCTTGACTATGCTCTGATACCACTATGAAGAGAGATGGTGGATGCAATCCAAAGATGAGTAGGTGCTGCTACAACCAGCTTCACACCAGCCAACTGAGACTTTAGAGTTGATTAGTAGACCCTTTGAGCTTCCTAAATCCACCAAAATATCAGCCAAGTACTTTGGAACATGTATCCCAAAAGTTTAAGTCAAGACAGACTAGTTGCGAAATGACTAGCTCCCAAAACTTGCTATTTTTGGACATACACCTGCTGGAAAAAATGAACAGTGCTCTCAACCTGGTAGGAATTAGAAAAATTCCTTTTGGGCATAGCAAATAGACTTACCAAGCCTCCCAATCCAAATCAAAACACTTCAAATGATGGACTGAGCACTGAGAACAAGTTTCATCAATTTCTAAAACTTTCCCACAATTCTCGGGGCTCTGCAGAGATAGACCAGTAAGCAGTAAAATGCAGATATCTCCAAAAGTATTTATCCAATGACCTTGAAAATTTATATGCACAAAGTAGACAGTACAAGCTATCCAATTAAATCACTGAAAAAGGTTCAGTAGAACTCGAGATATGACCTTCGAAGTTACTGCTTTGAGTGAGTATAGCAGAGAACAAAACAGAGAAGTAGATGATGATAAATGTATAGATTCACATATGATTACAACCACATTGGCAATGAATCTTTGCACAATGGGAGTAGAATGATAGAGCTATGGAGTAAGCTCTTCAATCTCTACAAAATGACATGAAGTGGTCACGTACAAGGCTTGCTAATTGCCTCTTCCTTCTTGCTCTTTTTATAGCTATTCTTGGATGGAGTTTTGAATTTGAATTCGAATGGTTCCACCTAAAAGTGATCCCCAAAGTAAGGAGAGATTCCCTCAGCTCTAAATTTCATGGTTTTAGGTAGTTAGAGCCACGAATTTGCTTTTACATCATGGATGAGGTAAGCCATCCTTTTCCTTTTTTTCTTTTTCCATTTACAAGAGATAAAATGTACTCTTTTACAAGAGGTGTTCACATGACTACTCATGTGACTTACAAATAAGGATGATATCAAATATATCAAGCATGTAGGCTTGGGTAAAATGCACCAACAGCTCCCCCTCAAGCCTAACATGCTTCGCCTCCAAATAAGTCTTCAATTGTCCTTGATTTCCTGCAAGCCAAGCATCAACTTGAATCAACTTAATTTTGTACCATCAAGAGCTTTAGTCAACATGTCGGCACATTGCATATCTGTAGAGACATAGGATAGTTGAATATCCTTGCTCAATAGCTTCTCCCTTACATAATGGTAGTGGACTTCAATATGTTTGGTTCTAGCATGGTATACCGGATTAGCTGCTAGATGTAGTGAGCTTGTGTTGACACCAAAAATGTGAGGTGTTGAAGAATGAAGTCCAAGATCTGTGTACAAAGACTTTAACCACATGATTTCTTGAGTTGCGTTAGCCAAACCTCTATATTCGGCTTCGGTAGAAGATAATGCCACGGTTGGTTGCTTCTTCGATGACGAAGAAATGATTTTTGAACCTGCAAATGATATATATCCTGATGTGCTTCTTCTATCATCTTTAGATCCAGCCCAATCTGCATCTGAATAGACCTTTAGCTCAATATCTGAAGTAAATGAATAAAACAAACCTTCATTCATAGTCCCCTTTAGGTACTTGAGGACTCTCTTGGCCGCTTCCATATGGGGTCTTCTCGGCTTATGCATAAACTGACTCAATATGCTAACACTATAGCATATATCCACCCTTGTGAGTGTTGCATAGTTCAAACTTCCAACCAAGCTTTGATAGCTTGTGATGTCTTCGATTGGCTCTCCTTCATAAGCACTAAGCTTATGATTTTGCTCCATAGGTGTACCTGCACACTTGGTATTTTCCATCTTGAACTTGACGAGCATGTCATGGACATACTTCCTTTGTGTGATGTATATACCTGAATCTGTGTAGATCAACTCCAATCCAAGAAAATAAGTGAGTGGTCCGAGGTCACTTATTTTGAACTCCTCCTTCATTTGTCTCTTTACCTGTTTGATTCCTTCAAGATCATTGCTTGTGATAATAATATCATCAACATACACACATAAATAGATCACTTCAGATCCATTCCTCTTTATGAACAAAGAGGTATCTGCCTTGCTAGCTTTGAATCCTTGGTCCTGCAAATAAGTCACCAATCTGAAATTCCAAGCTCTTGGAGCTTGCTTCAATCCATACAAAGCATTCTTTAGTTTGCATACATAGTTAGGATGATGTGCATCCTCATATCCAAGAGGTTGTGCCATATACACTTCCTCAGAAATCCATCCATTCAAGAAAGCATTCTTTACATCAAGTTGATAAAGATTCCAATTTCTAGATGCAGCAAGACTAATGAGAACCCTAATTGTAGGCATTTTTGCAACAGGAGAGAAAGTCTCCTCATAATCAATACCATGGGTTTGAGCAAACCCTTTAGCAACTAACCTTGCTTTGTGTCTATTTATACTTCCATCTGGATTCCTCTTGATTTTGTATATCCATCGAGATCCGATTATCTTCATAGATGGCTTGTTAGGTACAAGCTCCCAAGTGTCATTCTCCTTCAAGGCTTCCATTTCTTCATCCATTGCATCTCTCCAAGCTTTCTTGCTTTGTGCTTCTTCAAATGTGGTAGGTTCTTCATTGGTTGAATCCTTTGCAATGTAGATTGAGTGCTAGGTGACCAAAGAAGTATCATAACCAAACCTCTCTGGTTTCTTCTTCTCCCTCGAAGACCTTCTAAGTGGTTGATGTGAGCTCTTGGGTCCATATGTAGCATCCTACATCTTTGCTTTTCCTTTGTTCTTCCATAGCTTTAGTCTTTCCAAGTCTTCTAGGTCAATCTCCGAATCACTTTCTTCAATCTGCTTTGGCTCCTTTGGTTGAAGTGATGGAAAATTTTCATCCAAGTCATATGGCAACTTCACTTTCCTGTCATCATCAAACCATGATTTGTTTTCACCAAAAATTACATCTCTACTCACAGAAAATCCTTTATTGGTTGGATTGTACAATCTATATCCTTTTTGGTTTTGATCATAACCAATGAATACACACTTCTCTGCCTTGGGATCCAATTTCCCTCTTACTTGAGAAGGAATGTGAGCATAGGCTAAGCATCCAAAGATTTTGCAATGCTCTAGACTAGGTCTTCTTCCATTCCACACTTCATATGGAGTGGTTCCATCTAGTGACTTAGATGGAAGTCTATTTATGAGATATGTGGCTGTCGACACAGCCTCTGCCCATAGGTAGTTTGGCAATCCCTTTTCGTTGAGCATGGACCTTGCAGCGTCGACAATAGCTCTGTTCCTCCTCTCTGCTACACCATTGAGTTCGGGTGTATACCTTGTAGTGACTTCCCTTTTAATGCCTCTTTCATGCAAGAAGGCATCAAATTCAGAAGAGAAGTATTCTCCTCCACCATCTGATCTGAGTCGTTTCAAATTCCTACCTGTTTGGTTTTCAACAAGAGCAATATACTTCTTAAAGCAATTAAACACTTCATCCTTGTGCTTCATGAAAAACAGAATGGTCCACCTGCTACAATCATCTATGAAAGACACATAATATCTTGAGCCTGATATAGATGGCTCCTTACTTGGACCCCACACATCCGTGTGCACTAGATCCAAAGGATTTTGATACATATATCCTTTCTTATTGAAAGGTTGTCTATGAGCCTTGCCGAGTTGACAAGCTTCACACTTATAAATCATGTGTTGCCTTGTGATATTAGGCAAACCAAGTACACTTTGGTCCCTGCAAATTTGTTTGAGTGTCCTCTCACCAATGTGAGCAAGCCTTTTGTGCCATATCTCCAACTCTGTAAGAGTTTGAGATCCATAGGTAAACAAAGCTATGTTCTTTGTATCTTCCACTTCAAAAGTGAAAAGCCTTCCTGTCTTTTCTCCTTTGGCAATCCTTCGAAAGCCTTGCCTTGGGTCTTCAACATATGCTCCAAATCGATTGAATCTAACCTGCAATCCTTTTTCAACAATCTGTCCAACACTTATTAAATTTTTGGTAATTGTAGGGACATACAAGACTTTGCTTAAGAGGTTCATATTCCCATCTGATGTCTTCACATTACCTATCTTCTCCACTGAGTGCTTCGTGTCATCTCCTGTCTGCACTTCATGCTTGTTATGAGGATCTTCCAAATCAGAAAGTAAAGCCACATTTCCTACTACATGGTTCGAGCATCCCGAATCAAGGTAAAATATGTGATCATCATCCTTACCCTTCTTCGCTGATAGATTCATAATCAATAATGAATCTTCTTGACTTTGGTCCTCTGCATAGTTATTGTAATCTCTTCTTCCTCTATGGCCACTTTGATAGTTGTTGTTGTTGTAATTGTTGTTGTAGTAGTTGTTGTTGTTGTAGCCTCCATTGTATCTACCTCTATTTGATCCATAGCCACCTCTATTGAATCCTCTTCCTCTTGAGTTCCTCGGGTTCCTGAAACATTCTTCAGTAGTATGGTTAGATAAGCCACATATGTTGCAAGGTTGAGATGATTGGAATCTCCCCCTGCCTTGCTTTCCACCTCTGCCTCTTCCTCTAGCTCTTCCTCTACCTGCAAAGTTTGCTTGGAAAGAGCTTCCTTCATCTTCATTCTTCCTATTCTTTGACTTGTCCTTGACCTTAGCTTTATCAGAATATAAGGCAGAAGTTTGATTACCTCTTGAGGACTCACCACCTTTGCTAATCTTTGCTTCATGAGTGAAGAGTTGGCCCATGAGTGTGTTGAGGTCGGGTACATGCATATCCATGTATAAATCCATGGCTGTTGTGAATGACTCCCACTTGCCGTCTGCTTTGATTCCATTCATTATTTGTCTTATGATTTGAACCTCTTCAATTACCTCTCCAATGCTTCAAAGTTGGTCGGAAATCTCCTTCATCTTTGTGACATAATCAGTCACATTTTGCTTCGGGCTTTTCTTCATTGTTGTGAACTCCATCCACAATTGGTTCTTCCTTGCTCGAGTGTTGGAAGAGAAGAAAGAAGCAAGTGCATTCCAGGTCTCTCTTGATGTCTTGCATCCCTTGACATGAGGTAAAAGAAAGTCAGAGATTGAGTTTAGAATATAGGACCTTGCAAGTGCATCCTTCGAACACCAATTCGAAAGTCCTTCCACTTCTTCATGTGATGGTTGCCCTTTGTTCCTCATGGTTGGCATTGCTTCATCTCCGGATATGAATCCATATAGATTCCTCCCTTGAAGGTAAGCCTCCATCCTTAGAGACCATGCCGGGTAGTTGTTTCGATCCAATTTGTCAATTGTTGATGGAAATCCATCTCCCATGTTGCTTGACTATGCTCTGATACCACTGTGAAGAGAGATGGTGGATGCAATCCAAAGATGAGTAGGTGCTGCTACAACCAGCTTCACACCAGCCAACTGAGACTTCAGAGTTGATTAGTAGATCCTTTGAGCTTCCTAAATCCACCAAAATATCAGCCAAGTACTTTGGAACATGTATCCCAAAAGTTTAAGTCAAGACAGACTAGTTGCGAAATGACTAGCTCCCAAAACTTGCTATTTTTGGGCATACACCTGCTGGAAAAAATGAACAGTGCTCTCAACCTGGTAGGAATTAGAAAAATTCCTCTTGGCCATAGCAAATAGACTTAGCAAGCCTCCCAATCCAAATCAAAACACTTCAAATGATGGACTGAGCACTGAGAACAAGTTTCATCAATTTCTAAAACTTTCCCACAATTCTCGGGGCTCTGCAGAGATAGACCAGTAAGCAGTAAAATGCAGATATCTCCAAAAGTATTTATCCAATGACCTTGAAAATTTATATGCACAAAGTAGACAGTACAAGCTATCCAATTAAATCATTGAAAAAGGTTCAGTAGAACTCGAGATATGACCTTCGAAGTTACTGCTCTGAGTGAGTATAGCAGAGAACAAAACAGAGAAGTAGATGATGATAAATGTATAGATTCACATATGATTACAACCACATTGGCAATGAATCTTTGCACAATGGGAGTAGAATGATAGAGCTATGGAGTAAGCTCTTCAATCTCTACAAAATGACATGAAGTGGTCACGTACAAGGCTTGCTAATCGCCTCTTCCTTCTTGCTCTTTTTATAGCTATTCTTGGATGGAGTTTTGAATTTGAATTCGGATGATTCCACCTAAAAGTGATCCCCAAAGTTAGGAGAGATTCCCTCAGCTCTAAATTTCGTGGTTTTAGGTAGTTAGAGCCACGAATTTGCTTTTACATCATGGATGAGGTAAGCCATCCTTTTCCTTTTTTTCTTTTTCCATTTACAAGAGATAAAATGTACTCTTTTACAAGAGGTGTTCACATGACTACTCATGTGACTTACAAATAAGGATGATATCAAATATATCAAGCATGTAGGCTTGGGTAAAATGCACCAACAGCTCCCCCTCAAGCCTAACTTGCTTGGCCTCCAAATAAGTCTTCAATTGTCCTTGATTTCCTGCAAGCCAATCATCAACTTGAATCTACTTAATTTTGTACCATCAAGAGCTTTAGTCAACATGTCGGCACATTGCATATCTGTAGAGACATAGGATAGTTGAATATCCTTGCTCAATAGCTTCTCCCTTACATAATGGTAGTGGACTTCAATATGTTTGGTTCTAGCATGGTATACCGGATTAGCTGCTAGATGTAGTGAGCTTGTGTTGACACCAAAAATGTGAGGTGTTGAAGAATGAAGTCCAAGATCTGTGTACAAAGACTTTAACCACATGATTTCTTGAGTTGCGTTAGCCAAACCTCTACATTCGGCTTCGGTAGAAGATAATGCCACGGTTGGTTGCTTCTTCGATGACGAAGAAATGATTTTTGAACCTGCAAATGATATATATCCTGATGTGCTTCTTCTATCATCTTTAGATCCGGCCCAATCTGCATCTGAATAGACCTTTAGCTCAATATCTGAAGTAAATGAATAAAACAAACCTTCATTCATAGTCCCCTTTAGGTACTTGAGGACTCTCTTGGCCGCTTCCATATGGGGTCTTCTCGGCTTATGCATAAACTGACTCAATATGCTAACACTATAGCATATATCCACCCTTGTGAGTGTTGCATAGTTCAAACTTCCAACCAAGCTTTGATAGCTTGTGATGTCTTCAATTGGCTCTCCTTCATAAGCACTAAGCTTATGATTTTGCTCTGTAGTTTTACCTGCACACTTGGTATTTTCCATCTTGAACTTGACGAGCATGTCATGGACATACTTCCTTTGTGTGATGTATATACCTGAATCTGTGTAGATCAACTCCAATCCAAGAAAATAAGTGAGTTGTCCGAGGTCACTTATTTTGAACTCCTCCTTCATTTGTCTCTTTACCTGTTTGATTCCTTCAAGATCATTGCTTGTGATAATAATATCATCAACATACACACATAAATAGATCACTTCAGATCCATTCCTCTTTATGAACAAAGAGGTATCCGCCTTGCTAGCTTTGAATCCTTGGTCCTGCAAATAAGTCACCAATCTGAAATTCCAAGCTCTTGGAGCTTGCTTCAATCCATACAAAGCTTTCTTTAGTTTGCATACATAGTTAGGATGATGTGCATCCTCATATCCAAGAGGTTGTGCCATATACACTTCCTCAGAAATCCATCTATTCAAGAAAGCATTCTTTACATCAAGTTGATAAAGATTCCAATTTCTAGATGCAGCAAGACTAATGAGAATCCTAATTGTAGGCATTTTTGCAACAGGAGAGAAAGTCTCCTCATAATCAATACCATGGGTTTGAGCAAACCCTTTAGCAACTAACCTTGCTTTGTGTCTATTTATACTTCCATCTGGATTCCTCTTGATTTTGTATATCCATCGAGATCCGATTATCTTTATAGATGGCTTGTTAGGTACAAGCTCCCAAGAGTCATTCTCCTTCAAGGCTTCCATTTCTTCATCCATTGCATCTCTCCAAGCTTTCTTGCTTTGTGCTTCTTCAAATGTGGTAGGTTCTTCATTGGTTGAATCCTTTGCAATGTAGATTGAGTGCTTAGTGACCAAAGAAGTATCATAACCAAACCTCTCTGGTTTCTTCTTCTCCCTCGAAGACCTTCTAAGTGGTTGATGTGAGCTCTCGGGTCCATATGTAGCATCCTACATCTTTGCTTTTCCTTTGTTCTTCCATAGCTTTAGTCTTTCCAAGTCTTCTAGGTCAATCTCCGAATCACTTTCTTCAATCTGCTT
This sequence comes from Ceratopteris richardii, assembly GCA_020310875.1. NCBI lineage: Eukaryota > Viridiplantae > Streptophyta > Polypodiopsida > Polypodiales > Pteridaceae > Ceratopteris > Ceratopteris richardii. Next base: position 45,580,120 of record CM035437.1, on the reverse strand, counting down.
TGGCTCCTTTGGTTGAAGTGATGGAAAATCTTCATCCAAGTCATATGGCAACTTCACTTTCCTGTCATCATCAAACCATGATTTGTTTTCATCAAAAATTACATCTCTACTCACAGAAAATCCTTTATTGGTTGGATTGTACAATCTATATCCTTTTTGGTTTTGATCATAACCAATGAATACACACTTCTCTGCCTTGGGATCCAATTTCCCTCTTACTTGAGAAGGAATGTGAGCATAGGCTAAGCATCCAAAGATTTTGCAATGCTCTAGACTAGGTCTTCTTCCATTCCACACTTCATATGGAGTAGTTCCATCTAGTGACTTAGATGGAAGTCTATTTATGAGATATGTGGCTGTCGACACAGCCTCTGCCCATAGGTAGTTTGGCAATCCCTTTTCGTTGAGCATGGACCTTGCAGCGTCGACAATAGCTCTGTTCCTCCTCTCTGCTACACCATTGAGTTCGGGTGTATACCTTGTAGTGACTTCCCTTTTAATGCCTCTTTCATGCAAGAAGGCATCAAATTCAGAAGAGAAGTATTCTCCTCCACCATCTGATCTGAGTCGTTTCAAATTCCTACCTGTTTGGTTTTCAACAAGAGAAATATACTTCTTAAAGCAATTAAACACTTCATCCTTGTGCTTCATGAAAAACAGAATGGTCCACCTGCTACAATCATCTATGAAAGACACATAATATCTTGAGCCTGATATAGATGGCTCCTTACTTGGACCCCACACATCCGTGTGCACTAGATCCAAAGGATTTTGATACATATATCCTTTCTTATTGAAAGGTTGTCTATGAGCCTTGCCGAGTTGACAAGCTTCACACTTATAAATCATGTGTTGCCTTGTGATATTAGGCAAACCAAGTACACTTTGGTCCGTGCAAATTTGTTTGAGTGTCCTCTCACCAATGTGAGTAAGCCTTTTGTGCCATATCTCCAACTCTGTAAGAGTTTGAGATCCATAGCTAAACAAAGCTATGTTCTTTGTATCTTCCACTTCAAAAGTGAAAAGCCTTCCTGTCTTTTCTCCTTTGGCAATCCTTCGAAAGCCTTGCCTTGGGTCTTCAACATATGCTCCAAATCGATTGAATCTAACCTGCAATCCTTTTTCAACAATCTGCCCAACACTTATTAAATTTTTGGTAATTGTAGGGACATACAAGACTTTGCTTAAGAGGTTCATATTCCCATCTGATGTCTTCACATTACCTATCTTCTCCACTGAGTGCTTTGCGTCATCTCCTGTCTGCACTTCATGCTTGTTATGAGGATCTTCCAAATCAGAAAGTAAAGCCACATTTCCTACTACATGGTTCGAGCATCCCGAATCAATGTAAAATATGTGATCATCATCCTTACCCTTCTTCGCTGATAGATTCATAATCAATAATGAATCTTCTTGACTTTGGCCCTCTGCATAGTTATTGTAATCTCTTCTTCCTCTATGGCCACTCTGATAGTTGTTGTTGTTGTAATTGTTGTTGTAGTAGTTGTTGTTGTTTTAGCCTCCATTGTATCTACCTCTATTTGATCCATAGCCACCTCTATTGAATCCTCTTTCTCTTGAGTTCCTCGGGTTATGGATTTGCTGCTTCACCAATCATTGATGGTTCCAGAACGGCCAAACCCACGGTACAAGCAATAGTTCCCAAAATTACATCCTGAAACATTCTTCAGTAGTATGGTTAGATAAGCCACATATGTTGCAAGGTTGAGATGATTGGAATCTCCCCCTGCCTTGCTTTCCACCTCTGCCTCTTCCTCTAGCTCTTCCTCTACCTGCAAAGTTTGCTTGGAAAGAGCTTCCTTCATCTTCATTCTTCCTATTCTTTGACTTGTCCTTGACCTTAGCTTTATCAGAATATAAGGCAGAAGTTTGATTACCTCTTGAGGACTCACCACCTTTGCTAATCTTTGCTTCATGAGTGAAGAGTTGGCCCATGAGTGTGTTGAGGTCGGGTACATGCATATCCATGTATAAATCCATGGCTGTTGTGAATGACTCCCACTTGCCATCTGCTTTGATTCGATTCATGATTTGTCTTATGATTTGCTCCTCTTAAATTACCTCTCCAATGCTTCCAAGTTGGTCAGAAATCTCCTTCATCTTTGTGACATAATCAGTCACATTTTGCTTCGGGCTTTTCTTCATTGTTGTGAACTCCATCCACAATTGGTTCTTCCTTGCTTGAGTGTTGGAAGAGAAGAAAGAAGCAAGTGCATTCCAGGTCTCTCTTGATGTCTTGCATCCCTTGACATGAGTTAAAAGAAAGTCAGAGATTGAGTTTAGAATATAGGACCTTGCAAGTGCATCCTTCGAACACCAATTCGAAAGTCCTTCCACTTCTTCATGTGATGGTTGCCCTTTGTTCCTCATGGTTGGCATTGCTTCATCTCCGGATATGAATCCATATAGATTCCTCCCTTGAAGGTAAGCCTCCATCCTTAGAGACCATGCCGGGTATTTGTTTCGATCCAATTTGTCAATTGTTGATGGAAATCCATCTCCTATGTTGCTTGACTATGCTCTGATACCACTGTGAAGAGAGATGGTGGATGCAATCCAAAGATGAGTAGGTGTTGCTACAACCAGCTTCACACCAGCCAACTGAGACTTCAAAGTTGATTAGTAGACCCTTTGAGCTTCCTAAATCCACCAAAATATCAGCCAAGTACTTTGGAACATGTATCCCAAAAGTTTAAGTCAAGACAGACTAGTTGCGAAATGACTAGCTCCCAAAACTTGCTATTTTGGACATACACCTGCTGGAAAAAATGAACAGTGCTCTCAACCTGGTAGGAATTAGAAAAATTCCTTTTGGGCATAGCAAATAGACTTAGCAAGCTTCCCAATCCAAGTTAAAACACTTCAAAGGATGGACTGAGCACTGAGAACAAGTTTCATCAATTTCTGGAACTTTCCCACAATTCTCGGGGCTCTGCAGAGATAGACCAGTAAGCAGTAAAATGCAGATATCTCCAAAAGTATTTATCCAATGACCTTGAAAATTTATATGCACAAAGTAGACAGTACAAGCTATCCAATTAAATCACTGAAAAAGGTTCAGTAGAACTCGAGATATGACCTTCGAAGTTACTGCTCTGAGTGAGTATAGCAGAGAACAAAACAGAGAAGTAGATGATGATAAATGTATAGATTCACATATGATTACAACCACATTGGCAATGAATCTTTGCACAATGGGAGTAGAATGATAGAGCTATGGAGTAAGCTCTTCAATCTCTACAAAATGACATGAAGTGGTCACGTACAAGGCTTGCTAATCGCCTCTTCCTTCTTGCTCTTTTTATAGCTATTCTTGGATGGAGTTTTGAATTTGAATTCGGATGATTCCACCTAAAAGTGATCCCCAAAGTTAGGAGAGATTCCCTCAGCTCTAAATTTCGTGGTTTTAGGTAGTTAGAGCCACGAATTTGCTTTTACATCATGGATGAGGTAAGCCATCCTTTTCCTTTTTTTCTTTTTCCATTTACAAGAGATAAAATGTACTCTTTTACAAGAGGTGTTCACATGACTACTCATGTGACTTAAAAATAAGGATGATATCAAATATATCAAGCATGTAGGCTTGGGTAAAATGCACCAACAATTGTTCCCTCCTGCAGATCCTTGTGCTTCGCTTGCAGAAGAGCTAATCCTTATTCTTTTTCTTCGGAATAGTTGGTTTAATTCCTCTTCGTCGTCCCACAGCTGCACTGACTCTTCATGTCGCAGAACTGGTCCTTGCGGTGGAGGTTGTGCTGCAAGGATGGCCGGAAAGAGGAATGAAATGATGTGTGGTAGTCTGGATCTCGGCGTGCCTCCTTTGTTTACTCGTATCATGATAGCTACGCATTCTTTGTGGATTCTGTGGAAGAAGAAAGAGGCAAAGTTGATTGGTTCACGGGCAGCTAAGTCTATGGTAGAGTAAAATGGCCCGGATATGCCGTAAGTGCGCTTTTGGAGGTTAAGGATGGCTACTAGGAATTGAAGGGCAGATCTTTCTGGTTCTGGTCGGCAGAGAATGGCATATTCGTTAGAGGAATATCTAGGAAACAATTCGGCCATTCTGGTTACTGGCAGGCTCGGGCCATTTTCTCGGCCTTGCGAAGGGAGTCGAAACGACTCAGCGAAGGTTTGGAAGGTGATTACTATTCGGGCAGGTAAAGATGTGAAAGCCCAACTTCGCTCGTTGGCAGGTGCTTGAGCGATGGCGGAAATGATCTGAGCAAAGAATGGGTGGGGCTCCACTGAATGCCAAGGCAGTTCAGCGAAGTTTGCCAACCCACGTATGCGCAGGTACTCTCCTACGTCGGTAGGGAGCCCGTCACGGAAAGCGGCGTAATTAGCCAAGGCTTCCATGGTGCACACGAAGTCATAGAGCACAGGCACACAGATCACAAGAAAAACACAGAGCACAAGGTAAACACAAGCACTATAGCGTTTTTCGTCGAACTGGAGAAGGTTAAGTAGATGCTTTGTCGGGGAGCGCAATGAAGGATGATTAATCGTCGCGGGGTATTGAAATGATAATTTTTTTAACTACGGTGTACATGCGTGAGTAGCTGGCAAGGGCAGGGCGGCTGTGGACATAAATAGGTTTCAAAACGCAGATTGTATTATTAAACACGCACAAAAAGAAAAGAAAAGAAAAGAAAAGTGAACTCCAAAAAATGCAGCCAACCGCAAAATGTTTCAGTGCGGGTTCGCTGTGTGTTGATACGACCGTAGCTTCGAACCGTTGATGACTTTCGGAAGAGGGTTTCCGGTCAACGTAGCCAACCGAAAAGTTGCTGGGCCTACTTGTGCAAAAATCCGATAGGGACCGAACCATCATAATTTGAATTTACCAGCAGACCGATTGGACTTTGCATTATAAAAAAGGACAAGTTGTCCACCGTAAAAACTGGAGTTTTCAAGTGTCGATCATGCGTCCGAGCCTGTCTTAGTTGTACTTCCTGCATACTTAAAAAGTTTTGCCATCGTTGCTTATCTAACTCTCTGAGTGTATCCAATTGAAATGACAGTGAATCTTCCGGTAGCAGTTTCTGAGCGATTGCTACTCTTAAACTTGGTATAACTATCTCCATTGGTGCTATTGCTTCTAATCCATAAGCTAGTTTGAAAGGTGTTAATCCTGTTGTTACCTTGTATGTAGTCCGGTATGTCCATTATACTGCAGGTAGCAGTTGATCCCATCTTTCCGGTGCTTCTAAAATGAGTTTCTAAAGCATATTCAACAAAGATTTGTTTGTACTCTCAGCCAGGCCATTTGCACGAAACTAAATTTATGTGTGACCTGAAATGAATGTGTGAGTACTTTCATTAAAGAGTTGAAAAAATGAGTGCCTTGATCTGTAACAAGTTCCAGTGGTAAGCCAAAACGTGGAAAGACATCGGTTAGCAGACACTTTGCTACCGCAACAGTTGTAGCAGACCGTAAAGCCCAGGCTTCTGCCCATCTGGTTGCATAGTCTGTACATGTCAGTATGTAACGATTGTTACCGAAGACTGCTGGAGGTGTAATTGGACCGATAAAATCTAGACCCCACTTCTGAAAAGGTTCTAATGGCAAGACAGGTTGAAGAGGGAACCATCGTGCTAATCGACCACCTAGATGCTGCTGCCGAACTAGATAGACAAGTGCAGCATGATCTACATGAAAGGTAAATTTACGGCCCAGCAAGTAATGCCTGAATTTCTTGACAGAATATACTAAGCCTAGACATTCTCTTTCTGTTACAGAGTAATTTTTTTCAGCAGGGGCAAGTCTTCTACTAGCATAGTAAACAAGTCAGAACCACTTATCGGTTCGTTGCATCAGAACACTGCCAATGGCAATATCTGATGCGTATACAAAGACATGAAATGGGTGATCCCATTCCGGAGGCTGTAAGATTGGAACCTGTGTTAATAAACACTTTAGACGATCAAATGCTATCTGACATTCCTGAGTCCACTCAAACTGTCGAGGAGTCTTGGTGATTAATCTATTCAGAGGTATTGCCAAGTGAGCAAGCCATCGTAGGTGTCGTCCATGCCATCTTACTTGGCCCATGAAGCGCATTACTTCTTTCAGTGTAGTGGGCACCGGAGCTTCTAACACAGCTGAAATTTTATCTGGATCCACCTGTATACCTTGTGCAAATACAATGTGACCAAGTAGCTTGCCACATGAAACCGCAAACACGGATTTGTTTGGGTTCAAACAGATTCTGTATTCTCTGCATTTTAGAAAGCAGTACCGTAAATGGAACAGGTGTGCTATCATCTTACCGAAAATTGAAAAATCGTCAAGATAGACTTGCATAAAAGAGGTAAGATAAGGAGAAAATATTTCCTGCATACACCTTTGGAATGTACTTGGGGCATTTCTTAATCCAAACCACATAACAGTACAAGCAAATACACCCGAGTTGGTAATGAAGGCAGTCTTTGGTATATCCTGTTCAGCCATTCTAACTTGATTATATCCAGTGTACCCATCTAGGAATGAATACATTTCATGTCATGCTACTCTATCAAGCATTGTGTCAACAAAAGGGATCGGAAAAGGATCAGGCACTGTAGCTGCGTTCAGTTTTCGGTAATCTACACATATTCGCAACTGCTTATTCTTTTTCGAGACAATAACAATTGGTGAGATCCATTCAGCATGTTCTATTGGTACAATAAATCCGACTTTAAGTAGCCTATCAAGTTCTACCTTTACCTGTGATGCATAGTTTGGATTCATCCGGTAGCTGGGTTGTTTGTTCGGTTTTGCTTCGGGCTTCAGCATGACTCTGTGCTGATAGATGCGCGGGTCCAATCCTTTCATATCTTTGTAATCCCATGCAAAGACGTCGGAGAATTCTCGGAGTAGCTGGATTAAGCCTGCTTGAAATGTTTCCGGTAAGTTTTGCTTTATCTTCACAGGACGCGGATGATCTTCATCGCCTAAATTATAAGTGATTAACTGATCTTCTGGAACATAAAATTGTCGGGGCTTTTCTATATCGTCAGTTGGCTTAAAAAGTTGTTGCAGTTGAGCGTCATCTATAACAGCAGTATCTTCCTTCTTATCTTCTTCTGTTACAGTCATTACCGTACAAACTGTGGGATTCCAGTTATCTACAACAGATTGTAGATCAACAGTTCTTAGGGAAATCAAGTCAATGTTATTTTTCAAAAACTCTTCTTCTTCATCATCTGACAATCCATCTAGCATATGGACTGGTTCTGCAAAATTTGGTCTAGCATGTAGTTCGCAAGGCTGTATAGCATCTAATTTTACAACATATTTACGATTGTTGTCTTTGAAAGTGAGTTCCTGTGCAGACCAATCTTGTATCACCTTAGCGTGCTTCAGCCAAGGTTGGCCGAAAAGGAGATTATAATCAAGGGTGGATTCCGATAATTCTAGTATGACAAAGGTCATCTTAAATGTGGTACCTTGTAAAGTTATGGGTACATTTCGTACAAGTCCTACGGGATGGACCCTTGACTGGTCGGCCATTCTGACAAAAAACTGAACTAATTCGATGTTGGTCCACCCTAACTTTTTACATAATGCAGCAGTAGCAATGTTGACACCCGATCCTCCATCAATTAGTACCTGTGGGATTTTATGATTTTTATAACATACCATAATTAAATGAACTAAACGATCGACCGTAGAATCAGGTTCCGGTTGCACTGTTGCCGTTGCTGGAATACAAGAAGGCACAGGGCTGAACTGCTGTTGGAATTGTTGTCGAACTCCCGGTACTAATGCAAGTAGCTGGCCCAGAGGCAGAGTGATAGATGCTTTAGATAAAATTTTTTAGGCCTGTTGTGATTGGATTGCATGCTCCACCGGTTTTGAAGTTGATGCGTCTACTGAAGATGATGGGCCTGCTGCGGAATTGGAATCCTGTTGTTGTGTTCCTTCTTCAGTTATTGGATTCTGGGTCACCGGAATAGGATCTGGGAAGACTGGAGGTTCTGTGGTGGTCCATTGACTAGCCTTGTTGTACATCCTTTGTGGTTCGCGTATACCTGGTTCAAATAATTTTGCTGCTGCTTGTAGTTGTTTGTCGGAGCGGGTCTGAATTACTGCAGCTTGCCTTTCCACTGGTGTGATTTGTACCATATTAGCCATTGGGTTTTGACGTTCCTTCTTCCTCTGATCATACTCAACTGCATCCTTACAGAATCTTCTAATGTGACCAAATCCACCACAGAAATGACAGCGCGGTGGTGGCAAATTGGGATTTTCCGGTGCTAATCCGGCCTGCCAGCGGTTTGCGTTGTAGTTGTTGTTTCTCTGTCCTCTGTAATTTCGATATCCTTGTTGCTGGTTGTTCCTCATTTGCGGAGGTACATAATGATTGGCTAGTTTTCCTGGTTCCTGTATAATAGCATTGACAGTTGCGGTTCCCTGCACTTTGGCGTTGTATGCACAGTTTTCGGTGGTGTGTCGGCAGTGTTGCAGATAGCACAGAATAACTGATTAAGTGCACAAGTGGCACTAGTATGGCCTGAATTCTTGCATGTGATGCAGTATACTTGTCTGTTCATATCTTCGGAGACATTTCTATTTGTTTTTAACCACTCCAGGTCCTTTGTAAATCCGCCAACCTTGTTTTCCAACTGCAGAGCCATTGCAATCACTGCATCTAGCGTCATAGCTCCTACACAGCGTATAATCATAATCTGTTTAAGTTGCGGGGTCAATCCATTGATAAACCACTGAGTAATAACGTCGTCCGGTAGGTTGGCGTGTGCTGGTGGTAACTGCCTTAGATGAGTCCTGAATAGTGTGGCGTATTCCTGTACTGTTTGATTTATCTTCTGTCTATTGTTTTGCAGGTAGTCAAAAATTTTGGCTGGATTCTTCTTTAGTCTGAATCTCTGCAAAAAGGAATCTCGTACTGCTTCATAGGTGCCGAAGTGATTAATATCATATTCTGTAAGCCATCTAGCTGCTTCATTGACCAATGTAGACTGAAAGACAATAGCTTTATACGTCGGATCCGGTGGATGGTTAAGTACTGCGTAACTTATCTCAAATGTGCGTACATGAGCATCCGGGTCATCTCCTGGGAATCCACCGAATTTAGTGTACGTTACTCCTGTTGGAGGTGGCCTTGGTGGGCATACTTGTTGCTGCTGCAGTTGTTGTTGTTTCCCGTTCATGGCAAGTGTATTGTGACTATCTTCTGTATCTCAGGGCTGAATATCTGAACTATCGGAATCTGTATCGCCGGACTGTGCACTTTCCAGTTCGATAATCTTGTTCAGTATGCTTCGAATCTCGGTTTCGAACAAATTTCCTTCCTTCTTGATCTCGAGTGTAGGGGAACTTACTCCAAAAAGCGGTGACTGGACTGAAGATTCAGCAAAAAATGATAAACCGTCGCCAAAAAACTACGATTTTGTTACCGAAATATCACCGAAATGTGCCGAATTTTCACCAAAATAAGGTGTTCTTTCGCCTTCACAAATTTCTTTGGCTAAAGTGTTTCTAGTCATAAACAAATTTGAATCTTTATCCAAGATTGTTAAACTAACTTCAGGCTGCGTTCTGGTAGATTCTGGAGTTACTATGTCTTCGACAGACTGTGCCGAAATAGTACCGAAATGTACCAGAGGCGTAACACGTTCCACTGGAATATGACCGGAATCACTTCTAACGTTGTTGTCTTTCTTGACAACTGGGTCAGACTTAGTTGTACTTCTACCTCCCGGAGTTGTCTTTAATAAATTAACTACTCCAGACTGACGGTTCTTGGGATACGTTTCACTGGATCGAGTAACCGGCATGTATCATCTTTTGTACTAATCGCGTAGTATCACTATCGATTAAAATTTTATAATCACCTTTCCACAACAAGTTTGCAACAATCTGGTTCTGTTGCTACTTTCGACAAACACACGGTAATCTTGATGTTCGATTTCGATAGACGAATGACGATCTTGATGCCACCTTCCCACAGATGGCGCCAAGTGTTAACATGGCGGATCAAACGGCCAATGTTAAAGCCAGTGTTGAATTAATGCATTGTTCTAACTGTCAGCACGTGTCAAACGAATCGTGGGTTCTTGGGAGTGGTAGGGGTCTATTAGACAGAGGCCCTGTACTTGGTTCCCCAAAATAACCGATTCAGTTGCAGCACTAAAATGCTATCGACAGTTCTATCTGAATCTACTGTCCTTAGACAGTATCATCACAGTCTTAGCTCATCTACCAGTAACAACTAGACTCTACCAGCCTTATCTGTACCTTGGTACCCAATTACTTCAGACTAATAGGCTACTGTAACAGTACAGTAGTCCAACCTTCACCAAGACAGCGCTCACAGTCAAGCAACCGGATCACAAAAGGTACCTACGGTTTCAACCTACAGTTCTGAAGACTAACACACACTGGAATTACCCTTAACTATAGGTAATTCTCACTGTACAAGGGCAGATCGAGAACAGCACTACTTCTGCACAATGTTCTTAGGGAAAGATTACTACATTCACACAGTTTTATCAATACTTAGCAGTTCAACAAGGAGAAGAGCACTTCATCGTACATCTTAACAAAACAATTCGTCACAACGATCCACAGTAACTCTTTCAGACAACGATCCAACGACTTACTGAATGGAACTAGATTCACAGTGTAACCGAGATTGACAGATGACAACACAGAGTACAACAGAGTACGCAAAAACTAAACAACACACACTGCCGCAACGTTCCGACAGACAACCAGACGAACAGTCTGGTGATAACACGAAAATAGGCCAAAATCCCCGTGCTCCCGAGCACTTCTTTTCATTGCTTTATATAAGATTTACAAATATGCGCGTAACTACCTTTCGCGCATGTTTTACAAAGATTTCCGTTACACCTGTCCCAATCCGTCGGCCGACTAACAATCCTCAAGAAAAATTGATTCTTCATCTTGGTTAGCTTAAGTCTCCATACTTTGAAGACTCAGTGCATGCAACATCCATCATGGATGCATGTCCTCATAGCTACATGGTCTTTGTATGACACACCCACTTCCTTCTAACTTTTCCCAAAATTTTGGCAGTCTTCGGATTTGCTCACCAAAGATATGCAATCGGATTCGGTTGGGGTAATCAGCAGCTCAAAAAGAAGTCATAATTGAAGTAAACTTGGCTCGGAATTAGAAGCCATTACAGACAACCAGACAACAAATAATGCGCAGAGAACATAAAATCATCGGTTGCCTTTATCCCAAAGGGTAAGACGTTGTAAACTATGATCAATGTCACGAGATCCAATCCTTCGAGTGATCACCAAAGGCCTCTAGTGAAGCGCATAGAATGCTCTAATCTCCTCTGAGAGGTCCACAGTTCGAAACCCGAACGCTACTGTGATCTAGGGATCCGATTACAGACTCAAGTTGTCTTCTGCGGAACGAGAACAAACAAAGCCTCTCAGCGCCTTGGCTGCTTTGTAATTCTCCCAACTCTGTCACCTGAGTTCAAATCTTGGACTGGGCGGCCTGAAGATCAGAGATATTGTTTCTTTTCTGCTCCTAATTGAGAGCTTCTGCAGCACTCGATTGAAAATAGAAGTTTCTACAGCAGTGGTACGTCACGAACGGCGCTCAGTCGTCCTGGATAGAAGAGTGTTCTCTTGAACGATCGATCAAGGTTCGAATCCTGAACGGTGCAGTGTGAAGATCCTAGCTTTTGATTCTTTTTCGCTCCTGGTTAAGCACTTCTGCAGCGCCTCGCGAATATTCAGTATAATTGGCGCCGATAAGAAGCCACGAACCAAGCTTGGAGATGTGGTAAGAGAGTTTACTCACCACGGGTAGGTACAAAGTTTGAATCCCTCGTCGCCTATAGCAGAGAACCTCCTTATCTTTTGCTATTCCTTACTAAGCTTAGCCAACGCACGATCAACTCGGCACTGTGCTCGAGATGGCCGCAAGCAGAAATACGACAAAGAACATATGCACGCATAAAAATGAAGGAAATGAGCCTCCATTGATGCTTCTAAACAAGATGATGAAACCTCTAAGGTCTCCATGGAAGCATGAGGAAGATGATGAGCCTAGCAAGGTCACCATGAAAGCTTGCCTAGAGCTCTGATACCAATGCAAGAGAACAAGGATTACGACCACCACATGCTTGAGAGATGACTCTCCTCCCAACCAAATGCCTCTATATATAGCTCTCTCCAGGGGACTGCCTTCTTGGGCAGGTGGATACTAGCCACCCAAGTGTCAGCCATGTAACTACATGTGCGCCAAGTGTCCCAGTTAACTCGAGTTAACTCAAGTGGATGCTTCTAGAAGGATCTAGATCTCTTTGGGCAAAATACTCTCCCCATGTCTCCCATGGGGATTGAACCCAAGACCTCCTCCTTCACATCCTTGAGACTTAACCACTAAGCTAAGTGGATCACTTGTTCACAAGAGCACAGGACCTCCTAGTAAGTCTAAACTCGAGATCTTTGGTCATACACACGGATGACCAAACGGTGTCTGATTTCAGATCTGTCTGAACCGGCCAGACCCTTGGATCATAGACTTACTTTATTACAGTCTGCCCCCTATCACCCACAAGCTAATGCGCAAGTCGAAAGCACAAATAAGATTCTATGCAATGTGCTGACTAAATTGGTGGATAATAAACGCTCTAATTGGGACAAACAGCTACACCACGTTGTTCGGGCATACCGAGTTGCCTATGAAACGGTACTCCAAGCCACTCCCTTTCAAATGGTATTTGGCCAAAATGTAGTGCTACCATTGGACTTCTTGATACCTACATTGAGAGTAGCACAGGAGCACGAGTGGATAGGCCATGAGCTCTCATCTAGAATATTTCACCTGGAACGATTAGGGGAAACAAGATTAAGAGTGGCAGCAGGAATTTATGAAGCCAAGAAAAGACAAAAAGCATATTTTGATGCACACGTGAAGGATAAGGGCTTGAAGGCAGGAGACCTAGTCCTAGTCTACACTTTGAAGCAACATGCACGGAAACTAGAAAAGAGAGGTTATGGACCTATGATCATAAATAAGATCTTAATGAGTGGAGCATTTCAACTAGCTACACTAGAAGGTGATGTCCTCTCTAGTTACATCAGTAGATGCAGAGTTGAAGAGGAAAAGCGAATTCGAGAAGAAGCACAAGCAGAAGCGTTAGAGCGAATCTGAAGGATGAAGTTGAGAAGACAGGGTAGAGATCAGCTTAGGACAGATGACTATGTGGACCCAAGATATCATATGGCTATTTGTGAAGTCCCAAGTGTAATTCCCCATAGAATAGTTGATCGATGTCCTTTTGTGACCTTAGAGATAGGACAAGGAAAGAGTGCAAGGACTGTACGGGCCTTGATTGACTCAGGTGCAACCACTAGTGCTGTTAAATTTTCTTACTGTCAAAAGTTGAAATTAAGTGTCAATCCTATAGAAGCATATCTCATAGGATTGGGAGGCGTGGAAACCCCTTGCATGGGCTAGGTGGACCTTCCCCTCTACATTCAAGATGTTTTAATGACAGTTAAAGTACAAGTGTGTCAAGATGAGGATCTCACTGAACCTCTTGTCTTGGGTCAAGACTGGATTTATAATCATGCAGTCAACCTCAACCCAAGAAGTGGATTTCTTCAGGTTTGGGTAAATCACGATCGCATTACAATTGAGTTAGAAAATGAAGCACTCAAGGAACTAGGAAAGGCACAAACTCCTGGTCCTTCCAAGAGTACACATGAAGATGACCATGCTATTCTTGTCCAAAACTATGTGATGTAGAGGGAAGATTATCTCAACAAAGAAGTCAAGGATATGGTGGAACTCCCTTCTTTTCCAAAGGCCATAGGGATGCAGCCACCAAAGGCGGATCGAATGCAGAAGAAACAGATGATCTATGCTCGAAGCCAAAAGAAAGTACGAAGCATGGTATCTCAACCACCAAAACAAGTGTGGGTGCGGAAAGGTGACCAATCTGTTGCGGCCCAGTCACAACCACTGGCTCAGCTTCATATTATAGTGAGCAACGGCAGGCCACTAATAAGAAGTCTTTCAAAAACTCTTCTACGGAAGTGAAGTCTATCTGGGTACCCAAGAAGTCGATGAGGGCTGACCCACAATCAAGACAAATTTGGGTGCTAAGGCTTGCTTGTGAGCTCAAATAGCCACACACAGACCACACCATGTACAACATGGTTCACTCACTTGAACAGCTGATACCCACTCTTATACGACACGCACAAACACATATTCACACATGAGCACGAGCAGAATCACTTGAGCCCTCTAGAGTCTCCACACAACCAAAACTGAAAGCCATCCACTGTGTTTGGCAGCCCAAAGCTTGTAATAAACCCCCCGACCCCCACTTGTAAATTCATCTCCACCTACTAATTGCATCATTCTCACACTCCATTTTTCCATTTAGCTCATAGAATAATTCATCCACTAACTACACCCACAATCACCGAGCATTCACTGACTAACTAACCTATCACTAACCTCATGTTAATGTTGTAACGGGGGCAAAATTTGTTTTATCTTATCCATTACAATGTTAACACATGCTTCTATATTCTCACAGAACCAGCAAACAAGAAGTAACATGGCAGAAGCAGCAGGAACTAGTTCCCAAGCAGGATCCAGTGCACAAATAGTGGATATTGAAACTCTCCTCCTCGAACCACAACTCACCGAGAGGCCACAGGAACTCAAGGTGGTGCATGTCCTTCCCATTCAAAACCCTCCACAAGGACACACGTCACAAGTTGGCAAACATTCACACTGGTTCAGTGATGTCGCAGGGCCATTGGGTGAAGGCACCTACTTTTGGGAAGCAGAAATTGAATTCAATGGCAAGTGGGGGAGGTATCATTTCTTCACCCGTGAATTCGAGAAATATCAGGATGCATAAGTAATGAGATCTGTATGGAAGAAGACGGGCCTGGAGAGCTATTTTAGAGCCCTCTTACCTAAGCCTAATTTTCTACGCTGCTCATACTTGATTAGCACAATCACCCCTAGTAGAGCCAAAGGGGGAGATAGTAAATTTGTTCTTCCATCTCTAACACTAGGCCATGAATTAAAAAGATTTAAACTTACCCTCAATCTAGTTAGGGAAGCCTTGGACATGAATGGCATGCACATTCCCACAAAGAAGGAAACATTGATCCCTGCAAGAATGAAACACAAAGATCTTAACAAGTTAAAGGATATGGTTGCTATGACACCTACCATCGCCCTCCACCTACGCACAATCATGCAACATTTCACCTTTCCAGCCCAAGAGCGCTTCACCATGCCACCCAAAAGAATTTGGTTTAGCTTGTACTTGGCAGAGACAGAAAACCTCACAATCAATCTACCCCACTGGATCATAGATCAAATCCACCTAGCACATCAGCGTTGGAATAAGAAACGTAAGAATGTGCTTCATGGATGTTGTGCGCTGACAAGGATCATTTACTGGTGCTTAGCTTATGATGTGCCTATTCAAAGAGCACTAGTGTGGTCCCGAGCCCAGGAATTCTAGCGATGGCTATCAACAACAGGGCCACCTTTGAAGAAAATGAGGGGTTCAGTTCAAATACCATGTGAACAAGCAAGGGGTGCCACCCTCACACTAGAGGTGACAACACCTCAGACCAGACGTGTTCATCCATTTACTATTCGCTTACCCAGACAAAGTGCAGAAGGACCCAATTTGGTTTTCCCTCCGATTCCATCTGACATGGAGTACCCACAAGGCTACACCCTGGACGATTTGATAGATGAAGAAATTGCCCGCATGATTAATGAAGCCAATCTTGAGATGGAAGCAGAACAGACCCTAGGACCACAACCAACCACAACGACTTCAGCACCTACCCAACCTGAAGTAGTGGAAGTAGACGAGGATGAAGAAGAGACGGAAGAGGAAGCAGACAAGGAACACGACCAAGAGTACAAAGAAACCTCAGAACTAGCGAGTGCCCAAACTTATACTGCGCAAATAAAAAGACTGTATGAAACCATGAAGAGGGTTCAGGAACATCACAAGCTGTCACTGGAAATAGGCAAGATGCTAATGAGTCAGATGTTAGGAGAAGAAGGGGTCGACGACTAATTCATTGAGTCTTTAAACCTTCATGTGGATGCGCTGGGCTTGGATGAAGCTATTCATTCGGCTCTTGCTTATATTCATCGCTTTGAGAAATGAGTGCCGACCCGTCCCATGCACTTCGGAAAACAAATTCACATAAATGTATCGGCACCAGGAGATACCACATAGACAGAAGAACATTAGGCGGCACCATCATCACCACACTCCTCACCGCTCACTGCACAATTCACTTCACCCCATGACACAACCACCCCAACTTCCATGATCACCACATATGTCATGGGAATTCCTCTCTCTCCAGGCATCCAATTCGGAGGAGTTACTATGCCCACCTTCACAACACTATTCACGAACATCACATCCACCCCACCCACTATTCCCATCTACACGGTCACACACACTTTTGACACCATGGAAACATCACCAGCCACAGCACCACTCTCTCCCCCCCACACGGCCACAATCTCCATTACCCCCTCCATCCACATCACCACTTGATTCCACCTCATTCACGATTCCCTTTCCCTTTCCCATTCCCCCTGCATCCACTCCTTCCCCAGCATTCTTAAATGTAAATAATGTGTTTTCTACTTTACATCAATGTGTATATCAACTATAGAGTGAATATCAGACTCTCGAAGATCGCCATCATCAATTAACTACGGACCACCAGCAACTACAGAGGAGGCTTGCGACTATAGAAGAAGAGAACGCGAACCTGAATCAATGCTATACTATGCTCGCACACGCCCACCAAACCATATTGGAAGCTCCCCAGCAATCCGAGTCTTCCAAAGTTAAGAAATTAACTGCTTTATTGGAACTCTATCAGTCAGAGAATGTCAAAGTCCGACACAACCTGACGTTATTACGCAAGCACATGGCCACGGCACTTGAAGAGAACAAGCGATTGCAAAAGCAGAACGAAGAAAACCTAGAAGCTTCGATGGAAGGTTCCCTGCATGAGATCGACCCAGACAGTTTAAAGCAGTCCCTTCAGATACGATGAAAACAATTCTGGAAAGCTATGATGATCTGTTGGAAGCACATGATGATATGGAAAAAGAACGAGATACACTGCACAGCCAGCTCCAGGAGCAAGAAGAACAACCCAAGATCATAGAGTCAGCATCGACTTTAGAGGAGGTAAAGGCATTAAAAGAGCAGGTTGAAGAATTGCAAAAGAAGCTACTTGAGTATGAAAGATAACCCTCTCCGGTTATCGAACCAAAGCCAGATGAATTGGTGCCCATCGAAGTGGATGAGTCGTATGAGGAACCATATGTTCCTATGCTGATGTCGGGTGGCCAGCAAACCTCGGAAGGAATGGACACCCTGGAAGTCGAAGCACCCAAATGGCTTCAGAAACTCGAAAAGACAGCCAAAACCCATGAAGATCGAGTGGCAGTCCAAATCCAATTAATGGCTAAACTAGAGGACACTATCATAAACTCCGAATACTTTCGAAACATGTCACATCTGTTGATATATTTAGGTAGTGATGTGTGTGAACACTCTAGGACCACCGGGGCACTTTTTTCCCTCTTTAGGAGGTTTTTTTCCCCCGGCTTGTATATACGCCTATTGCCCTAATGGGCTACTTATCTTTGTACATTCTCTAGTAATACATTCAGTCTTGTGTGTTGTGCTCCAAGCTTCTTCCTCTTCCTTGTGTTGTTCGCGTGCTTCCGTAGACGTCTAACTCCAACAATTGGTATCAGAGCAGGTCGTTGATTCTTCTAGGGCGCCGTCGACACTCCTCCGTTTGCAGTCTCAGATTCGCACAAAATTTGGTGAGCATACTCAGGGTGTTTTCGAGATCAAAACTGCTTCGCTTTGTGGTGCCGAAATCGCGATCTGAGCTCGTTTCGGCCTCCGAACGCACTATCGCAGTGCTTGTGCAAGCTATTTCATCCTTTTGTGCCAAAGGTATATACCAGTTTCTGTTTGCCAGTTTAAGCGTCTCGAAGTCTGCTACAAGTCTAGCAGAACTCGTCTGGGCAGTTTTGTTCAACTTTTTGAGATACAGTCAATTTTCTGCATCAAGGTATTTTAGTCACTGGCCATGGCTGAAAGCAGTGATGTATTTCGTATGTTGGCTGTTGAGGATAAGTTGGATGGTACCAACTACCCATTATGGGCTTATATGATGCGACATGTACTGGTTGCAAAAGGATTGTGGAACATTGTGCAGGGTGTTGAAAGACGTCCTGTTACACCTGTAACGACAGGTACTGCAAATACAAGTGTTGGAGCTGATGAAGATGGTGTCGAAGATGATCTTCCGCAGATTCCTGTTCGTGCTGCTGTTTCTGTTGCACCTACTGCAGAGCAGATTCGTTGGGATGGCAGAGATGCCCAGGCACATGCATTGATAGCTTTGTCTGTCAAACGTGCCATTATTCCTCACATTCGCTCTTGCAGAACAGCAAAGGATGCTTGGGATACACTTACCACTTTGTACCAGGCTAGGAATGAGGCTCGTGTTGCTTACCTCCGAAAACAGTTGGAGAGTGAGCACATGAATGAAGGTGATTCGATGGACAATTTTCTTACAAAGATCAAAGACCTGAAGGAACAATTGATTTCTGCTGATGAGGTTATACCAGATAGCTCACTTGTGCAGACCGTTCTGAATGGCCTTCCTGATTCATATCAGAGTTTTGCCTCTACTCTTCGATTGATGATGAAAGGCAATCCGAATGCCTTGTCATTTGAGGAATTAGTCTCTGTTCTGTTGCAGGAAGATCAGTCCAGGCAGAACAGGTCCATTATGCGTGTTGCATATCAAGCTTTCCTGGCTAGTCAGAAGGGCAAAGGAAAATGGAGCTCCTCTTCTAGTAAGCAGAAATCTGCAAATGCTGCACAATCGAAGAACCAGGATAAAGATGAGAAGAAATCAGAAAAGCAGAAATTGTTCTGCAAGTACTGTAAAGGAAATGATCATATTATAAAGAACTGTCCAAAACTGGCTGCTAAAGAGGCAAAGAAGAAAGAGGCTGGAATGGTTGTTGCAGAGGCCTCTACACCAAAAACAGAGTCTGCAAATCTTGTGCAGGAAGAAGAATGGGCGTTTACTACTGTTTGCATTTTTGACCCATCTTCTCATGATCAGTGCATGTCTGCAGTAGACTCAGATGTTTGGTACTTTGACAGTGGGGCAACCAAACATATTACCTCGCAGCGCAGTTTCTTCTCTTCACTCGAGCCTGCCCCTACAGGGAATACTGTCACATGCGCCAATAACTCCTCTTATCCTGTTATGGGAGTTGGTAAGATCATTCTAACTACTGCTGATGGTAGTTCTTTCACTTTGTCAGATGCTTTATTTGTGCCAGGGATCAAAAAGAACCTGTTATCAGTTTCTGCATTAGCCAAGATTGGCTTGGTTGTGAAATTCGTTGATGACAGGTGTACAGTCCATGATCTCTCAAATGGCGATGTGATTATTGCTTCTAACATTTTATGTCGTGGGCTGTATAAGCTCATAGACTATGAAAAATCTGTGAATGATTCGGCATGTGCAGTTCATGATTCTCAGGCTATGTCAGATGCAAAGCTTTGGCATGCACGCTTTGGTCATCTGAATTTTGCTAGTTTGTTACGCCTGCAGAAATCTGAAATGGTGTCCTCTTTGCCCAAACTTGAGGCACCTGGAAAACATGTTTGTGAAGGCTGTATTTTGGGCAAAATGCAGCGTTCTTCCTTTCCAAAAGATGGTTCAGTTCGGGCTATGCAGAAATTGCAGCTTGTACATAGTGATGTCTGTGGTCCTATGCAGACACCCTCTTTTGGAAATTACCTTTACTTCGTGACTTTCATTGATGATTTTTCCAGGCATGCATGGGTATATCCACTCAAAGCAAAGTCCGAAGTGTTCATGTGCTTCAAACAGTTTTTGGTTTTGGCTGAAAATCTGTCAGCATGTAAAATGGGCACCCTCCGTTCTGATCGAGGGGGGGAATATATGTCTTCAGATTTTAATGCATTTCTGGCTGAACGTGGGATAAAACACCAGTGTACAGTGCCGTATACACCTCAACAGAATGGAGTTGCTGAACGAAAGAACAGGTCACTCATGGAGATGGCGAGGTGCATGGTCAAAAGTCAGGCTTTACCACATAGTTTCTGGCTTGAGGCTGTCATGTGTGCAGCATATGTACTCAACAGGTGTCCCACGAAAGCGTTGCAGTCTATCACTCCATATGAGGCTTGGCATGACCGCAAGCCATCTGTTGCTCATCTGCGTGTTTTTGGTTGTTTGGCATATGCATTAGTGCCTGAACAACATCGCAGAAAATTGGATGATAAGGCAGTAAAATGTATTTTTGTTGGGTACAGTTCTGAAAGTAAAGGCTATCGTCTGTATCATCCACAGACTAAACGCATTCTGGTTAGCCGTGATGTTGTCTTTGTGGAAGATGCTATTCAGCCATTGCTTTCATGTACTAAGGAGACATCTGTTAGCTCCAAAGACATGTATGATACTTTGATGGCTCTTTTTACAGGTGGACAGGCTAGCGCTGGTCCTAATGAGGCAACTTCTCAGCCTTTGCAGGTTTCATATGATGATGCAGATCATGCCATTTTTGATGCAGATTTACATGATGCACTTGTTGATGAGAGAGCTGATATTGAACAGGCAAAAACTATGCCAAAATGGCTGGTGTAGACTTTGCGTGAGAGCAAATTAGATGCACCTTTGTCATATCGTACTCGTTCAGGCTCTCATAGTACCTCCTTTGCATCAGATTGCTATGCTATGGCTGCATCTAGTCTCTGTGATGAGAATGAGCCTGATTCTTTTGATGAAGCACAAAATTCAGAAAATTGGATGGCTGCTATGCAATCTGAATATGATGCTATAATGAAGAATGGTACATGGTCTTTATGTGACTTGCCTCCTGGCAAGAAGGCCATTGGCACTAAGTGGGTATACAAGCTGAAGCGTAAACCTGATGGTACAGTTGACAGGTATAAGGCTAGGCTTGTTGCAAAGGGTTATGCGCAGGAAAGAGGCATTGATTTTGATGAGACCTTTGCACCTACATGCCGTATGACTACTGTTCGGAGCATTTGTGCACTTGCAGCCCATCATGGTTGGAATGTACATCAGTTGGACATTAAAACAGCATTTCTGAATGGTGACTTGCATGAAGAAGTGTATGTTTTTCAGCCCCGTGGCTTTGTGCAGAAAGGGCATGAAAACCAGGTGTGCAGGTTAAAGAAGGCGTTATATGGTTTAAAGCAAGCACCACGTGCTTGGTATGAGAAAATACATGCCTATCTGATTGCACATGGTTTTGAGAACAGTCCAACTGAAAGCACCTTATATGTTAAGCGTGCTAATGATGTGCTTTTGATCATTGTTGTCTATGTAGACGACATGCTGCTCACTGGTCCTCTTGAGAAGCATATTGCTGATTTCAAGGCTGATTTGCATGCCTCATTTGAGATGTCTGATTTGGGGCATTTGCATCACTATTTGGGCATTCAGTTTATGCAAGTTGATGGTGGAATGGCTTTGTGTCAGACGAAATATATTGACACATTATTGCAGCGTTTTGGCCTTGAAGGCTGTAAGCCTATTGCCACTCCTATGGAGACAGGTTTACGATTGAGTCTTCATGATGCTGGAGATGCATTTGATGCTGTTCTCTATCAGCAGGCTGTTGGATGCTTGATTTACTTATGCATTACTCGGCCAGATATTCAGTTTGCTGTCTCACAGATGAGCAGGTTTATGCATTGCCCAGGAGTCACGCATTGGAAAGCGGTTAAGCACATCTTTCGCTACTTGAGTGGTACTCGGCTACTTGGGTTGTTTTATCCCAAGGGGGGATCACTACCGCCAGATTTGCATGCTTTTTCTGACTCAGATTGGGCTGGTTGCTATGACACTCGTGTGTCCACCAGTGGTTTTTGCTTCATGCTTGGTAGCTCATGTATATCTTGGTTGAGCAAGAAGCAGCCTACTGTGGCCACTTCCAGTTGTGAGGCTGAGTATAGGGAAGCTTTCACAGCGACTGTTGAGTGTGTGTGGCTCAGACGCCTTATGGCTGATTTGGGTGTTGGCCAGTCTTCTGCCACCACCATCTTCACTGACAGTCAGAGCGCATTGGCAGTTGCGAGGAACCCTGTGTTCCATGCTCGCACTAAGCACATTGAGGTGCATTATCACTATGTCAGGGAGAGGTTCTCTGCTGGGGAGATCAGCTTGGCATATGTGCCCACGCAGGAGAACATTGCAGACCTTTTCACGAAGGCTCTGCCTAGGGAGAAGTTTGAAGCTTTCCGCAAAGCTTTGGGCTTACTTCCTTTTGTGGAGTGATTTCCACATAGCTCGGCACTTCCTTATACATGAGTGCCAGCTCCTTGTTCACCGCATCACTCCCAGGGGGGATTTCTTGATATATTTAGGTAGTGATGTGTGTGAACACTCTAGGACCGCCGGGGCACTTTTTTCCCTCTTTAGGAGGTTTTTTTCCCCCGGCTTGTATATACGCCTATTGCCCTAATGGGCTACTTATCTTTGTACATTCTCTAGTAATACATTCAGTCTTGTCTGTTGTGCTCCAAGCTTCTTCCTCTTCCTTGTGCTGTTCGCGTGCTTCCGCAGACGTCTAACTCCAACAACATCACCGCTGGATTGGCACTAACGATGATCAATACGTGCCATATTGTGTGCTCTTGGCTGATTACAATGCGGAGATTCAACAAAGGTGTGGCAAAGTCTCGACTTTCGCCACTCAATTTGGTCCCGATGATCTACCTGAACGTGCTAAACAAGGATCAACCTTTCAACCCACCTGGAGGATTCGTCTTCTCGAGACCTATCCAAAAATGGTTCATACCTGGAATAACATGCCACTATTTATGAAGTATAATCCATGTTACGTTCCAATCCTCCAACGAGCACCTGGCCTGAGTTTACCATTGTTGTCAAGAATGTTAAAGGCTGTGCAAAGTGGTTGAATTATATCTATCTAGCACCTCCACAAGGAGAGCCCTCGGTGGCTTATATGATTTCTACCATGAGCCTTAGACTAGAGAACACCCCTGACGTGATGGCACAGATGTGCATGAAAATCTTTGAATTAATGTTGATCACATTCAAAACATTCAAAAACATCAAAGACCCACATTTCTCAGGAGTCGGCTTCATTGCAGGCAACCTAGACCTGGTATATGACATGAGCACCACCCCCTCAATCAAGGTAATATATGCTTGGCATGCAAGAATAAAATACCTCCCAGCTTGCTTCAAACAAACTTTCGAGGAGATGTTCGTCACAGGGTTCTGGGAATATCACTCGGAAATATTCGTACCCAGGCCCTCACATCTCCTCCAACTGTTCGTTGTGGAGAGGATCTTACACTCAGATCAATTGCGGATGCCACATCCGGACATTCCAGGGCCAGTAGATTGGGACGCTTTGTTAACAGACCTAGCACGGGGGCTGCGGCTGGAAGAACATCACCTTGCTTCAGATGTGGTTCAATACTATGTCCAATGCTCAGCCAAACAAGGGTCTGCCAGAGACGACAGACGTGAGAGAGGGGGGGTGTTAGCAGCAGTCAAGGCACCCAAGGACTCACAAGACAAGGAAGCCAAAGAAGGAAGTCGGAGCAAGGATCAAGCAGGCAAAGTAGTCAACGCAGATCTGGGAAATAGGCCCCATAATTTTTCCATGAAGAAATACCTCCCAAATAGTGATTTTAGTCACTCCACACCATTGTAAATACCATTCCACCTTTTTGTAGCTCCATTTTGTGCAAGACGAGGAGTCCTCGGGCTTGAGGAGTACTAGTAGTATTTGTGTACCATTTTTCATAATTTTCAGAGCTCGTTTGATCCCCCAAAATAGCTCTAGAACCTAGTTTTTAACTAGGCCAGACACTAGGTCTAGACATGACCAAAGCTAGTCAAAAACTATAAATAGAGCTAGAGAGCTCATTTTTGAGGTTAGCTTGTTGTGGAATTGAACTTGTAAGAGCATTTTTTGAGTAATGTAAAGAATTCCATTGCTTCTCTCTTTGTCTTGCCGTGTGTGCGCGTGTGTGTGTATGTGTGTGCATGTTAGTGTGCTTCTCACTCACACACTTGTGCCATCACTTGTTCGAGGTCTTCATACCATCCTCATGTCTTCCCGGATTGACATTAAAGGAGGTGCTACTCATCACTGAGCTACAGCATCTATCTCACTGTTTGGAGTAGCACTTGCTTCTTCCGCTCTACTATGAGCTAAATTTGGAGACAAAGAATGACTCCCCCTCCATGTTGAACGTTCTTCATTTGATGTAGATGCCTCTGGACCTGAAACCTTTGTGCTTGATTGTTGGACTTCTCTTTGATTTGTTCATGCATAATCATCACAATCTTCTTCAAGAATCTTTTCCTTTCCTTTATCTTCATACCATGGTCTTAGTTCATCAAAGAACACATCTCATGAGACTCTTACTTCCTTTTTTCTAGGGTTGTAATACTTGTATCCTTTTTGCTCCATCGAGTAGCCGATGAAAATGAATTTTTCTGACCTTGGTTCAATCTTTGTTCTAACTTCTTGTGGAATGTGAACAAAGCAAACACATCCAAACACTTTGAGGTGTGTAAGATCAGGTTTCTTACCAGAATATACCTCCTCTGGAGTCAAGTGATGTATTCCCAATGTTGTGCACCTATTCATCAAATAAATGACAGTTTTGGTAGCTTTAGCCCAATAGTACAATGGTACCTTCATCTCGTTGAGCATGCATCTTGCAATTTCAGCAATTTGCCTATTTTTCCTCTCTACTACTCCATTTCGTTGTGGTGTATACCTACAAGTAAACTGCCTTTTGATCCCATTCTCTTGTAGAAAATCTGAAAATTCTTTGGAGAAGTATTCTCCTCCACCATCGAACCTTAAGGTTTTGATAGATCTTCCTGTTTCTTTCTCAACTTCAACTTTGAATCTTTTGAATATAGAAAACACCTCTGATTTTTGCTTCCTACAAAACAACCATACCTTTCTTGAGTGATCATCAATGAAGGTGACAAAAAATCTATTGCCAGCCATTGATGCCTCTTGGGTTGGTCCCCATACATCCGTATGTATCAATTTCAAGATTTGGGGCCACATAATTGCTCCTCTTGAATGTCTGCCTCGTTTGCTTTCCTAGTTGACAAGCTTCACATAACTCATGTAGTCCAATGCTATTAAATTTTGGAAGACCTCTTACCACTTCATGTTTGCTCATGCCTTTCAGCTTTGGAATGTTGATGTTTCCTATTCTTTTGTGCCATAAGTCCAACTCTGAAATCTTCTTGTTCACACATTGAATGTACATGACCTTTCCATGTGGATGTTTCCACTTGGTACCTGTAGAGTAGTGAACAAACTTCCTTGGCATGACATATGGTTACTACAACCTAAATCAATGTACCATTTTTTGTCAACTTCACAAGAGCTTCTATACTCATATCTCATTGCAAGTAGTGTGTCATTGCTTCCTTCACTTGAGTTGCTTCCATAGTTGCTTTGGCTCCTTTGATTGCCTCCATTTGGTCTTCCATTCTTCAGCCAACAATCACTAGAATAGTGTCCTACTTTACCACAATGATAGCATGTTATACCTTTATGAGAATTGTAGGAGCCTCAGCCTCTTCCTCTACTTTTACCTCAACCTCTTCCTTGTGAGTTGGCATTTGATGCATCCTTGTTGTCTTCCAAATTGTTTTGATTATAGTTGTTGTTTTTGTGACCTCTTTCTTTTCCTCTTGAGCCTCCTCTTGAGTTCCTTTCTTTACCTTGACCTGCATATAACATTTGGTTGTGGATGTCCTTTCGTTTGGGGCCACCAAAGCTAAGCTCTTCTATGAAAAGATGATGGATTAGTTGTTCAAAACCTAGATATGCATCTTTCAAGTTAATGGAAGTGATAAAAGGCTTCCATCTTTCATATTCTCTCAATCCATTGAGAGTATAACACACAAGATCTTCGTCTTCAACCGTTGTGCCAATAGAAGCTAAAGCATCACCTAGCTCCTTAATCTTCAAAGTATATTATGTTATGGATTGACTTGAACTTTTCTTGAGTGTGTTCAACTCATTCTTGAGTTGAATTTTCCAAGCTTTGGTATTTGTTGAATACATCCTTTCAAGAGCTTCCCAAGCATCCTTAGCTTTCTCTAGATGTTGAATATGCCCTACCATGGCATTAGTAATGACTTGTGAAATGAGGAACATGACTCCTATTCCTCTCTTCCCATTCTTTTGCTTGCCTCCTTTGGACTTCGGTGGCCATAGCTTGATTGATTTGAGGTTGAGCATCATCACCGCACACAATACCCCACAAGCCTTTGCCCATTAAGTAGTTGCTCATTCTAAACTTCCACACGGGATAGTTATCCTTATCCAATTTCTCTACTTGTTGACCCAAGTTAGCCATTGAAGACTATCAAAAACTTTGAGAGTTACCTCAAATAGTTATATTGTCCTTTGCTCTTGCATTTGTGAAGCTCTCCCTTGTTTCTAGCTCCTCTTTTGCTTTGCTTTAACTCCAGCTCTATTGATGAAGCTTCATCACCAAGTTTGCTCTAATATCAACTGTGGAGAATGAGTTCTCCTATGCGCAATGAAAACGTGTAGTGAACCCTTGTATCTCCAACACTTAGACAAACAGCTGCACATTAGATAGCTTGCTGCTCTCAATACAAAACTCAAATGGACTTGTGACTTTAGTAAATCAAATTAGACAGAGAGAGCTTTCTAACAAGCTATAAATAACTTAATTTGGACAAGTTTTGACTAGGAAATGCAACTAACAAAATCTGTCCACACAAGTATGTTAAAGAACTAAGCTTCACTCTCACACTGATAACTCCCTGAATATATATCCTTTGATGAAGATATTTTGATAGAGAAATTAAACATAAATACTTTCCAACAAGCTAAAAATCAAGTCCTTTGGATGAGTTTTGGTCAAGAAACTCAACTAACCAAAATAGACCACTTGAGCACACAAGTATACTAAAAAACTAGACTTCACTCTCTGACCGTTATCTCGCAGCATATAAATCATTTGAATGAGATATTTGAGATATAGAAATTACATACAATGACCTTTCCAATAAGCCAACAATCAACCAATTTGGGTACATTTTGATTGTTAAAATTAACCGACCAAAATAGACTACTTATTTACACAGGTATGCTAAAAAATTGGACTTCCCTCTTTGACTGATATCTCATAGAATATACAAGTTCTGAAGTAAATTTTTGAGATAGAGATAGTGCACAAGATAAGCTTTCCAATGAATACTTAAACACAAGAAATGGTTACATATGCACTGAGATATGAGCTTCACAACAGAGCTATGTACAAAATGACGTGCGGTTGGAAGGAGTCTATGGGAAGAAAAAATGACAAAATGACTAGATCCGACTATTGAGAGCTCTTGCCTCTTTCTCTTCTTGTTTAGAAAATGCTTCTACTCCACTTTTATAACCAATGAGCATGTGAAGAAGTTTATGCCTCCTTCATAACTCGCCACTTTGCCCACTACATGCCACTGACTATAAGGCAGATATTGTATCTTTTACTCATCATGAATTTTGACTAGACTTTTTTTTCTTTTATTTTTTTTTTCTCTCCTTTTCCTTTATCTTTATATTTGGTAAATTTATCCAAGCATAGCTCATGTGAAAATGAGCTTGTACATTTATCTGCAATAGTGTATACTATCTCAAGTCCAAGATAATATTTCAGAAACCCTAGGTCACTCATCTTGAATGCCTACATCATATGGTTGTTTATTTGTTTGATGTCATTGGCATCACTACCGATAAGAATCATTTCAGCAACTTATACACATAAATATATCATTTTTGAATTACTCCTCTTGACAAATAGAGAAGAATCTGCTTTGCTCATCATGAATCCTTGATCCTGAAGGTAGGTTGTTAACCTATCGTTCCATGCCCTATATGCCTGCTTCAAACCATAAAGATCTTTCTTCATTTTGCATACATGATTTATCTTGTTTGGATCTTCATAACCAGGAGCTTGAGCCATGTAAACCTCCTCTGAAATTCATCCATTGAGAAAAGCATTTTTCACATGTACTTGATACATATTCCAATTCCTAGATGCAGCCACACTTACCAATACTCGGATGGTTGGCATTTTAGCCAGAGGTGAAAAAGTCTCTTCATAATCTACTCCTTGGGTTTGTGCAAAACCCTTAGCCACAAGCCTAGCTTTATATCTGTTTATTTATCCATCTAAGTTCCTTTTCATTTTGTAAATCCATCTAGAACCAATTAGCTTCATTGATGCTTTCTTGGGTACTAGATCCCAAGTGTCATTCTCTTGGAGTGCTTCTATTTCTTCATCCATAGCTTCCTTCCATTCTGCTTTGGTACTTGCTTCTTCATACGAAGAAGGTTCTTCAAGTGATGAATCCTTAGCAAGATAAATGAAATGCTTAGTGACTAATGAAGTATCATACCCATATCTCATTGGCTTCTTACTCTCTCTTTGTGATCTTTTTAATGCTTGGTTGGATGATTCAGGTATGTCCTCCAACCTCTTCATCTTGGCCTTGCCTTTTGATTTCCATGCTTTGAATTCTTCCAAGTTGATGGTTTCCTCGTCATCTGATTTGATGTCTTCAATTGTGCTTGGCTCCTCCTTGGTGAGGCTTGGAAATTCTTCTTCCAAGTCATATTGCAGTTTGACTTTCCTACATTCACTTTCAAACCAAGAATCATTCTCATCAAACACAACATCTCTACTCACCATAAATCCTATTGAGCCCATAAAAGTCATATTGGTCGATGTCAACCGCAGTCAAAGTTTGTATCCTCCTTCATCATTGTTGTTGTAATTGTTGTTGTAGCCATGGTTGTAGCCTTGATTATGGTTGAATCTTCCTCTTGATTGTGAGTAGCCACCTCTTTGAAATCCTCTTCCTCTTTGGTTCTTGAAGTTCCTATAGCACTCATCTGTTGTGTGATTAGACACACTACATATATTGCATGGGGAAGAGTTGAAAGGTCTCCCCCTGCCTTGCTTACCTCCTCTGCCCCTTCCTCTTGAATTCCTACTGTTGAGATATCAAGCTCAACATGTGATGATCCAGGATGACACGTACCAATTTTTTGTTTCTCTGACATGTATAGTGGTCATGCCTGTATATGTCAGGGATACTTCATTGAGCTTTATTAGATTTATCTACCGAGAGTGATGGCACATTTGTTTCTTGCCAGCTCACTCATTTGCGGACATTAGGTTTTTCCTTATGTACTGATCTTTATATATTGCACTTGTTGTATTCTTGTTTTTAGGTCATTCTTGTACATTCCTTTTTATGTAATAGAAGAAGAAGAAGAAGATCATTCTTCCTTGCCTCAATCTGTGTGTGTGCTTCTCCTTGAGAGTGAGAGTGTGTGTGTGAGCTCTCTTCCTTATCTCCTTCCTTGTGACATGGTATTAGAGCCAACGTGGCTATAGAGAGCT
The DNA here is from genome assembly GCA_020310875.1 of Ceratopteris richardii. Classification (NCBI taxonomy): domain Eukaryota; kingdom Viridiplantae; phylum Streptophyta; class Polypodiopsida; order Polypodiales; family Pteridaceae; genus Ceratopteris; species Ceratopteris richardii. The sequence continues at coordinate 45,550,529 of CM035437.1, read as the reverse complement.
CGTGGAGAAGGCAACGGTGAAGAGTACACAACAAGGCATGGAGAAAACGCAATTCACAAACGACCTTCATTTGCTATGAAAATCGGCATGAAGGTAGAAGACCTCAAAATATTTTCAAGAGTTACCCCTTTAGGATCACTTGTTTTTGTCAGATCGAAGTTTCGGAGCCATCTCGACCTCCATTTCGAGCCCCCAAGGTGGGGCCCATAGAAAAACCAGGTCAGTTTCAGAAACTATAACTTGCGTTGTGTTCGGCAACACTCATATATTCTAGATCCAGAATTTCAAGCGATTTTGTGTACTGTTGATACATGAAAACTGTGTTTTTCTGAGATCAAACTGTCATGTCATAGTGCGACAGTATTCAAGCAGAAGTGCTGCTTGTAGTGTTTTGGAGTGTTGTGAATTGTTATAGAAATGGCAAACGCAGATGGAATGAGTCAGCATGACGAATTTCAAAATTTTTCACGTGCTTGGAGATTCAGAATGACGAATTTCCTGATGGGAAAAGGCTACTGGAAGTACATCGAAGGAGAGAACAAAAATGCTCCGCAGTTACCAGAGAGGAATCGGACTGCAGAACAAATAAGAACATATGAGGAATGGAATCAAGGAGCACGAAAGGTAATGTACTGGCTATCTGTTAGCATACAAGATAGCATGATTGGGCACATATAGGATGCCAAGACTCCGAAAGAGGCTTGGAACAGTTTGGTCACATTGTACGAGACCAATACAAAGGCACGAAAATTGCAACTCAAGAAGGAGCTGCATACATTGGAGAAAAAGAGCATGTCGATAAGTGACTACACTCTGAAAATCAAAAGCATATGTAAGTCACTTGCATCTATTGGCGTGAATGTAGATGATGATGATGATAAGATGGAAGTGTGCCTTCGTGGTTTAGGAGCTGCATACAAGCAGTTCAGAACTTCTATACAGACCAGGGAAAATATTTTGAATTTTGCTGATTTGGTATACATGCTTATTATTGAAGAAAAGAATCTTGGTGAGGATTCAAACTCCCAAGGAAAGCCCAGTTCTGAGCAGGTATTCTATTCTAGCAGAGGAAGAGGTAGAGGTAGAGGTTTTGGAAATGGAAGAGGAAACAGTAACCAAGACCAAGGTCAACAACAGAATCATGCAGGAGGAAGAGGACAGTTTCGAGGTAGGGGGAGCCAAAGAGGTCGCAGAAATTTCCAAAGAAATGATTCAGGTAATGATAGTAAAGGATGCTCGAATTGTGGTAAATCTCGACACTTTGAACGTGATTGTAGGTCGAAGAACCAAAATAACAGAAGACAGCAAAACAACTATGCATCCACAAGTACAGATGATTCTGAGAAGTTGTTCATGGTTCAACATCACATGATGAATACGATGTCTGCTGGTGTTTCAAAATCGAATGATAATGTCTGGTATGTTGATTCAGGTGCTTCAAATCACATGAACAGTCATGCGGAATGGTTTAGTACTTTGCAAAAATTACCAGTTCCTGGATATGTTGAAACAGGTGATGACACATCACATCCTATTGAGCATACAGGAAACATAGCACTATCGATGCAGGTTGGAAAGGTAAAACATCTTGCTGATGTGCTGCATGTTCCAAATATAACAAAGAATCTGGTTTCTCTTGGACAAATGGTTGACCAGGGATTACAAGTGAGGTTCAATGCTGATGGATTATATGTAGAAGAGTACAAGCAGGATGGACGATTGGTTGCCAAAGGAACCAAAGTGGGTAGGATGTTCACCTTAAATGTGAAGATTCCTAAAATGAATGCAGCCATGTTTGCAAAAGGTGCAGGAGTTATTGCAGATATAGAGATGTGGCACAATCGGATTGGACATGCAAACTTGCAAAGGCTGAAATTGATGCAGTCAAAGGAGATTGTCCATGGACTACCAAATTTCAAAGTTGCAGAAATGCAAAAGGTATGTGCAGCATGTCAATTTGGTAAACAGTCAAGAGCATCATTTCCAGATAACAAGCAGGTTAGTGAGAATGTACTAAAAGTAGTACATACAGATGTTTGGGGTCTAGCAAAAGACCACATCTATGGGCGGTTGCAGGTTTTATGTTACTTTCATTGATGAACATACACGCAAAGTATGGGTATATTTCATGAAAGAGATGAGTGAGGTGTTCACTCACTTCCAAAATTTTAAAGCTATGGTGGAAAAGCAGACAAGGAAGTACATTCAGACATTAAGATCTGATGGACCCCCCCCTCTCGAGTCTGTCGTCCCTGACAGACCCTTGTTGTAGTGATTGTTCCAAGTAGTGCCTTGAGAGGGAGTGTCCCTTCTGTATGAACACAAGTCGTCCGACGTTCTTCATCTATCACTGTGAGTCTTTGCAGGTTGTAGTCTCTTGGTATGTGCTTCTGCCTTGTATTCCAGCATGACGGTGTCGTTGTGAGTCTCCGTTGATGTTTTCTAGATCTTCCAAAGTTGATCTTCATAGTAGTCAAGCCAAGTACTCATAACCCATATTGAGTGATGGGTAAGTGTGTTCGTGCATGGGTTGAAAAAAGTATGTGCCTTGTGCACGGCCTTGTAATGTAGCCCTACGCATGCTTACTTGGAAAATGCATTGGAAGAAGTATGGTGCAAAAATTGCGGGTCTTGAGCTAAGTGCTCAAGGGTATGCTGACGAAGAGGTTTCCTAAACTATCATGGTTATGGTGTTTCCAGAGTAAAGATACTTACCATGGCGAAGGTTGATGGATGTTTGCCTCTTCGTGTTGTACACTCGGCCTTTGGGATGGAACCTTGTTGATGAATGTCCATGTTGATTGTCCACTGATGAGATCTTTTGAGTGGTGGATCCCCTCTCCTCTTTTCAAAGCAACATTTGTCACTAACAATGTGCATTTCTGAGCTTGGGCTCATGCACGTTCACTTCCCTATATTGACACTCAGAGGAATATTGGACACGTGCCGGTTTCTAAGAGATTACCATGCTGATTGACATAGACCATTCACCAGTGCTACTGTTCCATACTGGTTCAGGAAATATTGAGAATTGGATTGCTTTATATTCCTTGGCAAGCAACATCGGGTAACTACACCAAGCTGAGTTTCACATATGCTCTTTAGCTCACCATGTGCAGGAGTCTTCTCCTCTAGAACTACCTTTTGCAGATATCTCCTTGGATGCTCTGGTACATGAAGTAGTTAAGCATCACTCAAGTTGCGGACCTTCAAGCTCTTCATTCCTACCATGGTAAGAGAAAATCATAGCTGTAGATGCCATGTTCATGCCAAATGCTTGTCCTCTACCAGATGAGGCAGCAATAATCTCACTGCTGGCCGAGACACACTGGGAACAAGCTCTCTCCCACTTCTTGCTCTTTTTTTTTTTTTTTTTTTTTTTTTTTTTTTTTTTTTTTTTTTAGGAACAGGATATCACAAAACAAGAACACAAAAGTTAGTATCAATAGAAATGCTCGACATATGTCACTGTGCTCTTGTGCATGGGATTCTCAAGTGTGTCTATGCACGGCCGTGTAATGTGGCCCTATATTAATGCATACTTTGGAAATGCATGACCTAAATGGTGCAAAAGACAGGGTTGTGCAAGGAGCACATGGTTGTTGCTCGTTCGAGGCTTTCGATGTTATTTGTGGAGGTTGATGCCGGCCTTAGTGGAGGTATCCATTGAGTCTCGAACTGATGTAATCCTCCTTATTGGAGTCCATTTTAGAACATCATTTGGCACTGTAGAGGTCACTTCAGGCGTCTTTCTCTTTGGATGCTTTCTGAACTGTGGTATCCAGTGTGGTTGATGCTTTGGTTCGGTGGAGGCTACTTGCACTTTTGGCGTCCAAACCCATATCCTTTTTGCATGTCTTCCTACTAATGTTGAAGAGCTGATTTGATCTTCCTTTGGTCTCTGTACGTGGTTCTTACCCTTTTCTCTTTTTGGCCTCTTTGTTGAAACCTTTTGCATGTGGGAGAACAAAGGTTGTTGTGGGTGTAGGATCTTCTTAGGTACCCACATCTGTAATTGCCCTTGTTGAGCTGCAGCTAACTTCTTAGGCACCCAAACTTGTTGGATATCTTGTGACGGAGCTTGTCTGAGCTGCTTCCTTCGTCTTCTGGCTTGGTTAGTGTGCATGGATGGGATTTGTGGGGTTAAGGCTGGTGGTTGCTCTCCTTTGCGTACCCAGATCTGCTTCATGCCCGGAACCGCTTTTTTACCGAATGGTGTCTTTCTATTTGATGTAGCAGTTGTCGTGAACGGTGGTGTTTGCTTGTGTGGTGGGCTCACTACTGTGGCTACTTGAGTCTTTGGAGAAGAAGAAAGATCCACCCGCCTTCGAACCTGGTCTTCCACGACTGACTCCTTCTGCATCATAGAGCTTTTGACACATACAACATCTTCTTTCATATGATTAGTCTTGGAAGAACTAAGAGAGTGTGTGGTGCCATGATCTAGGAGCATGCAGTTCTCTAATTCTAATGTAATGCATTGTTCATGTACCCAAACTTGAAGAATTTGACTTCTGAGGTTTAAGTTAACTGCATGGTCATAGATCCAATCTTGACCCAAGACAAGTGGTTCTGTAAGGTTCTCATCTTGACATACTAGCGCTTCGACTTTCATTGGAACATCTTGAAGGTAGATGGGAAGTTCCACCTCGCCCAAACAAGCGGTTTCCACACCTCCCAATCCTACGAGATAAGCTTCTATGGGATTGATGTTCAACCCCAAGTCTTGGCAGTAGGAAAGTCTAACTGCACTACTTGCTGCACCTGAGTCAATCAATGCTTTCACCGTCCTTGCGCCCTTCCCTTGTCCTATCTCTATGGTCACAAAGGGTCTTCGGTCAATGACCTGAGAAGTCGCAATGCCTGACTTTTGACACATATCCATGTGATATTTTGGGGCTTTTGAGTTGACATCTAGGCCTAATCGCCTTAACTTATTTCGCCTAATACGCTCTCTGGCCTCTACCTGTGCTTCTTCTCTCACTCTTAACTCTTCTTCTTTTCGCTTCTTAGCAGTGTTGAGTCTCATTAGCATATCCTCAGTAAGAGGTTCTTGATATAGCTTGACTCTGCAGCCACTAATATAGTTTGGCAAGATATCTCCTTCTAGAGTGGCCAACTGAACTGCACCACTAGTGGAAATTCTATTAATGATCATGGGTCCATATCCTCTTTTTTCCAACTTACGGGCATGTTGTTTTAGTGTGTATACCAACACTAGATCTCCCTCTTTCAATCCCTTATCCTTGATGTGTGCATCAAAGTATGCCTTTTGCCTCTTCTTTGCAGCGTAGATGCCTGCTGCCGCTCGTAGCCTCGTTTCACCCAAGCGTTCGAGATCAAAGATCCTAGAGGACAATTCATGCCCATTCCACTCATACTCTTGTGCTACTTTTAAGGCAGGGATTAAGAAATCTAATGGTAGCACAGCGTTCTGTCCGAAGACCATCTGAAATGGGGTGGCGTTGAGTACCGTTTTGTAGGCAACTCGATAAGCCCAAACAGCATGATGAAGTTGTTTGTCCCAATCAGAGCGTTTATTATTCACCAGTTTTGTCAATACGTTACAGAGGATCTTATTGGTACTCTCGGCTTGTCCGTTGGCTTGTGGATGATAGGGGGCGGATTTCTTATGTATCACCAAGAATTCTTGGAGAAGATTTTCAATGACTTCATTCAAGAAGTGTGTGCCTCTATCGCTCACTAACTCTATTGGTAGCCCATATCTCGTGAACACATTCTCGAATAAGAACTTAGCCGTCGTTTGAGCATCATTCTTTGTTGTGGCTTTCACTTCTACCCACTTGGTAAGGTAATCTGTGGCTACAATAATATACTCTGCATGGGAGTTTCTAGCAGGGGGATTAATAGGACCTATGAAGTCTATGCCCCACTTGGAAAATGCACGCCCTCCCATCATTGGCCTCAAAGGCATCTCGTCTTTTCTAACTGGATATTGTGCACGTTGGCATGTGTCACATTTCTTCACATAGGTATGTGCATCCATATGAAGAGTGGGCCACCAAAGTCCTGAGAATAGAATGGTCTTAATCACTCGGTCAGGACCAAAATGTCCACCTGCAACACCACTGTGTGCAGTCTCTAAGACCCTTAAATAGTCTGATTCATGAACGCACAGTCTTAAGTAACCATCTTTACCTCTTCGGTATAGGTTCTCTCCTACTAAGGCATAGCCTTGAGCCTCTTGCTCCATATTTCGTCTTCTTGCTAGACTGGCCTCTTTGGGTAATCTTCCCGATCTCATAAACTCTACCAATGGAGCACTCCAATCTGGAATTAATGATACTTGATAAAGGGTCGCATGCTCCACTGGTGGTCTCTCTCTGCACATTGGACAATTCTTGATCCACTCATGTATTTCTTTGTCCATGCTAGGCCAATACACTCCTAAACGTTTCAAATTCTGCAATGTTCGTTGTTTAGAATAGTGATTTCCTAGCAATCCCTCATGAGCTTGCTGCAACCAACTACTATGTTCATCATCCTCGACACAACAAGCTAATACACCCTCAGTATCTTGTTTGTACATGCTTCCTGCCAATATGTGATATTTTTGTGATTTTACAATTTCTTCTTGTGATGTTTTCACATTCTTATTTGCAGGGCCGAAGGTTAGGACTGGTACCAACTTATTTGCCCATTTAGGAACAACTTCCAAATTGAACAGATAAGCATCAGGTAGTTCATCAGACACTCCTTGTGGTGACTCTCCTGAAGTAATGCGAGAAAGGTGATCTGCCCGAAGGTGGGTTCTACCTTTCCTGACAACAACTTCAAAGTCATACTCCATTAGTAAGAGGAACCATCTTACTAAGCGTCCAGTATTGCAAGGTTTATTGACCAAATATAACAAAGCTTGATGATCAGTGAAAAACTTGAACTTGTTGGCCAATAAATAGTGTCTAAACTTCTTTACGGCATATACCATGCCTAACCCTTCTCGCTCGGTTGTGGTATAATTTCTTTCGGCTGGGTTTAGTTGTCTACTAGCATATGCTATGGGCAAATCTAAATTCCCTTCGCCTGTGGGTTGTGCTAGCACACATCCTATGGCATGATTGGATGCATCCACATGGACATGGAATGGCTTATTCCAATCAGGAGTGGTCAATATTGGTGCTGTGCACAAACGTTTCTTCAGTTCATTGAAAGAATTCTCGCATTCGTCGTTCCACTCAAAATTAGACAACAAGGCATAAAGGGGTCTAGCTATGATCGCGTACATGTGGATAAACCTACGGTAATATCCACAATGGCCCATAAAGGCTTGTACCTCTTTAACATTCCTTGGCCTTGGCAGCTCCGCTATGGCTCGTACCTTATCTTCATCCGTTGAGATTCCATTCTTAGAAACAATATGACCGAGGATTTTACCTTGACGCACCATGAACACACACTTTTCTGGGTTCAGACACACTCGATATTCTCTACACTTGTTGAAGATTTGTCTGAGTTCAGGGATGTGAACCCTTCTTTCTTGGGAATGAGCACATAAATCATCCACATACACTTCTAAGCTCTTTCGCAAGAACTCTTTGAAGACATGACACATGAGCCTTTGGAATGTTGCAGGTGCATTGGTGAGCCCAAATGGCATCACCCGAAATGCAAAGATTCCCCACTCTGTAGCAAAAGCTGTTTTGTGTTGATCTTCTGGGGCAATGGCTACTTGATTGTAACCTGAAAATCCATCAAGGAAGCTATAAACTTCCTTGCCTGCAACACGCTCCAATAGGTGTTCTGTGATTGGAAGTGGATAACTATCTCTAATCGTAGCGGCATTAACTTTTTTAAGGTTAATACACACTCGCAACTTCCCGTTCTTCTTGGGTACCACAACAATGGGGGACACCCATTCGGTATGCTCAATCTCATAGATGAATCCAGCCTCAATCAACCTATCAATTTCTTCTTTGATTTTGGCTGGATAGGTATCATTATATGTGTAGGGCTTCTGTTTGGTGGGCTTAGCATCAGCAGTCATGGGGATAGTATGAGAACAAATTCTTGGATCTACCCCCTTCAAGTCTCTATAGTGCCATGCAAACACATCCCTATATTCCCTTAATAGAGCTATGAGCTCCATTTCTTCTCTTGCACTTAGATCATCTCCTATATATGTGCATCTCTCTTCGTTCTCTTCAATGGTCACTACAATCCTCTTGGTCTTTTCTTTATTATCATATGATTCTCCTATGATGGCCTCTCTCTTAGGCATTCGTACCAGAATTTTGCGGTCGTCAACTTCATATTTCTTGAAGTTTTCTGGTACTTCAAACAATGATTCCTCCTTTTCTTGTTTCACTGCTTTTCTTTTCTTTTTCTTTTGACTACTCTCACTTCCATCCTTTGAGTTTACTGTTTTAATACTTGTGAGAGGTTCTTCTTCTTTCTGGGTGAACACTCCTATATCTTCTAGATAGTGCTGCTCTGAGTTAAAGCAACTATCCATCACAATAGACTCCAAATCATCGTCATTCTCTTCTTCTTCTATGACATCACTAGGGTCACATTCTTCTAGCAAGGGTTGACACATGAACACTGAGATATCATAACCCTCCTCATCACAATGAGGTGTCCATTGTTCCTCATTGACAGCAATGTCCATGGTGGCTAAGATTTCTGGCCAGCCATGAGGCTCAAACTCCTCATCTGGAAAGATCATCGGTGTGTAGGCTGGGTCCCTAACTGGTCTATCTCCTAGCGAAGTTCCTTCTTCTCTTGCCTTTAAACGTTTTTCCTCTTCCTTTGCGACCTTGCACATCCACAAATGAGTATCTTCATGCAGCCATGATGGATCAGGTGAACTTTCAGAATGCACAGAGATGGAATCTTCTTTCGCTTTGTGGATAGAATTCCACTGTAGGGGTGGTACATCTCTGAAGGTGTAATCCTTCAAATTGACCTTAGTGGTGACCCCTAAGTGCTGTAAGTACAAGGAGTTAGTTCCCCAATCCTGTACTATTTGCAATTGTCGTAGGAAGGGTCTTCCTAGGATCATCTCAAAGACATTATTTTTCTCAAAGTCACATATAGCAAATGTGTGCTCAAACTCTACACCACAAGTGGTTAGAGTGATCCCTTCTAGCAATCCTAGAGGTCTTTCAAAATGACCATCAGCCATTTGAAGCTTCATTCTAGTTGGTCTCAATGTGGGCTTGCCCCATTGCTTCCACAAGGAGGTGGTCGCAATAGCAACACCAGCACCTGAATCTATGATTGCTTTGGTTGTGTAACCTTGGTAGGTGATTGGAAGATAAGTATTACCTTCTTCACCCTCACACATGTCCCCTATTTTGTCTAGAGGTATCTCTGGTACCCTTTGCTTAGAGCCTACTTTTGGCATATTGGACTCAAGTTCTGGGACCTGATCCTTCACATGATTCCATAACTCAGGTTTTGCTTTGAGCAACTCTTCTACAGTGAGATGACACTGAACCTTAGTGTTCTTCACGACATCCGTGTTCCTTGGAACCACTGAGTCTTCATTTCTTACTAGTATTGTGGGAGCTCTAATCTGGAGTGATTCAGATTCCCATGGGCCTGGAAATTGAGGCAGTTCTTCTAAGGTATTAGATTCAAAATCTAATCTTTCGTCTTCTTGTTCTGCTTCATCTTCGTAAATAGATGGAATGTCTTGGGGAAATTGATCATGAAGATCATCAATCTCAGGAATAGGAGGGGAATTACCCTTCTCCTTGGCCCATTTCTCCTCTTGTATTTCCCGCAAGAACTCTTGAGAGTACTGTTGAATAGAAGGAGGTATTCCAGCATCCGTGGAATTAGGAACATAAGCTCCCCTTGGTGGTGAGCTTCCTCTTTCAATAACTGGTTGAGCCTGTGGAGGTAGAGAAACTTGTGGTTTGTTTACCAACTGCTCTAATCGTTCTAGTAAGCCCTGGAAATGCAAATCCGATTTGATAGAGTTTTTCTGATTGAACTTTTGACTAGTCTCAAGTATGGCTTGAGCTTGTTCTACCATTTTCATGCACATTTTCATCCGTTCAATCTCTAAATCTGCTCTAGGGTAACTCTTTTCTAGGTTTGCCGCTGTAGGCCCTTCTTGAAGTCGAGCCTGGTAGGCCTTGAACATCATGTCCAAGCCTTCTGGGGTTGGATCTGCAAGAACAGACCCTGGTTGCGGTCTATTTACAATGGGTGGTGGGGTGGGATGAGGTGGAGTGGATGGAGTTTCGGCATGCGAGGGGCTTTGAGATGCAATGTCTTCTATTTTTGTTTTCGCTTCTTTTAAGCTTTCTTCTAGTTCCGATAACTTTTTATTCCACTTGCGATTGGCCTTCTCTCTGGTATCCTTCCATGTTCTTGTTTTCCTCTTACTAGGCTCTCCCGATTCACTCGACTCTGATTGTTCTACAGGTTTATCCTGTTTTAAGGCTTGTGCTCTAGTGACAGCTTGTATAGGAGCCACATTGCTACTACTTGAACTTGGATCTGCCACTAAGCCTACCACATTAATGGGTGTAATCTTGGGTGCACTAGAGGGGTTTCTTGGACAATCTCTGGGGAGATGGTCTTTGCCACAATCAGGACAAAAAGCCTGTATTGTGATAGCCTGTCCTTGACTCGGAGATGGTGGGTGGGGACAGTCACGAATGAAATGGTCACCATGACATCTGAAACAAGATCCTCTAGGGGCTTGTGGTCTCATTTGTCTCAACTGGGGCCTAGGGTTAGGATTTGTGTACATGACATTGGAGTATTCTGGCTCCCAATTTTGCTCCATAGGCGGTGCCTCATATTGATACGAGTAAATCTCACTATGTTCAGGTGACTCTGTGTAATAAGCATGTGGACTACCTTCATGGGAGTAGTCTGAACTATGAGCATGAGAGTCGTTATCTGGTATCAATGGGGTTAGTGGCACCAAAGCTCTATTTGGATTTTCCTCTCCCACAGCATACTTGACTGGAATCACGTTGGCTGGAGCTGGTGGTTGGTTTACCAAGACAGGTTGTGGCCTATATGGTACCTGATATTGCTGTTGTGGTCTGTAATATGGCTGTTGGTATTGATTCTGATACCTACCTTGTGGGTAAGGTTGCTGATAATTTTGTCTAACAGCCTGCCTATTGTAGGGACAATCTTGAGCCGTGTGGTTTGTGTATTTTCTCTCAATAGTGCAATATGGAGCATTCCTTTCTCTAATGTTTTGGTTTTGCATTGGGCATACGTTAGCCATGTGGTCACCTCCGCAAGTATAGCACCGATTCAATGAAGTGACTCCCTGTGTTTGTTTATTTTGGACTCCCAGCTTCTTGGCAACTTGCTCAGCTATCTCTTCTATTTCTGTGGAGATCTTTGAAGTATGACTAGTAGAACTATCCGAATCTTTGTAGAGTTTGGCCAATCCTAAATCTTCACCCAAGTTATCTTCTATGTCTATGCACGTCCACACACACTCTTCTATGGATCTAGGATCTTTCAAGTATACATAGGATCTTAACTTTGTGCTCAATAAGCCATCTAAAAACAAAGCCACTTGTTTGGCTGGTGTGGGTAGCTCTGGAGCAGGGCATCTTTCTAGGTACTGTCTGAACCTTCTACCTGCTAGTCGCACTGTTTCTTGGGGTGTCTGCTTGAAACTATGGATCAGGGACGATGTGTTATGCCTGATACCACTCTTGGAAAATTCTACAATGAATTCGTCTAGCAGTTGACCTATATCGCGATAGCTGCTTCTACTCAATGGTTGAAACCAAGCTAAGGCCGTGCCTTTAAGGGTCAAACCAAATGCCTCGTACTGGGTGAACCAGTCCTCAATTTGTTCGGCTCTCAGCACTTGTTTGTACTCGGCCACATGATCATAAGGATCCCCTGTCCCATCGAAATAGTTCTTCATTGCCTTGATCACGTGACTGGGTTTAAGGGTTCTTGGGTACTCCCAGGGTTTAGGCAATGGAAAATCCTGTTCATCTCTTTGTTGCCTATGTGCTTGATGTCTCTCTTTTTCAGGTCTTTCATTTTCAAATCCTGACCTATTCCTGCCCACGGTGTGTGCAAAACTTACCTCAGGTCTCTCTCTAGTTCTTTCTCTCTGGGCTTCATGAGCCTGGGATGATCCTACCCCTTGGAGGCCATGGGAAACATTGGATCTTGGTGGGGGGAAAATCATGTCATTCTTCCATGTATATGCATGTCTATCATGTTCCGTTACCAAGAAAATTTTCTCTGATGTGTTATCCAGGTAGACAACTTTGCCTGGTATCTCAGGATCTTTGAATTCATAGATGATCACTATGCCCAATTGGCTAGGTTGATCTGGCTTGAACCTCCAAAAGGCTTCCTCTGTTTCTCTATTCAAAAATAGTTCTATGCTTTTGTTGTCTTGAGGGATCCAGTCCGGAGTGATCACTCGGGTCAAAACTGACTTACCTCTAGGAGTCTGGGGTCCTTGTCCTACGTTTCCTTGTTCTAGGTCTCCTATCTCATTCTCATGAATGATATTTCCAAACTCATCGGTCCTATCTGGTTGGCTGGTAACCACATACATGGTTCCTTCCTTATCAATGTATGAACCCTCTTCGAACTTGACCACCGGGTGTTCAAGTCCAAAGGATTGATCTGGATTTTTGAGTTGGACCACTGATCGCCTCAGACCATCCTCATAGATGCGAGCACCTAATTGGTTGGTCCGAATATATTCCAACTGTGTCTTATAGGGACCTTCCGGTGTTTGTAGATGGGCAGTCCCTGAGCCACCTGCAGGTTTTCCCATACTAAACGACATTTCTGAATCACTTGTGTCTGATCTGAGTAAAAGATGACCACTTAGTTGTTGTGCCCAAGACTTGGATGTATGGTTGACACTAGCCTCAGAAGATCTAATGCTTTGTTTATCCTTGCCTAAGTGTCTACCAGATCTCAGGTTCATAAGCTTTAGTTAAGAGTCCAAAATTTCCCTTTGGTATGGTTCAAAATTTTTTGGAGTCCCCTTGGTTCCCTAGTCCCACCTGAGGGTCAACTTCAAATTATCCTATCTCAAAATCAACGCATTATTCTTGAAAAAAACAGTTGAGATCGTGTAGGATTTGAAACGAGCTTTCCAACAAGCTATAGAGCTCAAAAAATGGACTTTGGATGAGAAAGTTATGTCAAATCAGGCTCCTGGGGGTCAAAACAGGCAAACAGGACCTTTGGAGAAAATCGCGATTTTGTGAACTTTCTGAAAATCGCGATGCTGTGAAGTCAAAAAAATCGCGATGTTGAGCACAAAATCGTGTTTTTGAAAATCGCGATTTTGAGCAGAAAATCGTGATTTGAAAATCGCGATGTTGATCACAAAATCGTGTTTCAGAGAATCGCGATGTTGATCACAAAATCGTGTTTCTGAAAATCGCGATGTTGATCACAAAATCGTGTTTCAGAGAATCGCGATGTTGATCACAAAATCGTGTTTCAGAGAATCGCGATGTTGATCACAAAATCGTGTTTCTGAAAATCGCGATGTTGATCACAAAATCGTGTTTCAGAGAATCGCGATGTTGATCACAAAATCGTGTTTCAGAGAATCGCGATGTTGATCACAAAATCGTGTTTCTGAAAATCGCGATTTTGACTCAGAGAATCGTGATTCACAAAATCGTGTTTTTGACTGAAAATCGTGTTTTCTCAGAATCGTGTTTTTGACATGAAAATCGCGATTTTGAGCAGAAAATCGTGAATTGAAAATCGCGATTTTGAGCAAAAATTCGTGTTTTCTCAAAATCGTGTTTTTGACTTGAAAATCGCGATTTTGTCCCACAGAATCGTGTTTTTCTCAAAATCGTATTTTTGGCTGAAAATCGTGATTTGTGAGAATCGCGATTTTGAGCAGAAAGTCGTGTTTTTCACAAAATCGTGTTTTTTTGCTGAAAATCGTGATTGGTGAGAATCGCGATTTTGAGCAGAGAATCGTGTTTTTTGAAAATCGTATTTTTCACATGAAAATCGCGATGTTGAGCACAAAATCGTGTTTTTGAAAGTCGCGATTTTGAGCAAAAAATCGTGTTTTCACAGAATCGCCTTTTTCACAAAATCGTGTTTTTGCTGAAAATCGTGATTGGTGAGAATCGCGATTTTGAGCAGAGAATCGTGTTTTTCAGAGAATCGCGATTTTGAGCAGAGAATCGTTTTTTTTTTAGAAAAACACAGAATCGCGATTTTTTCAACCAACGTTTAGGCGGGAAAACTGAAAATCGTGATTTTTCAAAAAATTTTGAATTTTCACAGAATCGCGATTTTCATCACAGAATCGCGTTTTTTGGCGGGAAATTCAAATTTCTGAGCGCCGGCTATGGCGAGCTCCGTATGAGGAGAAAATCATGAAAAAAACACAGCGCTTGCTCTCCCTTGCTTCTCCTAACTCCTTCCCACACAATAATGCATGAAAAATGGTATGAAGATGGTGAAAATGCACTAAAAAACAAGAAATTTCTATGAAGAAGAAGATGGAAGAAGGTGGAGATGATGATGATGATGAAGATGAAGAGGAAAAAACAGAAAATGAACTGAAATGATAGTTTTTTTTTACCTTCCAACGTCGCAAATCTACGATCTTACCATCACAACGCTCGTCCTCGAAGCTCTCTCCCCGGCAACGGCGCCAAAATTTGGTGTAGCTCAAGCGTAAGCACCACCTCCTTTACTTGTCAATCCGCGGAGACGTGAGGACCGGTATGAAGACCACGAGCAAGTGAAGGCACAAGTGCGTGAGTGAAAGCACACAAACATGCACACACATACACACACACGCGCACAAAGTAAGATCAAAGAGAGGAACAATGGAAAGCTTAGATTGCAAAAGAGTTCTCTTACAAAAGTTCTATTCTCTAACAAGCTAACCTCAAAAATGAGCTCTCTAACTCTTTTTATAGTTTTTTGACTAGTTTTGGCCCTGTCCAGACCTAGTGTCCGGCCTAGTTAAAAATTAGGTTCCAGGGCTTATTTGAGGGCTCAAACGAAGTCTAAAAATTATGAAAATTGGTACGATGGTACTTCTAATACTCCTCAAGCTCGAGGACTCCTCGGCTTGAACAAAATGGAGTTACTAAAAATAGATAATGGTATTTACAATGGTTTCTAGTGATGAAAATCACTATTTTTGTAGGGGATTCTTCTGAAAATTTGACATACACTTCTTGGAGCTCCCTACTTGCTCTCTCTTCTTCTATGTCCACTTCTTTGATGTGCTTCCATGCTTTGTCCTTGACCTTGAGCTTCAACAAGGTGAATACATGTCAAATGAGCTCAACAGTTTTCTAAAAAATCATGGAATTTGGCATCACTTTTCATGCAGGTATACACCATAGCAGAATGGAGTTGCTGAATGCAAAAATAGACAAATTGCAGAAATAGCAAGAGCCTTGATGGCTAAGAAGAATATGACTCATTGTTATTGGGCAAAAGTTGTGCATACTGTTGTATACATCATGATCAGAACTCCGACTACTGTTGTACATCAAGTTACACCTAAAGAGAAGTTTACAGGTAAAAAGCCAAACTTATCACATCTGAAAGTTTTTGGCTGTATTGCATATGTACATGTTCCAGATGAGTTGAGGACGAAGCTTGATCCAAAAGCAGAAAAATGTGTCTTCATGGGATACTCCCTTGAGCAAAAGGGATACAAATGTTATAACCCACTCACACGATAGGTGAAGGTGAGCAGAGATGTGGTATTTGATGAAATGTCAAGCTTCTATGCAGATGCCAAAAAAGGACTAAATCTTGAACCAAATGACAAAGAAAATGCTGAAAAATCAAGTGCAGAATCTCAAGTTTTGAGTGGACCGGATGCATCACCAAGCAATAGTTCCAACTCAAATCCATGGAGTGAAAGATTGCGTGGAAATTTCAGTCCAGCAAATTCATCAAATACATCCAAGAAAGGTAAAGAAAAGCTTTTTGTTAGTAGTAAAACATGTGTAGGTTTTGAAGATGTTGATGGAGATTCAAGTGGTTCAGAAAAGAGTCTTGATGAGGAACTTGGATTGCCCTCTGTGAAGACTCCAAGAGTAAGAAGGGCACATGTAGATGATACGAGGAGAAGTGACCCAAGACTAAGAAGATCTGGGAGGATGTGTAATTCAATGCAACGATTGACATATGATAGTTACATGGCTCGCCATTGTGCCTACATGACAAAGGTAATACAAGATGTTGAACCTTCTTGTTTTGAAGATGCAATTGGTAATGCAGATTGGGAAAAAGCTATGGATGAGGAGATGGCTGCACTTTATGGAAATGATACATGGAAGCTAGTTCCATTGCCACAAGGAAAGAAACCCATAGGCTACAAATGGGTTTACAAGGTAAAGCATAATGTTGATGGTAGCATAAGCAGGTATAAAGCACGATTGGTAGCTAAAGGATATGCATGGACATATGGCATTGATTATGAGAAAACATTCAGCCCTGTAGCTAAAATGTCTATTGTCAGAACACTTGTTGCATTAGCTACAACAAAAGGATGGACTTTGCATCAGATGGATGTGAAGAATGCTTTCCTACATGGTGAGATATAGGAAGAAGTATATATGGACTAGCCACAAGGATATGAAGATTCAAAGCATCCAGAATATGTTTGCAGGTTGCAAAAGGCTTTGTATGGGCTGAAGCAAGCCCCTCGTGCATGGCATGCAAGGATTGCTGATTACTTAACCAGCATTGGGTTTCCTATGTGTGATGCAGATCACTCACTATATGCAAGGAAGGCTGATGATGGCATCACTATTGTGGCTATTTATGTTGATGACCTGATTGTAGGTGGTGATAATGAAGGAAGCATCAAAGAGGTAAAGCAACTTCTTATGCAGGAATTTGACATGAAAGATCTTGGTGTGCTGCGCTATTTCTTCGGCATTGAGTTTATACATACAGAAACAAGTATCAAAAGTATGGCATGGCTGATTGTAAGCCAATTTCTATGCCATTAGATCAGAATTTGAAGTTGGATACTACATCAGGTGAAGCATTGGAAAATGCTACTATATACAGGATAATTATGGGAAGTCTTATATATCTCACAATTACAAGACCTGATCTAAGTTACACTGTTGGACTTGAAAGTCGGTTTATGTAGGTTCCCAGGAAGCCACATTTTGATGCTCTGAGGCGCACTCTATGTTATGTGAGTGCTACTTTGGATTATGCATTGTTTTATGAGGTTGATGTAGATTTGCAGGTTTATGGATACACCGATGCATATTGGGCTGGTAGCCTTCCAGATAGAAGATCTACTTGTGGTTTTCTATTCTCACTTGGGAGTGCAGCTGTTACATGGAGCAGCAAGAAACAACCCACTGTTGCTTTGTCGAGTACAGAGGCTGAGTATAGAGGTGCTGCAATGGAAGCATGTGAGGCATCATGGCTAGAAATGCTACTTGCAGATTTAGGTGTGGAAGTGGGAAAGCCTATCACTATTTATTGTGATAATCTTAACAACATACAGTTAGCACGGAACCCTGTTTTCCATGCTAGAACAAAGCATATCGATGTACATTATCACTTCATCAGAGAGACGGTATTAGCAGGTGATATTGATCTTGTTTATGTGAGAACAGATGAGCAGGTTGCTGATATTTTCACCAAAGCACTTGGAGCTGAGAAGTTGAAGAAGTTTCGGGAGATGCTTGGATTATAGGATATGGCATTGAGCTTGAGGGGGAGTGTTGAGATATCAAGCTCAACATGTGATGATCCAGGATGACACATACCAGTTTTTTGTTTCTCTGACATGTATAGTGGTCACGCCGGTATATGTCAGGGATACTTCACTGAGCTTTATTAGATTTATCTACCGAGAGTGATGGCACATTTGTTTCTTGCTAGCTCACTCATTCGCGAACATTAGGTTTTTCCTTATGTACTGATCTTTATATATTGAACTTGTTGTATTCTTGTTTTTAGGTCATTCTTGTACATTCCTTTTTATGTAATAGAAGAAGAAGAAGAAGATCATTCTTCCTTGCCTCAATCTGTGTGTGTGCTTCTCCTTGAGAGTGAGAGTGTGTGTGTGAGCTCTCTTCCTTATCTCCTTCCTCATCACACCTACCTCTCCCTGCGTAGTTAGCTTGAGAAGTAGTACCTTCATCCTAAACGTTCTTGCTCTTTCCTTTATCCTTAGAATTTCCTTTATCTGTATAGAGGGCCAAAGAATTGTTACCACTTGATGGTTTTCCATTTTTGTTGAGCTTGGCTTCATGGGTAAAGAGTTATCCCATGAGACTGGTAAGATTAGGGATTTGCATGTCCATATAAAGGTCCACAGCAATTGTGAAAGCTTCCCACTTATCATCTGCCTTGATGCCATTGATTATTTGTCTCACTATTTTCTTCTCTTAAATCTCTTCTCCTATGCTTGCCAATTGATCAGCCACATCTTTTACCTTGGTCACATACTCTAAAACATTCTGCTTAGGTTGCTTCCTTTGAGTAGTAAACTCAATCCACAATTGATTTTTTCTAGCTCTTGTATTGGAAGAAAAGTATGAGGAAAGAATATCCCAAGTCTCTTGGGAAGTTTTGCAATTTCTAATGTGAGGAAGACGGAAGTCATAAATAGATTTAAGTAGAAATGACCTTGTAAAAGCATCTTTGGCACACCATGAGTTGAGTCTTTCTAGCTCCTCTCTTGTAGGTTGACCTTTGCTTCTAAATATGGGCATCTGCTCATCTCCTGATATGTATCCATAGAGACTCCTTCCTTATAGATAGGTGTTCATCCTCAAGGACCATGCTTGATAATTATTCCTGTCCAATTTTTCTATAAAAGAAGTGAAACCATCTCCCATTTTACCTCAATTTGCTCTCATACCACTTGTTGTAAGAGATGGATGGATACCTCAAGGAAGTGAGGTGGTACTGCTAAAACCTCCATTGTACCTACCCTAAATCACTTCAAAGTTTGCTAGTAGCCCCTTTTAGCTTGCAAATGACACCATCAAAGTACCTATGTACTTTGGAGTTGATGGTTGAAACAATTGAAATAAAACATACTACTTCACAAATAGCTACTATCACAAAACTTGCTATTTTGGTCTATACACCTGCTAGTTCTTTTGCTCAATGCTCACAGTACAGTAACAATTGATGAAATTCATTTTGAGTGAATTTAATTAACTTAGATAGCTAATGATTACAAGTTGAATCATCTAAAATGATAGACTATGCTCTGAGAAATCAATTTAGCAATCCAAAGCTTACCCCCGGTTTTTTAGGGACTGAATAGTAGATGACTAGTGAGAAATTCGATGGCAATTTCTCCCAAATGGCCAAACCAAATGCCTTGAAACTTTGATAGAGTACATTAGACTTCAAGATGGTTCCAACAAGCTATAGATCATCCAAAATGGTTGAGAATTCACTAAGATATGATCAAACAAAGTTCACTCTTCTGAGTAGTCATAGCAGAGAAGTAGACAGAGATGATCAATGAACTATATGTATTATAACACATGACTGTACAAGATCATTGGCACTATAATGATGCTCAATGATGGTGGAATGAGTAAGCTATGGTGTAAGCTACTCAAACTCTACAAATGATCAAAGATAAGCTCAGAAAGAGGCATGACTATCGTAAGATTTATAATGTCCTTTTTATAAGAAGTCTTCCTCGAAGTTTGAATTTGAATTCAAACTTGGCTCCATCTAAAAGTGATTCCTCCAAATTAGGAGTTATTCCATCAAATGAGGTTCATAGCCCGTACTTCTCCTAACTCCACAAGATATATGGTTTTACAAGATTCTCTCAAGGTAGAAACCTTTTACAATGGTAAATGATCAACCAATTGCAAGCTATGGTTCATATGAATTATCAAATGTTTCCACATATTGCTTTCCAAGCTAACCCAAATGTGAAGGCTTGTATATTTGCACCAACACTAGAGAGATGACTCTCCTCCCAACCATATGCCTCTCTCTCTCTCTCTCTCTCTCTCTCTCTATATATATATATATATATATATATATATATATATATATATATATATATATATATATATATATATATATATATATATATATATATATATATATATATCCAAGGGACTGCCTTCTTGGGTAGGTGTATACTAACCATCCAACTGCATGTGTGCCAAGTTTCCTAGCTAACAAGATTCAACTCAAGTGGATGCTTTTAGAAGGCTCTTGAGCTCTTTGGGCAAAATACTCTCCTCATGTACCCCATGGGTTTTGAACCCAAGACCTCCTCCTTCACACCATTGAGACTTAACCCAATCTTCATGACCAAATTGCATAAAATGAATGCCCAAATAATGATGCAAATTCCCTAAGTTTGACATCTTAAAAGAGGCATAAAAAATTCAACAATATGCTTCTCATTAGGACTAGTGAGTAAAATATCTTCAACACATTTAACAATGATCAAAAGTACATCATCTGCATGCTTAGCATATAAGGTGCTCGTGATTGGAATATTCTCAAATCTATGTGCTAGCAAGTATGCATGTATCCTTTCATACCAAGAATGTGGTGCTTGATTCAATCCATGTAATGTCTTTTTTAGTTGAATGTAGTGTCACAAACCCTAGAGTTAATCAAGTGCATTGTCACACACCCTATTGTTAGTCTAGATAGAGGTCTTAGCTCCTATATCATGGCTCGATATGCATTCAAGTTGCCTTTAAAAAATCTATCTTTTACAAAGTGTGATAATGTTTAAATATATTTGATTTTGCTCACACTCTATGATCATAAGGATGATATTTAAATATGATATTTGTTATTATCATTGGCATGCCATGATATTATCATTGTCATGCCATGAAAAATCTTTCCAAAACGGCTTGGTTTGAAAAAGAAATTTGTTAGGATCAGCCTAAATTTTCTTTTTCTTTGCTTGATTTGAACTTTGAAACAAAGGCCACGATATCCCTTCATATCTCACATTGTAGAAACCACCTTTATAGAGATCTCATGTGAACCAGCTCTTATAAGAGATCTTATGTGATGCGATGGGAAATCCTCCCTCCTTAAAAGAAACAATGAGGGTACACTCTTCTTAAAGAGAGCAACATGCACTTGCAAAAAGAACACATGCATCCTCTCCTAGGTCGCTTATCCGGGTGGTTGGGCCTCTTGCCTCTTGAGGCAGAGGCGAGGGTTCAACCCCCGCCGACAACAAATAAGGGACATGTTTATCGTGGAAAGTTGTATCTTGTGGTTGATGTGCCACCGTTTGTCATGCCCCACGGTAGTTGTGACCACAGTCTAACCCAGCTATGTAAACCCCTGTTCTTGTGGGATAAGGGGGGTCCCATGGGTACTATGCCCTTCCTTGTACAGTTGCAATTTCAAAGTTAAAGCTTGGAGGAGTAGGCCTTGATCAAACCTCCATTTTTTTAAACAAAATAAAAAAAAAAGAACACATGCATCCCCCTACTCTTCTAGTTATGCTTGAAAGATTGACCTAAGAGTACACTACACCCCCTACCCTAGGGACCCTTACAACACACACACACCCTAGGGATCCCCTTTCAAGCTCACTTTGCAAGGGTAATACATCAATCCATATTCAACGTTTGAACCTTAGACCTAGTAGTCAATACAATATGGGTCCCTTACAACCCATGCAAACTTAGACGTCTAAGTTAGTTTGTAATAAGAGGCATAATATCCCACAAGAAATAATGTGAGCCCACACTCATACCCTTCAATGATCGTGAGAGGCTCAAACTTTCTACTCCATGTGAATCCACTCTCATAGCACTACATGAGAGGTTTTACGTTTACAATTTCCATTCTTGAGAAGCAATAAGAAAAATGCAAGAGTAGATCTTTCTACAATAGGTGCTAGGTGTTCTACCCTTGCTTCTGTGAGATTTGAGAGGTTCATTGGGTATTATGCCGTTTTAAGAAGAGTAGAACAAAAGATCAAATTTTCTTTAAAATAGATGAACGTCATGTTTTCCTAAAAAAAACAATGCATAGTGGTTTAAAACTCATTAACAAATTGAGATAAATTTCAAAAAATGATAGATAAAAGGAATCGAGTGTGTGTGCCTTTTCCTTTCAAAATTTCAAAGCTATAAAAAGAAAAGATAAAAATCCCCCTTCAGCCCCCCAAAAAAAAAGTTGTTTCTATGATGCGAAGTGCACTTTTTCTATAATTGAATGTTCAATTCTCAAGGCTAGGAGCAAGGGCTCAACGCTTGTGGATTGGGAAAGGACACTCTTCATCAGGGAATCATTGAGCCTTCAAATTATCGAGTTTAAAATCAGTTATGTCATGTAGCTTTAAGGCCATCTTTTTCTAATGTCTAACTTAGTGCACTTTTAGACTCTATATCTTAGTAATTGCTAGGTATTTCATCCCTATTTTGTGGGATTCAAGGGGTCCGTGAGTCCTATGCTCACCTTTGATTACACTTTCCAACTAATTTAAACTAATCTGAAAGAGTAGATCTCGATGATCTAACTTCTATTTAAAATTATAGAATTTCTATCTAGCATGACCCCACCTTTATAACATAATAAGAGGTTGGTTGGGCCTTTCGCCTCTTGAGGCGGGGGCGAGAGCTCAATCCCCACTATCACCAGGACAGTGTGAGCATAAAGCAGCGTAAAAAACCCATGATATTCCTATTGAAATCAGTTCTCTCTTGTGTCACCTTCGAGCAGTCTAGCCCTTGTTTTTGGGATATGAGAGGTCTCATGAATATTATGCTCATTCACTTATACAATTGCAATTTCAAAATTAAAATCTGAGTTTTTTTTTTGAAAAAAGCAAGAAAATTATATTAATGATAGGAGGTACATTCTGTGCTTAGGGCAGGAGTCACCATTGCCAGAAGCAATTACAAATCCAGAGTCATGGAAATTCTTATAAAGAATATTGAGCAGAAATAAGTTCCCTCCACTTGGAGGACCTATTCTCAGCCATGATCTTAAATACATCAGAACTTTGCATGGGGGCATAGGTAATATTTCTAATACAAACCAAAGAGACTTTTTTAAGCTTTTTAGGAAGGGAAATAGGAAGTTCTTTTTTCCTTTATCAAGGGTGGCATTATTTCTGCTAAGCCAAATGTTCGAGAGAATGTGACCTCTCCAAATGTTCCAAAGCAGGATGTCCAAAATCCGAGACTTTGGCTGAACCTCCATTCAAAAAAAAAAAAACATAATAAGAGGTTTCGTGTGAAGGACCTCGTTCCTTAAAAAGACAATGAACATGTTCTTTTCCCTAAAAGACAATGAACATGCTCTTTTCTTTTTTTTTTTTTTGAAGAAGCAGGAAATTTAAAATTGATGCAAGAGAAAAAAAAAAAGAACAGTGAGCCTTCCAAAAGGAAGGGAACACTTACAACTTAAGTCCTTCAATATGCCACCTGATGAATGTGGTCATATTATCTCTAGTTACAGAATGAGATTGAAGTAATTTGGATCTCCACATATTACAAGGGTACTTTTTAATCAATGAATGAGGGTTAACATCACCTAAGGAGCTTCTACAGGAGATTCTGAGACACCAATCAATAAGACTATTCATTCCCATCATACAAGGGAAAAAATGATCCTTACAATGTTTATCAAAAATTTTACTGTTCCTGTCTTTCCAGATAGCCCACAGGATGTGAGCTCTCAACAATTGCCAAAGCACAATGTCCATTCTATTAGCTTCTCCAATAAGAAGAGCTCTGGAGTTTGGGGGTTTAATTCCAGCAGTTTGACAGTAAAGGTAGAACACATTCCAGTATCTGGCAGAATTCTTGCATTTTTTCAAATAGGTGTTCCAAATCCTCATTCTTGCCACAGAAATGACAGTTTCCTGCATCAATTTTAAATTCCCTGGCCTTGCTTCCAGTCCATATGCCCCTATGAAGGATCAACCACAGAAGGTAGGAGTGTTTAATGGCCAAAGGAAAGGCCCAAACACACTGAAATCTGTATCTCCATTGATGAGTAGTCCAGAATAGAGACCACTTCCTGTTAAGTCTTCCAATCAGCAGCCTGATACTGTTGCCAGATCTTTTGAAGTTGTTGAACATATCCTGAGAAACTTCATCAAGACTGACAGTCTTCTCCCACATATTAGTAGCCATCTTTTCCATCAGCACAGTCTTTTTGTCTTGCAGAATCTGTTTACATGCAACAGACAAGGAATCAATGTTTAAAATTTGTCTATCATCAAGTAGATTACCATTGCTCATCAGATCGTTCCATTTGCTGAATCCCTTCCTTCTACATTTGTTCCACCTGATAGGGAAGGAGGTGCTGGTTTCTTTAACATGCCATCCTATCCAAATAGAGTCCTGCAATAAAAAAGAGTAGTTAAACTGAAACCAAACAGGTAATCTGTACTCCCTTTTAATAGTCATCCAAGACTTCCAAAAGTTACAAATAAGCATACTTCCTTTGGGCACAAAAATAGCAGGAGAGACAACAACATCCCAGATATCAAAATTTGTCCAACACTTATTATCTGCAATCCAGAATTTAGGAATATTCCTTTTGATGAGACAGGCCCAGAAATCATTAGAAGAGACTGCCCTACATATCCATTTAGCTGCCATCTGAGTAGCCATTCTGGAAGGACAAATCAATCCTAGTCCACCTTCAGACTTCCTCATGCAACAGGTATTCCAGGCCACCTTGGGAATCTTATTTTCTCCCCATAAAAATCTTCGAGCAAGAGAGATAGCATGAGCCAGCTGTTTCTTGTTAGGATGCCAACAAGACAAGAAGTAGGTTAGACAAGGAAGAATATAATGTTTGAGAACAAAGGATCTTTGAGCAATATTAGTCTGAAAATCAATCCACTTAAAATTTTTTTTTCTAAACTTGTCCAGGACCCAGTTCCATCTTTGTTCTTGAGTGATTTCAAAGCCCATGGGGATGCCCAACAACCTGAACACAGAGCCTTTTTTTATGATATCACAACCTGCCATTTTAACACATTCTGGAATACAGCCATTAGAGGAAAAAAAACCAGTCTTTTCATGATTAACAACAGAACCACTGGCCAAGCAAAAGGTATTAAGACACTGAAGAAAAGCATCAGCAGAAGACTCCTCAGCTTTCATAATAAGGTTTGTATCATCAGCAAATGTTTGAAGACACAATTGGGAATGGGCTTGGGGAATCTCAATACCCTTGATGTAATTTTGATTGATAGAGTATTTCACAAGCCACCCAAGAGCATCAGACGTGATAGCAAAGAGAAGGGGAGCTAAAGGACAACCCTGACGAATAGATCTACAAAGCTTAAAGGGAGAAGAAAGCTGACCATTCATAGCTACTTTAGAATGAGCATTACCAAACAAGATGCTAGTGTACTTAATAAACCTTTTACCCAAACCAATGTCATGAAGGGATTGAAGAATAAACTCCCAATCAATCCTGTCATAAGCCTTGTCAAAATCAATTTTGAAGAAAAAGGTGTCAATGTTCATCTCTTTGGTTTACTCATACCCTTCCCACATGGAAATGATAGCATCAAGAATAAACCTACCTTTAATAAAACCTTTCTGCTCTGGAAGAATGATACTATCCATCAAAGGACTCAACCTTCTAGCAAGGGAGGAGGCAAAGATTTTATAAAGAGAAGTCAGACAGGAGATAGGTCTCTAGTTGTTAAGATCTTCTTTAGAACCTCTTTTGTGTATCAACTTAATGACACCAGTATTAATGAAGGCAGAAAGAGTTCCTCTTCTCATGGCTTCCTGCCAGATCCAAAGAATAATGGGCACCAAAACTTCTTTGAACTCTTGAAAAAATTCATTGGGGATACCATCATGACCAGGAGACTTGCCAGGCCTCAATTTACAAATGGTTTCTCTAACCTCACCAGCAGAGAGGGGGAGATCAAGGAGGGAGACCAAGCCAGGAGGAACCATTTTCTTCCTTCTCTGGGCAATGGCAGCTCTTGCACTCCAGATGTGGTCCCCTCTCTTGGGAGGAACAGAGAAAACATTGGTAAAGAAGCAGACAACCTCCTGAAGGTTTTCTTCTAAGCAAGTAGTAAAATCACCATTACTTTTTTTAACCAGGGGGATGAAGTCCCTGGTTTTTTTCTTTCTCATAAGATCAAACATATGCTTGTTAGGCTTATCAATTTTACCAGCCCAAAATTCTCTAGACGTGACAAGGGCACCACGAGCAAGAAGATAATCTTCATGCCTTATTTTTTCCTGGCACTCAAGGATCTTCTGATTTTTCACTTGGTCAGGAGTTTTAGAGTTCCTTATGTTCTCAATCTCCTTAATAATCATCATCCTTCTCTTATACCTAGTGAGTTTAGCCTTTCTTTTATACATAGTAAGGGCACACTGCACTTCTTTGATTGCCTCCTCCCAGGCTTTGAAAGGGGAACATCCCTTGAAAAAATGCTTCTTGAAAATACAGTTGATATGATCTTTCACAATGGGAATTTTAATCAAGGACATATCAAAGTGAGGCCATCCAGCCCTGTAGCTAGGGTTATTACTCATAAACTTAGCAACTAAAGGAATATGATCAGACAGTTGCAAAGAGGGATCAACATCACAGTGATAATTCCAAAAGGACTGAACCCTATTAGTACTCATATACAACCTGTCAAGTCTAGCAGACAAAAACTTACTGTCGTTCCTATTGTTCCAGGTATGACCAGTGTTGATAGATAAGTCAATGAGATTATGCTTAAGAATCATATTAAACCAAACATTTTTTTCATTACCAGAAAGGATGTTATTTATGTTACCGTTCCTGTCACCCGAGTTGGTGACCATGTTGAAATCCCCAGTGAGAATGACATCTCCAGAGAGTTTGCCAATTTCTTCCCAACACTTGGTTCTGATAGCAGAACAGTTATCAGCATAGACACAAACAATGGTGAAATTCAAGGGTTCCTTACATCTGATAGCCACCCATTGATTGGTGTTACTAAGCAGAACTTCTTCAATCAAATTATACAGGTTGGCATTGACTCCTATAGCAGCACCACCCTTACCACAGTGGTTGGTATGAAACCAAGAGGAACAACTGCTAACAGCTTTAAGATTAGTAGTAAGGTGGTAGCCATTACTTTTAATTTCCTGAAGACAAATAAAATCAGGCCTCAAGGAGGCATCAGTTAACCATTTGTTTAGAATTTTACTTCTGACCGGGTCTGTTAGACCTTTCGTATTAAGGGAAACGATTTTGAGACAATCCATAAAAAACAGCAGGAGGAAAGGAGTTACTTCTTATGGTTCTTGAGAGGTTTGACTGCCGAGGTGGAGCTTCTGACCACCTCTTTTCTTTTTGATTTGGTCTTTTCTTTAGCAAGTGGACTGTCAGATGCCATAGTCACATCCATATTGGTAGGATCTAGTTCATCCTGCATTAAGACTTCATCACTTTTGTTCAGTTGATCAACAAAAATATCATCACTGGTTTTGGAATTATTTCCTATATCATCATTCATACCAGAGAGAGTAGGGAGAATACCAGAAGTTTTACTACTACCTCTTTTACCAACAACGGTCCAACCTGAATCTTCACCATTGTTAACAATATGCACCGGGGAAATAAGTCCAGGATTATCCTTACTAATACTTCCTGTACCTGCAACTTCCGAATTATCAGAATCTTCAAGAATTTGATAAGGATTACTAATTTCTTTAACCAACACCTCAGGTTTCTGCCCAAAACTAGTGGTTTTTCTCTTATTCTTAAAAGAATTTTTTTTAACAGTCTGATCAGAAAGAGCAGCCTCATCTTTTGTATTATTAACAACTGGCTTCATGTTAGCATCATTATTGTGCTCTTTGATTTTATTTACCATCAGGCTAGGGCAATCTCTGATCAGATGTCCTTGCTTATAACAATTAAAACAGGCATTAGGTAGGTTCCTATACGAGACCTTCTGTTCATGCAGCTTAAGACCTTCAGAATTCTTTAGAACTAGAACAGATTTAATATTTTTAGAAGTGTCAACTTCGATAAGCATTTGAGGGTCCCATTTAGGATTGAATCCATTTTTAGGTTTCTGTCCCAAGACTTTACCAATGAGATTACCCAATTGTTCAAGCCAGGGATAGAATTCAACAGGCAAGTCAGGTAGTTCTACCCAAACAGGAACCTTGGTGGGTTTAGCCCCCCTAGGATTAAAGCCAGGATGCCATTTAAAGAAGGAAATAGGAGTATTCCTTATGATCCAGTGACCTTCTGCAATAACCTGCATTGCATTATGGGCATCTTCAAAAAAGAAGAGAAAGTAATTATTGGGGAGGTACTGTATGTGCTTGACATATAAGCCTCTGCTTTCCCAGTTGATTTTTATCCAATATTTTAGGTTTTCTTGAGCAGGCCGAGGACCATGACAAAGACCAATCACTACCTTCTCAGACAAATGATTATTCCAAGATTCTAAGGAGGAACTTTCAATTATAAGAGTGCATTCATCCTTATCCTCTTCAAAATCTTCCACGTTAATAAAGTGAGGAGAACCTTTGTCCTTAGAGACTCCCTCAATCACTTTATCTTTTCTTTTTCTGTCGCAGCTATTACTAAAGGTAGAGTGAATACCTGACAGTCCTTGAGTATTGAACATGGAGAAGGGAGCCCGGACCGATGACTGAACTGCAGTAGCATAAGAGAGACCAACCTGTTTCTGAGGAGACATCACAAGCTTACTGTTGCCCTGCACAAGGCATTGAGTGGTCACACCACCTAGCTGTTCTTCTGGAGCCTTCACACCACTCGGGATAGCCCCCAATGGTAGGGACGAGCCATGACATCCTTCGAACACAGGGTTGAACATCGAGTTCAGAGGGTTTTCTGCATCACAAGTCCTCGAGTCTAGCAAGCCATCGCGCAATGCCTCATGCAGAGCCATATCGGGGGCCCAAGGCCGAAACAGGGCAGGAGAAAGGACAAAGCCCCCCCTCAAGACGAGGGGGAGGGAAGGAGCAAGAGGCGCGGCCCAAAAACCTCGAACTCAAACAGTCCGTTCAACGGAGTAAGTTCGAGTAAGCTCTTTTCTCAAGAAAGGAGAAAAACAATGCCACTTTACTAAATTCAGTAAATACTATACATCAAATAACGAGGGTCATAATAATTGCATTTTATTTAATGTTCCAGTTCGCGCCAAAAAGATCTTAACAGTAGCCGTGAGTCAGGCCCAAAAGCAACGCCATTATATTTAATATAAATATAAAATATTTCCGAAAATCGGAAAGCAACGCCAGTATATTTAATATAAATATAAAGTATTTCCAAAATTCGGATGGACGAGCTTGTTTCCACCGAAAATTTCCACCTTATTTCTTTCTTTATTTGATAAATTATTTGTTTATTCATTCTCATTACTGTCGGCATCGATGCACGAGAACCGAATGCACGAGTGCTGCTAGTAGCTTTTCCGAAATATATTTTAAAAATCCGAAAACTGTGCACAAATTTCTCGATAATTTTTTACATTATTTTTTAGCTCGTGATTTTTTAGCTTTTTGTATCGAGCTTGCGGAGAAGGGTGGAATGGTCAAACCTTCAGTACAGAGAAGGTTCTGCCATCACCTCAAACAATTGTAAGACCGTGAGAGAGGGAAAGAGAGAGTCTGAGAGACTCGAGAGATGGCGATAGAGAGAGAAAGAGGTTAAGAGTTAGCATGTGTGTCCTCAATCATCGAGATTTCACGTCCCACATGGCAATGTTGGAAAACGTATAAAGAAGAGTAGGAAATAAACATATGTAAAAATCAATCTTTTCTAACCTTTGCTTTGTGGCATATTGAGTCCTGTATAGTTGTTTTTTCAAAATTAAAGTTCGAAGAAGTTGTATAATTGTTTTTTCAAAATTAAAGTTTGGAGTAGTATGCTTGTCGAACTTCTATTAAAAAAAACATATGTAGCAAAAGGGGAAAAAACCTCCATAGTTTGGTTTTTGTTCTTTTTTTTATTGGATCCATGTTTGCTCGTCAAGGTGGGGAAAAATGAGGTTCTTAGTTGTGTGAATTGTACTTTCAAATTTCAAGATAATGGAAGAGTACATTGAAGATCGAACTTTAAAACAAAAAGAGACGGAGAGAGAGAGAAAGAAAGAGAGAGAGAGATCTAGGCTAATCTTATACTCTTGAGAGAGAAAGAAAGAAAGAGAGAGAGAGAATGATATAGGCTAATCTTATTTTCCACTTACTCCTAGGAGAGAGAGAGAGAAAGAAAGAGAAAGAGAGAGAATGATATAGGCTAATCTTATTTTCCACTTACTCTTGAGAGAGAGAAAGAAAGAGAGAGAGAAAGAGACAGAGTGATATAGGCTAATCTTATTTTTCACTTACTCCTCTAGATG
Organism: Ceratopteris richardii; assembly: GCA_020310875.1. NCBI lineage: Eukaryota > Viridiplantae > Streptophyta > Polypodiopsida > Polypodiales > Pteridaceae > Ceratopteris > Ceratopteris richardii. Next base: position 45,520,237 of record CM035437.1, on the reverse strand, counting down.
TATGAGAACATTCCTCAATAGACAAGAGCATATGAAAAAGCTCGTGATCATCCATTCGTGTTCTCATGCATGGAACCCAATCTCTTGTTGCCTCTTGGCCACATACAAAAAAGAAGGTTGGGGCTGAGAGAGTGTGCTCTAGGTCTTGAAATATGTGAAACTATGAGATAAGCTCTCTCATGTTCCCAACCGAAGGGTATCCAAAGCCTTTGATCACTCACACTCTTGATCTCAACATGAAAATTGGTTTTGCCTCCAACATTTTCTACACAATCCAAGAGTTTCAACCTTGAAATTACAAACGACCCAAACTTTGATGGCATTTGGGATGTACTTTCACAAGATCCCCTTGTGATTCCCCACATGATTCAGATAACAAAGAGATGCATGCCCCAATTCCTAGGGGACTTAAAGAATCCCACAACAATGACACCCAAAGATGGATGATTACGTATGCATTCATGGTAGGGCCCTTTGCCTTGTGTAGGAGCTCCTTCTACCCTTCAAGACTTCACATATGAGACTCTAAAGGTGGCATTCTCCATACTAACGTACCATGTGGTCCTTTTGGAAGTGTGAAGATGAGGAAGTCACGGATTGAACTCAAAATCTCTTGCTTTCCTTTTCCCTTTTCAAGAGTAAAAAGGAATCTAATTCCACAATCTCCATGAAACATCGAAGAGAAAAAGGACATAGTTCACTAAACGTAACGTGAAGAAGCCTTTTTCCAATGCTTGTCGGTTTCACCACTTGAATACAAACTATTTGTTTTTTCATTTTGCTTTTTTTTTATATAATATGAAAAAGAAAAGCAAATTGTGGCTTTTTTTTTTTTAAATAAAGGAAGTTCGGCCTTAGCCTAATCTCCCGGACTCTAATTATAATAAAGAGAAAAAGTTACAAGTGAATGGGACTAGTGCCCATGGGACCCCCCAAATCCCACAATGCAGGGGAGGAGTATGGCAAGCTACAGGGCATTACAAATGAGGCGGATAAAATTATCATCACCCTCATGTGGGACCCATTTGGGTTTCCACTTGTTGTTTTCGAGGAGATAAATACAGTGATGTCTAAACGGTGGTGATCTCTTGACTCGAGAGATTCTTTTACCTAGGAGAAACAAGGATTTCTCGATCGACCATTCCTTAGGAGTTTGGCCAAAATTGACAGCACAACGCTCCCTCCAAATCTTCCAGAGAGCCTCACCTCTGATGGCATTCCACAGCCTCGATGAGCAGCCGATCGCCTCACCCAACATCACTTGTTGCCAGTTGATTTGACTCATGAGTCTCAATACTCGGGTCACGTGATGCCAGATAACACGGGACTTGGGGCAGTCGAAGAACAGGTGAGCTAAATCTTTGATGCACCGATGGCAACGCTTGCACCATGGCGGCACACCACAGATTTTGTTAGCCCTTGCATTGGTCCAGATACCTTTATGCAAGATCTGCCACATGAGAACGGACTTTTTTACCTCAATTAGGGGGTGCCAAATAGACATGAATTTTAGCTCCCACCGAAGTTTGGTCCAAGAAAGGCACCATCTCTTGTTAAGGGTGTGGTGAACATCTAAATCCTCTTTGAAGTTGGGGATTCTGGATAGCTTCTTACCATTGCTCCATTTGAGGCCCTCCAAGCAAGGAAGATCCTGACCGCAGAGAAGGCGGGTAGTTGAGCGGTCCCAGGCTAAACACCTGCTTTGAAGAAGAGTCCATTCCTCAAAGGTAACTCTAAGTCTCGGATCCAATTCTTCGAACCTAATCCACTGGCTAGTCTCTTGTTTCCAGAGTTGTTTCCACTGTTTGAACCCCTTGTTCCATAACCGCCTTGCAGTTTGGAGGTTCCAAGACTCCACCCCCCGAATGCCACTGATCGGGAACCAGATAGAGTCATTTTGTCTTATGCCAGCCGCCCACTTCCACTCATCACTGATTCTGATGAACTGTTTGGCCTTGTTCCAATTCTTCCATAAGGAACACACGAGGCTAGAGCCTTTAGGGAAGACCGGGTGGGGGGAGAACAAAAGCGTGAGAATCCCTATGTCCTTCCAACCAGGGTGGCCAACTAAGGTAAGGTCTTCCGTGTTTCTGAAGATCAATTTAGCCCAAGAGGACTCCCTATTGCTCCAAGCCTTGATAAGCCACTTTGCCGCCAACTTGTCAGCCAACCCAACAATATCCAAAATTCCCAAGCCCCCTGAGTCTTTAGGGCTAATGCAAGTTTCCCATTTGATTTTGGAAATCCCCCTCCTGTTGGGGTCCCCAGTCCAAAGGAAGTTTCTGCAGATTCTTTCCACTTTGGCCAAGTCTTTCTCCTTAGGTCTCCAACACGAGATAAAGTAAATAATTGTAGACAGCATAAATGTGTTAACAACCATAGCACGCCCTGCCAGGTTGACTTGCATACCTTTCCACTGATTCAGCTTCCTATCCAGCTTGGATAGCACCCAGTTCCAGCGTTGGTCCATTGAGATGTCGAATCCCATCGGAATGCCAAGGAGACGGAAGACTTGACCGCTAGGGATAACTTGACATCCCTGATCCACCAACAATTGGGGAGTATGTCTGCTGATTGCTCTAAAAGCAGTTTTAGCATGGTTGATTTTTGAGCCTGATGCCACACAAAAGGTGTGGAGGCACCACCAAAACACCTCAATTGCTGTTTATATCGTTATGCACAAAGGCATTCATGTCATCAGCAAAAGGTCTCACAATCATTTGGCCGTGATTTAGAGGTAAGGAAAGACCCTTGAGATTGCCAGCGTCCATGTGATGCTTTAATAGGCAGCTGAGTCCATTCGAGGCGATAGCGAATAGTAATGGAGCCAAAGGGCAGCCTTGCCTAATTGATCTTTTTAAACGAATGGGCTCAGAGAGCTTACCGTTGATGTTTATTCTAGTTGAAGCATTTCCAAGAAGAGTGGAAACCATCTTCGTGAACTTTTGGCTGCATCCAAGGTCTTTCAATGATTGAAGAATAAAGTCCCATTCCAATCTGTCATACGCTTTGTCGAAGTCGATCTTAATGAATACCAGATCTTGAGCAGACTCCTCAGCAAAAGCAAGGCCTTCCCAAATATCGATAATTGCTTCAAGTATAGATCTACCTTTGATAAAACCTTTCTGGTCCTCGCACAGCCATGACTTTAAATGACAAGAGATTCTGTTGGCGATAACTTTTGCAATTATCTTGTATCCTGTTTGGAGCATGGTAATCGGGCGCCAGTTTTCAATTTTGTTCTTATCTCCCCGTTTGTGGATTAACTTGATGACGCCATTATTCAGGCACTCAGGGAGGGCACCGAAAGAGAGAGCCTCTTGCCACACGAGGCGCAGTGGGGTGGCCACCTGATGTTTGAAGGACTTGAAAAACTCATTGGTAAGGCCATCCGGACCCGGACTTTTCCCATTGGGAAGGGCATCAATAACCTCGATAATTTCATTCTCGGAGATGTTAGCATCCAGTAGAGCAATCAAGTTCTGTGGGATTCTGGTTTGAGCAACCCTTGAGATGGTTGCCATGGAGTCGCGCCTGTGGGGGGAAAGAGGAGTCGAGACCCCGAGAAGATTGGTAAAGTGTTCGACGATGATAGATCTATTCTCCACTTCTGTGCAACATTCAGTTCCATTGTTATCGACCAATAGGGGGATGGATTCCCTAGCTTGTTTCCTTTTGAGGATGTTACACATCTCTTTCGTTGGTTTGTCGGCCTTCCCTGCCCACCAATCTTTGAAGAAAATTTGAAGATTTTTCCTTTGAACCTCCTCCTCTAATCTTAGTCTTCCACTGATTTTCAAAAGACCTTGTTGGCAATGTAACTTACCTTTGTTCACCTCTTCTTCAAGCCGTGAGAGCCTCCGATACACCGTTTCTCTTCTTTTTTTTCGGATTTCTCTTATAGCCTTTCGAGTCCTGATTAGAATTTTTCGAGTCCTTTCTACTTCGCTTCTCCAACACTTAGCCGGTTCATTACAGTAAGCAAAGGCTTCCGTCCACACCTCAGAAATTTCTTGGTGGATAGAGGGGAGGGAAAACGATGTCTGACAAGCATGAAACCAAGGAGCTTTCTGGAACATGGTAATCGGTTTGAAAGACAGAGTAATTGGATAGTGGTATGAGATAATCAGGTCCATGTGTTGGGAAATCGAAGGAATACCCCACTGAAGGATGGTGTTCTGATCGATGTAGCATCTATCAAGTCTTGCTTTCCTCAAAGAGTCCCCCGATTGGAGATTTGACCAGGAGAACCCCTTCATGTCTTTCACCTCGACCAAGTCGAGATGGAGCTTGATTTCATCCCATATCTCTTTCTCTTGACCGTCAATAATTTTTCCTTTGTTATTCCATCGGTCCTCAGGAAACTCAACCATGTTGAAGTCCCCACAAATCAGAACATTGTGTGAAAGGGAGTCGAGGGAAGCCCAAGTATCCATTCTATCTGCTTCACCATTAGGGGCATAAATTGAGACCACAGTGAACTAGAAAGGGAACCCGAAAGAGGCAGCAATCCAACGATGATTCCGACCTTCAAAAGTCGAGGTCACATTGCCAGACAAGGAGTGACTAATGCGGATAGAAGCACCCCCCATCCCTCTATGGTGAGAAGTGGAGAACCAAAGGTGGTTCGGAGAAATGCATTTAAGCCGTTTCTGTAGATCCTCTCCGTCGATTTTAATCTCTTGTAAGCAAATAAAGTCAGGGGCGAAGCACTTGTCTTTGAACCACTGGCCAAGAATCGAAGCTCTTGATGGGTCAGACAGACCCCTGACATTTAGAGATGTGAATTTCATTAATGATGGTTGCCCTCTTTGAGGGGAGGGACCCGATCTTTTTTCTTCTTGTGGTCTTCTTTTTTCCTCCCTACTTCTTGACTTAGGATCCTACTCTTGAGGGGGCTCTTCCAAGGCATGCCGGAAGGTTGTTTTCCTTTAAGCTTTGACTTTTGTTGCGGTAATCTTGGAAAGCATACCGGGAGGGTAGGACCAAGAGAGGAGCTTTCGCTGTCTGGGTTGTCTTCATTGCTGGTAGTGAAGCCTTCCTCTTTACTCGTGGTATAACCTTCTTGGTTGTCTTCTTTGCTGGTAGAGCACCCAAGGGTATTATCAGTGGGGTCTTCTTCAAAGTGGTTGTCCCCTGGGAAGTCGACCTCATTAATCTCTTTTTCTAGGTTACAGTATATGTTATTCAAGGGGGCAACTGTCGTAGTATTCCTTGTTGTTGATCTTCGAGGGCTAACTTTCCTCCTGCGTCTCACTTCAGTGAATCCTTCTGAGTCCGTCTCAGCAACGCGAGTTCCCTCTTCTTCCTCCATTGGAGGGGGATGACCCCGAGTGTCATCTTGGGGGAGAGGGTCTAGGGTCCCATCTGGTTTAAGCTTGTTTTTATTGGTACTTTTCTTCAGGGGGCAGTCTTTGATCCTATGACCTTGATGCTCGCACCGGAAGCACGCGTTTGCCAAATTCTTGTAAGTAACCTCTTGTGTCCAGGTCTTACCATCTCCACAGTTTATGGAGATCTTCGAGGGAAGGACCTAGTTCAGGTCTGTTTCAACGCAGATCTGTGGATGCCATCTTGCATTGAAAGAATGTTGAGCACCATCGTAGATTAACCCCCCAACATCCTGTCTTGCGGCCATCGGGCGACCGATCGGTGAGACGATTTCACGAAGAAATCCATACATGAAGAAAGGCAGATTGGGAAGCTCCACCCAAAGCGGGTAACGAAGAGGCTTTGATCTGTTCGGGACAAAGTCTAGGGTCCACTTAAAAAGGCAAAGGGTGGACCGGCCCACTTGCCAGGAGCCGGCTTGCAGGGCTTGGAAAGCCATCTCTTCGTTCTCAAAGACTAGAAGCAGGTGATTCGCCGGCAGGAATTGACATTTGGACACAATTAGGCCACGCGGGAACCACTCCTTGCGAAGCCAAGTTCTCACACTTTCAAGAGGGGGCCTGGGGCCAAACATTTGACCGATCAGGCAAGTTTTCATCAATTCTTCTTGCTTTGCCGCCACAGACTCCTTGCATAAAGAGACCTCTGGGGGCGCGACGTCCACTGGGACGGACTCCATCTCAAGGGGGGACACGGACTGAGGGGGAGCCACATTGTTCGTGACTAATTGTTAATTGTACCCCGCTACTAATTGATAATGGAACCCCGCTTTGCCAGATCTTTTGTTTTCTTTTTTGCTTCCTCTTAAAATTCAAAACGGAGCCCCCATTAGATAAGAACCGCAATTTGACTTGCTTTAGATAGCAGTACTAATTTAAAATTTGAATAACCAAATCAAAGGAGAGGCCAGGTTTGACGATCGCGCCCAAACAAACACACAGAGGCACATGAACAGATAAGCGGAAGTTACATAAAGTAGAAAGACCTCGATGGACGGCTCGACGATAGTCAGAGAGTCACCCGACGATGGACGGGACTAGCCCGTGATAAAAGATAGAAGGAATAAAGCTGAGGAGAGGTGACGACACAAAACACGAGATAAGATCAATCGGGAGGCCGGGCGAGCCACAAATCAACGAAAACTTCGAGAAAACTTTGAGAAAGACCCAGTCACTGTCGCGACACACCACCAAACACTATCGCGACACACCACCAAGGCGCTGTCGTGGCACACGAGAGTCACTTGTCGCGATAGACCAATTGGCACTGTCGTGACACACCACCAGGACGCTGTCGCGATAGACCGGCAACTACGGAAACAGACGACGACAGCGCCCAGCTCCGATGTTCAACGACAGTCCGTAGGCAGCGCTGTTGATGTCTGAAGCTTCACAATGAAAGAAACGTCCGCATTCTACAGTCCGCATGCCGTGCTGTTAATCTGAGTATGAGCGGCATTGGCAAAGAAGGACGCTTCTCTGCTCATCTACTACTTGACTAAACTATCCGCAAGCTATGGTAATGGTGGCAGAAAGGAGCTCCTGAGCATCGCAGAATGGAGTTTCTTTAGGAACTTCGCGTGCGGCGCTCTTGGAGATCTTCAGACCCCAAGTTGAACTTCTCGACAGCACCGGTAGAGTACAATCTTCTGGATCCTGATCAGCACAGAAATAAAAGCGTCACGACTCACGGCTCATCGTGTGGCTATGGAGCCCCCCTACTTGGCAATTCTCCTTTCTTCTTTGCCAAATTGTGGCTTTTTTACGAAAGCTACGCCATACATCATAAACCGAGGTTTTTGGCTCTTTTTTTTTTAGAGTACAATGAATTGGAAAAACACACACTAAAGGCACCCATCTTGAGGAACTCTAAGATATCCAACCCTAGGTGGGACTTGAACCCTGGCCATGTGCTAGGAGTACAAGGCACATTCACTAAACCATGCCCACTGGATAGGCTTCCGGCCCTTTCCTCTCTTTACTTACTAAAAATCATGCCCTCGTAGAGAGTGGAGACCTATCTCAATACTCCCCTTAAGAATTAAGCCCTTTTTTTTGTTAGAGTAGATGTTTTTCTTCTTTGTGCAATGTCATTAGGGGGAAGCGCTTTGGAGCATATGAAAAAAAAATGTGCAATCAATTTTGAAGACCATCCAAAAAATGGGTCAATTGATAAATCCTTTGGCTTGTTAAACATAAGAACATGTAATTGTAAAAAGTCTCCTCTCTTAATACACCATAGGATATCCACATCTTGTAGGTGGTTTGGTTTGGCATTGGCCTCTTGAGGCGGAGGCCCTATGTTCAACCCCCGAGCTGGACATGTAATGGTTTAGGCTAGTTGAAACAAGTTGTAACCTTGTCTAATCCTTATTTTATGGGATATAGGGAATCCTACAAGTATCACGCTCCCCCATTCACTTGTACATTTGCACTTTCATTTAAAGCTGAGGGAGTAGGCACATGCTGAACCTCCATAAAAAAAAGACACCATAAGATCTGTGTCTTGGCAAACACATCCGAATATAAATTGTTTTAAAGGAAATAAGATCAAAATTTATAGTTCCACTGCTCTTCTACTCACACAAGAGACCATGCAAGTCATCTATTGAGCTCCGATGTAGGTTTATTCACTACTTATGTCTCACACTTTTGATTCAAATCACTAACTATTAGATATATCTTGCATGATTTATGGCATCTTTTTTTTTTTGAAAGCAACAAGAAAAGTATTAGATTATATGATGGAAGTCTTAAGTAAAAGGGGCAGGATATCAAATTTGGAGAGCAACCCATTACGTAAAATACAACACATCAACGGACTAAAGAGTAATACATGATGAACCTAGAAGGAGAGTAGAGACTCTAGAGAAAATTCCTCAATTTACAAGGCTTAATAGATATGAGGGCCTGCTGCATGCTGAAATCCATAGAGAGGACTTCTTGAATGTCTAATATATTCTCATGCCCAATTTTGAGCAACCAAAGTTGCCACAAGAATAGGTCCATATTTTTATGTTCTCCTAGAAGGATGTTCTTATAGTCCAACTTGGCAATTTCAACTTCCTTGAAGACCACGTGAGGATATTCCAGTAGCTTTTAGCATGGGTACATGAGATGAACATGTGGGTAAAAATTTTCACCTTGTCACAAAAGAGAGAGATGAAATCACTAATGTTGGAAATTGAACTCACAACCTCTCGGTTAAGAGTGTGATGGGCTAACCACTTGCCCCAAAAGCCATGGTTGAGGATTACAGCTTCCTAATCCTCTCTCTTAAGGCGTGGTTCAACCATCTCCTAGTAGGATTATGTGACATTCCTCCCCCCTTAGACTGAGCATTGTCCTCAATGCTCACTTGTGGACCCTTCTAACTTTTGGACCCACTTTCCATGCATGAGTGCTTCCATCAACCTCAAACTCCAGCACAATCACCATGGATAAGCACTTTTTCCAAGTGCCCACGAATGAGGTGCAAACCTCCATCTCGCCCAATTTCTCACCTAGGCTCTGATACCAATGTTGGGAATTGAACTCACAACCTCCTGGTTAGGAGTGTGATGGGTTAACCACTTGCCTCATAAGCCATGGTTGAGGATTACTTCCTAATCCTCTCTCTTAAGATGTGGTTCAACCATCTCCTACTATGATTATGTGACAACTAACTTTAATATTTTTTGCTTTGCTTCCAGACCATAACCCATTGTGGATTATAAGCCATTGAAGAGTGGACTCTTTATTAGTGATGTGGAAGGACCATATACAAGTAAATCTGTATTTCCATTGGTAACAACCCCATATACAAGTAAATCTGTATTTCCTAGCATTGAGTAATAATAAAAGTATTTATAAGTATTTATAACGCCAAAAGTGGTTGGCGGATTAAAAACTACTCTAGCGTTGTGAAGACAAAAAACTCATGGATGCGGTTAGGTGCAGTAACTCATCCTTTACATGCATTTATGTAGGATTTGTGTTTTCAATATGTGTGATCTACATCTGACTCACCAAAAAAAAAAACACACAAAAGAAAAAAGTGTAACAACTCATTATATGCATGCATTTATGTAGGATTGGTGTTTTCCACTTAAAAAGGAGTGACAAATACTCGTGCATAGAGAAGTGTAGCATTATAGGTTCTTTTATGTATGTCAAAGCTAGGAGCCTCGGAGGTCTAGACATGATGGGAGGTCTTTTAGGTCTAGGAGCCTCGGGGGTCTAGACATAAATCATTCTCATCAGATGCTTGAGCAAATGCAATTGTCTTATTTGGTCACTTTTCACGTGTTCATAATACTTTAGAATCATCTTAAATCAATCCTCTCTTTCATTGCATTAGACATTATGGTGTGGCCACAATGTGACAACATGATGGCCTCAATGACTTGTACTACCCTACCATATATGATAATCTTTCAAGGAGCATATGCATTGAGATACCCCTCTTCACACTCCAAAGTAACTACGCTCGAGATGTTGCCTTTAGACTCACAACCATGTTGCCTCATTTAGTCAAATTATCACTTAGCCATGGGGCATATGGGGACAAAAATCCAAAGATGATGGACGAAAGAGTGCTCCAAAGGCTTGAAGATTTCTCAATCTTTACAGAATTTAGTCCATTTCGCTTGAAATACAAAATGAGGGTAGTCTAGTTGTGAAGACCTAACCTAAGTGTGAATTAAATTAGAATTTGTGGGACCTTCATGTTAGGATCTTCACGGTTGCTTTTTTTCCTCCTTTCCTTGTTTAGCTCCTTTCTTCTCACCTTCCTTGGCTCTACCTTGCCTTCTTCAAGCTCTTTGTGCAACTTCCTTCCTTCAACTTTTCCCCTTATTTTCTATCATTTTGGATAGGTCCTATTTTGTCTATCAAGATGTATCATGTATCCTTGATAGGTCCTATTTTGTCCATCAAGATGTGTCATGTGGTTGATCATTGAGGTGAATTGGAAGGAATTCAATGTAGGAACTAGAAATATGTTATGTCTCCACTTCATGGCAAACTTGCTGAGCATGCTAACACTTGTTATGTTGATAAGCATGGTGACACTTGATGAGCATGGTGGTACTTGATGTGCATGGTGTCACTTTGGTGAGCATGGTGACACTTGTTATATTGATGACCTCAAGTGGTTGATGAAATTGAGCATTCTTGCACCAATAAATGTTGTAATAAGTTGTGTTCCTTTAAACTCATTGGAAATGGTAGATAGTAGAGGTTGACATTCTTCAAGAGTGCACATTTGCACTCCACAACTTTTTGGTGTCATGTCTTCATACAATTCAATAGGGTAAACATACTGAGATTGGCATTAAAGTACCACTAGAAGCTGGTTGAACTTTGTGCTAGCAGGTCTACAAAAACTTTTGATACTATATTGGGGACCATGCTATTGTTTGAGGTCTCCATTGAAGTTTGAAGCTTGGGAGAGGTAGTAAGAGGCCTTGTTCAAGGTGTTATTGACCACTCTTTTTGTGTTTGAAGAGTTATTATGTACATCTTTCTATTGGTTCTCATCATGTTCCTCGGTTTTAGCATAGAAGTAGGTAGGAGAATAGGTAAATAATTTTCTTAATGAAGGGGAACTTTCCAACTCCCCACAATGTGGCGTATCTCCATCCATCACAATGCTCCTTCCCACCTATCTATGTAGACATGCATAAAACATGCAAAGGACATAGAACAAAGAGTACGAGTTTGCTATATGTAGGTTTTGTTGGTGTATTTTATCCGAGCCTAGTGCTTGATCACTCATTAATGTAAAGCATTGATTATGTATACTCTCAATGAGAGAAGCCATAGAAACAAACTCTTGTAATACTTAAAAAGTAACTACATCAAAAAGTAAAAGTCAATGGAGAATCTCATGGCCTAATTAGGCACAAATTACGAGCTTAAATTAAGAGAGATTATCAAGCTAAGTGATTCCCAAACTTGAGGGAAATTTTAGGTACAATCCCTCCAAGTTTTGAATTCGAAAATTCCTATATATATATATATATATATATATATATATATATATATATATATATATATATATATATGTGTAGTCGCGGAACAGGGTAGAGTTTAAGCTACATCCTGAGGAGGTTCTAATCAAGCCCCAAGCTATTAATGAAGCACACATTTTGCTCCTCCTTTGCAAGCTTCATGCCCATTCATATCATGCACCATATGTGCAATACAAATTGATTTTCAAGCCACATCTTGGAGTTCTTCTCATCTATTGCTACAGGTTTCCATTCACATTTTCAGTCAACTTCAATTATATATTTCTCTATGTATACTTAATATTTTGCTGAGATTTAAATTGTTATAGGTAATCTCATAATTCTTTTTGCATCATATCAATTTTCATCATCATTGGTTCATTATTCTATGAGTTACATTCATTTGAAGTTAGCTATGTATTCTGGCAAATAGTTCCTGAAATGTCGAGATGACACCCCTATGTTGATAAATTAATTTCTCTCAATATGATTCATCAAAATTCATCAATTTTCTTGATTTAGATTCATTATCTACTTAGTTAAAAGTGTGCAAAATATATCTGGTCAATTTTCAGCAGGCTTTGACTCTGAGTAAATTTCCAGAGTGCATCTCATCCAAAAATAGCAAGTTTTGCTTCATCTGTTTTGTGCCAAGTATTCTACCTTGATGAATCAATTTCAGATTGATGTCCAAAGCACTATGATGGTTTATATGCATCCTTAGAAAGAAAAAGGTGTTTACTTATCATTCCTAAAGTTGTTTTGGTAGGTGTAGAGCAAGTTTTTGCAACACTAGGCACATCCTTGGTGTATCAACCATCTCTCCTCACAGTGGTATGAGAGCAAAGATAACTCAATATGGGAGATGGTTTTCCTTCCACCATTTACAAATTGGATAGAAAAAACTACTTAGCTTGGTCTTTAAGGATGGAGGTTTATCTTCAAGGGAGAAATCTATTTGGATACATATTTGAGGATGAATTCATGCAAACAATGAGAAGCAAAGGACAACCATCACATGAAGAGTAAGAAATGCTTACAACTTGGTGTTCAAATGATGCACTAGCCAGGTCCTACATCTTAAATTCAATCTCTGATTTTCTTTTACCTCATGTGAAAGGATGCAAGACCTCAAGAGAAACTTGGAAAGCTATTGCTTCTTTCTTCTCTTCAAATACTAGAGCAAGGAAGAATCAGCTATGGATGGAGTTCACTACCTTGAAGAAAAGTCCCAAACAAAGTGTGATTGATAGGAGATTTCTGATCAGTTAGGAAGCATTGAAGAGGTAATTGAAGAAGAGCAAATCATAAGGAAAATCATTAATGGCATCAAAGCTGATGACAAGTGGGAATCATTCACAACTTCCTTGGACCTATACATGGACATGCAAGTGCCTGACCTCAACACTCTAATGGGCCAAATCTTCACAGATGAAGCAAGATAAGCAAGAATAGTGAATCCTCAAGAGGTAATCAATCTTCTATCTTATATTTTGATAAAGCTAAAGTTAAGGATAAGTCAAAGTCTAAGAAGAATGAAGATAAAGGTAGATCTTTCCAAGTCAACTTCACATGTAGAGGAAAAGCTAGAGGAAGAGGCAGAGGAGGAAAGCAAGGTAGGGGGAGACCCCAAGCATCTCAACCTTGCAATATCTGTGGTTACTCTAATCATACCACTGAGGAATGTTACAAGAACCCAAGGAATTCCAGAGGAAGAGGATTCAATAAAGGTGGCTATGGATCAAATAGAGGCAGATACAATGAAGGATACAACAACTACTACAACAACAATAACAACCATCAAAATGGATACAAAGGAAGCAAGGATTACAATAACTACACCAAAGATCAAAGTCAAGAGGACTCACTACTCCTCATGAACCTATCATTGAAGCAAGGTAAGGGTGATGATCATGTTTTCTATATTGACTCAGGGTGCTCAAATCATGTATCAGAAAATGTAGCATTGCTCTCTAATTTACAAGATCCCAAGAACAAACATGAAGTGGACATAGGTGATGATACAAGACATTTAGTGGAAAAAATAGGTAATATCAAGACATCACATGGCAACATGAATCTTCTAAGCAAAGTTTTGTATGTACCTACAATAACCAAAAACTTGATAAGTGTTGGACAAATTGTGGAGAAAGGATTGGAGGTTAGGTTTACAAGACATGGAGCATATGTGGAAGACCCCAAGCAAGGATTTAGGAGGATTTCCAAAGGAAAAAAGTTAGGAAGACTCTTCACCTTTGAAGTGGAGGACACCAAGAACATAGCATTGTTTAGTTATGGATCTCAAACACTCTCTGGATTGGAGGTATGGCATAAAAATCTTGCTCACATTGGTGAGAGAACCTTGAAACAAATCTACAAGGATCAAAGTGTACTTGGATTGCCCAACATCACAAAACAACATATGATATACAAGTGTGGATCTTGTCAATTTGGCAAGGCTCATAGGCAACCTTTCAACAAGAAAGGCTATATCCATCACGAGCTATTGGATCTAGTACACACAGATGTGTGGGGTCCAAGCAAAGAACCTTCTATTTCGGGTTCAAAATATTATGTATCTTTTATTGATGATTGTAGTAGGTGGACAATTCTATACTTTATGAAGCATAAAGATGAATTCTTCAATTGTTTCACAAAATGTATCTTGCTCTTGTAGGGAATCAAATAGGTAGACGTCTCAAGAAGCTCAGATCAGATGGTGGTGGAGAATACTTCTCAACTGAATTTGATGCTATCCTACAAGAAAGAGGCATCAAAAGAGAGGTAACTACCAGATACACACCTAAAATCAATGGAGTAGCTGAAAGAAGGAACATAACTATAGTTGAAGCAGCTAGATCTATGCTAAATGAAAAGATTCTACCAAATTATCTTTTGGTAGAGGCTGTATCAAAAGCCGCATACCTTGTAAATAGACTTCCATCAAAGTCTTTAGAGGGTATGACTCCCCATGAGGTGTGTGTTGGAGTTAGACATCTGCGGAAGCACACGAACAACACAAGGAAGAAGAAGAAGCTTGGAGCACAACACACAATATTGAATGTATTACTAGAGCATGTACAAAGATAAGTAGCCCGTTAGGGCAATAGGCATATATACAAGCCCGAGGAAAAAACCTCCATAGAGGGAAAAAAGTGCCCCGGCAGTCTTAGAGTGTTCACACACATCACTACCTAAATATATCAACAAATCCCCCCTGGGAGTGATGTGGTGAACAAGGAGCTGGCACTCATGTATAAGGATGTGCCAAGCTATGTGCAATCAATCCACAAAAGGAATTATGCCCAAAGCTTTATGGAAAGCTTCAAACTTCTTCCTAGGCAGAGTCTTCATAAAAAGGTCTACAATGTTCTCCTATGTGGGCACATATGCCAAGCTGATCTCCCGAGCAGACAACCTCTCCCTGACATAACGATAATGCACCTCAATGTGCTCAGTGTGAGCATGGAACACAGGGTTCCTCACAACTACCTACACTCTGACTGTCAGTGAAGATGGTGGTGGCAGAAGAATTGTCAATACCCAAATTAGCCATAAGGCGTCTGAGCCACACACACTCAATAGTTATTGTGAAAGCTACCCTATACTCAGCCTCACAATTAGAAGTGGCCACAGTAGGCTGCTTCTTGCTCAACCAAGATATACATGAGCTACCAAGCATGAAGCAAGAACCACTGGTGGACACACGAGTGTCATAGCAACCAGCCCAGTCAGAGTCAAAAAAAGCATGCAAATATGGCAGTAGTGATCCCCCCTTGGGATAAAACAACCCAAGTAGGCAAGTACCACTCAAGTAGCGAAGGATGTTCTTAACCGCCTACCAATGCTTGACACCTGGGCACTGCATAAACCTGCTCATCTGTGAGACAACAAACTGAATATCTGGCCAAGTAATGCATAAGTAAATCAGGCATCCAACAGCCTACTGATAGAGAACAACATCAAATGCATCTCCAGCATCATGAAGACTCAATCGTAAACATGTCTCCATAGGAGTGGCAATAGGTTTGTTGCAATAATGTGTCAATATATTTACTTTGTCACAAAGCCATTCCACCATCAATGTGCATAAACTGAATGCCCAAATAATGATGCAAATGCCCCAAATCAAACATCTCAAATGAGGCATGCAAATCAGCCTTAAAATCAGCAATATGCCTCTCATGAGGACCAGTGAGCAACATGTCATCAACATAAACCACAATGATCAGAAGTACATCATTAGCACACTTAACATATAAGGTGATTTCAGTTTGACTATTCTCAAAACCATGTGCAATCAGATAGACATGTATCTTTTCATACCAAGCACGTGGTGCTTGCTTTAAATCATATAATGCCTTCTTTAATATGCACAGCTGGTTCTCATGCCCTTTTTGCACAAAGCCATGGGGCTGAAAAACATACAAGAAGAACCAAGCACGAGTTCAAAGGATCAAGACGGATTAAAGCTTCCTATCAAAGGTACATTATATCACCAGAAATCTTAGTAATTATAGATATAGAAGTCAAGAGATGGGAGAAAGCTTGCAAATTGACAAGCTAGATAGAGAGAACTATCCAGCATGGTCTATGAGGATAGAAGCACACCTCATGAGCAAAGATTTGATAGCATTTATTACAAGAGAAGAAGAAAATTCTGAGTTTAAGGATCCAAGTGTTCCAACAAGAGAAGAACTTGCAGTATTAGAGGATTAGAGAGTGAAGCAGATAAATGGAATGCCTTGGAAGAACACTTTCAAAACACAACCAAATCGAGGAAGGCTTTATTATGGGCGGAGTTTGTTGGAGATAGAAGTCTGCGGAAGCACGCGAACAACACAAGGAAGAAGAACAAGATTGGAGCACAAACACACAATACTGAATGTATTACTAGAGAATGTACAAAGATAAGTAGCCCATTAGGGCAATAGGCGTATATACAAGCCGAGGGAAAAAAACCTCCTAAAGAGGGAAAAAAGTGCCCCAGCGGTCCTAGTGTGTTCACACACATCACTACCTAAATATATCAACAAATCCCCCCTAGGAGTGATGCGGTGAACAAGGAGCTGGAAATTACTCCACAAAAGGAAGTAAGCCCAAAGCTTTGCGGAAAGCTTCAAACTTCTCCCTAGGCAGAGCCTTAGTGAAAAGGTCTGCAATGTTCTCCTGCATGGGCACATATGCCAAGCTGATCTCCCCAGCAGAGAACATCTCCTTGACATAATGATAATGCACCTCAATGTGCTTAGTGCGAGCATGGAACACAGGGTTTCTCGCAACTTCCAATGCGCTCTGGCTGTTAGTGAAGATGGTGGTGGCAGAAGACTGACCAACACCCAAATCAGCCATAAGGCGTCTAAGCCACACACACTCAACATTAGCTGTGAAAGCTTCCCTATACTCAGCCTCACAACTAGAAGTGGCCACAGTAGGCTTCTTCTTACTCAACCAAGATATACATGAGCTACCAAGCATGAAGCAAAAGCCACTAGTGGACACACGAGTGTCATAGCAACCAGCCCAATCAGATTCAGAAAAAGCATGAAAATCTGGCGGTAGTGATCCCCCTTGGGATAAAACAACCCAAGTAGCCGAGTGCCACTCAAGTAGCAAAAGATGCGCTTAACCGCCTGCCAATGCTTGACTCCTGAGCAATGCATAAATCTACTCATCTGTGAGACAACAAACTGAATATATGGTCGAGTAATGCATAAGTAAATCAAGCATCCAACAGCCTGCTGATAGAGAACAGCATCAAATGCATCTCCAGCATCATGAAGACTCAATCGTAAACCTGTCTCCATAGGAGTGGCAATAGGCTTACAGTCTTCAAGGCCAAAATGCTGCAATAATGTGTCAATATATTTTGTTTGACATAAAGCCATTCCACCATCAACTTGCATAAACGGAATGCCCAAATAGTGATGCAAATGCCCCAAATCAGACATCTCAAATGAGGCATGCAAATCAGCCTTAAAATCAGCAATATGCTTCTCAATAGGACCAGTGAGCAGCATGTCGTCAACATAGACAACAATGATCAGAAGCACATCATTAGCACGCTTAACATATAAGGTGCTTTCAGTTGGACTGTTCTCAAAACCATGTGCAATCAGATAGGCATGTCTCTTCTCATACCAAGCACGTGGTGCTTGCTTTAAACCATATAATGCCTTCTTTAACCTGCACACCTGGTTTTCATGTCCTTTCTACACAAAGCCACGGGGCTGAAAAACATACACTTCTTCATGCAAGTCACCATTCAGAAATGTTGTTTTAATGTCCAAGTGATCTACATTCCAACCATGATGGGCTGCAAGTGCACAAATGCTCCGAACAGTAGTCATACGACATGTAGGTGCAAAGGTCTCATCAAAATCAATGCCTCTTCCCTGCGCATAACCCTTTGCAACAAGCCTAGCCTTATACCTATCAACTGTACCATCAGGTTTACGCTTCAACTTGTATACCCACTTAGTGCCAATGGCCTTCTTGCCAGGAGGCAAGTCACATAAAGACCAAGTACCATGCTTCATTATTGCATCATATTCAGATTGCATAGCAGCCATCCAATTTTCTGAATTTTGTGCTTCATCAAATGAAACAGGCTCATTCTCATCATAGAGACTAGATGCAGCCATAGCATAGCAATCTGATGCAGAAGAGGCACTATGAGAGCCTAATCGAGTACGATATGACAAAGGTGCATCTAATTTGCTGTCACGCAAGGTTTGCACCAGTCATTTTGGCATAGTTCTTCCATGCTCAATATCAGCTCTGTCATCAATAAGTGCATCCTGTAAATCTGCATCAGAAATGGAATGATCTACATCATCACATGAAACCTGCAAAGGCAGAGAAGATGCTTCATTAGGACCAGCACTAGACTGTCCACCTGTAAAAAGAGGCATCAAAGTATCATACATGTCTTTGGAGCTAACAGATGTCTCCTTGGTACATGAAAGCAATGGCTGAATAGCATCTTCCACAAAAACAACATCACGGCTAACTAGAATGTGTTTAGTCTGTGGATGATACAGACGATAGCCTTTACTTTCAGAACTGTACCCAACAAAAATACATTTTACTGCTTTATCATCCAATTTTCTACGATGTTGTTCAGGCACTAATGCATATGCAAAACAACCAAAAATATGCAGATGAGCAACAGATGGCTTGCAATCATGCCAAGCCTCATATGGAGTGATAGACTGCAGCGCTTTAGTGGGACACCTGTTCACTACATATGTTGCACACATGACAGCCTCAAGCCAGAAACTATGAGGTAAAGCCTGACTCTTGACCATACACCTCGCCATCTCCATGAGAGACTTGTTCTTCTGTTCAGTGACTCCATTTTGTTGAGGTGTATACGGAACTGTACACTGGTGTTTTATCCCAGGTTCAGCCACAAATGCATTAAAATCAGAAGACATATATTCCCCCCCTCGATCAGAACGGAGGGTGCCCATTTTACATGCTGACAAATTTTCAGCCAAAACCAAAAACTGTTTGAAGCACATGAACACTTCGGACTTTGTCTTCAATGGATATACCCATGCATGCCTGGAAAAATCATCAATGAAAGTCACAAAGTAAAGATAATTTCCAAAAGAAGGTGTCTGCATAGGACCACATACATCACTATGTACAAGCTGCAGTTTCTGAGTAGCCCGAACTGAACCATCTTTTGGAAAGTATGAATGCTGCATTTTGCCCAAAATACAGCCTTCACAAACATGTTTTACAGGTGCCTCAAGTTTGGGCAATGAGGACACCATTTCAGATTTCTGCAGGTGTAGCAAACTAGCAAAATTCAGATGACCAAAGCGTGCATGCCAAAGCTTTGCATCTGACATAGCTTGAGAATCATTTACTACACATGCCAAATCATTTACAGATCTTTCATAGTCTATGAGCTTATACAGCCCACGACATAAAATGCCAGAAGCAATAATCACATCGCCATTTGACATATCATGAACTGTACACCTGTCATCAACAAATTTCACAACCAAGCCAATCTTGGCTAATGCAGAAACTGATAACAGGTTCTTTTTTATCCCTAGCATAAATAAAGCATGTGACAAAGTGAAAGAACTACCATCAGCAGTAGTCAAAAAATGATCTTACCAACTCCTATAACAGGATAAGAGGAGTTGTTGGCACATGTAACAGTATTCCCTGTAGGGGCAGGCTCGAGTGAAGAGAAGAAACTGCGCTGCGAGGTAATATGTTTGGTCGCCCCACTGTCAAAATACCAAACATCTGAGTCTACTGCAGACATGCACTGCTCATGAGAAGATGGTTCAAAACTGCAGACAATAGTAAACGCACATTCTTCTTCCTGCACAAGATTTGTAGACTTTGTTTTTGGTGTAGAGGCCTCTGCAACAACCATTCCAGCCTCTTTCTTCTTTGCCTCTTTAGCAGCTAGTTTTGGACAGTTCTTTATGATATGATCATTCCCTTTACAGTACTTACAAAACAATTTCTGCTTTTCTGATTTCTTCTCATCTTTATCTTCCTTCTTCGAATATGCAGAATTAGCAGATTTCTGCTTACTAGTTGAAGAGCTTCATTTTCCTTTGCCCTTCTGACTAGCCAGGAAAGCTTGATCTGCAACTCGCATAATGGACCTATTTTGCCTGGACTGATCTTCCTGCAACACAACAGAGACTAACTCCTCAAATGATAAGGCATTTGGATTGCCTTTCATCATCAACCGAAGAGTAGAAGCAAAAATCTAATATGAATAAGGAAGACCATTCAGAACGTTCTGCACAAGTGAGCTATCTGGTATAACCTCATCAGCAGAAATCAATTGTTCCTTCAAGTCTTTGATCTTTGTTAGGAAACTATCCATAGAATCACCTTCATTCATGTGCTCACTCTCCAACTATTTTCAGAGGTAAGCATGTGCCTGGGCATCTCTGCCATCCCAATGAATCTGCTCTGCAGTAGGTGCAGCAGAAACAGCAGCACGAACAGGAATCTGCGGAATATCATCTTCGACACCATCTTCATCAGCTCCAGCACCTATATTTGCAGTACCTGTAGTCAGAGGTGTAACAGGACGTCTTTCAACACCCTGCACAATGTTCCACAATCCTTTTGCAACCAATACATGTCGCATCATATAAGCCCATAATGGGTAGTTGGTACCATCCAACTTATCCTCAACAGCCAACATACAGAATACATGACTGCTTTCAGCCATGGTTAGTGACTAAAATACCTTGATGCAAAAAATTGACTGTATCTCAAAAAGTTGAATAGAACTGCCCAAACGAGTTCTGCTAGACTTGTAGTAGACTTCAAGACGCTTAAACTGGCGAACAAAAACTGGTATATACCTTTGGCACAAAAAGACAAAATAGCCTACACAAGCATTGCGATAGTGCGTTCAGAGGCCGAAACGAGCTCATATCGCGATTTTGGCACCACACAGCAAAGCTGTTTTGATTTCTGAGACATGTTGAGTATGCTCACCAAATTCGTGCGAATCTGAGACTGCAAATGGAGGAGTGTCGACAGCGCCCTAGATGAAGCGACGACCTGCTCTGATACCAATTGTTGGAGATAGAGGTCTATGGAAGCACGCGAACAGCACAAGGAAGAAGAAGAAACTTGGAGCACAAACACACAATACTGAATGTGTTACTAGAGAATGTACAAAGCTAAGTAGGCCATTAGGGAAATAGGCATATATACGAGCCGGGGGAAAAAAAACCTCCTAAAGAGGGAAAAAAGTGCCCCGACGGTCCTAGTGTGTTCACACACATCACTACCTAAATATATCAACACAGTTTACAACTTTCAAGAAGAAAGGTTCTCAGTCAATCTCTGATTATGTTACAAGGATGAAGGATATTGCAGATAGTTTGGGAGTAGTAGATGAAGATATTGAAGAAGACAAGTCGGTAAGGCAAATACTCGTAGGTCCAAGAGGAGATGAAAAGTGGAAGCCTTTTATATTGTCTACAGAATTATCATTAGATCATTTTACTCTTGACCTTAATCAATTGCTAGGACATATGCTAACATTTGAGCAGGACATTAAAGGAGAGAATGACAGAAGCTCAAGTCAAGCAATGTATTCAAAAGACAAGAAGAAGAATGCTAAAGGCAAGCAATTAAATGATGAAGAAGGATCTCCAAGTCAAGTGAACTTCATGAAAGGAAAGATGAACTTCAGAGCTAAAGGTAGAGGAGGTAAGAATAAAGAAAATGCTAAAGCTTGTTGGATTTGTGGAAGAACAAATCATTTTGCAAATGATTGCTGGTATAATAATCAAAATGGTGGAAGTCATAATCAGAATTTCAGTCCTAGAGGAAGAGGAGGAAGAAATCAAAGAGGTAATTTCAAAGGAAGAGGTGGTAGGACTTCATTTGCTAGAGGAGGTAGAAGGAATTTCCTACCTCAGTCCTACAACAACACCAATTATAATTATGCTTCAGATCAGAAGGAAGACTTTACTCTTATCTTGAATGCAACACATGAAGTAATTAATGAAGATCAAATGGTGTTTTCCTGAGTGGTAATATTTCCTTAATGAGTGATATGGAAGCCAAAGTGAATGGACATACAATTCAAATAGGAGACAACACCAAAAACAAAGTTGAAAGCATTGGATGAGTGAAGACAAAGAGTGGAAGCACACTTCTAAGCAAGGTACTTTATGTTCCAACAATTCCTAAAAATTTAATAAGTGTAGGGCAAATTGTTGAGAAGGGATATGAAGTCAAATTTACAAGTGATGGTGTTTATGTTGAAGATCCAAGTCAAGGATATAAAAGCACTATTACAAGAAAAAAAGAAGGAAGGTTATTCACTCTCAAAGTCAAAGGTAATTCGGGACATGCATTGTTGACTTATGGAAGTCAAAAGATGTCTGAATTGGATCTATGGCATAAGAGGTTAGGACATTTCAATGAAAGAGAAATAAAAGAGATGACAAAGAATGGTGAAATGCTTGATCTACCAAATATTGAAGGTCAACATATGATATACAAATGTGAGGCTTGTCAACTAGGTAAAGCTCACAAGAAATCATACAATAAGCAAGGATACAGGTAATAAAATATTCTTGAATTGGTTCATACAGATGTGTGGGTGTCACTCTAGCACAATGGCAAGTACCAACGTGAGGAGCTACACCTCATAAATGTGAATCCGCGGAGATGTGAGGACTAGTATGATGACTATGAGCAAGTGATGGCACAAGTGCGTGAGTGAAAGCACACAAGCATGCACACACATACACACACACGCGCACAAGGTAAGAGCAAAGAGTGGAACAATGGAAAGCTTCGATTATTAAAGAAATCTCTTACAAAGCTGAAATCTACAACAAGCTAACCTCAAAAATGAGCTCTTCAACCTTTTTTATAGTTTTTTGACTGGTTTTGGCCCTGTCTAGACCTAGTGTCCGCCTATTTAAAAAATAGGTTCTAGGGCTTATTTGGGGGCTCAAGCAGAGTCTAAAAATTATGAAAATTGGTAGGATGATAGTTCTAATATTCCTCAAGCTCGAGGACTCCTCAGCTTGAACAAAATGGAGTTCCAAAAATGGAAAATGGTATTTACAATGGTTTTTAGTGATAAAAATCACTATTATTATAGGGATTTCTTCTGAAAATTTGACATGTGCTTCTTGGAGCTCCCTACTTGCTCCTTTTTCTTGTGTGTCCCCTTCCTTGGTGCGCTTCCATGCTTTGTCTATAACCTTGAGTGTCAACACTCCCCCCCCTCTTGAGTCTGTCGTCCCTGACAGACCTTTGTTGTAGTGGTTGTTGCATGTAGTACTTTGAGAGGCAGTGTCCCTTATGTATCAATAGGAGTTGTCCATCTTCCAAATGTAACATGGTCGATTGTTGAGTTCTTTCATGTCCTCTGTGATCCTTTGCAAGCTTTATTCCTGCATATGCACTTCTGCCTTGGATTATCGCATGACGGTGTATTTAGGAGCATCCCCAAAAATTGTTGGTTGCTCAAACAAAGTTGTCAATGTTGATTTTGAGCAGTTGTCAACTGTGAATTATTCCATAGGTTCTGATGTTGTAGCCTGGATGTCCCCTGGATCTTCCAAACATGGCTTTCATAATTTTTATGCCAAGTACTTGTAACCCATAATGGATGATGGGTAAGTGCATTAGTGCATGGGTTGAACAAAACACGTGCCTTGTGCATGGCCTTGTAATGTGGCCCTATGTATGCATACTTGGGAAATGCATTAAAAGAAGTATGGTGCAACAAATGGGGTCTTGAGCAAAGTGTTCAAGGGTATGCTGACGAAGAGGTTTCCTAATCTATCATGGTTATATTGTTGGAGCAAACAATTCTTACCATGGTGAAAGGTATGTCAATAGTTATCTCTTCGTGTTGTACTCCCATCATGGTGATTGACCATGCGTTTGTCCTTTGTTGCAGATGGATGTCCTTGTTGATGATCCACTGATGAGATTCCTGGATCAACTGGTCCTGTTTCTTCTTCTCGTCTCTCCCCCCCTTTTTTTTGGAAGAATGTCACAAGCAAGAAGACAGTGATTAGTAGTAATAACATATTTTACATATGTCAAGTGTGTCTCATGTGCCTGGGATTTCTCAATTGTGTCTATGCACGGCCGTGTAATGTGGCCCTATATTAATGCACACTTTGGAAATGCATGACGTGAATGGTGCAAAAGACAAGGTTATGCCAAAGGCACATGGTTGTTGCTCGTCGAGGCATCTGATGTTACTTGCAGACTTGATGCAATCTTTGTTTGGAGGTGGCCGGTGGACCTTGAAATGATGTGATCTTCCTCCCTTTAGGGATCCATTTTAGAATGGTAGTTGGCCTTATAGAGATCACCTCTGGCCTCTTCGTCTTTGGATGGTTGCTGAAACTTGGTGTCCAGTGTGGGTGGCTCTTCGGTTCTGTGGAAGTTACTGGTACTTTGGGCTTCCAAACCCATATCCTTGATGATTGTCTTATTACTTTTGCCGAAGGGTTGGGTCTATCTTCTTTTGGTCTCTGTGCTCGGTTCTTAACCTTTTCTCTCCTTGGCTTCTTTGTTGAGACCTTTTGCCTGGAGGGGAGCATAGGCCTTTGTGCATGTAAGAGTCCTTTGGGAACCCACATGTGTAATTGTCCTTGTTGAGCTGCAACTAGTTTCTTAGGTTCCCAAATTTGTCGGAGACCTTCTCATTGAGTTGGCCCTGGTTACTTCGTTCTTTTCTTTGCATGGTTGGCTTGCCTGAGTGGGAATTGTGTTGGCAAGGCTGGTGGCTGCTCTCCTTTTCGTACCTAGATCTGCTTCATGCCCGGAGCTACTATCTTCTTGTTCCCTCTTTGTCTATTTGATATAGCGATTGTCTTATATTGTTTTGCTTGCTTCTGAGGTTGAATTACTGTGGATGCTTTACTCTTCGAGAAAGGAGGAGGTTTTGCATGCCTTTGCAATTGTCCTTCCATGATTGAGTCCTTCTAGATCATAGAGCTTCTGACACATACAACATCTTGTTTGTGAAGATTATTCTTGGGGGAACTAAAAGAGTGTGTGGTGCCATGATCTGTGAGCATGCAGTTCTCTAATTCTAATGTAATGCATTGTTCATGTACCCAAACTTGAAGTTGACTTCTTAGGTTTAAGTTGACTGCATGGTCATAAATCCAATCTTGTCCCGAGACAAGTGGCTCTGTAAGGTCCTCATCATGACACACTAGCATTTTGACTTTCATTGGAACATCGTGAAGGTAGATGGGAAGTTCCACCTCGCCCAAACAAGGGGTTTCCACACCTCCCAATCCTATGAGATAGGCTTATATGGTCTTGATGTCCAATTGCAGGTCTTGGTAGTATGAAGTCTAACTGCACTAGTTGCTGCACCTGAATCAACCAATGCTCTCACACTCCTTACAGTCTTTCCTTGTCCGACCTCTACAGTCACAAAGGGGCGTTGGTCAATTATTCGGGAAGTACTTATGTCCGATTTTTGGCACATGTCCATGTGATATTTTGGGGCTTTTGTGTTGACATCTAGGCCTAATCACCTTAACTTATTTCTCTTGATGCGCTCTCTGGCCTCTACCTGTGCTTCTTCTCTAACCCTTAACTCCTCTTCTCTTCGCTTCTTAGCAGTGTTGAGTCTCATAAGCATATCCTCTGTAAGAGGTTCTTGATACAGCTTGATTCGACATCCACTAATATAGTTTGGCAAGATGTCACCTTCTAGAGTGGCCAATTGAACCGCACCACTAGTGGAGATTCTATTAATGATCATGGGTCCATATCTTCATTTTTCCAACTTACGGGCATGTTGCTTTAGCGTATAAACTAGCACCAGATCTCCTTCTTTCAATCCTTTATCCTTTACATGGGCATCAAAGTATGCCTTTTGCCGTTTCTTTGCAGCATAAATGCTTGTTGCCGCTCGTAGCCTCGTCTCACCTAAGTGTTCTAGATCAAAGATCCTAGAGGACAATTCATGTCCATTCCTCTCATGCTCTTGTGCTACTTTTAAGGCTGGGATTAGGAAGTCCAATGGTAGCACAACATTCTGTTCGAAGGCCATCTGAAATGGGGTGGCATTGAGTACCATTTTGTAGGCAACTCGGTATGCCCAAACAACATGATGAAGTTGTTTGTCCCAATCAGAGTGTTTATTATTTACCAGTTTTGTCAATACATTGCATAGGATCTTATTTGTGCTCTCGGCTTGTCCGTTAGCTTGGGGATGATAGGGGGCCAACTTCTTATGTATCACCATGAATTCTTGAAGAAGGTTTTCAATGACTTCATTCAAGAAGTGCGTACCTCTATCACTGATCAACTCTATTGGTAGCCCATATCTGTTGAACACGTTTTTGAATAAGAACTTAGCCATCGTTTGAGCATCATTCTTTGTTGTGGCTTTTACTTCTACCCACTTGGTAAGGTAATCTGTGGCTACAATAATGTATTCGGCATGGGAGTTTCTAGTTGGGGGGTTAATGGGACCAATGAAGTCTATACCCCACTTCGAGAATGCACGTCCTCCCATCATAGGCCTCAAAGGCATCTCATCTTTTCTTATTGGGTATTGTGCACATTGGCATGTGTCACATTTATTCACATAGGTATATGCATCCATATGAAGAGTGGGCCACCAAAGTCTTGAAAATAAAATGGTCTTGATTACTCTGTTAGGCCCAAAGTGTCCACCTGCAACACCACTATGTGCAATTTCTAAGACTTTCAAGTATTTTGATTCATGAACGCACAGTCTTAGGTAACCATCTTTGCCTCTTCGATATAGGTTGTCCCCAACTAAGGCATAGTCTTGAGCCTCTTGCTCCATGCTTTGTCTTCTTGCTAGACTAGCCTCACTGGGTAGTGTTCCCGATCTCATAAATTCTACCAATGGAGCACTCCAATATGGAATTAAAGACATGTGATAAAGAGTGGCATGCTCCATTGGGGGTTTCTTCTGGCACACTGGATAATTCTTAATCAACTCATGTATTTCTTTGTCCATGCTAGGCCAATACGCTCCTAAACGTTTTAGGTTCTACAATGTTTGTTGTTTAGAGTAGTGATTATCTAGCAATCCTTCATGGGCTTGTTGCAACCAACTAGTATGTTCATCCTCCTCAACATGATAGGCTAGTATGCCCTCGGTATCTTGTTTGTACATGTTTCCTGCCAATATTTGATATTGTTGTGATCGTACAATTTCTTCCTTGTTTGTTTTTACGTTCTTATTTGCAGGTCCGAAGGTTAAGACAGGTACCAACTTATTTGCCCATTTAGGAACAACTTCTAAATTGAACAAATAAGCGTCAGGTGGTTCATCTGACACTTCTTGCGGTGGCTCTCCTGAAGTGATGCGAGAAAGATGGTCCGCCCTAAGGTGGGTCCTACCTTTCCTGACAATAACTTCAAAGTCGTATTCCATTAGTAAGAGGAAACATCTTACTAAGTGTCCTGTATTGCAAGGTTTATTGACCCAGTATAATAAAGCTTGATGATCAGTGAAAAACTTGAACTGGTTGACCAATACATAGTGTCTAAACTTCTTCACAGCATATACCATGCCTAAACGTTCTCTTTCGGTTGTGGTGTAATTTCGTTCAGCAACGTTCAATTGCCTGCTAGCATATGCTATGGGCAAATCTAAATTTCCTTCACCTGTGGGTTGTGCTAGCACACATCCTATTGCATGATTGGAAGCATCTACATGGACATGGAAGGGTTTATTCCAATCAGGAGTAGTCAGTATTGGTGCTGAGCACAAACGTCTTTTTAGCTCATTGAATGATTTTTCACATTCATCATTCCACTCAAAATTGGTCAGCAAGGCATAAAGAGGTTTTGCTATGATTGCATACATGTGGATAAATCTGCGGTAATATCCACAATGGACCATAAAGGATTGTACCTCTTTAACGTTCCTTGGCCTGGGCAACTCAGTTATGGCTCTAACTTTGTCTTCATCTGTTGATATTCCGTTCTTAGAAACAATGTGACCTAAGATTTTTCCTTGTCACACCATGAATACACACTTTTCTGGGTTCAAACACTTGATATTATCTACACTTGTTGAAGATCTGTCTAAGCTCATGTATATGGTATCTTCTTTCTTGGGAATGGGCACATCAATCGTCCACATATACTTCTAAGCTCTTTCGCAAGAACTCCTTGAAGACATGACACATGAGCCTTTGGAATGTTGCAGGTGCATTGGTGAGCCCAAATGGCATCACACGAAATGCAAAGATTCCCCATTGTGGCAAAAGCTGTTTTGTGTTGATCTTCTGGGGCAATGGCTACTTGGTTGTAATCTGAAAATCCATCAAGAAAGCTATAAATTTCCTTGCCTGCAACACCCTCCAATAGATGTTCAGTGATTGGAAGCGGATAACTATCTCGAATTGTAGCAGCATCAACCTTTTTAAGGTTAATACACACTCGCAACTTTCCATTCTTCTTGGGCACCACTACAATGGGGGACACCCATTCAGTATGCTCAATCTCATAGATAAATCCAGCTTCAATCAGCCTATCAATTTCTTCTTTTATTTTAGCTACATAAGTGTCATTATATGTGTAGGGCTTTTGTTTGGTGGGTTTGGCATCGGTGGTCATTTGAATTGTATGAGAGCAATTTTTTGGATCTACTCCCTTCAAGTCTCTATAGTGCCATGCAAACACGTCCCTATATTCCCTTAACAGAGCTACAAGCTCTGCTTCTTCTTTTGCATTTAGGTCATCTCCTATGTACGTACATCTCTCTTCGTTCCCTTCAATGGTCACGATAATCTTTTTGGTCTTCTCTTTATTATCATATGCTTCTCCTATGATGGCCTCTCTCTTAGGCATTCGTACCAAAATTTTCCTATCCTCAACTTCATATTTCTTGAAATTTTCTAGTACCTCAAACAATGATTCCTCCTCTTCTTGTTTCACTGCTTTTCTTTTCTTTTTCCTTTACCTCCTTCACTAACATCCTTTGAATTTACCGTTTTAATGCTCGTGAGAGGTTCTTCTTCTTTTGATTGAACACTCCTACATCTTCTAGATAGTGCTTTTCTCAGATGAAGCAACTATCCATCACAATGGACTCTAGATCATCGTCATTTTCTTCTTCTTCTATGACATCACTAGAGTCACGTTCTTCCAACAAGGGCTGACACATGAACACTGAAATATCATAACCCTCCTCATCACAATGAGGTGTCCTTTGTTCTTCATTGACTGCAATGTCCATGGTAGCTAAGATTTCTGCCCAACCGTGAGGCTCAAATTCCTCATCTGGAAAAATCATCGGTGTATAGGCTAGGTCTTTAACTGGTCTATCTCCTGGGGAAGTTCCTTCTTCTCTTGCTTTTAGGCACTTTTCTTCTTCCTTTGCGACCTTGCACATCCACAAGTGAGTATCGTCATGCAACCAGGATGGATCAGGTGAACTTCCAGAATGCACAGAGATAGAATCTTCTTTTGCTTTGTGGACGGGATTCCACTGTAGGGGTGGTACATCTCTGAAGGTATAATCCTTTAGATTGACCTTGGTGGTGACCCCTAAGTGTTGTAAGGACAAGGAGTTGGTTCCCCAATCATGTACTATTTGCAATTGTCATAGAAAGGGTCTTCCTAAGATCATCTCATAGACATTATTTTTCTCAAAGTCACATATAGCAAATGTGTGTTCACACTCTACACCACAAGTGGTTAGAGTTATCCCTTCTAGCAATCCTAGAGGTCTTTCAAAGTGACCGTCTGCCATTTGAAGCTTCATTCTAGTTGGTCTTAATGTAGGTTTGCCCCATCACTTCTAGTGGTCGCAATAGCAACAACTGCACCTGAATCTACGATTGCTTTGGTTGTGTAACCTTGATAGGTGATAGGAAGATAAGTATTACCTTCTTCACCTTCACTCATGTCTCCTATTTTATCGAGAGGTATATCTGGAACTTTTTTCTTAGAGCCTGCTTTTGGCATATTGGAATCAAGTTCTGGAACCTGATCCTTCACATGATTCCATAGCTCAGGTTTTGCTTTGAGGAGCTCTTCTACAGTGAGATGACATTGAACCTTAGTGTTCTTCACGACATCAATGTTTCTTGGAACCACTGAGTCTTCATTTCTTACCAATATTGTGGGAGCTCTGATCTGAAGAGATTCAGATTCCCATGGGCCTGTGAATTGTGGCAA
The DNA here is from genome assembly GCA_020310875.1 of Ceratopteris richardii. Lineage (NCBI taxonomy): Eukaryota > Viridiplantae > Streptophyta > Polypodiopsida > Polypodiales > Pteridaceae > Ceratopteris > Ceratopteris richardii. The sequence goes on along the minus strand of CM035437.1, from coordinate 45,490,173 downwards.
CTCTTGTAAAGAATTAGATTAAAAAACTAATCTCTCATCTTCTTGTTGCTCTGGTTGGTCTCCATAGATAGATGGAATGTCTTGGGGAAATTGATCATGAAGGTCATCAATTTCAGGAATAGGAGGGGGATTACCCTTCTCCTTGGCCCATTTCTCTTCTTGTATTTCCCGCAAGAACTCTTGAGAGTACTGTTGATATGAATGAGGTGCTCCCTCATCCACGGAATCAGGAACATAAGCTTTCCTTGGCAGTGAGCTTTCTCTTTCAATAATTGGTTGAGCCTGTGGAGGTAAATAAACTTGGGGCTTGTTTACCACCTACTCTAATCTTTCTAGTAAGCCTCGGAAATGCAAATCTGGCTTGACAGAGTTTGTCTGATTGAACTTTTGACTAGTCTCGAGCATAGCTTGAGCTACTTCTACCATTTTCATGCACATTTTTGTCCGTTCAATCTCTAAATCTACTCTAGGGTAACTCTTGTCTAGGTTTGTAGCTGTTGGCCCTTCTTCAAGTCGAGCCTGATAGGCCTTGAACATCATGTCCAAGCCTTCTCGGGTTGGATGTGCAAGAACAGACCCTGGTTGTGGGTTATTTACAGTGGGTGGTGGGGTGGGATGAGGTGGAGTGGATGGAACTTTGACATGCGAAGGGCTTTGAGATGCAATGTCTTCTATTTTTGTTTTGGCATCGTTCAGACTTTCTTCTAATTGGGATATCTTTTTATTCCACTTACGATTGGTTCTCTCCCTGGTATCTTTCCATGTTCTTGTTTTCTTCTTACTCAGCTCTCCAGATTCACTTGACTCTGATTGCTCAGCTGTTTTATCCTGTTTTAATGCTTGTGCCCTAGTAACTGCCTGTACAGGAGCCACATTACTGCTACCTGAACTTGAATCCACCACTAAGCCTACCACATTGATGGGTGTAACCTTGGGTGCACTAGAGGGATTCCTGGGACACTCTCTAGGGGTTACCACATTCGGTTCAGCCTCTTGTCATGCCATTTCTAAGATCTTGGCTCTAGTTTCCCTCATGCTTTCCTCTAACTCGTTAATCTTTTTGCTCCATTTTCTCTTATGTCACTCTCTTGAATCTTCAGGTTCTCATCTTCTTTCTTATTGATTCTCCTACATCACTGGCTTCAGTTATTCTTCCGAGGGGTCTCCGGTTGCATCTACCTTTGTGCTTGGGCTCTAGTTACCACCTGGATGGGTATCTACTGAGGCATGGAACCTTCAGTGTGTTGCACTACCACATTGATGGGGGTCACTTTTGTGGTTGTATTAGTGGAGTACTTAAGGAAATCTCTTACAAAGTGATCGTTTCCACATTCAGGACAAAATCCTTGAATATTGAAATATTGTGGTTGCATAGTGGGTCCGACTTGTGGGCAGTCACATATGAAATGGTCTCCCTGACACTTGAAACATGGTCCTGTAGGTCCCTAGAGTCTTTGTTGTCTAGCCTGTGGTTGTAGGTTGGGGTTGGTGTACATGACCTAAGCGTAATCAGGTTCCCAATTTGGCTCATACACAGGACTCTCATAATATGGATTTAGGTTTTTTGGTGACTCCGTATAGTATGCGGGTGGGCTATCTACATGGGTGGAGTCAAAATTGTTTGCATTAGGGTCATTTTCCATGACCAAAGGGGTTGTAAGTACTAATGCCCTATTTGAATTCTCTTCCAGAGTGGCATACTTCACAAAAACTACATTGGCAGGGGTTGGAGGTTGTTGTCCTAGGACGGGTTGGGATCTAGCCTGCACTTGATATGGAACTTGATAATGAGGGGGGGCATGATAGTATTGTTGTGGTTGGTATTGCCCTTGGTATCTACCTGACTGATATGGTTGAGGATAACTCTGTCTAACCACATGTTTGTTATATGGACAATCTTAAGCTGTGTGGTTAGTGTACTTGCACTCTATGGTGTGGTATATGCCATTGGAGTTTCCTATGGGTTGCATTGTGTTTGGACACATATTTGCCATGTGATCACCTCCACAAGTGTAACACCTTGGAGCGGGAGCTAATTTGATGCCAGGCTTACTAGAGACTCCCAATCATTTGGCCACTTGTCCCACTAAGTCCTCTATAGAATTGGAATGTCTAGATGGGACCTCTGTTGTGCTATCCAAATCTTTATGCACCTTAGAGAGTTCTAGCTCTTCTCCTAGGTTATCCTCTATGTCTACACAGATGTGCAAGCATTGATCAAAGGCCCTTGGTTCCTTCAAGAATACATATGACCTAAGCTTAGCAATCAATAGGCCATCGATGAACGAAGCTATCAACTTAGCTTGAATGGGTAGTCCTAATGGGAGGCATCACTCTGTGTAGCATATGAATCTACGTCCAGCCATCCTCACTATCTATTGAGGTGTTTGTTTGAAGGTATGTATCAACGATGATGTGTTGTGCCTGATTCCTCTCTAATGAAAGCGTCCATCATATGGTGGATGCCTCTAAATTGGTGATGGTGCAATGGTTGAAACCAATCCAATGCATCATCCTTCAGAGTGAGTCCAACGGCATTAAATTGTGTGAACATGTCTTCGACTTGTTCAGCCTGTAACACCTATTTGAATTCAGCTACATGCTCATAGGGATCTCCGGATCCATCAAAGCAATTCTTCATAGACTTCACTAGTTGAGTGGGCCTCAAAGTCCTAGGGTGGTCTCTAGGCCTTTGTAGGGGAAAGTCATCCCTACCCCTTTGAGCTCTATGGTCCCTAATTTGTTCTTTTTCTTCTCTCCCACCTTTTGTAGTGGTTCTTTCTCTCCCTGTGCGGTTAATGAAACTATTCTCTGGTCCTTCTTTGTTCTTCTCTCTGTGTCCTTGAGATGTGTCAATACCCGAATTCTCCTTAGACACATGTGATCTCATCGGTGGAAAAACTAGTTCTCTTCCCCACATATATGCATGACGACCATGTTCTGTGACTTTATACACCCTTTCTGAAGAGTCATCTAAGTATAATATTTTCCTTGGGATCTCTGGGTCCTTCAGCTCATAAATCATTGTTGCTCTTACATCTATAGAGTGCTCTAGCTTATATCTCCAAAACGCTTCATCGGTTTCTTTAGTTCAAAATAGCTCTATGCTCCTATTGTCCTGGGCATCCAATTAGGAGTCAAAACTCTCGTTAGCACTGATTTGCCTCTAGGCATACTAGGTCCTTTGACCTGTTTCCCTTGTCCTTTCGCTCCTAAGTCTGCAGTTTCTACCACCTCACCAAATTCGTTCGTTGAGTCAGGCTTACTCGTGACTATGTACATGGTTCCTTCTTTGTCTATGTAAGCCCCATTTTCAAACTTCATCGCTAGATGTTCCAATCCAATGGGTTGTTCAAGGTTATGCATTTGGATTACTGACCTATGAAGGCCAACTTCATATACTCGGGCACTCAATCTATTCGTGTGGATGTACTCCAACTGAGTCTTGTAGGGTCCCTCTGTCTTCTCTAGGTGGGCTACTCCAAACGAAACCCCTGGTCTCCCTGTGCTAAAAGACATATATGAATTGCTCATCTGAACTAACCTCGTATGGATCACTGCCTAACTGTTGAGCCCCTGATCGAGCTTTAGTTCTCACGCTAACCTTAGAAGATCAAACACTCCGCTTATTAGTTTTCCCTAAGGATTTCCCAAATCTAAGTTTCATTAATACTTATTTCACCTCTTCACACTCACACCCTTCTAATTGGGTCAATCACTTAGTTCTTTTGATTTTCCTTTTGAGATTCTTGTCTTTTCCAAACTTGTCGGAATCGTTTTGGTTTATTCAATTTTGATTCGTTTTAGCGATGCGTAATCATGTCACAAGGTTCTTTTGGGGCTAGATCCCTATACCTGCTTGCTCTCTCTCTCTCTCTATCTCTCTCTCTCTCATCAACCACTTCTCACCTAAGACATTCTGTTACATATCACAAAGTTTATTTGCCCAAAGAAGTTACCAAATTAGAACTAAAATTCCACTTACGGTGTTCTCCTGGACTCTTGAACAGACTATTCTCGTTTGCCCAAAAATTCTCGATACTGGCCGCTTCTCACCTTTCCCTATGCCAAGCACACAAGATTTCAAAATTAATGGCCAAAAAATACCCCAAAAATTTGAAAAATTTTGAAAAATTTTGAAAAAACCCTAATTTTAGCATTCTGCCTGACCGTCGCGATGTTCAAGCATAATCACAATGGTGTGTCACCGTCGCGATGACGTGAACATTCATGATGATCAGCCGATGATGGTCAGAGACCACAATGGCCAAGCCACGACTATCAATCAAAGTCGCGATGATCAGGGAAAATCGTGATGGTCAAGAAATCTACGATGATCAGCTGGCGATGGTCAAGCTACAATGATCAAGGCATGATGGTGTGTCACCATCACGATGATCAAGTCACGATGGTCAACTGGCAACGATCACGAGACGATGGTCAAGTCGCGATGGTCATACTATGATGATCAAGGGACTCACGATGATCAGGACCATGATGGTCACTAGGATCATAATTGTTTGGCACTATCGCGATGGTGTATCACCATCGCGATGATGTGATGCGATCGCAATGGCATGAGCCAATCATAACGATGGTCAGTGACCATCACGATGGTCAGACACAGTCATGATGATGAGTCATCATTGCAATGGTCAGCCAAATTTGTGATTTCAAAAAACTGAGTTTAGATATATGAGAGCGCTTACCTTAGCTCCTCTTTCATGCAAAAATTTCAACCAAATACCCACCTTTGTCTGACAGCCATGATGGTCAGCTTCTATGACAATTTCTGAAAGAAAAATGAAGTTTTTACCTATGTTTCTTGCAGATTCGTGATGTCAAGAGGTTGCCCTGCAATGTTAGTGCACCAAAAAATGCAAATAAGCACCTATAAAATCTCTCTCTCACTCTCACACACATACAAATGAGGAAAAGTGAAGAGAAAGAGAGAAACTGGGATGAGTGGGATAGGATCACTCAATAAGGTAGGCTTCTGACCATCCTTTTGATGCTGCAATGGCAATGATTGTCCTTATGTTTGGCATCTTTTCCACAGGACTGAATGTCTCATCATAATCTATGCCATGAGTTTGCGCATAGCCTTTGACCACCAATCTAGCTTTATATCTGGCCATTCTTCCCTCTACAAGCTTCTTCACTTTATAAACCCATTTATTTCCAATTACTTTCTTAACATTTGGTCTTGGAACAAGCTCCCATGTCTTGTCCTCCTCAAGTGCATTGAAATCTTCCTTCATTGCTTCTTCCCATTGTTTCTTACCTTTTGCTTCATCATATTTTAGATGTTCTTCATCTTCTTTGACCATATAAGCATAGCTTTTTTGAGTCATATAAGAAGTATCATAGGAATACCTTGCTGGTTGTCTCCTTAATCTACTTCAACTTCTTGGTTCATTTTCTTCATGCGTATCTGAGTATACTTCTTCATCAAACCTAGGTCCATCTTCATTTATTCTTGATGATCCAACTATAGATGTAATTGCTTGCATGTGATTTTCATCTCCATTTACCTGCATATTTGATTTACCTCTCTCACTGATTCTTACATCTCTAGAAACAAGAAATTGTTTGGTTAGAGGATTCCATAACTTATAACCCAACTGCTTTTCAGCATACCCAATCAATACATATTTTTCAGCCTTTGGTTCAAGCTTATGTCTGATTTGTGATGGTAGATAAACATAGGCAATTGATCCAAAAACTTTACAATGATCTAGTGTTGGTTTCTTACCCTACCAAGCTTCATAAGGGGTTATTACATTCAGGGTTGTACATGGTAATTTGTTCACAAGATATGTAGATGTATTCACAACCTCAGTCCATAGACAATTTGGACAATTTTTCTCCTTTAACATAGCCCTAGCAAACACAATCAAAGCTCTATTTCTTCTTTCTACCACCCCAATAAAACATTCCAAAGATAATCATTGAATTCTTCGGAGAAGTATTCTCCCCCTCCATCAGACCTTATTCTCTTAAGCTTTTGACCTATAACTCTTTCTACATATGCAGGAAAATGTTTGAAGGCACCAAATACTTTTAATCTTTCCTTCAAAACATAAAGAGTTATCCATCCTGTAGCATCATCAATAAAGAGAACATAATACCTAGAGCCATTGATTGATCCTTTTTTTGTTGGCACCCATCCATCTATATGTATGATCCTTTTAATCCATCATGCTTGAATCCTTTCTTCTAAAATGGTAATCTATGTACTTTTCCCATTTGGCATGCTTCACATTTCTAGACCATGTGTTCGTTCTCCACATTTGGTAATCCCAGTACTGATTGATTGGAAACCATAACTTTGATTCCTCTTTCATTAAAATGTCATAACCTCTTATGTGAGAGGTCTAATTTTGTAATCACTTCCTCACCATGGGTGAGTAGGGCTTGACCAAAATTCCCTTGCACTTTTAAAGTAAAGATTCTACCTTCCTTTTTACCATAAACAATCTATTCATTCTCTGGATCTTCCACAAATACTCCTTCATTTGTAAATCTTACTTGAAAACCTTTCTCAATTATTTGTCCCACACTAATTAGATTCTTAGGTATTGTGGGAACATACAAAACATTGGTTGGCAAGTCTGCTCCACTCTTGCATTTCACTTTTCCAATTGAATGCACATTGTGTCTTGTGTTATCACCTATTTGAACTGTATAACTAGAAATGCCTTCTTCTAATTCTGACATTTATTCTATATTTCTTGACAAATGGTTAGAACAACCAGAGTCAATATAGAATACCTTGAGATCTTCTTTCTCTGATGTGCTTATTGAATTCATCATCAGTGTTGTATGGTTCTCATTTTGTGTATCATTTGAATAATTGTAGTAGGTGGTATTGTAGGATTGGTTTTGTCCCTAATTTCTTCCTCCACCTCTACCATAGCCACCTCTCTGACTTTGACTTCCTCTTTGAAAATGGTTTTGATATCTTCCACCTCTTCCTCTACCATTGTTACTTTGATTCTGATTTGAACCTTGTTGATTGTGCAAAAATCATAAGCCAAATGATTGCTCAAGCCACAAGTCCAACATGTCTTCTTGTTATTATTCTCCTTACCTCTTCCTCTTCCATTTCCTCTACCTTTACTTTTGCCATTACCTCTTCCTTTTACATAATTAGCTTTAAAATTCATTTCTTCTTCATCCTTTGATTTACCTTTATCTCCTTTCTTATTCTTTGCATACATAGAGAAAACTTTGTCCTTTATCTTCATATGACTTCAAGTCTTACTCAAATGTGAGCATCAATCCAAGCATATGATTTAGATCTGGTACAAAATGATTTAATGAGAGTTCAATTGATAATGCAAAAGTTTTCCACTTTTTCTCTCTTCTCAGCCTTGCAAGTAATTGTGCCATCAACCTATGGTCTTCAATGTCTTCATCTATAAATCCAAGGCTATTTGCAAAGTCCTTCATCTTAGTGACATAATCACTAATGCTTTGCCTTTGATTCTTCTGAATGTTGTAAAAACATTCAAGAAGAATCAATGCCATCAACCTATGGTCTTCAATGTCTTCATCTATAAATCCAAGGCTATTTGCAAAGTCCTTCATCTTAGTGACATAATCACTAATGCTTTGCCTTTGATTCTTCTTCTTAGTGACATAATCACTAATGCTTTGCCTTTGATTCTTCTTGAATGTTTCCGAACCTCTTATGTGTGGTAACAAATGATTTGTGATAATGTTGTATATGTAGGCTTGTCATAGCCAAGCTCGAAGCCTCGAATGCCCTAGACATGATGGTTCTAGCATAAATCATTGTCATCAGATGCTTCACCAAATGCAATTGTCTTATTTGGACACGTTTCACGTGTTCATCATACTTTAGAATCATCTTATTTCAATCCTCTCTTTCATTGCATTAGACATTATGGTGTGGCTACAATGTGACAACATGATGCAATGTGACAACATGATGCAATGTGACAACATGATGGCCTCAATGACTTGTACTACCATACATGGTAATCTTTCAAGGATCATATGCATTGAGATACCCATCTTCACACTCCAAAGTAACTATGCTCTAGAGGTCGCCTTTAGAATCACTTAGTGACATCAAGCACCATGAATCAAGCTCAAATTAACAATTTGTATATCTTGATCATGCTATGGGGCATATGGGGACAAAAATCCAAAGAATATGGACGAAGAGCGCTCCAAAGATTTGAAGACTCCTCAATCTTTACAAAATCGAGTCTATTTCCCTTGAAATACAAAATGAGGGTATTCTAGGTGTGAAAAACGAACCTACGTATGAATTAAATTGGAATTTTGTTGGGACCTTCACGTCAGGATCTTCACGCTTGCATTTTGTCATGCTTTCCTTGGTTAGCTCTTCTCACCTTCCTTGGTTGTGCTTGGCCTTCTTCAAGCTCTTTGTGAAACTTCCTTCCTTCAACTTTTCCCCTTGTTTTCTATCATCCTTGATATGCCCTATTTTGTATATCAAGGTGTGCCATGTGGTTGATCATTGAGGTGAATTGGAAGGAATTCAATGTAGGAACTAGAAATATGTTCTATATCCACTTCATGGCAAACTTTCTTAGAGGTGGTGTCATTTTGATGAGCATGGTGACAATTTTTATGTTGATGACCTCAAGTGGTTGATGAAACTAAGCATTCTTGCACTACTAAATGTTGTATAGTTTGTGTTCCTTTCAACTCCATTGGAAATGGTAAACAATAAAGGTTGAAATTCTTCAAGAGTGCACATTTTCACTCCATATATTTGTGGTGGCATGTCTTTGTACACTTGAATAGGGTAAACATACTGAGATTGGAATTAAAGTACCACTATAAGTTGGTTGAACTTTGTGCCAGTGGGTCTACAAAAACTTTTGATACTATTATCGAGGACCATGCTATCGGTCAAGGTCTCCATTGAAGCTTGAAGCTTGGGAGAGGTGGTAAGAGGCATTATTCAAGGTGTTATTGAGCACTCTTTTTGTTCTTTAAGAGTTATTCTATACATCTTTTTATTGTTTCTCATCATGTTCCTCTCTTTTAGCATAGGAGTAGGTAGGAAAATAGGTAGATAATTTTCTTAATGAAGGGGAACTTCCGAGCTCCTCACAATGTGGCTTATCTTTTTGGATGGCATCACAATGCTCCTTTGTACCTGTCTTTATAGACATGCATAAAATGTGCAAGGAACATAAAACAAAGAGTACGAGTTTGCTATATGTAGGCCTCACAAATGGGTTGCCTTGATCCAGTTTGTGGCTCACTAGGTCACTATATGTTTTATTAGAAAAAATATATACAAGAGTGTCCTATGGTCATCTAGCCTATAGACACTAACAGGATCAATTCAAAACAATATCCCACTAAATTCCAATATGGTTGATATGGCCTAGGGAGAAAAATAAATAATGAAAAAGAATATCTAAGTATGAGTACATGGCCTACATCTCCCACCTGATGGGCATGTTACAAAGTGTGTAAGGGACTGTGTAGTACAAGATCAAATGATCCCCATCAAGTGACAATAGTTTCTAAAACTATCCTATGGTAAAGCTTTGGTCAAATCATTTACTATTTTCTTTTTTAGTATGAACCTTCTCAATTAAAATACACTCAAGTAACAAGAAATCATGGAATAAAGTGATATTGCACCTCAATTTGCTTGGTCTTTGCATGATAGACTGCATTCTTAATGAGTGCAATATCATAATGGCTTTCATTGAGTAAACAAGGTACATGCTGAGATATGCTCATGTCACATTCCAATCTAGAAAGTCACAATGCTTCCATACATGCATGTTGGAATTTGAGGTATGCGGAAGTGCACAAACAACACAACGAAGAAGAAGAAGCTTGGAGCCCAACACACAATATTGAATGTATTACCAAGTGAATGTACAAAGATGAAAGACCCATTAGGGTTATAGACATATATACAATCGGGGGGGGGGGGGGGGGGGGCTCTTAAAGAGGGAAAAAAGTACATGGTGGTCCTAAGTGTGTTCACACAGATCACTACCGAAATATATCAACAAATCCCCCTTGGGAGTGATGCAGTGAACAAGGAGCTGGAACTCAAGTATAAGGAAGTGCCAAATTATGTGCAAAGAGATGAGTCCACAAAAAGAAGTAAGTGCAAAGATTTGCAGAGAGCTTCAAACATCTCCCAAGGTAGAGCCTTTGTGAAAATATCTACAATTCTATCTTGTGTGGGATATGCCAAACTAATCTCCCTAGCAGAGAACCTCTCCCAGACATAATGATCATGCACCTCAATGTGCTTTGTGTGAGCATGAAACACAAGGTTCCTCACAACTATGAATGCAATCTAACTATCTCTAAAGACGGTGATGGTAGAAGACTAACCAACACCCAAATCAGCCAAAAGGCATTTGAACCACACACACTCAGTAGTCATTATGAAAGTTGCCCTATGCTCAACCTCATAGCTAGAAGTGGCCATAGTAGGCTGCTTCTCACTCAACCAAGATATGCATGAGCTACCAAGCATGAACCAAAAACAACTAGCAGACACATGAGTGTCATAGAAACTAGCCTAGTTAAAAGCATCATAATCTGATTGCATAGCAACCATCCATTTTTGTGATTTTTGTGCTTCATCAAAAGAAAAATGATATATATACACACACACACACACACACACACACACACATATATATATATATATATATATATATATATATATATATATATATATATATATATATATATATATATATATATATATATATATATATATATATATATATATATATATATATATATGTGTACATACATATATATATGTGTGTGTTGTGTATGTATGTATGATGGGGTTTGTTAACTCAAACCATGCAACAATGAGCCATGAATGTTCTTCACAAAGATACTTCTTTGCATCTCTACAAACCCCTAAATGCTTTCTTCTCTGAGATTTTACAAAGAATTGTGATTTGCTTTTGTGAACTTGTGGTATCTTTGTCATCTTTCCAAAAAATATATATGTCACACAAAATGGATTTTGATACTCAGAACACAATGTCTACAAGATAGACTAGTTGTTTGCACACAATAGCTTGTTAAATAATGACCACACCACTCTAGGAAGAATTTTTTAGAGAATAAGTAGAGAATGATCTTGAAATGTGATCCAATTTTAGTAAAATATATTAGCTATCCATGCAGTCCTAAATTAGGACAAATGGATAGATGTGGAAGAGGAATAATTCTAACAACTCATAGTTATATTGTTCTAGCTCAACTTGCACATATAAAGAGATATGACTTATATAACCTCACTATTTGGCATAAATCAAAGTCTAACAAGTGGATGAACTTGAGATATGGTGAATCTTAAGTTGATTATATTATCTATTTGATGGCACCATCATTTCAAAAAATGGATGAATAAAGAAGAAGAACCATTGCTAACAAATCAGTACTAGAAAACACCAACATTTCCTACACACACACTGGCTATGGCTATCCAAAACTACAAAGAAAGTAAGCAAGATGCTTACTTGATAACCTACCAATACTATAAGAGCGACTTATTCAAGATAAAAAAAACCCTTGAGGCAATCCATTTGGAAGCCAAACGGCATAAATATGTATGTATGCATGGACATGTTAGATGCACCTTTCCTAAAAGTCAAGAATCACATCTAAGTGTGATTGGAAAATGCAGGCAGTAATGCATATGCCAGAAAACCAAAAACATGCATATGAGCAACAGATGGCTTGCAACCATGCCAAGCCTCATATGGAGTGATAGACTACAATGCTTTAGTGGGACACCTATTAAGTACATATGTTTCCAGAAACTATGTGGTAAAGCCTAACTCTTGACCATACACCTCACCATCTCCATGAGTGACATGTTCTTCCATTCAGCAACTCCATTCTGTTGAGGTGTGTACGACACATTACACTGATGTTTTATCCCACGTTCAGCCAGAAATGCATTAAAGTCAAAAGACATATATTCCCCCCTCGATCAAAATGGAGGGTGCCCATTTTACATGTTGGCAGATTTTCAGCCAAAACCAAAAACTGTTTGAAGCACATGAACACTTCAAACTTTGCTTTAAATGGATAAACCCATGCATGCCTAGAAAAATCATCAATGAAAGTAACGAAGTAAAGATAATTTCCAAAAGAGGTTGTCTGCATAGGACCACATACATCACTGTGAACAAGCTGCAATTTCTGTGTAGCTCAAATAGAACCATCTTTTGGGAAAAAGGAATGCTATATTTTGCCCAAAATACAGCCTTCACATACATGTTTACCAGGTGCCTCAAGTTTGGGCAAAGAGGACACCATTTCATATTTTTGCAAGTGTAGCAAAATTCAGATGACCAAAGTGTGCATGCCAAAGCTTTGCATCTGACATAGCCTGAGAATTATGTACTACACATGCTGAGTCATTCATAGATTTTTCATAATCTATGAGCTTATACAGCCCACGAGATAAAATGACGGAAGCAATAATCACGCTGGCATTTGATAGATCATGAAGTGTACATCTATCATCAACAAATTTCAACCAAGCCAATCTTGGCTAAAGCCGAAACTAATAACACTAGATTCTTTTTTATCCCTGGCACAAATAAAACATCTGATGATGTAAAAGAACTACCATCAGTAGTGGTCAGAATGATCTTACCAGCTCCCATAACAGGATAAGAGGAGTTGTTGGCGCATGTAACAATATTCCCTGTAGGGGCAGCTCGAGTGCAGAGAAGAAACTGTGTTGCAAGGTAATATGTTTATTCACCCCACTAACAAAGTACCAAACATCTGATTCTACTGCAGATATGCACTGCTCATGAGAAGATGGGTCAAAACTACAAACAGTAGTAAACGTCCATTCTTCATCATGCACAAGATCAGCTGACTCTGTTCCTGAGCATCTCTGCTATCCCAACAAATTTGTTCTATAGTAGGTGCAACAAAAATAGTACCATGAATAGGAATTTGCATAATATCACCATCTTCGACATAATCATTGTTGTATATGTTGATGACATGTTGCTCATTGGTCCTAATGAGAAGCATATTGCTATATTTAAGATTTATTTGCATGCCTCTTTTGAGATTTCAAATTTGGTTCAATTGCATCATTATTTTAGCATTCAGTTCATACAAGTTAATGGAGAAATATCTTTGTGTCAAACAAAATATATTTACACATTATTGTAGGCTTTTGGCCTTGAAGATTGCAAATCTATTACCACCTCATGGAAATAGGTTTATGATTGAGCCTTCATGATGTTGGAGATTCATTTCATGTTGTTCTCTATTAGTAGGTTGTTGGATGCTTGGTTTACTTATGCATAACTCAGCCTGATATTCAATTTGTTGTCTCTAATATGAGTAGGTTTATGCATTGCCCAAGTGTCAAGCATTGGCAGGTGGTTAAGCACATATTTTTTGCTTCAATTGTACCCAACTACTTGGATTGATTTATCCAAAAGGGTTTTTTATGACACTTCCATCAAAATTTTGTGCTTCATGCTTGGTAGCTCATGCATATCTTGGTTGAGTAAGAAGCACCCAATTGTGGCCACTTCTAGTTGTGAGGTTGAGTATAAGGAATCTTTCGTAGCAGCTGTTGAGTGTGTGTGGCTCGGATGCCTTTTGGATGATTTGGGTGTTGGTCAGTCTTTTGCCACCACCATCTTTATTTACAATCAGAATGCATTGACACTTGTATGGAACCCTGTGTTCCATGCTCACACAAAGCACATTGAGGTGCACTATCATTATGTTAGGGAGAGGTTCTTTGCTAGAGAGATCAATTTGGCTTACGTGTTCACATAGGATAATGTTGTAGAACTTTTCACAAAGGCTCTCCCTAGCCAAAAGTTTAAAGCTTCGGATAGAGCTTTGGGGTTACTTCCTTTTGTGGATTGAGTTCTTTCCTTATACATGAGTTGCAACCCCTTGTTCACCACATCACTCCCAAGGAGGATTTGTTGATATATTCTGGTCGTGATGTGTGTGAAAACATTAAGGACCATTGAAGCACATTTTTCCTTCTTAAGGAGGATTTTCCCCCTCAAATCTATATATATGCCTATGACCCTAATGGGTCAATAATCTTTGTACATTCACTTGGTAATACATTGTGTATTGTGATGTGCTCCAAGTTTCTTCTTCTTCCATAGACCTCCAACTCCAAGAGATCTATCATTCTAATTCTTCTCTTAAACTTTGTTAAGCTTTATAACATGTAGTTGAGCATATATGCACATTGATCTTGGTACTAATATGGTGGGTGGACTTGTGCTTCTTTTTCTCGCACTTTCTCCCTCACAAAATGGTAGTGGACTTCAATATGTTTCCTCCTAGAATGAACATGGAATTTTTAGCTAGTTATATACCACTCATATTATCACAATAGATTTGTATCTCCTTGACTTGCAAATTTAAACATTCAAATAGCTACTTTAGCACATGAATTTACATGTTACTTGAGCCAAGGTTTTTCTAACTCAGCTTTAGTTGAGAATAAAGCAACTATATGTTGCTTCTTTGAGATCCAAGAGATGCAATTCTTCCCTAGAATGGTTGCATAGTTATTTGTGCTTCTCATATCCTCCTTTGAAACAATCCAATCAACATCAGAGAATCCTTTGCCCTAAAAATCACTCTCAAAATGATAATATATACCTTCATTAATAGTGATCTTAAGATGTCCTAGTACTCTTTTAGTTGGAAGAAGATATGACACTGTAAGATTATGCATGAATTGTGAGATTACTCCCATTACATATAACAAAGTTAGTTCTTGTGATTGTGGAATCACTTCATCTTCTTCCATTGATCTTAGCTTCCCATTGATTTCCATTAGATGTGTTAATGACTTGCAACCTAGAGCCCAAATTTTCCAACACACATCTAGTATGTATTGGCTTTGCATTAACCAAATTCCAATTGATTTGTATAAAATTTCAATACCTAAGAAGTACCTTAGCTTTCTCCCACATAAGATTTTAAATTATGATCCTAGCCTCCTTTTTATGTCCTTGATTCCTTCTTCATCATCACCTATGATGATAAGATCATCTATGTATACACATAGGGAGACATATTTTTCACCTTATCTTCTTGTGAATAGTGATGGGTCCGTCTTACTTTGTTGGTATCCATGTTTGATTAGATACTCCACATGCCTTTGATTCCAAGATCTAGGTGCTTTCTTGAGCCCATGTAAAGCCTTTTTGACCTATAAACATAAATTGATTTCTTGCAATCTTCAAATCCTAAAGGTTGATGCATATACACTATCTCCTTTGCTCCTTAATTTTGTGTTGTAGCGACTATATCCATTATTCTTACTTGCACATCCTATGAATACACAATTGTCTGCCCAACTATCCAGTTTGCTTCTTTATTCACTAGGTATGAGGACATTGCATGTACATACAAAAACTTTGTGGTGGGACACATTAGACCTTCTTCCATATCATGCTCACAAGGTATAGATGAGTGTATATCTGATGTTGGAGCTCTATTCATAATGTAAGTTGCAATAATGGTTGCATCTGCCCAATACCCATTTGACATATGCATCACTTCATCATTGCTTTAGGACATTCTACAATATAAATGTCTTTACTTTATACAATCCCATTCTATTAGGGTGTATACTTGCATGTATAATGCTTTTTTATTCAATCTAGAAAATTAAAAAATTCATGAATTTATCTTACAACTTCCCTTTCAACTTGCACTATGCATCTTTTAAAGAAATAAAACATATCAGCGTGTGCTTCATACAATATAACCATGCCATCCTTGTACAATCAAATCATCTATGAATGTCCCGATGTACCTAATGCCTCCAAATGGATTGATCCTTTGTTGCCCCCCCCCCCCCCCCCATATTTGTGTGAATCAAGTCAAGGGGTATTGGCTCACATAGTTGCACTTCTTGAAAGGCAGTCTCATTTGCTTGCTGAGATGACATGATTCACAAACATGCTTCAAATTTTGTGAGTTGACACATGATGATCTTTGCAAAAGGTTCCTCTATACCCTTTCATCTCTTGTACATTAATATGCCCCATCCTCTTATGCCAATGGTTGATTTTTACAATCCTTTGTTTTCCAAGAAAATATAAACTATATGATTAATATTTGGTTTTACCTCAAGTGTAAAGAATATTTCTTCTTTCTTTCCTCTTGAAACCCCCTTGTGTTCATTCCTGGGGTTCTCCATAGGGTATTCCCTTTGGTTGAACTTGACTTAAAATCTCTCGTCCACCATTTGGCCCATTGATACAATGTTCTTTGTGATAAAGGGTACATGCAACACATCCTTCAAGCATTTTGACTTTTGAGATCCATCCAACATAACATCACCTAAGTATGTGATAGTGTGAGGAACCACATCACCTATTTCCACATGCCCCTTGGTTGATGGAACTTGCATGTCAGAGAAGGATTCCTTATTGAAGCTCATATGATTGTTGCATCTACTATTGATGTACCATGTATTGTCCATATGGCTCCTATGATATGAAATTTGCATTATATCGAGCATACTTACATTATTGTTGTTGGAAGAAGTATACACATAGTAACCTTGTACCTTCTATGAGTTTTATCTTTAATTGTTGCCTCCTTCTTGATAAAAAAAAACCCTTTCATAATGTCCATAATTAAAACTTTTAGATATACTCAATACTCCATCCTCAAGGAACCACAAATTATCCATGATTATCTAAGGCCCACATTATGAGGAGAATCCATTTTGAAATCTTGGGCATTTTTTAAGCCCTAACTTCCAATTTAGATGATATCTATGTGTGACCATTGATGGTAATGGATGAACTTTGTGGGCCTAACCATGAAGTTAGGTAAGGCATAAACTTTTGGGTCATTGGGTTGTCATTCAAGGTGAAAATAAAGGTCTTGTGGCCACATGGTTCCCCAATAGAACCTCAATGAGAGGCAGTGTAGAGGGGGGGCTTGCTCCCTTTTATGGGATCTGAGGGGATGAACCTCCCTAGCCCATAGGGTTGAGACGATAGGACTTTTGGCCCTGGTGATATTGTTAAAAAATATATTTTGGTGACTATTTTGTCTCTCTGGATTATGTTTTTTATACCAAATTCCATTGCAAAATCTATATAAGCAAGGCCTATTAAAAGCTTTAGATACTGTTGTGCACTAATAAGCCCTTCATCTAGATTCTATCAAGCTCTCCATCTAAGATCCATATAGGGAGCACATTGGTGGATAACAACATTTTTTTAGATGCATTCCTCTTGATGATTTGACAATTTGAGTTCTCTATCCCTCAACCTAGATCTCTCTCAATCTACATTTCTCCTATCTCTATCTATTGGTCTATTTCAATGTGCTATTTTTTTCGACAACCACATATGTAATAACCATCTAGATTACCTCCATCTCTATTTTGGTTTTTTCTTCCTCTACCTTTATGTCTCACCCCTTCCTCTTTATTTATGAGGAATAATCTCCTTTGAATTTTTTATGTTGATCAAGTTGTTGGGCATGTTTTGTTATATGTCATTATGATTCATCATCACATTCTACATGTATGATTGTGAATGAAGTGGATTCAGATTGGTTTTTCAATAGTGGTGTTTTAAAATTTTTTTGATATGTCTGAAAAATTTTGTGGCAATAAGTTTTTGAATCTTTGCATGGATCATGGTAGTGAATACACATCACATGAATTTGATACTTTTCTTTTTAAAAAAGGTATTGCACAATAATGTACAATGCCATACACACCTCAAAGAAATGGTCTTGTTGAGCACAAATACAAACACTTCTTGAAATGGCATGATGAATGGTTAAAGAAAAGCATCTTCCAGATAAGTTTTTAATGGAAGCAGTCATGTGTGCAAAGTAAGTATTGAATCATCCTACAAAACCATTGAGAGCCATTATACCTTATGAGGCTTGGAATGAACAATAGCCAATGGTTATTAATATGTGCATATTTGGTTGTTTGGCATATGCTCTTGTGACATCACAACAACATCACAAACTTGATGGCAAAGCAAAGAAATGTATGTTATTTGTTGGATATATTAGTGAGAGCAAAGGTTAATGTTTATACTATCCACTGATGGACAAAATTATTGTAGGTGTAGATGTGGTATTTGTTGAAAATCAACTTATCCTTTATTTGAACATAAATTTCAGCCAACAATTAGGTCACAAGATGTGTTTGATGCAATCATGCCTTTGTTTCAAAGTGATGCACTTGACCATGGTCATGTACACCATCCAAATGAAGTTCAAAGAGCTAAAAAGTTTCAGCCAAATATGGATGAAAATTCTCAAATTTTGCAGAGAAATATGGCTGAGAAATTCCATCCAAAGATAGCTAAACATGTTCAAACTAACATGGCTGAAAATTTGCTGAATTTGTAGCCACACATGGCTGAAATTCAACTTGATATTCAACCCACTTCTCATGTACATTTTGATTATGTATTACATTAGGAACATGTCTATCAAGGATGCACAATCTCTCCCAAAATGGTTGAAATAGACATTGCAAGATAGCAAGTTGAGTGCTTCTTTACTTGGTAGAACAAGATGAAGCTCTCACCATGCATCAAGTGACTTTGTGGATGTATCTCTTATTGCAGCTGCATGTAATGAAGATCCACTCATTTGAAAATGCATGTGATGATTCAAATTGGAGTGCAATACAATTAGATTTGGATTCTATTCACGAAAATTGTATTTGGGAGTTATGTGAATTGTCAAAAGGTAAGAAAGCCATTAGTACTAAGTGGGTTTAGAAAATTAAAAGAAAGTTAGATAGTAGCATTGATCATGACAAAACCAAACTAGTTGCAATAGGTTATGCACAAAAATATGGCATTGCACCTAGTTTGCACATGAATATCATTCATTTTGTGATTGCATTGATTGCCCATCGTGGTTGAAAAGTGCATCAATTTGATATAAAAACATCTTTCTTGAATGGTGATTTGCAAGAAGAGTTCTATGTGAAGCAACCTCGTAGATTTGTTCAAGAGCATATGGTTTTCCACTTGCATAAGGCTTTTTATGAATTTAAGCAAGCTTCACATGTATGGTATGACAAGATACATAAGCACTTGATTTCTCTTGGTTTCATGTGTAGTCCAATTGAAAGCACACTTTATGTACTGAAAGATGGGGTTGATTTTATAGTGTGTGTTCTTTATGTTTATGCCATTCTCTTGAGTGGGTCATATGATGAGAAAATTGGCATGCTTATGGATTTTTTGTAGCATACTCTTGATGTCACATATTTTTTTCTTTTGGAGTATTATCTTTCCATCCAATTTGTATCCATTGAGGGGAGAATTGTTTTGCATCAATCAAAGTACATTTTGGTTTTGAGGATTGCAAGCCTATCTCAACACCAATGGAAACAAGATTTAGGCTCTCATTTGAGGATACATGTGATGCATTTCATACTTCTCTTTATTATAAAGATGTGTTATGTTTGATATATGCATGTAACACAAGGCCAAACATATAATATGGAATTTCCCAATTGAGTCGATTTGTGCATAGCACTGTCACTAAGCATTGACAAGCAATAAAACATGTGTTTAGATATCTCCAAGGCATTTTGAGTTCAGGTATCTTTTATGGTAGAGATGCTCAACCATGCTTGCATGCTTTCATATATAGTGATCAGGCTGGTTTTTATGATGCACCAGTGCCACTAGTGGTAATTGCTATTTCCTTGGAGGATCATGCATATCTTTTTTGAGTAAAAAGCAAATTATTGTGGCCACATCGAGTTGTGAAGAGTGTATATGGCTGAGACACCTATTGATGGATCTATGCATGTAGATTGATGCACCTATGCATATTATCACTAATAATTAGAGTGCATTGGTAGTTGCAATAAATCTAATGTTTCATGTATGTACAAAGCACACTTAGGTTCATTATCATTATATCAAAGAGTGCCTTCATGTTGAAGATATTGATGATGGTATATGTGCCTACACAAGATAATGTTGTAGACATATTCATCAAAGCTCTTCCATGGTAAAAGTTTGAAGCTTTTTGCAAAGCTTTAAGCTTATTATCTTATGGTGACTGAATCATGAATCTTTATATGTGTTCACATCATTTGATCCAAGGGGGTTTGTTACACTTATGTGTCCCTTGAGTAGCTTTTATGTGAATCTTTTCCCTATACATGGGCACTTTTTATTCTAGTGCTGGCTAGAGGTTTTTTCCCCACATAACCACATATACATGATATAATCATATGTGGTGGTACTTTGTTCTTAAGGATTCACTTATAATTCCCACTTCATCCATTTTCATACTACTGATCATCTATCTATAGAGAGCTCTTGTAGTTGTCATGTGTCTCTATGCTTCAATCTCATTCTTTGCTCTTGTGTGTACTTCTATTCATGATTCCTCACTCACTCATAAACCCAACAATACTCAACTTCACAACTCGATGTGGCCATAGTAGGTTGCTTCTTACTCAATCAAGATATGCATGATCTTTCAAGGGAAAAGCAATTACCACTAGTGGACACACATGTATCATAACAACCAACCTAATCACTATTTTTCAAAGCATGCAAGAGCATCTCTGCCATAAAAGAGACATGAACTCAACGTGTCTTTGAGATATCTAAACACAAGTTTTACCTCTTGCCAATGATAATCATCATGGCTATGCATAAGTTGAATCAACTAGAAAAATACATATTGTATATCCGGCCTTAAGTTACATGCATATATCAAACATCCCACATCTTATTGATAAAGATAACTATCAAATGCATTGTTGCAAAACCAATAACCATATCCTTATTTTGCATGTAAAGCAAACTATTGAAGTTCAAATGACCAAAACGAGCATGCCATAACTTTGTTTCAACCATAGAAGAAATATGTGTAAACAAGGCCTTTGAGGAAACTCTCTTATATGTATCCAAGTGATACAATCCATTGCATAATGTCCTCAACATCATAATAAAATCACCATTGCTGAAATCATGAACCATACATTTGTTATCAAAAAAATGTGCATGAAGTCTAACACTAGAATAGTAGGAACTCAAATCAAGTTTTTTTTTTTTATAATGAGTACATACAATGCATTCTTGAGAGTAATAATACCTCCCTTTGCAATTGTAAGCTAAATTTCTCCAACTCCAATACTATGATAAGAAGTGTTGTTCACACTTATGACATGTCCTCCCTTGGGTGCATCTTTCAAATATGCAAAAAATCTTTTGTGTCAATTGATCTACTTTGAAGCACCGCTATCAAAAAACCAATCCAAATCAGCTTAATTCACAATCATACATCTAGAATGTGATGATGAATCATAATGACATGTAACAACACATGTCGAACCATATTGAGAAACATTAGCTTCATCATTCTTTGCACTAGATGTATTCTCAACAATAGACATGCCATATAATTTCTTCTTTTTATTATGCTTGGAAAGCTTTCTACATTCATCAATGGTATGTCCATCCTTTCGACAATACTTGCATCTCTTCTTCTTTTGCATATCACCATCTTGAGAGGAATAAGTGGAAGAGGAAGAGTGTGGCTTTGTTTTTTATGAACTCAAAGCTAAAACATACTAGCTTTTTCCTTTTTGTGTAATAACAAGTGCTTGTGTTCCCTCAAGGAAACCATTTCTATTCATTGTGGATTTCTCTTCTTACAAAAGAAGAGACACAACCTCTGACTCATCAAAATTAAACATAATTGAACTTCCTTTTGCAACCAAACAAAGTGTAGTAGCAAACTTTGAAAAGATTTCGACAATCCTTTAAGGAATGTAGAAATGAATGATGCATCCGAAATGATGTCATCAATATTTTGCAATTGCTCTTTTTAATCCTTCATGCGGGTAACATATACATCCACAGATACATTTTTTCAGCCATACATACATCTTCAAGTTGCTTTCTCAAGTAAGCAACACATGCTTCATTATGCATGACATACAAAGAAGCAAGTGTATCCCAAGCTTGTCCTTAAGTATTGCATGCTCAGAAGTGTGGAACAATATGTCATTTCATAGAAAGGGAAATCAATGCATGATCTTGAGCATCCTTTCCATCCCATCTAAGTTTCTCAAGCATAGGTGGAGAAGGCATAGTCATTGTACTTGAAAAATTAGATCCTAAATCCATGACAACATGTTGCATAGTAGAAGAACTAGTTGATTATCAACATCTGCTACTATGTTCTGTATTTGCTTTGAAACAAGAACATGCTTCATAATGTAGGGACACATTGGATTATTGGTCCCATGAAGCTTATCTTCAATTTGCAACATGACAACAAGTCATTGCTACTCATCATTGCACCAAAGAACTCAAAAGTAGCAAGATATGAACTTCAAAAAAACTGAAACAAACTTCAACAAAGAACTCAAAAGTAGCAAGATATGAAACCATGGTGATGAAGCAAACAAGAAATTCAATGAGAACACTTTCATATGCAAATGCAAGTAATAATGAAGAGCTAAGAGGTGTACAAACACATGGAGTGAGCACCAATTTGTAAGTTCACCATTAAAAAATGCAAGAACCTCTTTACAAGTGATGACCATCGTGTTTTATACTTTCTAAAATGGCCTTATTTGCATTCTAGTCTCTATATAAGATTAAAAATAGTCCTAAAGATTTAAGACGCCTTTGGTTCTTGATCCCATGGAGGTTATACCCCTTGGGAAAACATGCCAGGGAGGTTTGATGTTAAAATTTAACCTAAATGCAAGTGAAATTGGAGTTTTTCGCAAGCCTTCGATGCTCTTATCTTCATACTTGCGTTTTTTCCTATTTTTCTTGATTGGCTCCTTGTTCATCCCCCCCCCTCCCCCCCCCCCCTTTTTTTTTGGCTCTTTGGAGCCTTCTTTGAGCTTTTTATCTCATCTTCCCAACCCCTATGAGAGGAATCAAATTGTGAATAGAGTTTCTCTCAAGGGGACTCAAAAGAAAGAAGGGCATCTTGTAAAGCCATAGGCCCCCGCAAGGAGAGAACCCTATAGGGCTCACACATGACACAACTCCACAAGCTAGCATAGATACAAAGTAGGTGACAAAATGATTTGAAGCCCAGAGGTAACGAATGCCTCTAGAGACATATAGAGTAAGCATGACACATAGGGAATACTCCTAGGCTTCATTCTAGAGTGAAATCCAACCATTCCATGCAAATGCTCAATTTGAGATTCTTTATAAGACACGTCACATTCAAGACATGAGTATAGGCAAATTAGTTGGGCACACACCTCTTGAGGCAGAGGTGGTGTGTTCAATCTTTGCGGGTTGTTGGATATGTATGGACCAATGTGGTCAATTTATTTGTGTAGTGCCTTTAGCCATTGAAATCCTATAGGTGTTATGGCCCTGAATCTCACAATCTAAAGCTCAAAATATTTGCCATTACACCATGCTTTTTTATTATTATTATTTTTTTGATAATGAAGGTTCAACCGAAGCCTACTCCCCAGAGCTTCAACTTTAAAGGTGCAACTATACAAGTGAACTTACATAGCTTTAACTTTGAACGTGCAACTATATAAGTGAACTGACATAGTACCTGCCGGACCCCTTATATCCCACAAAATAGGGGTTAAACAAGATGACAACTCAGCTATAATTCATTTAACTCACCAAAACCATTACATGTCTAACCAGGAGAATCGAATCTTGAACATCAACCTCAAAAAACCAGAGCCAAACCAATTCCCCTAGGGAACGTGGACTACACCATGGATTCCCAAGGACATCGTGTGAGCCGATAATTAGTGTGAACTTGAGCTTGGTGGCTCAGCTCCCTGGCATATATCTGTGACGAAGGTCATAGAGCCTGTGTACAGCGTGGCATCTCACAGTACACCTAAGCGTGGGAAACATGGCCGGGACAGAGGTCGCCAACTCTGCATGTGCGCGGTCTCGCACAGTCTCAACTCTCAGGCGCTGCAGACTGCTGCGCTATCTACTTTTGGCACTTCGCCGGAAGCCGCTGAATCGCTGACGCATCTTTTCATGTTCTGCAGCCTCTTTCTACCCCTTGCTGTCGTCTAGCAATTTAGCGCTTATCTTTCCCGTTTGCGATTAATAACGGACATTGTTGGCTTAAACCTTTCATCCATCGTCCATCTCCATCGCTGTGTGTGTCGGAGCCTCCCGTTGTTCTCAACCGGTTTTTGACTTCCATCCTCTCTCTCTCTCTCACACACACACACAACAAGGCCGCCTGCACATAGAGAATCATGCTTCCCTCTGCAGGGACACCTTCGAAAGGAATATGATCATAACAATGGTACCTATCGAGATGCGCTGCTTTGTATCTCATCAAGGGAAGTAAATTCAAGAAGATGCTCTTTTCTGTACTCTGAGAGCTTTTCCCACTTCCTTGTGAGCGTACAGTAGAGGTAAGATTCAACAGAGGGCCTTTCTACTCCACAGTTCTTCTGCATGCGTCAATCGTGCAACTTGTTCGTTTGCTCTCTGTGCAAGTTATTATACAGTGTGTCTCTTTCCCTTGTCTTTCTTCACACAGAGATGAGCGCGCGTGTCGCCGTATGTACAATTTGAGACCCAAGCACATCCGCGTGAAGTGAAATGCACATGTCACTCTCCACGCGCGCACTTACATTTACTTGTGCAGACACAAGCGCGTATACATTTTCCTTAAACCTTGATCAACTTTTAGTGGCAAGGTTCCTTAGCTCTCTATTGCGGCACTTCAGCTCAAATTTATCCGAAAGCATAATAATCGATTTTCTGGCAGCAGGGAATGCGCATTCACGAGCTTTTTGATGAATGAAGGAAACGCAACTCATCGAATTGTCGGCCGCAGACATTTGTTGGTTCCTCAATTCTTCTCGTGGATTGCTTGTTTTCATTTCTGGCCTTATAATTCGGAGTTAGTAAGGGCCGAGACGTCGAATGTAACAGAGTTTTGAAGCTCTAGAGTAACTACAGTAATCGAGGTCGATGACGCGCCAACAAGTGGTGTCACGTCCTAATGCAGGTATCTTTCTGTCCCGGACATCCACATGTGCAACACCTGGATCTATCGCCTGTTTGAACTTTTGAACCCGCTGCGATTTTATGCTCCATCTTTTTCGGGATGGAAACCCGCAGTAGTGCACAGGAAGGCTACATATATGTATGCTACACAATCAAATTCTGTTTTCATCCATCGTGTTACTTCTGGATGGAAATATCTGCCAGCAGATTCAGCTGTAGAATACTACTGGCGTAGGGAGCTTGCACCTGGAGGCAGGATTTCGTGTCCCATAGAAACAGCAAGAATTTTCTCAGACGTTTTATTCTGATTTCCGTAGTCTGCCTGTGAGTAGAATTTTCGTTGCACTGGTTGCATGCATTGAATGTTCATATAATGTATCGGCTTGTAAAGTTTTACTGTCAGAAAATTTCATCGGCATGTATGAAGTGAAGTATGGTTACTACGCGAACTAGCTACCCGAAGATGTTCACGAATCAGGACATCTGGAAGTAAAGAATCTCAAACGCTTTTCTGTCTATAGTACGATTGATAAACAGAGCATGGACAGGATCATTCATCAAAACCAGAGAGATGAAAATCCTCTCACTGTCTTGCGTTTGTGCTATTGTTGCCAGTAGCTATTGTTTTGGCTCGGTGGGTCCGTTTTTCACACATTATTTCTTGGAAGTGTACGGATCTGTACATATGAAATCCGTAGAAGCCCAAGACATGGAGGTCATGCTGGCCGAAGTATAACAACTTTAGTCATTTTAATGTGCAGGTCATGACTTGGAAGGTCCACCAGCAGGTAAACTAGCATCTTCAGAATCGTCAGCTTCTGGTGAGATGCAGGATCCTTACTTTTGTTTGTCACGATTTTTCGTGTGTGTAATTATGAAAATCTGTCCACAGAGAAAGCTGAGGACACAGGAGATCGTCACAACAGTGTCTTTCCACACCATTTGCGGTCCTCAAGTGTTCATCCAGGTGCTTTAGGGGGTTTCTTGTGTGCTCTCGATGATGCTGCATTGGACTATGACAGTCCATATGACTATGCAAGTGCATCTAGCTTCGAGTTCCAGAAAGGAGAGAGAACAGCTGTGAAGTCCTTTGTTGCACCTTATATCAACAAGAACGCACCTTCTAAATGGGATGATGCAGAGAAATGGCTGGTGAATCAATCTCCTGGTGAAGCTCCCTTGAAGGGTCGAACAAAAAGTGGACCTATCTATGGTCATTATCTGCATGGAGGCACACACCCTATGAGGAGAATCCAGCAAGAGCGTCTTTTACAGCCACACTCTCTAAGGAGTGGCTATGAGACACATCTAGCATCAATTTTTCCTAATGCAGAGGATACATCTCTCTTGAAGACTGGAGCTGTCCATCATCAAAATTTCAAATGTGCCACTGCTCATTCAGAGGAAGAGTTTGAACTTCCATGTGAGCCAACCAAGAAAATGGATGCACTGAAGGGACCCGGGATGATGAACAATTTTGCTTTCTCACTGGTGCCTTCCTCCCCTAAGAAGGGAAGGTTCTATGATTGCTATTCGCCTTCAGAGGAATCTGCTGATATGAAGGAAGTAAATATAACACACGAGGGAAGCTTTGATGAGTCATTTTTGAAGCCAACCATGCGTACAAGGAAACCCACATCAGATTCTCTGACCTCAGGTCAGCATTAGGACTCTTCATAAATATCTAGTGATTTATAGTGAACAGCACCTTTCGTTGTACATATGGAATAATATTTTTTACTATCCTGAATGATAAGACTTACATCGACCTATAATAGGGAAATCACAGATACATGGTTCTATATGCACAACCAATGAAATATGGATATATCCAATCGCACTGTACACATTTCAGAGTGAGAAGAAGCCTGCAAAACTTCACAATACAGAAATTACATATACATGATCTACTATATGTGTTGAAAATTGCTAGAAATCCTGCATTCATGAAGATGATTCGACTGAATCATCCCTTCGGTTCTTCCATCTTATGTATTATCCCGCAGGTTTTAAATATTCTACATTGTACTGGTGCTACTCTAACATGTATACATGTGTACTGTGCATTTTGTAGTGACTCCATATGCATCACCAGCACCTGCAGTGCGTTCTGTCTCTATGCGAGATATGGGGACAGAAATGACTCCCATGGCAAGCCAAGAGCCCTCCAGAACAGGGACGCCACTATGTGCTACAACACCGACCTTGCACAGTCCTGTTTCATCGCCTCCATCAACTCCGAGGCAAGGTTCTCCTACCTCAACATATCCGTTGCGGTCCCCTGAAAGTGCATGCATGACTGGTACAGATGGAAAGCATTACAAAGGCTCCCAGGCAGATAAGCCCAAAGAGATGCAGGTTGTTGGGACTCATCCAGGAGGCAAAGGTACCATGGCACCTTGGGCTAGCAAGGAAGAGGAGGATGGTGATGCTTCAAAGTTACTCAAGAACATTGACCTTGAAGAAGTTAAAAAGAATGTGCTGGAGACAAGAGCTGTTGCATGGGAAGAAGCGGAACAATCCAAATATTTGGCAAGGTTAATGCATGTGACTCTTCTCAGTGCATTAGTGTCTGTAATCTTCGGCAGGTTTTAATTTGATCTGTTTACTTTACATGGGAAAGCAATGAAACAACAAGGGGGCATATTCATGTTGTGTTCTTCATAACATTTGTCATTTGTGAGTCTGCTCGATTGTCTTTGTGAAAAGCACAACTTTTTTATGTTAAGGTGCAAATAATCAAAACACTACATGCATGTATATTGTCATTAGTGTATGGAGCCTATACGAGCCCCCTTGCATGTCATAGGAAAGGCTCATTGCCCTTGTCGTCCCCCTTATTTTATAGCTAATGGCAACTTGTGCACCATACATTGGGTGGGGGTTGAACCTGCACCTTGACTTGTAATTGTACCTCACATTTGGACTGACCGCTAGATTATTACTTTTAGACAGTTCCGGGTTTGTGGTATCACATGAATATAATATAATCTTTACGAACAAATCAGATAATTTGAACAGTTCTATGTTAAGGTGTGAACACAAATGAGACAATTGAAACGTTAC
Source organism: Ceratopteris richardii (assembly GCA_020310875.1). Classification (NCBI taxonomy): domain Eukaryota; kingdom Viridiplantae; phylum Streptophyta; class Polypodiopsida; order Polypodiales; family Pteridaceae; genus Ceratopteris; species Ceratopteris richardii. The sequence continues at coordinate 45,462,061 of CM035437.1, read as the reverse complement.
ATGCATGTATATTGTCATCAGTGTATCCAGCCTATACTGCCCCCCTGACATCATAGGAAAGGTTCATTGCCCTTGTCTGATAAATAATGTCAATTTGTCCACCATATATTGGTTGGGGTTGAACCTGCACCTTAATTTGTACCATTCATGTGGACTGAGCACTAGATTATTACTTTTGGACAGTTGTAAGTTTTTGATATCACATGAATATGACATGCGCATTATGCAGCAAGAAAGATTGTGAAACAAGGACTGAAACAAAACTTAGTAACATGAAGTTCATTTATGGTACCTTTTCAAATGTTCAATAAAATTAGGGAGGTTAAACTTTAAGTAAGGTAGCACTGATTATCAAGAATTTTTTGGCTTTTTGGTTTTCTACATTAATTTAAGATACTGGTTTGTGATGGATAAATTTTCTTTACAGTTTTAAGGGCCATGTATATATAGGTTTTGTTTTATCTACGAAGTTCTTTCACTTGTGTTGTCACTTGTTAATAGACTTGCTTTACGAAAGGACATTTTAGTAACTTTATTTGAAACTGTACTAATTCCTGAGTATTGATGACATAAATAGGTATAGACTGCAGCAGTCTCTCTTTGTCCTAGCTTATTTTGAAACCGAAAACCTGTCTTCTTTGACAATCAAGAATATAGAATCACACTTTCGCTTTAAATTTTTTTTTATCCTTCTCTTTTCCCCCGGTTTTATTTTAACCTTTTATTTTATATTATTTCTTTTGCTTCCTATCCTTCTTTGTAATAGAAATATGTCTGTTCCATCTTTATAAGCACTGTAGATTGTTTTCTTCTTATTTTCAACCCTCATTCCAGGAATGAATTTCATGTTGTTTGGATCATTCCTTATCAGTTATATGAATTATCTTTAATTAATTCTGGTATTTTGTCTTGCCTTATGTCTTATCTTTTTTTTTAATCAGAATTATCTTTAATTAATTCTGGTATTTTGTCTTGCCTTAAGTCTTGTCTCTTTTTTTTTTTTGGTTTTGTTTTGTTTGCTTGCTTGAATGTGTTCTTTTTTAACCGTGCCCATGCAAAATGTGAAGTGTGGGTGAAAAGATTCTGAACTTGTTGTAACTTATTAGTGAGTAACTCAGGTATTATTTGAATATATCGAGCAGCATTTACTTAGTACATTTGAAATCTCAACTCACTTTTATACATCTAGATGAAATGCTTGTGCTGAGATTCTACTGCATACATAATTTCTTCATATATCGAGGAACTATTTTCTGTATTCCGATATTTTTGAACAGATTCAAGCGTGAAGAGGCAAAAATTCTTGCTTGGGAGAATAGTGTGAAGGCCAAAGCTGAAGCTGACATGAGAAGAATAGAGGTATGTACTGCACAGCTTGCTTATATTCTTAGATTCTGTGTGCCTTATATTTTGTGCTTTGTTACACAGAATATAAGGAATACATATAAGTGTTTCTTACATGATCTGTGCATGCCATGCACATAGGCACTTTCTCTGTCCATGAAAAACATAATGTAATTCCTCAAGCTCATTCCTATTTGCAGAACAAGGACTTAATGGGCTGCATTTTATATGTATGTAAGCCAATAGAAGTTATGCATAATCGATTGGTGGCTATGCTGTGTTTTTGGGGATCAAGAGTCTATACTATAAGTTCCATTCCTCAAGAGATGAATTTGCACTTGAGTTTATTCCTCAAGAGATGAATTTGTATTTCTGTGGATTGAGCTATGCATAATTACTAAATGGGGGGGATTTCTTGTGTTTGAGTGAGGTTTGGGTGATAATTTAGGGAGGGAACTTTCCTTGAAGGGGAGCTCAGAGTAGGGCTTTTTAGAATGTGTTTAAGACAGATAAAACATGTTAGCAATTGAAGAAGAAAGTAGAACTATCACTATCATCTTATGTATCTTTGGTCATTTTCGTTGCCATGAAGATCTACCTCTTACTTGGAAAATGATGTGCATTTTAATGTCATAACCATTCAAGCCTATCTTTCTCATGGGCCTCGGGCATTGTATGGCAATGGATAATTGCTTCAGCCTGTTCCTTTTTAGGGTGAGTGTAAAGGTACTATTTCTCTTGTAATTTTTGTGAAGAATATTACTTTAATTCTTTGCATCGTGTATGTATGATGTCCTGACTCCTGAGTACTTTCTTTCGCTTATCTCTCTCATAGACCTCAAGTTTGCCCTCAGGATTTATATGTAAATGAAATTCTCAAGATGAGAGTGTACATATATATGTTTACATGTCCTCAAAACTTATATGTTCAATCTATTCCTTTTCTTGGTGCATGGGAGTGAAAGCTATCGCATGCATGACAACTTGCTACATACTCAGTATGCTATAGAATTGAACATTTCTCACTTTTTAATTTGAAAATGCAGAAGAGAAAGATATTCCCTTTATCTCATGAAAATCAAGCTTAGGAAGAATAGCTCATTGCATAATCTTCCCAATAGATGATATAAAATGTAGCTGTTATATGCAAGGGAGAATACGCCAGGAAGAATTTACATTGATCAGATTCCCATTATTATATAATGGACACAAATCTCAAGCATCTGATTGATAAGCTCTTCATGTTTCTTTCAACAAGGTGTGAAGTTTCCAAAATCGGCTCACATTTTGCATTGCTAACCTTGGATTGGTCTAAAAGGAAGGTGACAAGATAGTTGATAAAACTTGTCCCCCTTGATGTCATGCAATCGTGATGGGGAAACATTTTTCTCTATCCATTGTACACCACAATAGAACAAATTGGCTAGAAAAATATATGCATCAGAATCTTGTTGTCTTAGAAATTTAGACTCATAAAGCTCATTATGGGTGCCCTTTCTATTATGAATTCCAGAATTTCTTTTTTATATTCCTGTTTATAATAAGACGGGAGTAGTCCCTTCCCAATTTTCCAATTTTCCAATTTTCCAAGATAAAGTACAAACCTTATTAAAAAAGAAGGCATCAATATTGCTCTGAAACATGGTTTTCATGGCAGTGGGGTATGTCTGCGAATTGAGTAAGCAATGGCAGTAGAGATATAGAGCAGTAGCGAACCAAATCAAGGTCATTTATGGATGCATATGACTGACAGAAGGCATGTATGGCTGCAAACAAAGAGTATTTGATATCAAAGTAGAGGGCAGAATTGAATGATGATAGCAGCCAAATAAATGGCAAATAAAGAGAGCAAGGTTCAAATTGTAGAAAGCAACTTTTAGGGTGGGGGCAGTGCATAAAAGTCAAAAAGTGGTGCAATTGGTCCTAAGAGGAAACATAGCTGTAGAGATTCGAAGTATCTAGCAGTGATTACAATTTCAACTCTCATTGCCCTTATCAAGGAGACCTATGCTCACTCAGTACTAATTTACATTATCAGGGCTGCTGGCCTTCAACCACTCAAGGGATTCCTTGGGGTGGATCCCGCTGTGACCTATGTGTTAGTTTGGCATTTTCATCACAAAGATTCTTGGGGCAATCTATTCACTGCCACTCAAATGGTTAATTTAAAAAGTTGGTCATTCCATCACATCAGGTTAAATAAAACTAGCACACAGACCTTCATGACTTCTCTTTCCCCCTTCCCCTCCACATGAGTTAATAATACCTGGGCTATTTGGTTTCTTCCACTTGATTATCTAACATTAGACTCAAACTTGAGTCCCATTTCCTTTAGCACCATGCAGTGCCAATAAGGTTTATCAATGTCCCAGTTGAGGTTAATGATTGAATATAATGAGAGTATGTCTTTAGGGCTTAGTAGCTAAAAAATTAAGACTAATAATTGAAAGTAAGGAAGATATCCAGAAAATTGGGGAAGAATCGTGTCAGATTTTTGACCTAGGTCTTCATGATCAACATTGAAGAACAAAAACCCTCGGCAACTGTTTTGTCTTCTTAGAGGCGATTCACAAAATTGCCATGCTTGCAAAACTTGCCTCTTACGAAGGGGAAACATATGCTCAATGCACAAAGCCATTGTATCCTGTACAGGCTATTTGGTTTCTTCCACTTGATTATCTAACATTAGACTCAAACTTCCTTTTATATGAAACAAGAGTCCCATTTCCTTTAGCACCATGCAGTGCCAATAAGGTTTATCAATGTCCCAGTTGAGGGTAATAATTGAAGATAATGAAAGTATGTGAAGAATCGTGTCAGATTTTTGACCTAGGTCTTCATGGTCAACATTGAAGAACAAAACCCTGGGCAACTGTTTTGTCTTCTTAGAGGCGATTCACAAAATTGCCATGCTTGCAAAACTTGCCTCTTACGAAGGGGAAACATATGCTCAATGCACAAAGCCATTGTATACTGTACAGGCAGTATTCTTGCGCTTCACACTCGCCAGTCACCAGTGTATTCAAGGAAATGTCAGTGTATGAAACATAATAAAGGTAGATTATCAGAATTCATAATACTTCTTGACACAGAAAAGGCTTGAAGTGAAAACTGAATTGGCACAGTGGTTCATAGTGGCACATAGCTTGCTGTATAATGTAGTGTGTAGGGTTCAATCGCACAAAGAACAACTAATTAGCTCTGTTCAGCACATTCCCTTTTCAGCATATTCATACAAGATGACTTTCTTAGTGGCACATAGCTTGCTGTATAATGTAGTGTGTAGGGTTCAATCGCACAAAGAACAACTAATTAGCTCTGTTCAGCACATTCCCTTTTCAGCATATTCATACAAGATGACTTTCTTATTGCAGAAAAGGGAATGCAAGAAAGAGAGTAATGATTTCTTTTAAAATTGTTACTTGGATCTTTTCAGAAATGATAAGAATATAGCAGTCTGTGAATTTCTATATTCTCATTTCGCAATCATATATAATGGCAATGCAGGTTTTTATTATGTATGGTTTACACGGGAAAGTCATGCATGTCCATAAAGAATGTTTCAATTTGGCTTTTGGTTTCTTGAAATTTTTATTATTCATGATTAACTCTGCTACATTTCTTTAGAAAGATGCTATATCTAAAATGAGATAGTGATTTGTGGTGAGAGAGTGGTTGAAGTATCATGTCAACTATGTCTGTCTAAGACTTTCTGACAATACAGAATAGGTTATTAAAATCTTCTGGCAGACAAGGCTTTGACATTGGGGACTAATAATTATTGTGGCATCAGACTGCCTTTTAATCTAAGAGCTGACGTCAGTAGGCTCATTTTACATATGATAATGCAGATGAAGGTGGAAAAGGCCAGAGCTAAGGCAGAAGAGGACCTGTTGAAGAAGCTAGCTGCTGCAAGGCGTAAGGCAGAAGAACGACTTGCAGCAGCAGAGGCCAGGAGATGTGAGCAAGCTTCTAAATCAGCTCAGAAGGCTGATTACATTCGCCGCACTGGCCGGCTGCCATCTTCCTCATTTTTCAGCTGTGGGTTATGTCTTTAGCAACCAAAATGTGTACAGAGCAAACTGAATATATGTATGAAAATGCTTGCAAGTGCAATCATTTCTACACCTCTAGTGATTACTTGGTGCACTTGTCCACAAACTCCAGATGCGAATGGTGGTGATTCCCTGGGCCTAGATTTGACTTGTCTATGTAGTGGTCCTTGCATCCTAATGTGGATCTTTTTGCCTATCAATCATGACCCTTTCACTCAGATTTCTGTTGTTTGAAAGGGGCTTCTTTAGCCCTGCTGTGCCACTGCACCTTTGAAATGAGTTGTACCCTTTTGGCAAAGTATAGCATCCAAACCAGCATTGTCTTGTCAGAGCAGCATATGCTTAGCAGTGGTTTCAGCAAATACTGAATATCATCGAAGGAAAATATCATCTGACAATGATACAGCCTACTACATGAGTAAATATGGTGTATGCCAGAGTCTCAGCTCTTAGAATGGATAGAATCACTTCTTCGTTTCATTGTTGTGCTTATTTGTTTGAATCTTTGTGAGTTTATTTCTGACAATTTATTTTCAGAAGCTTGCTGCTACAGTAGCTTTGGGTAGTTTCTGTTGGCAGCACTTCAATTTATTTGTCAGGACCTATTTGGCACTAATCAGTTATCTAAAAGAGACTGCTATAAAAAATTTCATCGAAAATGGTGCATGCCTTTCTATGCAACATCAATTTTTGAACTTTGGCAATCTATTTGCAGATGGTGCCCTTTGTACACGCCTATCTTTGTAACATTGCTTTTTGAACTCTGGGAATTAAGTACTCTTTGGAGGTTTGTCAGCAGTTCATGATTTTTCTTTTCTGTTTTCTGTTTTCATCAGTGAGGCACTTCAATGTCATCAGTTGTCATAGATGTGAAATTACAAACATGGGAAGTACAGATCTTATGCATGTGCTCTGGTTCCACCTTGTATGCACTGTGGCATGTAGTCCAAAGCAGGCACGTCAATGTCATCAGTTGTCATAGATGTGAAATCACAAACATGGGAAGTACAGTTCTCAAGTCTGGCATTGGTTCCACCATTGTATGCACTATGGCATGGAGTCCAAAGCAGGCACTTCAATGTCATCAGTTGTCATAGATGTGAAATCACAAACATGGGAAGTACAGTTCTTAAGTCTGGCATTGGAACCTTGTATGCACCTGCATTAATGATGATCCACATTGTATGCATTATGGAATGTAGTCCAAAGCAGGCACTTCAATGTCATCGGTCATCATAGATGTGAAATCACAAACATGGGAAGTACAGATCTTATGCATGTCAAGGCAGGATTCTATGCAGCAGTAAGATTCCATGAATAACTGCAGCAGTAAGATTCCAAGGCAGCTTCCATTTTACTTCTTGTGCAGTTCTCAGGAAGCTCCATTTTTCATGCATGTGCAGGCAAGATATTCCTACCAAGAGTGATTACATTATAATCCCAAGGGAACTTCCATTTGACAGAAAATGCAGAGTAAATGAAACTCAGCTGTCATACATGTGCAGGTGTACGTGCGTATATGTGCTATCTCTTAAAGATATGGCCTTGACAGTTTCCTCCTGAGAGCAGTTGCTGTAAGATACTGGGATTGGATTCTTAAAGAAATGAAGTATTCTATATGTATGCAAATATATGATCTAAGGATATTCCTCTCAAGGTGATCATGTGGCATTTACTCGCGAGAAAAGTAACTCGTAGAATGTAAAGATTTCCCTATAAAAAGGTATCTTCAAATGCAAAATGCAGACCTAAAGATGTTCTCCCCAACTACAACAACGCCAAGAGCAAAAGGCAGCTTCTATCTGACATGAATACAGTCGACAGAAAATAGCAATTGCATATTGCAGATCTGAAGGTAAAAGATATTCTCCCCAGCTACAATAACACTAAAAGCAAAAGGCAGCTTCCATCTGAGATATGATACAGTTTACGGAAAATGATTCCAGTGCATTTGTAGGCTTGTATGATGTGCATATCTGTTATTCATGAGGTGGTGTATGCTAGATACTGTGTAAAGCAAGGGCCTTTACGTAGTCCTCCCAAGAGCTATTTTGTCACAATGTACCTTCCATCTAAGCAAAAGGACTCCGAACCTAACATGGGCGATTGCCAAAACAGTAAGACACCCTATAAAGGGATTCTCCTGCAATGTTGCGCTTGATTATATACTTGGGTATGCTAATTGTTTCATGATACTTTACATGAAGACATCAGTTTGCAGGAACAACAAAACACCATATTAAACTAGCCAAATTTGCAGGGCAAATTTATTTCCATCAACAAAACACCAAATTAAACCAGCCATTCAAGCCAGATACTGGATGTAATTTGATGCAACTCTTGAGACAAATTGTGAGATATTGTTTGGAAAATGAAATGCTACTGTCCAAATTGAGACGATTTATCCTGCTTTATTCAATCATAAAATTTTCTCAAAGGAGAAATGCACTTGATGTTCTGTTTTGAGTAAACGACCCTCTCTCTTTTCTTGGAAGTTTTCAGGGTTTTAGGATGGAGATATTGCATGCACATATTAGTCATGACATCATTCATGAGAAACTAGTTCTCTTTACCCAAAGACTGATATACTCACATAGATTCTTTCTGCAAGGCAATGGGTATATGGTATTTAGAATGCGTGTGTGATAATCTAGGATAATGGAAAACAGAAATATTTCATCAATGACTTGTATGAGTGATGAATCACAATGACGCAGCTAACACAAAGGCCAACAGTGAACTCTTAGTGAAATGCTATGTAAATTCACACACAATGCAAAGTAGACAGAGCCAAAAGGCTTTCATAGCAGGGGTACATCTTGTGCCAGGATTCATTTTGGGTGAGTTTGCCTACCACTTCTGAACGTGCGAGGAACTTGGTTCACAAACCATATTACAATTAATGTGGTAGAAAGATTGGATTAATGGCCTGAATACCATTCATACAAAGGGGCATTAATATGACAGAGAGAGAGAGAGAGGGGGGGGGGAGAGGGAGGGAGGGAGGGCGGCAGAGAGAGACGAGACGTCCTGGACCACCCCAAATGCCCAACGCTTGAAAGAGGACCCAGCGCGTGCGTAAGAACACACGTACATAGAAAGCCAAGTTGTTTGCCAAGAAAGCGTTTTGAATTACTTTCAGAAGAAGATTACAATGGGATGGCAAAGAGAGCTGGGCTGGGGAGGTGGCATCCATGTGCACTACTAGGTATTATAGTTGCTGACAATTTGCCGCTGCAGGGTAAACCTCCCAGGCACTGAAATGGCTTGGATAGAAAAACAGGGGCTCTTACATGCTCCCCCGGCTTGAAGAGCTTGTTGCCCTCAACAAGCGGGTATTGACTTACAAAATCTTTGGGTTATTACAACTTAGTATGATACAAAATTTTGGGGAACATTACAATGGGCTAAACGGACAAAGTTGGCCTAAGACGTGTGATAAAATTTGCGAACAAGGGAATGGTCTGGACGGAATGTGTTGGCCAGGATCCAATCCGTGTCCACAAGGGGGCATCCGTGCCACTTGATGGGGAACTCAGGGTCTTCAGGTCGGGGACGGTCTCGTAGAATGGCCTCCGGTTTGAACTGGATCTTGCCATCCTGCAGCACGGAACTTCACATCCATACTTGGTGTCTGGCTTGAACCGCTTGAGTAAGCTCACCTGGAATGCATTGTGAAATTGGACATTGTGAGGGAGGTGTAACTGATAGGTGACTGGGTTGATTTGCATCACCACTTTGTACGGGCCATAGTATTGATGGTTGAACTTGTGTGTGAAATTGCAGAGAAGTGTGATGTTGCGTGAACTTACAAGAACTAAGTCCCCAACCTTGAAAACTTCTCCGGTCTTCGCTTTTGGTTCACATACTTGAACATTAGCTCTTTGCTTCTCTACAGGCTTGACTTGGCCTCTTCTAGCTTTGTCTTCCATTGGTCTGAGAAAGCCCCGCAATTTGGGTTGTTGGTTAAGAGTTTGGAGTCTTGAGTGAGTGTAAGCGGGGTTATGACTTCTTTGCCAGTGGCTAACTTGAACGGTGCCATCTTTTTATTGGAATGAACTGTTGCATTGTAGTGGAACTCGAGAATATCCAAGTGTTTGGTCTAATCCCTTTGGTCGGTTTGGACATAATTGTGGAGGTAATCTTCAATCGTTTGGTTTAGCTGTTCAGTTTGTCCATCGGTTTGTGGGTGGTAAGCTGAGGAAAATCTGAGCTGTTTGCCCAACAATCGAAAGAGTTCGGTCCATAATTAACTTGGGAAGCATCCATCGCGATCTGATACTATAGCCAAACGTAGGCAATGGTATTTGACTATGTGTGTAAAGAACAATTGGGCCACTGTCTTCGCATTCAAAGGAGGCTTTGTTGGAATGAAGTGAGCCTCTTTGGTGAAGTAATCTACCACCACTGAAAATGATGGTGTGTCCTTGGGATGACGGAAGCTCGGTTATGAAGTCCATACTGATCATGTCCCAGGGTCTGTTCGAGACGGGTAGTGGTTGAAAGAGGCCCGCTGGTTTGATTCGGTCCTGACACACGAGTTGGCATGTTAGACATATTTCCACGTACTCAAGGACTTGTGCCTTCATTTTGGGCCAATAAAAGTGCTTATGTAGTAGCTTGTAACTTTGGTTTTGACCTCCATGTCCCACCACTTTATAGTCATGTGGCTCTTAGTGAAGCTCTTTACGTATTTCGAAGTCATCCTTGACATGAATGCAGCCTTTGTGGTAAAGCATGATGATATCGATTGTGTATCGACCTAAGTGAGTGTTGTTTTGAACCTATTGCATGAGCTCCTTGACTTGAGTGTCCCACTCCTCAGCTAACTTGATCCTGCTCTTCAAGTATGAGGAAATTGTCGATAGTGCTTGTATTTCGGGCCTTCTACTTAGAGCATCTTGCATGACATTTTGCAATCTTGATGTCAAATTTTGCGAGAAAGTCTTGCCACCTAGCTTGCTTTGGGCTTAACTTTGGTTGAGAAGCAAAGTACTTGAGGGAAATATTGTCCGTAAAAATACTGAACTTAACTTGAACTAAACTTGTAACTCATTACACATATCAAAATGGAAACAAGCCAACAAAAGAGTAAGAAATGTATCTTTTTAGGTTATAGTGAACGAAAAAAGGATTATAGACTATATGAACTAGAGGCAATGAAGATATTGGAAAGTCGTGATATGGTCTTCAAAGAAGAGCCACATACACTAGAGGAGGAGCAAGACACTTCTACTTTATCATCAAACAAGGACGTAGTCCACTTTGGACCTAACCCAAGTGTGATGCCTCAAGCTACACAAGAGGAAACATCATCAACATCATCATCATCTTCACATCATCATCATCATCATCATCATCATCATCATTATCTAATGATTGAGAACCTAAACGCCAATGTGTCATCACTCCATTGGAGAATCCATTGCCATATTGGTTGAAATGTCTTTATGATAGTAAGAATCCACACCCAATCTATTGAGGATAATATAGATGGGCTAAGGCATTCAACAAGCATAGACGAGCAAAGAAGAGCCTGCTAACATATTCAACATAGCCTTGATGGCTGAGATTATGGAAGAGGGCAAATATCCAAGCCATGTGGAAGCAACATTGGAAAATCCAAACTTCAGGGAACTGGTGCAAATTAAATATGGCAGCTTTATGACGAACAAAACATGGGATATAGTAGATAAACTAGACAAGAAGAAAATTATAGGCACTAAATGTTGGAGTTTGCAGTTTGGGAAAGCACACAAACAACACACGGAAGAAGAAGCAGCTTGGAGCACAACACAATACATAACTTATTACCAAGTGACAAAGATAAATGACCCATTAGGGCTATATTAAAATTCAAGGCCTGTTAAAGAGGGAAAAAAGTTCTCTAGGAGTGCTAAATGCATTCACACACATCATTACAAAAATATACCAAGAAATCTCCCCTAGGAGTGATGATGTGGTGAACAAGGAGTTTGCACTCATGTATAAGGAAGTGCCAACCTATGTGGAAAAAGATCAATCCACAAAAGGAAGTAAGTCCAAAGCTTTGAGAAAAGCTTCAAACTTTTCCCAAGGCAAAGGCTTTGTGAGAAGTTAAAATTAGATTTGTGACAGATATCAAAGTGCAATAGGCCTCCCTCTATCCATCGTGCTTCCTCAAGTGTGATGGATGATAGAGGATTATAACATTCAATGGTTCCAAGATTTTCCAATTTACCAACATTCATATCTAGGCTCCTTCCGCTTATCGCCTTTTAACTAGGGCATTGAGTTTTGTCTTTTTAGCCTTTCTTTAAAGTACTCTTTCTCTTTTAAGTCTCATTAAAAAGGCTTAGCTCAGTTTAATTTTTAGGGTTCTCCTTGAAGTGCTTCTTTTTTCTCGCTTTCTCTCTTTTTTCACAGTTTAATCAATTGTATTTTAGTCCTTAATTTTTTTCTTTTCTTTTTCTTTTTTTCTTTGTTGTTTTTGTTGGTCAGTTTTAAATAGCAAAGCAAACATGCGGGGCTCAAAATTGTTTGCGGCAATACAAGGGTATGTGTGTTAATAAAGCTTGCAAATTTAAAGTTGGCTTGTGGCTTCGAGTACAAGTTCTTGCCTTCCTCCTTTGCTGAAGTTGAAGCCTTAATTTTGATGTCTTCGGATAATGGTGGGATCAGTTCCCTCACTAATGGTCAATAATTTGGGTCCGGCTTCAAAGGATTTAATGGTGTCTCCCTTGGTCTTTTTGGGTGTAATCATCTGATCATGTCCCTTCCTAGGGAGATCATTCTTGCTAAAAAAGAAGAACTTAAGAAGGTTTTCCTCATTGGGTAGCTGTTTGGATCGAAACCACCTCATGACTCTCTCCGATAATGGTTTCAAAAGAAGTGGTTACCCCATTGTTTGATGTTTTGTAAGTGTCAATCCCTGTAGGCCAACCATGTGCTAATAGTTTTTGAGAATGAGGAAATGGGCTTTCAAGCTTTGCAGATTGGCTCTTGGAAAGTGTTGCACACTACTTTATGCATTTTCAAGTAGTTCCCAAAATTCATCCCGAACAAGTCCGAACTACCACGCTTTGTGCTGTGGGTAGAACTCCCTAACCTTCCCTACTTCCTTTATGGTTTTATCAGGGAGATCATCACACCAATTGGTTGGCTGTTGGCCTCCAAGGAAGATGTTAGGTGTTTCATCTATGAAGGTGTTGAAGTGCTCCTTAAAGAGATCTTCCCATCAAAATCAGCAGACATCGGTGAAGGACTCCCCCTTGAACAAGAGTTAGTCTACAAAAATTTGCCCAGTGCTTGCTTCCACTGCAGACGCAAGGCCATAGGATCAAAGAATGCCCTTTGAGGTAGAAGTCATTGTGGTCCAAAAAGAGTAAGGAAAATTCTCAAGTTAAGGGAAATTATTGAGTATTGGTTGAAAAGGTCACTTTGACCACCTAAAGATCATTCCTTAGAACCAAATCTTTCCCTAGCAAAAGTTAAAGGGACCCAATTCGAGGATCATAATTTAGAGGCCTTCACAAAAGTAAGACATAGAAGGAGAAGAAGTCCCAAAGGAGGTGGTGGGCCAAATCTTGCTTGCCAAGTCCTTGCAACTACCAATATTTTTTGTAATTTAGAGAAGGAGGTCAATATCTTAGACTACCTTGGTGAATGGAATCAATAGTTGAATGAAGAGGAAACCTAGAGACTCCTTTCATAAGCAAGAAAGGTAACCAAGAAGGAGCCACCTCCAACAAAGAGGATAGTCTCACCTCCACCAAAGAAGGTAACCCTGATAGTGAAAGTTCCATTATATGTTCCACATTTCCAGGTCATGTTGTGGACTCCTTGGTGGGGTGGTGTCTCAGAACACGAAACTCCCTTCCAGGTTCCCATGGAAGAGCCCCTTTAAAGGTCATCTTGTGTGCTAGGAACCCTCAACCTCAAGAAGAAAAGAGGAAGAAAAAAACAAGAAAAAAAGGGACAACAACAAATCCTTGAGCAACAAAGATACATCCTTTTGTAAACGATCATTGGTTCAAACAACATTTGAGGGTTTTTTTGATCCCTCAAGAGAAACTGTGTTTGGTCAATGACTTCAAGATAAAAATTTCAATCTAGACTTTATCTGTCTTCAAGAGATCAAAATTGATGGGATCGAACAAGAAAAGAGAGTAAAGTGTATTTCGGCATCTCGTGTGTGTGTGTTGCCACACAACACTTGAGTGGGAGTGGTGGTGCAACTCTAGGCTTCAAACCGACATGGCGCTCCCTCTTGGTGGATATTGTTATGGATCAGAACCATCGGTGGATTTTCGCATCCTTTAAAGGCCATCTCCAGTTCACCATTGCCTCGATTTATGCTCCTAATTATGACATAGAAAGACTGACCACTTGGCACTCTTTGGAATCTCTGCCCTTTGAGGTCATCCTCTATGAGGACTTCAATATGGTGGAAATTATGTTTGATATATGGGACCAAAGGGGGCACATTATTGATGGAATTGAGAAAGATGTGTGGGACTAGGTTAATCTACACCATGATCAGGTAGAAGTCAAAGATGTGCACGGTTTCACTTGTTCAAACCTCAAATTGGGAAAAGATTTGTGGAAATCTAGACTTGATAGAACCTATATCATGCAGAAAATCATTGACAAGCAAGGTCCCACTCCTTTTCTCAATGTTTGGACTTAGTCTTATCTGACTACTATCCAATGATTCTCACTTTCAAGACACATCTTAGGCACAAGAAGGATCCCTAGTTCCATGTTGATCCCTCAATCCTCTCCCTTCCATATATTCAATAGGTGACCACCTCAACTTGGAGTGAGACCTTTAGCTACTGCATCTCTCTCGCTAAGTGCTCAAAGCTAACTACCAAGTTGCCCCAAGTTCTCCTTTACAAGGCCCAAAAAGCAATGCTTAACATTGACATGTGAGAAGGGAAAATCTATATCATTGGCTTTTGTCAGACATTGTTCTATAGAGAACACTTCATGTGCATGTGGGATAAGGGCCAGCCATAGCCAAGGTCCCAAGCTTAGGGGATATCGTAAGGTATTCAATGGTAATGGGGATGAGTGTTGCATGATGGCCACATGGCAACACTAGACCACTCCAAAGTATTACTATTTTAGATGCAAGAGGATATATTGGATGAGAGAAGAGTGGCACACACATCATTCACAAGTCCTCATTTCTTGCTAGAAGAGTTAACTCTCACATTTGGTATCTAGAGATTGAATAAGAAAGGTCAAAATTTTCAAGAGTTCTACACATGGAAGAGAGAGGACCCGCCTCAAAAATTGCACCACTGATTATCATCATCAGCGAAGGACGCATCAAGTGCTGCTGTGTGATTGAGGAGGAGTGCATCATCATCATATTGCAAAAGAGAAGGAGGTTTGACCCCTATGAGGAGTGTTGAGCCCCCCAAGGGGGACCATGCACCCACTATGCTCATCAAATGATAGCAAACCAGAACACACGCATAGACAACTACCCGTGAGTGATCCATGATTGAGCTAGGAGAAGAGATGAGATCATTCACTCTCTTCTTCTCTTTGTGTTGAGATAAGGTATGTGAAGAACTCCTATATATACCTACTTTAGGCACTTCAAACTAAATTTATGGGATCAATGGGAAGCATGCATGCAGAGTCCTTATTTAGAGAACTCTCAAATGAACAAAAATCAAATTTTTGTTCATTTCCCTATACAAGTACCGTTTCGATGCACCAGCCATCGAGATAGTCTTGGAGATTCAAGAGAAGTGTGTGTTTACCATTTCCAACACCTGCACACCTACACATCAAAGTTTTGGAATCCAAGATAAGTTTTCTTGTTAATTTTTATGCATTCTTTCTCTTTGCATGCATTGTTGTGCACATAGAACAAGCATAATGCATAACATATATAGCATATGGTTGATTAGAGGCTTGTTTAGCTTTGCATTTTGCAGGAAAGTAGTATGTCAGTGTTTGATCTTGTACGTACATCCAAGAACTTATAAAAACTCTCAACATGCTTATTTATCATACCATGCTACAAGCATGAGGTTTTCTACAAGGGCGTGTAGTGCCCGTTGGTTTCATTGTGCATATATTGTGCCTGCCGAGACCTTTTGTTTTGGAAGTGTGTGTAGTGCAGTTAGTTTTTTTTTTCTAATTTCCATTTTCCTAATGAAATGCTGCCAAATTTTTTAAAATTTTCCATGCATATGCGTAAAAAGTAGCACATCATATTAACAGTTTCTTTTCCTATCATTTCTTCATGCAGAGGCTTGTGATTAGTTCATTTCCATTGCCACTTTGTTATCTTATGTGTACATAAGACACACAAACTAAAAAAAAAGCATAAAACCATAAAATAGAAAAAGAGACCTTCACTTTATCCTAGAATGGAATCAAGATCTTCTTCACTAGTTAGGACTGATACACTCATGGGTGAGCATACCTCATATGCTAGAGAGACCATGAGTGCTAGGATAGCATAGTTAGAGAGCGCACTTCATGATACCTTGGAGCACATGCATGGCTCCAAGAAAGAGGAAGTTATGCCAGAGACTAACCTATGAGGGATGGAGTTAGATGGTCTAGGCCAGCATCAAATTCTAGAGATTCCTAGAGAAAGCATACTAGTTAGAGAGGCCTGATGACAGTTTAAGGATCTTAAGCTGCCAAGATATCATAGCTCTGCTAGTGCTAGGACTGTTGATCCTATTGAGAAATGGCTTGGCAAGTGGGAGCAGTGCTTTAGTCTATTCCATATCATGGATGATAGGCATGAAATTCAGAAGGCCACATATAATCTCATGGACGTTGCCCACAGGTGGTGGTGTAAGATAGAGCAAGACAAGAAAGAGCTGACATGGGACTAATTCAAAGTCTTGTTCTATAATAATTTTGTACCACTTGACAAGAAGTCTAGAGCACTAGGCACTTGATTTTTCATCAATAAAAAAACCAAACTATTCAAGAGTACGTAAATAAGTATAGAGAGGTACTTCTCAAAGTACCTGACTCTATCCCAGAGTTTCTCCAAGTCCACAAGTTCATCTTCAGACTTAGAGAAACTATTTGACCTTTAGTTAGGAAGGATAGGTGTCACTCTTTGGCACAAGCCATGAAGATGGCTCTAGTTTATGATAATGGCCATAGGGGTATAGGCTCCTAGTGTCAGAGATCCTCATGGACTAAGATGAGCTGATCCTTTTCCACATCCACGCTTGGATCGATCTGTGCACAACCTCAGAAAGAGGCCAAGCAAGTGCACATGATCAAGATAATTTCAAGAGGAAAAAGGAAAGTGTTTGCTCTCACTGAGAGGTCGTACAATAAGTACATCCTCAACCCTCAACAAAAAGAGAAGGCAATGAAGGAAGGATTGTGCTATGGATGTCTAGGACATCATCTTTTCAAGGACTATCCTAAGAAGAAAAAGATAGTAGCTACCATAGTCATCAATCAACATAGGCAAGGAGTGATGGAGATGAGGATTTTGATGATTCCCCATCCCAGATATCATCTCCGTGGCCATGAATGTCACGAAGAAGGTTCCTATTGCGCTATTGATATATTTAGGTGGTGATGTGTGTGAACACACTAGGACTGCCAGGCACTTTTTTCCCTCTTTAGGAGTTTTTTCCCCCGGCTTGTATATATTCCTATAACCCTAACAGGTCAATTATCTTTGTACATTCTAGTGGTAATACATTCAATATTGTGTGTTGTGCTCCAAGATTCTTCTTCTTCTTCCTTATACTGTTTGTGTTCTTCCGCATACCTCAAACTCCAACAATTGGTATTAGAGCAAGTCACTGCTTCATCTAGGGCATCATCGACACCCCTCTGATCACAGTCTCAAAATTGCATGAAATTTGGTGAGCATACTCAAGGTGATTATGAGATTAAAACTGCTTTGCTTTCTGGTGCCAAAATCGCGATCTCAACTCGTTTCGGCCTCTGAATGCACTATCATAATGCTTGTGTAGGCTATTTCATCTTTTTGTGCCAAAGATATATATAGATTTCTATTCACCAATATAAGCATCTCGAAGTCTACTACATGTTTAACAGAAGTCAATAGGGTAGTTCTATTCAAGGTTTTGATATACAATCATTTTTCTGCATCAAGGTATTTTATTCACTAGCCATGGCTGAAAGTAGTGATGTATTCTGTATGTTGGCTGCTGAGGATAAGTTGGATGGTACCAATTACCCATTATGGGCTTATATGATGCATCATGTATTGGTTGCAAAAGGACTGTGGAATATTATGCAAGGTGTTGAAAAATTCCCTATCACACCTGCAAACACAGTTGTTGAAGGTGATGTAGATGACGTTGAAGATGATGATATTCTTCATGTTCTTGTTTGTGCTACAATTCTTGCTACACCTACTGTAAAGCAAATTTGTTGGGATGACAGAGATGCTCAGGCACATGCATTGATAGCCTTGTCTATGAAACATGCCATTATACCTAACATTCACTCTTGCAAAAAAGCTAAGGATGCTCTGGATACACTTACCACTTTATACCAGGCAAGGAATGAGGTTCATGTTGCTTAACTCCGAAAACAGTTGGAGAGTGAGCACATGAATGAAGGTGATTCCATGGATAGTTTTTTGACAAAGATCAAATATTTGAAAGAACAATTGATTTCTGCTGATGAAGTCTTGCCTGAAAGTTCACTTGTGTAGACTGTTCTGAATGGTCTTTTGGATTCATATCATAGTTTTTCTTCTACTCGTTGTTTGATGATGAAAGGCAATCCGAATTCCTTAACATTTGAGGAGTTAGTCTCTGTTCTATTGCAGGAAGATTAGTCTAGGAAAAACAGGTCCATTATGTGTGTTGCAAATCAAGCTTTCTTGGCTAGTTAGAAGGGCCAAGGTAAATGGAGCTCTTCTATTAGGTAGCAAAAATGTGCTAATTTTGCACAATCAAAGAAGGATGATAGAGATGAGAAGAAAACAGAAAAGTAGAAATTGTTTTGCAAATACTAGAAAGCAAATGATCATGTCATAAAGAGTTGTCCAAAATTGGCTGCTAAATGGCAAGGAAGAAAGACGTTGGAATGGTTGTTGCTGAGGCCTCTATACCCAAAATAGAGTCTACTAATCTTCACAGAATGAAGAATGGCATTTACTACTGTTTGCAATTTTGACCCATGTTCACATGAAGAGTGTATGTCTGTAGTAGACTCAGATGTTTGGTACTTTGATAATGGGACAACCAAACATATTACCTCGCAGTGTAGTTTCTTCACTTCAATTGAGCCTGCCCCTACAGGGAATACTATCACATGCACCAACAACTCCTCTTATCCTGTTATGGGAGTTGGTAAGATCATTCTGAATATTGTTGATGGTAGTTCTTTTATATTGTCAGATGCTTTATTTGTGCTAGGGATCAAGAAGAATTTGTTATCAGTTTCAACTTTAGCCAAGATTGGCTTAGTTGTGAAATTTGTTGATGACAAATGTACAGTTCATGATCTGTCAAATGGCGATGTCATTATCACTTTTGGCATTTTATGTCGTGGATGTATAAGCTCATAGACTATGAAAAATCTGTTAATGATTCAACGTGTGCAGTACGTTATTCTCAGGTTTTGTCAGATGCAAAGCTTTGGAATGCACACTTTGGTCATCTAAATTTTGCTAGTTTGCTATGCCTGCAAAAATCTAATATGGTGTCCTCTTTGCCCAAACTTGAGGCACCTGGTAAACATGTAAGTGAAGGCTATATTTTGGGCAAAATGTAGCATTCCTCCTTCCCAAAAGATGGTTCAGTTCAAGCTACTCAGAAATTACAGCTTATTCACAGTGATGTTTGTGGTCTTATGCAGACATCCTCTTTTGGAAACTATCTTTAATTCGTGACTTTCATCGATGATTTTTCCAAGCATGCATGGGTATATCCATTGAAAACAAAGTCCAAAGTGTTTATGTGCTTCAAACAATTTGTGGTTTTGTCTAAAAATATTTTAGCATGTAAAATGGGCACCCTCCCTTTTGATCGAGGGGGAGAATATATGTCTTCTAACTTTAATGCCTTTCTCGTTGAACGTGGGATAAAATATCAGTGCACATTGCCATATACACCTCTTTAGAATGGAGTTGCTGAACGAAAGAATGGGTCACTTATGGAGATGGTGAGGTGTATGGTCAAGAGTCAGGCTTTACCACATAGTTTTTGGCTTGAGGTTGTCATGTGTGCAACATATGTACTTAATAGGTATCTCACTAAAGCATTGGAGTCTATCACCCCATATGAGGCTTGGCATGGTTGCAATCCATCTGTTGCTCACCTGTGTGTTTTTAGTTGTGTGACATATGCATTAGTGCCTGATCAACAACACAGGAAATTGGATGATAAAGTAGTGAAATGTATTTCTGTTGGGTACGGTTCTGAAAGCAAAGGCTATCATTTGAATCATCCATAGACTAAACACATTTTGGTTAGCCATGATGTTTTTTTGTGGAAGATGCTATTTAGCCATTACTTTCATGTACTAAGGAGACATCAGTTAGCTCCAAAGACATGAATGACACTTTGCTGCCTCTTTTTACAAGTGGACAGTCTAGTGCTGGTCCTAATGAGGCAACTTCTCAGCTTTTAGAGGTTTCATGTGATGATGCAGATCATTCCATTTCCGCTGCAAATTTACATAATGCACTTTTTGATGAGAGAGCTGATATTGAGGAGGCAAAAAATATGCCAAAATGGCTGGTGCAAACTTTGTGTGACAGCAAATTAGATGCACCTCTATTATATTGTATTGGTTATGGTTCTCATAGTGCTTCTTTTGCATAAGATTGCTATGCTATGGTTGCATCTAGTCTCTGTGATGAGAATGAGCCTAGTTTGTTTGATGAAGCATAATTTTTTGAAAATTGGATGGTTGCTATGCAATCAGAATATGATGCTATCATGAAAAATGGTACTTGGTCTTTATGTGACTTGTCTCCAGTCAAGAAAGCCATTGGCACTAAGTGGGTACACAAGTTGAAGCGTAAGCCTGATGGAACAATTGACATGTATAAGGCTAGGATTGTTGCAAAGGGTTATGCATAGGAAAGAGGCATTGATTTTGATGAGACCTTTGCACCTACATGCCGAAAGACTACTATTCGTAGCATCTATGCACTTGCAACTCATCATGGTTGGAATGTAAATCAGTTGGACATTAAAACTACATTTCTGAAAGGTGAATTGCATGAAGAAGTGTATGTTTTTTAGCCCCATGGATTTGTGTAGAACGGGCATGTGCAGATTGAAAAAGGCATTATATGGTTTGAAGCAAGCACAATGTGCTTGGTATGAAAAGATACATGCCTATCTAATTGCACATGGTTTTGAGAACAATCCAACTGAAAGCACCTTATATGTTAACCGTGCAAATGATGTGCTTTTGATCATTGTCGTGTATGTTGATGACATGCTGGTCATTGGTCCTCATGAGAAGCATATTGCTAATTTTAAGGCTGATTTGCATGCATCATTGAGATGTCTGATTTGGAGCATTTGCATCATTGTTTGGGAATTCACTTTATGCAAGTTGATGGTAGAATTTTTTGTGTCAAATGAAATATATTGACACATTATTGCAATGTTTTGGCATTGAAGACTATAAACTTATTGCCACTCCTATTGAGGAGAATGAAGTCGGCAAGGTCATGGATGAATACTTGTAGAAAGGGCTAATCAGACTGAGCTATTCACTCTTGGCATCACTAGTTCTTCTAGTTAAGAAGAAAGATGGATCTTATAGGATGTGCGTCGATTACATAGCACTCAATAAGATTCCCATCAAGCATAGACATTCCATGCTCAAGATAGATGATCTTTTAGGTGCTCTAGGTGGAGCCGTTGTATATACTAAGATAGATTTGAAAAGTGGCTACCATTAAATTAGAGTAAAGGAACAAGATGTATATAAAACAACTTTCAAGACCCATTTTGGGCATTATGAGTATTAAGTTATGCCATTTGGTTTGAATTATACAGTTAATGAATGATATCTTATGACCATTCATTGGAAAGTTTGTTGTGGTGGATGGCTTGTTAGTGTATAGTATGTTTGTACATGAGCATGAAAATCATTTGAGATTAGTATTAAATAAGTTAAAAGAAAACCAATTGTTTGTAAATCTAGATAAGACTCAATTGTTCCTTCTAGAGCTAGAGTATTTAGGGCATGTGATATCAGTCGATGGGGTTCAGATGGACCCCAAGAAGGTCTCAGTTATACTACCTTGACCTACTCCTCAAGATGAGGGGCAATTACGGTCATTTCTAAGAAATTCATTTCCTCTTATTTGTTGATAGCAACACCTGTGATAAACTTGCTCCAAGGAAAAGTATCATTTGCATGGAAGCAAGAGCATCAAGAAAGTTTTGGTACTCTAAAAGAAGGTGTTTCAAAGGCTCCTGTACTCAAAGTGGTAGATCCATAGAAACTAGCTCAATTGGAGGCAAATGCTAGTGGCATAGCCATAGGGGCAGTCCAAAGAAAAGATGGTAGGCCAATAGCTTTTTAAAGCAAAAAGTTGAGTAGTGCACAGTGTGATTGGCAAGTGCATGAACAAGAGTTGTATGCAGTGGTGCATGCTCTTAAAGTTTGGAGGCCCTATCTTTATGGTGCATATTTTAAGGTATACAGATCACCATACACTCAATTATTTTTGTAGTAAGCTAGATCTTCGAGCTACTTAGGCTCATTGGGCTGAGCTCATGCAAGGGTTTCACATGGAAATCCTGTATAGAAGAGACATAGAGAATATAGTAGCTGATGCATTGTCACGGATAGTGTATCAAATTAGCTTTTCATTTCTAGAAAGATCATTGCTTCAAGATATAAAGGAAGCACATGTGGAAGATCCACATTCGTTACAGATCATAAGAGCCATCAATGATGACTCTATCATAGGAGATGAGATAATTTTAGATGTTTCTTCCTTTAATAAAGCAAACAAGTCAAGTCTGTATTCCAATTTCTCAAAGGAGAATGGAATATTTAAATGGAAAGGAAAGGTTTGCATACAAGATTCTTGGGATTTGATAAGAAAAGTCATGCATGATAACCATGATTCCTTGCACAGGGCATCCTGATTTTGACAAGACAATTCATCTTGTTAGAAGAACATTTTGGTGGCCTAGATTAGTCAAAGATGTCCACTCATATGTTCAATAATGCTTTATGTGTCAAGTCAACAAGGCACGAAGGGTAAAGACACTAGGTCTTTTACACCCTTTACAAATTCTAAATCACAACTGGGACAGTGTGTCCATAGACTTCATAGTGTGGTTACCATGGACCCAAAGGAAGCGCAATACTATCCTAGTTGTGGTAGATAGATTGAGCAAGATGGCTCATTTCATACCCACATAGGAGATGATATAAGCTCCACAAGCAGTGGAGTTGTTTATCCAACATGTCATCAAATTGCATGGGTTACTGACATCCATAATTTTAGATAGGGATGTGAGATTCACAAGACACTTTTGGAAGTTTGTATTTGACAAACTGAAAGTGTCATTGAAAATGAGTAGTGGTGATCATCCAGAGACAGATGGTCGTACCCAGAGGGTCAACCAGATTCTTGAGGACATGTTTAAAGCATATGTGTTTGAGAGGTAGATAGATTAGGATAGTTACTTGTCACTTGTAGAGTTTGCTTATAACAATAGACCTCATAAAGTGATAGGAATATCTCCTTTTGAGATGAACTATGGCATGAATGCCACTACTCCCAATACCATAGGAATGCCAAAGAAATTTCCTAGTGCTTCAGAGTTCTTAACGGACCTCTGAGAAAATTTAGAGATAGCTAAAGCCAAGATGTAGCAAGCAATTGATAGGGCAAAAGAATATGCTGACAAGAAGAGATATCCTAGAGTCTTTGAGGAAAGAGATAGAGTTTTTCTTCAAGTGCCAGCTAGGTCTACTTCACTATCCACAAGGAAGTGTACTAAGCTTTCACCAAGGTTTTGTGGACCTTTGAAGATAGTTAAGAAGCTTAGTGATGTTGCATACCAATTAGAGCTTCCTCCATATTGCAGACTCCATCCAATGTTTCATATTAGTAAACTTAGAAAGTATATTTCCAGGGAGGATAATCTAATACGGGGTATTGTTTCTTTGCAAGAAAGCGATAATACAAATCATTCTCTAGATAGGATACTAGGCCCAAGACAGAAGGGTTTGAGAAATCGTGTCATCCAGCAGTATCTAGTAGTATGGAGAGGATTACCGCTAATAGAATCTACTTGGGAATCAAAAGCTCTGGTTCGCAAGTACTTTCCCTCATTGATCATTGAGGACAATGACCTTTAGAAGGGGGAGAGAGTGTCAGACATTGGTCCATAGAGACCACTCCATGTGTGTGTGGGACAAGGGCCAGCCATAGCCAAGGTCCCAAGCTTGGGGGATATCCTAAGGTATTCAATGGTAATGGGGTTGAGTGTTGCATGATGACCACATGGCAACACTAGACCATTCTAGAGCATTACTATTTTGGATGCAAGAGGATATATTGTATTCAATGGTAATGGGGTTGAATCTTGCATGATGACCACATGGTGACACTAGACTATTTTAGAGCATTACTATTTTGGATGCAAGGGGATATATTTTGGATTCAAAAGTCTTCATTTCTTGCTAGAAGGGTTAACTCTCACAGCTTCGATGTCTAGGGATGGAAGTAAATAATGGTAATTCCTACCTCCAACCCAGACTCCAAAAAATTAGAAGGAAACTAAGATATGAAGAGGAAATTCAAAGAAAGAACTTACATATTTATTTTAAAGATTTGGTGGGCAGGGAAAGCAGATAAACCAATGAAAGAGATGTGTAAGCTCGTGATGAAGAAGTAACACAAGGAAGGGATCTCCTACGTGATAGATAACAACAGGATGGAATGCACTTCTCCTAGAGAGAATATTGAGCTAATTATCAACCACTGCCCTCAACTCTTGGGGACATCTGTGCCACTCACTCCCCAGAGATGGGATTGCATGGCTTCCATATCTAGAATTAGAGTAAGACAATTTCCTCAAAACATCAGGCATCTTCTTGACTCCCCTATCACCGACACAAAGGTTTTAGAAGTTATTGATGCTCTACCTAGTGGTAAAAGCTGGGGTCTTGAGAGGACCACTAATAAGGTCTTCAAGAATTTCAGGAGTGTCTTAGTGAAATTGTTACTTTTGGTGTGGAAAGAGGCCCTACAATTTGGTGCTCTTCCTAACTTTCCCAACAAAGGAGTGATTAACGCTAATTCACAAAAAGAGAGAAAAAATAGGATTGAAAGTTGGAGATCCATCACCATGCTCCAAACTAGCTATAAGATCTTAGCAAAGATGCTTGTGAATCACATTACCTTCCATCTGCGTTGATGAAGGTTTGAGGACATTGACCCTATTTGGAGAGTTGATTATGATGATTAGTGCCTTCTGAGACACAAAATCAAGGCCTGGGATAACTTAAAGACTCGTCTCCTTCTTGGGAATGACCCGCCCCAGATTGAAGGATTAAGATGGACCAACTGTAATAAATTGGAAAAAACTCTAAGGATCCAAAAGCACCTTGATTGGCATATCTCCCTTAATTGAAGATGACCCTCTCCTCCCACTTTAAAGACGTGTAATTTTTCCTTCTTTTATGACAGAATTTTTGTGGTTCTTAAAAACAAAAGCCACTTTATTTTTCCATGCTCTTACGTAAACACACGGAAGGTAGGCGATTCAATTTCAACATAGTTTCACTAGAATCCATTAGAAACATTGTACTTTGCTAAGCCAATTTGATATAGTGTTAACATTTTTGAACCCGTTGGATAACTTCATTGGGGTTCAACATTCTGATAGATGTTGCGTTGATCATATGTGTCCATATAAGGGGCTGTATCGCTTGCATGTGGGCACTCGACATTAGGTAGTGGGATGTATAGACAGCGTGCATACCACTTCGAAGTTCCGAGTGTGTTATTCATACTCGTTCATGTTCATTTTCTTTTTGTTTTGTTTTGGGTTGTTTTTTTTTTCCATAAATGAAAGTTCGGCAACAACCTACTCTCCCAGACTTTAATTAATAGGTAAAACAACTATACAAGAGAATGGGCTTAGTACCTATGGGGCCCCATGAATCCCACAAAGTAGGGGTTACATCGCTAGAGAGCTTTACAAAGAAGTTTGATCATCCTCTTGTCCCCTTCATGTGGGGCCCATTTGCTCTTATCTTGTTGTCCTCGAGGAAAAATACTCTATGATGTCTAAAAGGTGGGGGTTTCTTACAATTGGAAATTCTTTTTCCTGAAAGGAATTTGGATTTTTCTATCGACTATTGTTTAGGAGGGCTCCAAAATTGATTAGACACCTCTCTTTCCAAATCTTCCAGAGGGTCTCGCCTCTAATTGCATTCCACAATGATGAGGAACACCCAATCACTTCTCTCAGCAAAGCTTGTTACCAATTGATTTGCCCTTGTGGCAGCACGATTTTTTCAAGGGTCCATCATAATGACTTTGACTTGGGGTACGATAAAAAAGAGGTGTCCCAAGTCCTCATTGCCATGTGGGCATCGTTTGCACCATGGGGGGGCCCCGCAAACTTTGCTAGCCTTTACATCGGTCCAAATTCATCAGTGGAGAATTTGGCACATAAGCACTGACTTTTTTATTTCAATGAGGGGATGCCAAATGGATTGGAACTTAAAGTCCCATCACAAAACTGACCAATCAAGGCACAACTTACTATTAAGCATGACATGGAAACGCCAATGTTATTGCCATTGTGCCATCTAAGACCCTCATGCCGAGGAGGGTCTTGGCTGATGAGGAGACGAGTCTTTGAGCGATCCCAAGCAGTGAATCTCCTCTGCAATAGGATCCATTCTTCATAGTTCACTCTCACATCTGACTTGATATCCTCAAATCTAATCCACTGGCCTGTATCTTGGTTCCAGAGGTGTTTCCACAAATGGAAACCTTTGTTCCATAGCTTTCTAGCTTTTTGGAGGTTCCAAGACTCCACACTTCTAATGCCCTTGATAGATCAAATCATTCTATCTTATACTAGCCACCCATCTCCAGTCATCACTGATCTTGACAAATTGTTTGACCTTGTTCCAACTCTTCCATAGAGAGCAAACCAAGTTCGAGACTTTAGGACACACCAAAAAAGGGTAGTACAAAAGGGTGAGAAGATCGAGGTCCTTCCAACCCGGGAGGCCCATAAGCTTAAGAGTGCACCTATTCTTGAAAATAAGCTTGGCTTCAGAGGCTTTAGTGTTGCTGCAAGCTTTAATTAACCATTTTGCAGCTAGCTTGTTGACCATGCCTTCGAATGTCAAGAATGCCCAAGCCACCTTGATCTTTATAGCTAGTGCAAATAGCCCATTTAATTTTTGGGGATTCCCTTTCTGTTGGGGTCACCCGTCCACAAAAAGTTTCTGTATATTCTTTCCAACTTGGCAATTTCTTGGTCCTTCAGCTCCAACGAGAGGGAAAGTAAATAGTTGAAGAAATCAAGAACGTGTTATTTACCATGGCTTGCCCCGCCAAGTTAATCTGCATACCTTTCGAGTAGGTCAGCTTTTTATCAAGCTTTGAGAGTACCCAGTTCCAATGCTGGTCCATCGACACATCAAATCCCATTGGAATACCTAATCGGCAAAAGATTTGACCACTAGGAATCAATTGACAGCCTTTGTCAACAAGAAAATGGGAAGGATATCCCATTATTGCCCTGAAAGCGGTTTTTGAGTGGTTTATTTTGGATTCAAAAGCCACACAAAATGTGTTTAGGAATCTCCAAAAGGTATCAATGTTGGTCGTATCATTATGCACAAAGGCATTCATGTCATCTGCAAATAGTCTCATGATCATCCGTCCTTGATTGAGAGGAAGAGAGAGGCCTTGAATATGGCCTAAATTAGCATGATGTTTCACAAGGAAGCTGAGACCATCAACAACAATAGCAAAGAAAAGAGGGACCAAGGGGCATCCTTGCTTGATAGACTGCTTTAATCTAATTGCTTGAGAAAGTTAACCATTGATATTTATTTGAATTGATGCATTTCCCAGCAGAGTAGAGCATCTTTTTTTTTTGGTGATTGTTTAAATTACACATCAAAGTATTTGCTCCACCCGTCTATTGCAGTGTGCTTGAATGTTTGTTCCTCCGTCTCTTTGCAGTGTGCGGACAGGGTGCTGTTGCACCCTTTTTCACTTTCTCTCTATAACTCCCATGCACTACTCTCTTTCTCTCTCTCTCTCTCTCACACACACACATACACAGAGACATGAGCTTTTCTTTGCCTTGCTCCATCCCACTCAAGGGAACATCATCACTTTCTCTTACTCTTTCAATATTTCTGGGCAGGGTAATCCCGTACTTCTTTGTCTCTGTTGCTTTTCGAGCATGGTGCAGCAGCTACAACCATTTCTTTCATTTATCTGTAATTCTCTCTCTCTCTCTCTCTCTCACGCACACACACACACACATTTAACGTTTGTTGAACACAAACTGAAACAGAGGGATATCTAATCTAGAAAGATCTTGCATTGTGGCTGAGTGCCACCGTTTGTCTATCCCTGTGGTAGTGTTGACCGCCATTTAAACCAGTCTTGTAAACCCCTGTTCTTGTGGGATAAGTTGGGTCCGATGGGTACTATGCCCTTCCTTGTACAGTTGCAATTTCAAAGTTAAAGTTCGGGGGAGTAGGCTTCGGCTGAACCTCCATTAAAAAAAAAAGGAGGGATATCCTTTTGGTTCCTCCTTTTTATGTCATATCTCTCTGTGTAAGAATCTAGAAATGAGACGCTCTCTTGTCTCTCACTTCCTTCCTCAGCAAGGATCTTGCAGAAATCATCTATCTGCTTGTGTACATGAGAATGATGGCTGAAAAATACCATCTAGAGCTTTTCGTAGGGTTGATATGTCTCCAGTTTTTGCCTTTAACATAGGAATGTTGGTAAAGAGAAGAAAAAGGTTTTATTCCAAAATATCAGTCAATCCTTGGAGGATAAACTTGCATGATGGCAATATCAATCATATATTATTGTTGCATTATGGATTTCTTTTTTCTTTTTATATCATAATAAAATTAAAAGAACTTCATGATTAGTAGATAATTATACAAAAGTTGAAATTGATCAGAAAAAAAAGGAAGAGAGAAAAGGAAACTAATAGTGATGAATCAAAATTGTGCATTGTTACACATGCAAAAATCTTAACAATAACCTGTTGGTGTAGGGTCACAAGAATGCACACACACAACAAACAAAAATAACCTATTGGTGTAGAGTTGCAAGAATGCACACACACACACACACACACACACACACATCCCCAACCTTAACTTAGAGTGGTGTTGTAAGGAATCCACATACACACCAATGTAAGGTAGATGGTCTAAAAGGATGAGACTACCAACAATAGATTGATAGGGAATTTTGGTCATGAATTCCTTCTCCTCATCAGATTTGGGACAATCATACTTATTGAGCTTCACATATGTAGGCAACAGTGTACTCAAAGCCTTTCCATCATGCATATTGAATCTATGAAGTACTTTGGTTATGAACTCACTATGAGATAAGCATATGCATCTCTTACTCCTATCATGAGTGATGCACATTCCAAGAATATGTTTAGCATCTCCCAAACTTTCATGTCAAAATTTTGATTCAACTTTGTCTTCAAGAGAGACAAGTCCTTTGAGGACTTCCCAACAATCAACATATCATCAATGTAAAGTATCAAGCATATCAAGATGTCATTTGAACATTTCCTAGTGTAGAGACAATGATCCTCATGGCTTCTAGAATAGCCTTGGGACTTCATGAATGCATCAAACTTTTGATACCACTGTCTAGGTGATTGTTTAAGACATATAAGCTCTTCTTGATCTCACACACTAGAATTTCTTTGCCAATAACGACATATCCCTCCGGTTGTACCATATAGATCTCATATGTAAGATCTCCATGTAACAAAGCATTCTTCACATCCATTTGGACTAGCGCTAAGTCCTCTGCTAGAACTAATCCAAGCAATATGCATAATGTCATCATCTTGACCATAGGTGAGAAGATTCTTCAAAACCAACTCCATGTTGTTGCTTGAACCCTTTTGCAACCAACCATGCTTCATACTTTGGAGAAGCACTATCTAATGTGAATTTCAACTTATATACCCATTTGCATGGTAAACTTTTCTTACCCTTTGGAAAAGGTATCAATTCCCAAGTATTGTTCTTATGAATAAAATCCAGTTCACTCTTCATGACATGATCCCACTTGACATGATCATCTGTCTGCATAGCCTTTCTATAAGAAGAAAGCTCACCAACATCTATCAACATGATAAAATCCTATCCTAGAACAAATCTATCAAGTGCATATGAGACGCGTGAAGATCGTGTCAATGGTTGCATACTAGCAGGAGGACTAACATCCTCAAATATGACTCTTCTCATTTCTAGTTCTTTAATGGGTTGTTTATGCAACTTCATTTCATTGAAAATAACATCATTGCTGTGTGATCATCAAACACTTTTAGGACTCCATAAATGATATCCAAACTATCCATCTCTTCCATATCCAAAACACATTTTCTAGATTTGTAGTCCAATTTTTGTCTCAAATTCTTTGGAATATGGACATAAGCCTCACAACCAAATGCTCTAAGGTGATCATAATGTGGTGGTTGCCCTATCCATAACTCTTGTTCCACTTTCAAGCTTTTAGCACTACTAGGTGAAAGGTCAATCACATGAACTACAATCAACACTACTTTTTCCCAAAAGCCTTGTGAAAGATTTTGATGATGTGACATAGAAATTACTCTATCCTGAATACTTCTATTCATCCTCTTAGATACACCATTCTGTACTAGGGTGTAAGGAGCTATAAGCTCTCTTATTCCTCTACACTGACAGTAGTGTATGAATTCATGGGAGGTAACTCACCACAATTATCTGAACGTGAAACCTTAAGCTTACTTCCCTTCTCAGTCTCTACTAAGCAAACCATGTTCTAAAAGTAGGGAACACATCATCCTAAGACTTGATAGGATACACCCAACGTTTTTCTAGTAGCATCATCTATGAAAGTGACAAAGTAAAGAGCACCACCTAATGCCCTAGTGGGCATAGGACCACACACATCAATGTGAACAAGATCTAATGTTTGAATTGAAGAGTCAATGTGTGTTCTATGAACATTCTTAGTTTGCTTTCCCTATTGATCATAGAAAGATAACACAAGTAAGTAGCCAGAATGAGAAAGATTTTCCATCCCACTATGAGATATGTGGCCCAAACGGCCATGCCATGTACAAGCCATAGGCTATTCAGTGACAACTAACAAGTGTTCTTTGTATGATACAAATAAAGGAA
This sequence comes from Ceratopteris richardii, assembly GCA_020310875.1. Lineage (NCBI taxonomy): Eukaryota > Viridiplantae > Streptophyta > Polypodiopsida > Polypodiales > Pteridaceae > Ceratopteris > Ceratopteris richardii. The sequence goes on along the minus strand of CM035437.1, from coordinate 45,431,279 downwards.
AAAGTGATCCAACTTTGTTTCTTTTTGCAATAATCATATTTCCCTTTGATATGCAAAAAGGCCAAGCATAGAAATCTGCTTTGTAACCAAGATCATCAAGCTAACCAACTGACATAAAAAAACATGATAATTAAGGCACATGGTGTACATTAAACATAGTAAATTTTGAACCATTAGTGAACTGCACAACCACATCTCCAATCCCAACAACATCACACTGGTAAGAATCAACAAGTCTCACGATACCAAGAGACATTGCTACATAAGTAGAAAATCATTCTCTATATAGCATCACAGGGAAAGAAGCACCAGAATCTAGTAGCCATGTGTGGGAAAGAGAATTAGCCCAAAGAGGCTCACTAGGATCAATATTGTAGGGCATTAAATATCAACATCATCAAAATTAGCATTAATTTCTTCTATATTCATAGTCAAAGAAGATGGCCCAGGTAATTGTTTAACATGCCCATCAACATGTTGTCCTTTACCTTTAACATTCTTTAATGCATAGCAGTCTTTCTTTGTATGTACTTTCTTATGACAATAATGGCACTTGACATCCTTCTTCCTTGACTTATTTCTACTCTTATTCCCTTGACCATTCTTTTCCTTGTTCTTTCTCTTGCCATGTTGCCAATTCTGTCCTTTGTAAGTGTCACAAACATTATATGCATCTCCACTCTAAGTGCCAAACATAGACTTTCTATGGATATCTTCACTCAAGAGTGCTCCAGATATGTTACCTTAGTTTACCACTAGGTGCATTATTACTAGTAACTATGCAAAATGTATCCCATGAGGATGGCACAGTGCATAACAACAAGATTGCTTCCATTTCATCATCCATCTCCATTTTCAAAGCCTATAACTAAGAATATTTTGCATCAAATTTATTTAGATGAGTGGCAATACTATCTATGTCCTTGATGCAAAGATCATATAACTTTCTTATTAGATACACCTTATTTGATGACGTTTCTTCTTCATAAATATTACATAACTTCTTCCAAAGATCCTCGGCACTTTCACAGTCCAATACTATAAAGTAAACATTATTTGCTAGGTGCAATAAAATGGTAGACCTAGCCATTTCATCCAACTCATCCCAATCATCATCATCCATCGAGGTTTATTTGAGATTCCATTTATTGACTTCCATTGCCTCCTTTGAATCAACACATGTTTAATCTGATTCTCCCATAGAGAAAATTTTTTGCCATTAAATTTTCAAATCTAGAAAACATTCTTTGCCCTCAAAGTTATAGTTCCACTTGGGAACATTGGCACTAGACCTTAATTCATTAGAAGTGAGTTTTTTGCATTGATCATATGCTCATTTTATAGAGAATACTCTCAAAAAAAAATTTGAGATCTCTATTTTCATCTATATAGTGGTTGACATTACTCGTTGAGAAACTTTTCGGTGTGAGAACATACATTCCCACATAGTCTCTTTGGTTGGTCATTGTTGTTCATTGATCCATTTTTTTGAGGAGGCTCTGCCCAATTTTTCCCAAAATCTGACACTTGGTCATCTTTTTTTCAATGTCAAAGGCTATGAAGAAAACATAACTGCTATATCAAGGACCATATGGACGTACATAAGCAGTATCCACATAAGCGTATATAGTGTGTATGTGCTCAATATATGCAAGATAATGGCATTGAAAGGCTGAATTTTCAACCCAAACAATAGCTAACAACACCTGCAAGTGTCTATCAACTCCATTCTTTGGACCCAAGAAAACTTGCATAAACTTGCAGTGGTTTCTCCCACCACAACTATAAGACTTCCAAGAAACCTATAAATTCACTAGTATGACTGAAAAAACAATAGAAAAGCTGAATATTTGTTGTTAGAGAAGCACAAAGAACACCCTTTTTGCTGTTATTGAACCTATTTAAAGAGAACTATGTGTGAAAATAATCCAAGATGGCTCCAAGAATCACCCCAAAAATGCTTCAAAACAAGCTCTCAAAGCAAAGAATGAAGCCTTGAGGGCACAAAACATACTCAAGGTAACATTGATCTTAGTCTTTCCCCTCCTCAAAAACCACATGAGTGTAGCTTATTAGAAAGAGATTTTTAGTTAAGCGAGCTTTGGGGGGAAGATACTAGGATGGGTGACTTCCCAGGAAGTATAAGGAACCTTAGTCTTCCTTGATTGTTGAGGTCCTTCCTCACACACAACCAGCGATGAATTTAGTAACTCAAATGACAAGGTATGAAAAGTTTTATGCTTTGGCCTCCACCTTAATCATAAGACTTGGAGTTGTTGAGATGTTTTGCCGATTGGAGTTGTTGAGATGTTTTGCTGATTGTAGGTTTCAACAACACGGTGCAGACTAGGGATAAATTGTGCATCCATGTGTGAAACTGCTTTGATACCAATGAAGGGGAGCCTTTGAGCTCCTCATAGTATGGATTATCTTTTTTAATGGCATCACAATGCTTCTTTGTACCTGTCTGTGCACACCTTTAGAGAAATGCAGAGAGCTAGAGAACAAACTATGAGTTCGCTATACATAGGTTTCACAAATGGATGGCCTCAATACAACTTGTGGCTGACATATGTTTAATTAGAAAAAACATATACAAGAGTTCTCGATGGCCATTTTGCCTTTTGATATAGATACTAATGGTAACACAAGTAAGTGTGTTCATATGGGAGAAAATCCATGATAGAAGATAAGATGCATGACCATGATACAATTTGGGATAAGCATGGACATGCAACAAAGCACAGAACCAAGCATCTCATTCTCATATAATTTTGAGTCTCCTCCCCTTGATAAATGAGTTCCATGAGGAATAATTATGTTTTCTAGTTCAAGATTCATTGGGTTCTTCTTATGAAATTCCCTTACCTTCATTGTGTAGAGAGTACATGCGTGGAAGCAAAATGAAAAGAAGAGTGTACTCACAACAGAAAGAGTGTGTGAGACTCATAATGGTAGAGCATGAAATGGGTAAACTCATGTGGATTAGAAATTAGCTTGCCAAGAGCATGGAGTAGGATCCTCAAGCTTCTAACCAAGTACAAATGGGGGGAGAGGCCCTCCTTATATAGATTTGGGGGGGGGGGGGGGGGGCTCTCCAAAGGACATCTCATGTGGGATAATTCCCATCAAAGGAGAATGCATACAATGATAGAACCAAATGGCAAGGTACCCAAATACAAAGGATATAATATAAAATGGAAATATAATGGAAATGGAATGGAAATAGAGTGACCCCAAGATACGAAAGGGAGATGAACTCTCATATTCTCAACACCCACTCTGTAGCTCCATTTTGTAGAGTATGGAGGCTGCTAGGGTATGAGAGAAAGGTCCACCAAGAATGTATCAGCAACAGCATGAGCACCAAATAGGAAGTTGTCGTTTAGGAGTCCATAGCCTCCAAGTGGTATCGACCATGCAGATTGCTAGTTACTCCATAATATGTCCACTAGATGGATCAAGTGGATGCTCTAGAGGTATGCCAACAACGAGGTACAGGAGGGAACAAGATCTCACTGGACGAGATCACCTCCATGCGAGAGAGGTAGGATGATTCCATGTTCTCCATGGGAACCTCCAAAGCTTTGACAATATCCACCACTAGATGTGTATCGCCAAGAAGTAGGTCTTGCATAAATGAAACATAAAGCATGAAGTATAAACTCACAGTCACATGGTAGTACATCTGTATGTCATAATCTTCCATGGAGTGTACAAAGTCCTGATGTGTGTCAATAGGAACATGGAAGCCCCCTCTGAATCGAGAAGCTAACTCAGATAAGGATCCAACTCAGTTATGAATCTATGTAGATGCAAGAGTATCCTATGGTAAATGAAAAGATGCTGGACTCCATAAATGGAAAAGTACATGCTCAAAATGCTACTATGGATGAGGTAAGTGGACTCTCAAAGATGGGTATAGAGAATGACATGTCACTGATCCAAGAGTAATGCCGAGCTAAAGCTCATGGGAAATATAAACCTTCGGTGGTACGATAGGTGTAGCCATATGAGGTATACACTGAGATGGTATCTCTGATTCCTCCTGCTCCAAAACTGTATCATGATCTGGAAAGTCATGTACAAAGAGAGCATACTCCACATAGTGTGACTATTTGAAACTAGAATGATCCCCCTCTGAAGCGAAAATGGGAGGATCCAAAAGGGATGAATACTTAGAGTATTCATAAAAGGTGTAGTCTTTGGTTACTGTAACTGAGTGACTCTTTGGGTCATAGAATTTGTATGCCTTTTGTCACTCACTGTACTCGATGAAAATATATAGCTTAGGCCTATCATCATGGCCTTGGACATAAGCATCACTACCAAAGACACAAAAATAGCTCACACTTGTCTTCTTCTTAAAGTAAGCTTCAAATGGTGTTTGGTTCTTCAAGACATCTGAAAATCCCTTATTCTAAATATGAACTGCCCTCTACACTGCTTCACCCCAAAACTTTAGTGGAAGCTGCTTTTGACTAAGCATAACCTTGGCCATGTGGATCACGCTTTGACTTTTTTGTAAGGCAATACCTTGTTGAGTATCTTGCTTGGCTTGATACTTGATTCCATGTTGCTTCAAATACTTGGAGAAGTTGTGATTGACAAAGCTACTGTCTCCATCAGATTGAATAACCTTCAAAGGACTTGGAAAGTCATCTTGAATTATTTGTAGCCACTCCTTAAACTTGGAAAGGGCCATCCTCTTTATGATTGAGTGAATAAACCCATGTGTGTCTAGTGAAGTCATCTACTATCAGGAAGAAGTAGATTGACCCACTTAGAGAAGGTGTATGCATAGGTCCACAAATGTCGACATGGACTAATGCTAAGGGTTTATTTGTAGAAATGGATGTTTCTTAAGTCGAAGGGGTAAGTTTTTGCTTGGCACATGCTTGGAAATTCAATTCCACTTGTGTGATCTTGGGTAAACCTTTGAGAAGATGATTGGAAGAGATCTTAGCTAAGCAAGAGGTATGTCCAAATCTGCAATGCCACAAGCTGAGACTTGAATCTTTGGCCATAAAATTTGAAAGCTTGTAGAGACCTTTGTCTTCATAGCCTTGAGCAATCACTTCATTGGATTCACGATCAATGAATTGAACTTTGTTGTGATTGAATTGAACTTTTCCTCTTCCTTGGATTTCAATGCACTTGTTGTCTCCAAGGTAAACTTGACCTTAATGCTCTTTGAACTCATGAAAATCATTTTTGTCATTACTGTGATAGGTGTTTTGTTTGACTGCATAGAGTCACCATGCACATGTAATTACAGAGAGTAAAGAGGAGTTGAAAATATTTTTGGGCATTGATACAATCACAAACCTGTTTTTGAGGATTCCACGAAGGTGATGTGCACAAATGATTTCGTGAATAGTGTCATCAAGGTGAAACAAGTGTTTATGAACACTCCATGATGATGATATGAGCCACTCAAACAAGCAAAAATGTCCCTAAAAATGATGTAAGACCATAATAATGAAAGGGAAAAACAACATAAACTGGTGAGATATCACAAAGGCCATGAACAATATCATAGGATCATAAATCACCTCCTAAAATACATCAAGAACAAGGGTGGGAGGGTGGGAAAGATAGGTGAAAGAGAAGGGTGGGAGGGTAAAGTGTTGAAAGGGTGGGGGAATGATGAAGAAGAAGGGTGGAAGGGTGGGCTTATGGGCAAAATCAGGCCCAAAAGAGTAAATTGATGGCAAAAGCTTCTCCAAATGGGTGGAGAGCAACACCGCCAAACTCAAGAACCACCACCACCAAAATCATCGCCAAATGCACCACCAAGAGAACCACAAAGACCTCCATCTAGTGCTCTGATATCATGTAGAGAGTAAATGCACAGAAGCAAAATGAAAAGAAGAGTGTACTCCCAAAAGAAAGAGTGTGTGAGACTCAAAATGAGTAGACCATGAAATGGATAAACTCATGTGGATTAGAAATGAGTTTGCCAAGAGCATGGAGTAGGCTCTTCAAGCTTCTAACCAACTACAAATGGGGGGAGATGCCCTCCTTATATAGATTTGGGAGGGGCTCTGCAAAGTACATCTCATGTGGGATAATTCCCCTCAAAGGAGAATGCATACAATGGTAGAAGCAAATGGCAAGGTACCCAAATACAAAGGATATAATATAAAATGGAAATGGAATGGAAATAGAGTGACTCCAAGATACAAAAGGGAGATGCACTCTCATATTCTCAACCCATTGGCGATCTATGAAGATTTCCTACAAGTTCATAGGTGTGATCACGGATGTCATATCCTTTCCAATGAAGAGGGCTTCCGTAAGAGACTCTCGATTCTAGGGTATGCTCAACTTCTAATTCTTCACAATCTTTGATATTGATAGGTGATGGGGGATTGGACCCCCCAATGGTGAGGTATGATATGGTTCCAACATGGATGCATGGAAAACTAAGTGTGTTCTCATGGTCCTTGATAACATAATCTTATAAATAATTGATTTCATCTCGATTAGGATATTAATGGGACCAAAACAATTATGTTCTAGTTTTGAAAGTGGTCTTGATGTCTATGTTAGATATGCTCAATGCCTCACTCTCATGAAGCATCATCAATGGTCCAAAGAATCTATTGTAAGGACCTCTTTATGAGGAGAAGCCATGTGAGTGTTGGTAATGTGTAGGTTCTTGACTATGAAGTGAGATGGGTTCAAAAGTTGACATAGATAGTTTAGATGATCTTTGTGAGCCTAAATCATTTGTTAGGTATGGCATGAAATTCATTATTGTTAGATCACCCTATCATTCTTAGAAATTGGCCTTGTTATATGATTTCCATCTAATTTCTTCCATTAGTGGGGGGGAGGCAATGACCCCCCCCCCCCCCCCTTATCTAGGGGGTGAGGGGTGGTTTCACCCCCTAGGAATGATGATAAGGCCTTGACGATATCAAATTCAATCCAGATACATCCGACCTAACATATAAAAAAAGAGGGCATAAAATTAGTGTATCGATTTTGCATCATATGCATTGCTGGACCTCACATGGGCTGTACATCACTACATGAATGTTGGCAAGCTACTACCCAAGCAGTGATAGACCACTATGAAGGTGGTGGTAGACAATTATCTGTATGGTGATCAGTCACATGCTATCACCCATGTATACAACAATGTACTTGCCATGGTTGCATACATGGTGGCAAATGTACCAGATGAACTTAAAGCTTGCATTTCTAAATGGTGACCTTAAGGAGGAGGTATATGTGGCTCCACCACCAAGCTTTGAGCCCCCATTCATAAAAAGAAAGTGTGCCGATTGAAGGAGGCATTTTATGGGCCGAAACCCCCCAAGAGGATGATGGTAGTAGATAGACATATTTTCAAAATTTGCCCTTTTGATGAAAATTTGTATACGTATGAGCATGATGGGAAGTAAATTTTCATTTTACAATATGTGGAAAATCTTTTTATTACAGATCACCATAAATACTTGATCCACAAAACCCAAAATGCTTTATGTATTAAGTTTGAGATGAAATAATTAGGTTTCTTGCATTTTTCTTTAGAACAAATTTATCCCTCAACAAAAGCATGCATGAAAGTTTAAGAAGGCATTTGGAATGATGGAGTGCAAGGTCCTATCTACACCAAAAGAGTTAACTGCTAGGCTATCTATGGATGATACATCACCACATGTAGATGTGAAGGCGTATTGGAATTTGGTAAGCATTCTTATCTACTTTTGTGACACCATAACTACCATTAGGTTTTTAGTTGATGTTTTGCCAAGGTTCTCAAAGCAAACTCTAGAGAACCATTGGAAAGTTGGAATGCAAGTGCTTATGAATATCAGAGGCACTCTAAATTTCCATATCACTTATAGTGCACTGAGCACCTCTTTGGTAGGCTATTATGATTCTGATTGGGTTAGAGACATTGATTTTAGAAAGTTAGTTTTTGGGTATTGATTTCCTTTTGGGTTTAAGGTCTTCTATCATATTAATAAGAAGTAGCCTGCAATGGCATTGTCTTCAACATAAACAAAATAAAAGGGAGCTTGTTTAGCTTCTTATGTGATAGCCTATCTAAGGAGGATTCTTTAGCATATGGCCATGCATAAAGAAGGACCTAAAAAGCTAAAGTGTGATAATCGAAGGTGCATGGAAACCCGAAAGGAACCAATATTTCACATGTGCACAAAGCATAATGAGATCCAATATCAATATATATGTGAGCTAATGGAGGATGGAGTTTTGGGATTGGTGTATTATCCATTGGATTAGAATCTTGCAAAGAACTTCATAAAGGCACTTCTAAAGGACCAACTTTTTATTCTCATGTTGGTAGCCTTGGAATTAGGTGAAGAAGTTAGTTCTCTTATAAGTGAACTTTGAGGGGAGGTATTAGATATGCTCAATGCCTCACCCTCGTGAAGCACCATCAATGTTCCATGATACTTTGTTTTCGAAAGCCCCCATTACGAGGAGAAGCAATGTGCGAGTGTTGAATGTAAAAAGTTGAGGCACCCTCTTGGTGATTGAGGATCGATGGAAGAAGGCCTCTAGTAGAGGTAAGCTGCAAAAAATCTAACACTTAAGATAAACCAAAATAAGAGCATTCACGTAACACACCTAGGGCAGCCAACGATTGCCCTAGAAGTCATTTTGCTGAGACTCATTAGGGAGCATAGCCATCATTATCCAATGGAGGGGTGTAGCACATGTTTTTTCGTGTACATACACTTGCTTCAATAGGTCCTGTTTTGACTCTCTTTGTGTATTATTTGTTCCTCTACAGTGGAAGAAGAAAAGCCTATGTACAAGCATCTTAATGAAGCTTTCCGTGACTTGAGGTAGACCTTCCAATATCATTGACATTCAACTAAACCTAGCTGCTTGAGAAAGCATAGAGGGTTTGCTAAGGTCTATGGAGGAATCACATGACCATTTTTAGAAAAACAACATTGGGTACTAGTTATGCTGAAGGATATCTTGAGGAAGAACACACCTATTGGAATGGAAAATATGTCTTCGATGGTAGTTTTGGAATGAAGAGAGCAAACACAAAAGGAAAGCTGCTGTTTGATGTTATCAATAGCCTTTGAACTTGCTAACGCTTGAGTGATTGGGTAGGGAAAGAGCAGATAGCAAATGGCATGAGAATAAAAAAATAAGAAAAAAATTTGGTGACCTTGTTAATGAAGAATGGAAGGACGAACTACAATTTCTCTAAAGAGAAATTCGGAAATAATTGTGCATTTATAAGTACCCTGAGGAAGATGACTATTGTAGGAAGCTCAGAAACTCGTCAAATTGGTCATATCTCAATCGAAGGGTGAAGACTATAGTCAAAGCGGAGTAGAAACATGGAAAATGAAGGAGGAAGGGACCTACCCATTCTTAAAACCCTCTTCAATTTATGTAATTCTCCAAACTATGCTCAATTACTTCTAAAAATACCTATTTTCTACATAAAACCCGAATATAATGATAAGAGGGCTTAGATTGTAGAATCCTAGTACTTGAGCTTCATGGCACTAGGTGTATTTGAACACCATCATTGAAGCACCAAAAAAAAGGAGCAAGCACAAAAAGAGAAGCAACAAAAGAAGAAGGAATAGGTGGCACATTATACATAGCTTATCACAAGTACAATCAATTATTAATTACTGATATTTGTTCTTGTTCTTGTTAATTTCTTTGATAAGTCAATAAATGGAGGGGATATTGATTCGATTGTCACTAGCTAATCTACTTGTACCATTATACATACCCAAAATTCCTTCATAAGGATCACCCATGATAGAATAGGCTCACTGGCCCAAAAACAATACATACAATATGCAAGAAGGCATATATTTTTATGATATTACTATCAAAATGTTCATTTCATGTCATAGGAGTTCATTGGTGTATAGCAGAATGATCATATTACTTTCGTATGGAATGCATTATGGTGTGGAGAATATCTCACCTTACTACTTAAAAGCCTTGATTTTCAAAGATGCACAAAGCCATATCCACATAGTAGCATAGAATGGGAAGGTTTGGTTATCCAAGCATCATAGTAGTTCATTTATAAGGAATTCCAAAGCAAATTAAGTTCTTTATGTCTTTAGAAAACTCATTAGGATCCATCCCCTCATTTCCATAGCTTTTCTGTATGTTGTTTCAATATGTAAACAAGTACAAGGTCTCCTTCCTATAGCTTTTAATCCTTTATATGGACATAAAAATAAGCTTTTTGGCTCTTCTTATGAACATAGATGCCCATTGCGACCCTAAGGTGTGTCTACTAAAATGCATCGAGTTTATCTATTGGGACAAATAACTCATGACCATTCCATTTAAAATCTCTTGCTAGTTTGAGATTTGGTGCAATAATCCAATAGGAAAAATCTACTATGAGATTGAAAGGAATAGCTCCCAACATGGTATTATATGGTACCTACATGATAAGCCCAAACTATGTGGTGTAGTTTCTTATCCTAATATGAGCATCTTGCATTAACAAGTTTAGTCAGACCTATGCATAACAGATTTTTGGCACTCTCAACTTCACTATTTTCATGAGGATGATACAGAGTTGAAATTTTATTGGACAACCAGAAATTCTTTCATTAATGAATCTATTACTTCATTTACAAAATGAGTACTCTATCATTGATTATCTCAATAAGGAGGTTGAATCTTGTAAAGACTTGCTCAAACAGAAATTTGGCAATGATTTGAGCATCAATTTGGGTTGTGGCACGTGTCTCTACCCATTTGTTGATATAATATGTTGTTCCTATAATGTACTTTATGTGAGATCCTTTGGTAGGTAGGCATATAGGTCCAGTAAATTCTATTCCTCATTTTGCAAATCTGGGTCCTTCCATCATTTTCCTAAGAGGTACTTGATCTCAATTAAAGGAGTACTTAGCTTTTTGGTAAGTTTCAAGACTAATAAAAAATGCGAGCATCCATGTGTATGGTGGGTCACAATAGACCAACAAACAAAATCAATTGAATTGTCCACCTACCACACCAAAGTGTGTGGTTTTTAACAATGGCATGCAATCATCTTCATGAACACAGAGGCATAGGAAGTTATCTTTACCTCTCTTGTATACCATATTGCCAATAAGAACATAGTCATGGCTCTCTTCTTGTAATGCCCTTTGTTTGTATATGGTCATTTTTGAAGGATAAGTGTCAAATTTTAGGTAATCTAGTATGTTCTTGCTCCATTAGGGGCATGCAAACACAGTATAAAGTAGCATGATCAATTGTGGGGGTGACTTGGCAAGTGGAACAACACTAACATAGTCATGTACAATGTGTTCCATGTGTGGGCATTGACCAATGTATGCCATTTCTTTGCATATTCTATAAAGTCCTCCATTTTGAAAGATGCCTACCAAAAGCATCCACATGAGCTTTGGCTACTAGCATCAAGTGCTCATCTTCTGGTATGCAACAAGAAAGGATTCCATGTGCATCTCTGTGGTGTAAGCTGTTGACGACATGATTGATTCTACTTCATCTACATTTGTATCCGCATGAGTACATCTCCATTTTGTATCCAGGAGGCACTCCATTTCTAGTCTATTTCCATTTTATATTGTATTTCCTTTGTATTTGGGTACCTTTCCATGTGCTTCTACCAGTTGTATTCATTCTTCTTTCAGGAGACTTATCCCACATATGATGTACTTTTGAGAGCCCCTCCCAAATCTATATAAGGAGGGCCTCTCCCCTCATTTGTACTTGGTTAGAAGCTTGAGAAGCCTACTCCATGCTCTTGGCAAGCTCATTTCTAATCCACATGAGTTTACCCATTTCATGGTCTACTCATTTTGTGTCTCACACATTCTTTGTTTTGTGAGAGTACTTTACTTTTCATTTTGCTTCCGCGTGCGTACTCTCTACATGGTATCAGAGTGCTAGGTGGAGGTCTTGGTGGTGCGTTTGGTGGTCGTTTTGGTGGTGGTGGTGCTTCATATTTTGGTGGCGTGCTTTCTCCTCATTGAGAGAGGCCTTTTGCCATTAGTTTTTGGGATTCATTTTGCCCATTTGACCACCCTCCCACCCACTTTCCTTCATCATTTTGTACGCTTGTTAATCCCATTTTCCCACCCTCCCACCCTTATTCTATCATTTTCGTACTCCATTTCAATGAATTATCATGCTTATAAGCACTCTTTCACATACATATTGGTGGTCATTTTCAAGTAATTGATGGTTCATCTCAAAATTTTAAAACTGTTTATAAACACTTTGAGAGAGGATCCTTGTTGTAATTCTTGTTAGGAACATTGTCTTCTCTTTGTGTTGGAGTACGGACCATACACGTAACTCAATCTTTGGATTTTGTGTTTGCATCCAAGGATCCCCATTTTCTGCCACATCTACCTTGTTTCTGGCGTAGGTCATCTGGACTGCAACTAAGTGTTGTTGGAAGCCTGTCATATTGAAGTTGGTTGTCCATCTCTCCCTTAGCTACAACAACCAAGGCCTGCGCTCGATAACGATACAGAGTGCAGAGAGCGAGAACGTACAGAAAGAGGGAAGTGTAAACTCAATAGGCTCACCCACTACTACTGCGGAGATACCCCAACCAGAGTTGCGCAAGGTGAGAAGTAGCAGCCCGACCACTGTAATCATCATCGCTTTTGCTTCCATTTTTTTGATACAATCAGATTTTGAGGCCAACCGTCCAGCAGTAACAACACAAAGCTTCAATGGTGAATGATGGTCAATGTTTCCTGTGCGGCTTCTGTGGCCCATGCGTGCACAATGAGGCCTTTTCTTAGTGTGATCTCTGCTATGCCTTCTTCTCACACATGACTAATCATCTGAAAACAACACTGAGTTGAGTCTCGTAGGTGGTGATAAGGAGATGAAGAAATTCTGTGGGTGCAAGGAGAATTGGATCTAGCGTGTCACGCAGAGGGAAGAGAGCTCTACTACACATAATCTGAGAGAGAAAGAGAGAGAGAGAGAGAGAGAGAGAGAGAGAGAGAGAGAGAGAGAGAGAGAGAGAGAGAGAGAGAGAGAGAGAGAGAGAGAGAGAGAGAGAGAGAGAGAGAGAGAGACGTGATTCCTGTTGCAGAGAGCTTCTGACCGGTCCCAAAATGGAAACCAAGTAATAGATGCATGCCGCAACAACTAGGGATGCAACAACTATTGAAAGAGTGTAGAGATCTGCCCCAATAACCATATGACAGAAGTTTGTTGTCGTGATGACGACGGATGTACCAGAGATGCACCATCTGGGATCTGAAGAAACATCACATCGGATCTCAAAGCACGCTCCACAACTCAACCGCCATTGAAGAGAGCAGTGCTCAGTGCAGTGGTACTCGTGCCATAGCCGGAGGAGTAGAGGTTCCCATACCCACATGCGCCTCCCATGGTCACGGAAGCATCACTTCCTCCGTAGAACGTAGCGTGTGCTTGATTCCATCCAGCACTTGAACTACCACTTCCATAATATGAGGCTAAGACACGTTGCGTACCCAGAGTACGAAGAAACAACCAAAGAGCAACAAGTGTAATGAGCTTCATCATAATGCGTAGCAAAAACACTACTCAATGCCCGGGAACAGCTTGAAGAGACGAGGGCACTCGGATTTCCTATTGTTTAAAGGCAGCATGAATGACTCCTGAGGGTGGACGTCCATTCCATGTGATTGGTCGTAGGCAGGATAGAACAGAAGGAGAATGTGCTTCTCCAGTGTGAACACTAAACACTGAACGTGGCTGGATTCATTCCTCTCGCACAAAGCGCCAACAATCCCTGAGCTATTCACGTGGGCCGCCACTGCAGCACATGGTACGCTCTTCATTTGGCATGGAGGTACATCGAGAGCACCAAGTGTTGATCATCGTCAATGGATTCACACAAAGATTGCAGATAGCACTCTAATTTTGATACCGCGCCATCTGTTGCTTCCATCATCTAATGGATTTAAACATATGCATAATTTATTTTTAGAAAATTCTTATTCATCATAATAGCACTGCAGATGCTTTGTCCCAAATTGTTTTCGTAGCTCCGAATGACATCATATATGATGTATAACTGATTACACTAGGCTAGCGCTTTAGTTAGCATTTGGCTTATTCATGGCACATTGGTAAGCACAGCGGAGGGAGAGAGATAACGTCTTGCATAGCTTCTATCCTTCTGTTGGCCACACCCTCCTCTTGAGGACCCAAGTAACTTCATCTTAAGTTTCATTTGGTAACTCCAAGAACTTCACACCTCATCTTATCGGAGGAAACCTTCTCATAAGAGGAAACCTTGTATCTTTAAGGGTACCCAACATTAATGTTGCCCTCAAGTTGGCACCTCTCATTGTAATTGCAATGGGTTCAACCCTCACTTTGCTCGATCATTTGGCTCTGTGCTTCAACAAAAGATGCTTTGTACTTACAACCCCATTTGGCACTAAGTGTCCACTCTTGTACCTCAAAATATAAAAAGAAAAAGTATTGTGTGTGTATGATTATGGGATTGGAGGCTAGTGTAAGCCCACCCACAAGTTCTCTTTGAGCATCGACTCTCCCCACTCCATGGAGTCTCTCTTTGCAAAAGTGAAGGACTATTCTAAGCCCCCCCAAAGTGTCTCTTCTAATTCTTGATGCAAGTGAACGGCTACTCTAAGGCCCCCCCCCTCCTCAAGGAGTTATTGTGAAACAACATTTTGGTAGTGTTTCTAAACACTTTATCTTCAAAGCTTGTACGTTTGGCGAAGATTTTGGTAGTGTTTCTAAACACTTTATCTTCAAAGCTTGTGTGTTTGGCGAAGATTTTGGTAGTGTTTCTAAACACTTTATCTTCAAAGCTTTGTAATGACCAAAAGTGAAGGTAGCTCATCATCTATGGCTAACCTCTTACCCTCATTCACCCCTATTTTTATGCCGAAGGATGAACGCCTCAATGGACAAAATTACAATCTATGGAAAGATGTCATGTGCACCTATCTCTATACGAATCTTCTTCATGAGGTAGTAGACGGGTCAGACCCCAAACCCAATAGGGATACCAACTTAGAAAATTGGCATGTGTGGAATGTCAAGGACAAAAGAGCTTTAGGTCAGTTGCTACTTGCCGACGATGAATTAACGAAAGGTCATATCACAACCTGCAAGATGTCCAAGGATGCTTGGGATACATTAGCCGCTTTGTATGAAGACAAAACCCCTTCAAAGATATATGCATTAGAGGCCGAATTTCATAATTTGACCATTAGGCCACACGATACAATTACCAAGGTCATAGCCCAATTCGAGGACTACTAGCGTAAATTAGCACTATGTGGTAGGCAGATCTCTAGTGAAGACATGGCCATTAGGCTTCTTAACAAGTTACCTAAGTCATACGAGACATTTGTCACAACTTTGTATAATCGCGGCCAAGTCTTATCTTGGGAAGAGGTTCTTCGACTATTGCTCCTTCACGACTCGTGAGCCAAATCGACTTCCTCCTAGGAATCTACCATGAAGGCCAAAGGGCCATTCAATAAGGGCAAACCTACAAGTCATCATGCTAGCAATGAATCTAAGCAAGGATCACATAATTCATCAAAGAAGTTCACTTGTAATTTTTGTGGAAAAGCAAGACACTTAGAAAAGTTTTGCTATAAAAAGAAACAATCATCGAAGGCTTCTATATCTAGGCAAGCTTCCAAAGGCTCCCAACATAGATCCCACTGCTCCAGTGAGGACCTTTTCATCTCCACTGAAGCCAATGCACTAGTGACTTCTAGCTCCCCACATGAGTGGATCTTTGATAGCGGAGCTACCTCCCATATAGTGCAAAGACAAGGACTCCTTTCAGGAACTCGAAGAGCATACGGGAGAAGTCTATCTTGGCAACAACAAAAGTTTACCCATTGAAGGAAAAGGGAAAGTTCAAATTTCCAACCATCAGGGGGAATGCAAGTCTTTATCCAATGTTCTTTTTCTTCCCAATTTATGTATGAATCTACTTTCCCTCAAGGCCATTACAGATCAGGACAAACAAGTATGGTTTGATAACACCTCAATTAAGGTAGTTGATCCCCATACAAAGGATGTCATTGCTCAAGGTATTGAAAAAAAGGGCCTTTACAAGCTATCCTGCTTTGTATCCAAAGAATCAACCTCAAGTTTGTGGCACCAAAGATTTGGCCACACTTCTTACTTAGCTAAGATCTCTTCCAATCATCTTGTCAAAGGTCTACCTAGGATCGCACAAGTGGAATTGAATTTCAAAGCATGTGACAAACAAACAACTTTCTCTTTGCCTAAAGAAGCATCCACTTTTGTAAATAAACCCTTAGCATTAGTCCATTTCGACATTTGTGGACTTATGAGTACACCTTCTCTAAGTGGGTCAATTTACTTCTTCCTGATTGTAGATGACTTCACTAGATACACATGGGTTTATTCACTCAAGCATAAAGAAGATGCCATTTCCAAGTTTAAGGAGTGGACAAAAATAGTTGAAGAAGACTTTCCAATTTCTTTGAAGATCATCCGATCTGATGGAGATAGTAGCTTTGTCAACCAAAACTTCTCCAAGTACTTGAAGCAACATGGAATCAAGTATCAAGCCAAGCAAGATACTCAACCAGGTATTGCATTACAAAAGAGTCGAAGTGTGATCCAAATGGCCAAAGTTATGCTTATACAAAAGCAACTTCTACTAAAGTATTGGGGTGAAGCAGTACAGACAGCAGTACATATTCAGAATTGAGGTTTTTCAGATGTTTTGAAGAACAAAACACCATTTGAGGCTTACTTTCAACAGAAGCCAAGTATAATCTATTTCCACGTCTTTGGTAGTGATGCCTATGTCCAAGGCCATGATGATGATCGGCCTAAGTAGTACATTTTCATTGGGTACACTGAGTGACAAAAGGCATACAAACTCTATGACCCAAAGAGTCACTCAGTTATAGTAACCAAAAACTGCACCTTTGATGAATACTCTAAGTATTCATCCCTTTTGGATCCTCCCATTTCAGATTCAGAGGGGGATCATTCTAGTTTTGAACAATCCCACTATGTGGAGCATGCTCTCTTTGTACATGACTTTCCCGATCATGGTACAGTTTTGGAGCATGAGGAGTCAGAGATATCATCTCAGCTTATACCTCAGATGGATATACCTATCATATCATATAAGGTTTATATTTCCCCTCAGCTTCATTTGGGCATTACTCCAAGATCAGTGACTCGTCATTTTCCATTCCTATCTTCGAGAGTCCACTTACCTCGTCTACCATAACATTTTGAGCATGTACCTTTCCAATCATGGAGTCCAACATCTTTTCAGTTACCACAGGACACTCCTGCATCTACTTGGATTCATCACTCAGTTGGATCCTATTCTGAGCCAGCTTCTCGATTCAGAGGGGGCTTCCATGGTCCTACCGATACACAACAGGACTTTGTACACTCCATGGCGGCTTATAGCATACACATATATACTACCATGTGACTATGATTTTATGCTTCATGCTTTATGTCTCACTCTTGCAGGACCTACTTCTTGGTGATACACATCCCATGGTGGATATTGGAAAAGGTTTGAAGGTTCCTATGTACCACATGGAGTCATCCTATCTCTCTCCCATGGAGGCATTAGGGGAAAAAGTGAGCCTTGCATGGGCCTTGTAAGGATTCCTAATTTTTAGGGATTAAAAAGCTTAATCTAGGAGATTAAGGGACCATAAAAAACCACTAGTGGTATTCTCAAATAAAATAGTATTTAGTAGAGTTTTGTATTTGAATATTAGAAAGGAAACTTTTGTGGCCTTTGGATGGTTCTATTCAATGGCTAAGATTGAAAGGGATGACATGGTAGAGAGAGGGAGGCTCTGACATGTGTGAGACGCCACAGAAGAGAGAGAAGATCTCACGAATATATTTGACATGCTCTGCAAGTTTCTTGGCCCTTGGATGAGAGGAAATCCAATGGTTCCCGCGTTTGGGGCTGATAAGAATTTCGAAATTCATCCACACTGTTCGATCGGAGAAGAATCTGACGATGCTCCGCGTTTGGGGCTGAGCGCACTGTCGTCGGAGATGACATCCGTCCGATGAGCCCATCATCCAATGGCATATATAAAAATGCGCTTTTACCTTTTGATAGATCAATCTCAGTTGTTAGATGATATCTTCATCCAATGGTCCAGATTTCAGGCGCTCAAAATAAGGACAATTCAAATAGAACCATTCGATTCCAGATGCAATCTGACGGCTTGTATGCAAACGCGCATTTTTTTGAATGGACTACATCCTAGCCCTTCCTCTCCCTCAAATCCAAGGGCCAATATTCAATGGTGCCTTGACTTTTGCCACTCAACCTTAGCCATTGGATCATTGAGCCAATCCAAGGGTTGCAATTCATTCCCTAGCTTCTCAAAACCATTCACACAACTAAAACCACTAGTTGCAGGGGGTTTTGTCCTCTTTGACCACACAAAAACCATGGAAGCCTATGCCTAGCCTATGTGATTAAGGGACTAGACTGTGTCCACCACCCTCTTCTCATTGGTCCGTCCCTAATCACTCCTTAATCTAAAAGGCCCATGCAGGGTTCATTTTTTCCCCTAATGGTGATCTCGTCCAATGAGATCTTGTTATGTTCCTGTACCTCGTTGGTGGCATACCTCTAGAGCATTCGCTTGATCCATCTGGTGGACATATTATGGAGTACCTGGCGATCCCGCATGGTCGATACCACTTGGAGGCTATGGATTCCCAGACGTCGACTTCCTGGTGCTCATGCTGCTCTGCTGATACATTCTTGCTGGACCTTTCTCACATACCCTAGCAGCCTGCATACACTCCAAAATGGAGTTGCAGAGGGGTTGTTGACGACATGATTGCTTCTACTTCATCTACATTTGTATCCGCATGAGTGCATCTCCGTTTTGTATCCAGGAGGCACTCCATTTCTAGTCTATTTCCATTTTATATTGTATTTCCTTTGTATTTGGGTACCTTGCCATGTGCTTCTACCAGTTGTATTCATTCTCCTTTCAGGAGACTTATCCCACATATGATGTACTTTTGAGAGCCCCTCCCAAATCTATATAAGGAGGGCCTCTCCCCTCATTTGTACTTGGTTAGAAGCTTGAGGAGCCTACTCCATGCTCTTGGCAAGCTCATTTCTAATCCACATGATTTTACCCATTTCATGGTCTACTCATTTTGTGTCTCACACATTCTTTGTTTTGTGAGAGTACTTTACTTTTCATTTTGCTTCCGCGTACGTACTCTCTACATAAGCAACCTGCATTGAGGTGCAAGTCCTTAGCATTGATTACGTTTTCTTTTTGAGAACTACATACAAAGGTTGAATTGTCTAAAAGATAAAATAGATATTGTTGACTCAACCCATGCGGGTACCATTGCTATGCTAAATGAGTAAGTGTCTCGTAAGTCATCATTTATTGCTTCATTAGGGTCAACATTTTTTATTCTAGATAGATGATATACTCTTACATTACTACCCTTCTTGACTGCCACTTCAAAGTAAAAAAGGAACCACCATACTAACCTTCTCTAAGCACAAGGCTTGTTGACAAAGTATAGTAGAGCTTGATGGCCTACAAAGATCTTGAGTCTATGTGCTTATAGATTATGTGTGAACTTCTTTAATGCATAGACATGCCTAGGCCTTCACATTTGGTAGTCATATAATTTCTTATAGTAGGGATGAGTTGTCTATGGGCGTATGCTATTGGGAAGTCCATGTTTACCTCATGTGAAATTTGTGCTAAGATGCAACCAATCACAAAAGTATAATCATCTACATGGATTTTGCATTCCATTGTCTTGCTATCTTTGTTACTAGTCTTATTTTTTTCTTCATCTATTGATATGCATTTTTGAAGACTATGTGCATAAAAACACACCTTTTTAGGATTCAAGCACACTTTGTATAAGTGGAATTTATCAAATATCATTCTAAGGTATGTGACATCTTGTTTTCCTTCATCTAAATATGCACATAGTTCATCAAGAGATACCTCCAAAAACTTCTAAATAAATTCCTTGAAGATATGGGTGAGCCTTCAAAATGTTGTTTGGGCATTGGTTAGTCCAAACGACATTATGAGAAAAGCATAGACCCCCCATTTAGTTGTAAACACAGTCTTATGTCAGTCCTCTGGTGTGATAGACACTTGATTGTAACTAAAGAAACCATATAAGAAGTTGTACGTATCTTTTCCAAGTAACCTCTACAAAATTATCTATTATTGGTAATGGATAGGTATCTTTCATGGTGGATGCATTCACTTTCTTGAGATTAATGCAAACACATAATTTCTCTTTTTTTTTGGGACAACACTATAGGTGAGAACCATTCTATATGATATAATTCATAGATGAAAATAGATGCAAGTAATTCATCTATCTCTTTGATTTTAAAAGAATAAATCTCATTATATGTGTATGGCTTGTGTTTGAAAAATTGAGCCTATGGTGCCATGGAATTCGATGTGCATAGATCTCTAGATCAAATCCCTTTAAGTACTTATACATCCCATTGAGGACATCTCGATATTCTCATAATAGGTGTATGAGATCTTCTTCCTCAAAACTTGACAAATCATTTGTAATGTACAAGCATTGTTCTTCATTGTCCTCCACTTCTATGAACACTTTCTTCATTTCCTCTTTGTTGTTATAGCTCTCTCCCTTTGTCTTTTTTTGCTTTGGCATTGAAGCAACAATTTTCCATTTCTCAATTTGATATTTTTTTAAGTGACTGAGAAATTCAAAAGATATTTTCCTTCAAAAATTACTTGTAAGGACTTTGTCTCATTCATTCTCCATCTCTTGTTCATGTATTTGGGAGATAACATATATAGAATCATCCATGCTAGAAGGATCAATTATGATTACCATATTTTTCATGCAATCCTCTTTGTTAGAGTAGGTCCCTTCCATGTGGAGACTTGGATAGCCACTGATGCATGATCTTGCATCACTCAATGGGTGTGGTATTACTTCACAAGCTCTTAGTAACTCACATAATCAAACTTGTACTACAATATTCACCATAAAAACATCCAATTCATTGCCATTTTCATCACAATTAGGTGTGCATTTGTTCATTCATGGCTACTTTGATGAAACTTAAAATATCTCCAATCGAAAGGGTCAAAGTCATCTTCTTTCAAATTAGATGTTAATATCTATTTGGGATCAACAATTGATAGTTTGGGTGGTTGACTTGGTTATGTTCCCCCTTCTTGACACAACCAAAGACTTGTATCTTTGTGCATCTAATGATGGCTGACTCGAAAATATAGAGCTTTTGTCCTCAGTATCATGGATGATTGCCCATTGGGGAGGTGGCACATCTCTGTAAGCATTGGACTAGAAATTAATTTTCGGTGTTTTGCCTTGATGTTAGATGTAAATTGCATGAGCCCCCCAATCTTAGACCACTTTCATCTTCCTTAGGAATGTTCTTCTTAAGAAAAGCTCATAGTTTCTTGCCTTCAAAAATTTGCAAATGGAAATGGTTATGCTCAAATTCAGCACTGCATGTGGTCAAGACAATGTTTTCTAGAAGAATTAATGATCTCTCCATGTGTTTTTCATCTAGTTGTAGATGCATTCTAGTGGGTCGTAAGGTTGGATTACTCCACTTTTTCCATAACATATGAGTAGCAATATCTACTCATGCACCAAAATCTACAATAGCTTTAGTAGTCATACCATTATACATGATTGGTAAAAGAGTATTCCCCTCATTGCCTTCACTATAGTCTCTGATCTTATCAAGAGGAATCTCATGAATGTGTGACTCAATATCTTGTTTTTATCCTTTAGACATATGGTTTAACTTCAAAGATTTGGCCTTCTTGCATTTATAAGTTTGTTTGTAATCTCCATGAGCTTGCGATGGGAATTGGAATCGTGTTTCCACATCGTTCCATGACATTGTAATTATAGGCTCTTGAAGAGTTAAGTAACCTTTCATCAATTCACTACATGCTTGGAACTCTAAGAAGTGAGGTTTTTGTTGTGTCTAGGCTTCCTTCTTCCACTTGGGATCTAGAATTCTCCCCCATATTTCTTATTTCCATGGACCCTCCATGTCCAATATGACAATATCCTCTTGTGGAAGTGGATGATTAGCTTGGATGGGTTGTGGGTCAACTAGAGCCTCACGAGGTTCATGGAGTAGCTCTTTTTCTAATGTTGTTTCATCTGCTTTTGGAAGTGTTCTTCTCGCATATGTGTTGGCAGTAGCCAAGCAGGTCAAGGCAGTGTGATGAGGCAAGGTAGCATGAGGCAAACAAGTCAGGATAGAGTAAAGACCAAGCATAACCAAGCATGCAAGGAAGTCAAAGAAGATCCGACAACTAGGCCTATGAAATTTACAAAATCCCTACTCCTTGTAAAACAATGATTTTAGTCACTACACATCATTGCAAATTCCATTTTTGATAATCCCAACTCCATTTTGTTCAATCCGAGGATTCTTAAAGCTTGAGGATACTAGAAGTACCTATGTATCAAATTTTGTATTTTTTTGAGCTCGTTGGAGCTTCCAAGTAGTCATAGGAACCTATTTTTAAACTAGGTCAGACATTAGGTCTGGAAAAGGCCAAAACTAGTGAACAACTATAAAAAGATATAGATAACTCATTTTTTAGGGCAATATTTTGGGAATTAAAGTAAGAAAGCAACTTTGTAATCATTGTTAGTGGCTAATCCAACATTCCATTGCTCCATCTCTTTGTCTTGCCATGTGTGTGTGTGTATGTGTGTGCATGTTGGTGTGCTTCTCACTCACACATTTGCATTCTCACTAGCTAATGGTCTTCATACCACCCTCATGTCTTCTCAAATTGACAATTATGAGATGGATCTCCTCACATTGATGCTTGTCATTGTGCTAGAGTGACACCAAATTTGGTGTCATTTCCAAGGAATGGGCTTCAAGGACAAGCGTGTGATGGTAAGATGTAGAGATTTGATGTTGGGATGGTAACCAATTAGGTAATTTCTTTAATTTTCTTAGTTTTTTCATCATCATCATCTTCCTCACCATCTAACACCTCCATCTCCTTCTTTGCTAAATTTTGAGCTTTTGACCGTATCCCCACCTCTACCTCACCTTCACTCATTTCACTTGTGAGAGCAAAAGAGAGAACGAAATTGTGTGTGTTGTTTTTGCATGTTTCTTGGGCTTCCTTGTAGGTACCGACATCCATAGCAACTATAGCAGCTCCAACACGTACAAAAATTCTTTGCACATTTCACAAGGCATAGCCCTCTGTCAATTGTGACAAACACAAAACTTGATATTTTGGTAAAACTAAGTGCACCAATGTAGTGCAGGCACCAATGTTTTAGAAAAGGGGTGTTTTATCTGTCCATCGCTACAGACACCTATGTCCATCATGATAGACAGGTGTCCATCATGTGACAGATGATGGACAAAGAGTCCACCATGATGGACTGTCTATCCATCATGAAAGATAGCCTCACGTGATTGACAATTTTTTAGGATCAATTCATTCCATCGTGACTGATAGGCCAGGATTGATAGTGTTTATCTCCACGTCAGTCCATCACGATTGACACCTATCCATCGGACAATTGATGATAGAAAAACCTCGATGGATTTGTCCATCATGATAGATAGAACACGATAGACAACCCTATCCATAACGATTGACAACCTTGTCGATCAAGATAGACAGGCAGATTTGGTTGAAAATTAGGGTTTTTATTTTTTGCAAATTTTGAACTAATTTTGGCGTGATTCTTTGGTTGGCACAACATCACGATTGTCTGATAGCACTGTGACATATGCACACAATCACGACTACCTTTAAAAAGTACATAAATATCCCAAGACGTTCGGTTTGTCTGTTTGACCCCCAAGAGCCTGAGTCGACATAACTTTCTCATCCAAAATCCATTTTTTGAGCTCTAGTGGGATTAGCAAGCCAAGGGATCTTGTCACTCTAGCACAATGGTGAGTACCAACGTGAGAAGATTCACCTCATAATTGTCAATCCGTGGAGACGTGAGGACTAGTATGAAGACTATGAGCAAGTGAAGGCACAAGTGCGTGGGTGAGAAGCACACAAGCATGCACACACATACACACACACGCGCACACAAGGCAAGAACAAGGAGAGGAACAATGGAGTTCTTTGCATTAATCAAAAGGTCTCTTACATAAGCTCAATTCACAAACAATCTAACCCCAAAAATGAGCTCTCTAGCTCTTTTTATAGTTTTCTAACTAGCTTTGGTCCTGTCCAGACCTAGTGTCCGGCCTAGTTAAAAATTAGGTTCTAGAGTCTATTTGAAGGCTCAAACAGAGTCTAAAAATTATGAAAATTGATGTGTCGCTAGTTCTAATACTCCTCAAGCTCGAGGACTCCTCGGCTTGCACAAAATGGAGTCTATTCTACCAAAAACGGGATTTACAATGTTTGTGTAGTGATTAAAATCACTTGATTTGTAAATAGTCCATGGAAAAAATGATTTGGCCTTGTTGCCGTATTGTGCATGACTCCTCTGTTGCTTTGTATGCCAACACGCCCCCCTTCCTAGCGTCTGTCACCCCTGACAGACCTTTGTTCTCTCGGGTGGTCGATATAGTATTGGATGACATTGGTGGCAAGTTCATGTTCTCCTATCCTTAAGCCTCTTGCTAGATCAGCTTCCAATGCATCCCAATTTATTGCACCAGGGGCCTCTGGCTGCGGGGTGGTGTAGTACTCAGAGTACATTGCTTGTTCACAAGCAAAAAGATGGAGCAGGTGTGTTGGCTTCGGTGCGAAAATCTCTGAGTGATACTCCCAGAAACCTGATCTGAACATTTCTTCGAAGGTCTGTTTGTAATAGGCAGGGAGGTATTTGATGCGTGCATGCCAGGCGTAAGCCACACGAATACTGGGGGTGGTGCTCATGTCATACACCAAGTCATAATTTCCATTGCTGAACCCCGGGAGACGTACCTGTGGTGCGGCTGCATTTCTAAAAGTTTTCAGGACTACCTGCATCATATCTAAGATTTTAAGCATCATTTGCGCTGCTACATCTTGCATGGGCTTCAATCGCGGCATCCAGTGGCGAATTGTTCCCATCATGTATGCTACCGATGGTGGTCCCTGTGGTGGCGCAATGTACGGGTAGTTTAGCCATTCTTCGCATTGCGCATTGTTCTGCACTTTGATATTGAATGCCTTCCAAGACCTGCGGCGTGGAACTGGACCGTAGCATGGATTGTATAGGAGATGTAAAGGCGCGTTGTTCCACGTGCGTAGCATTTCTGGATATGTCTCTAGAAGTTTCTGCCGCCAGGTGGGTTGACGAATTTTGCCTTTTTGCACCTCTGGAGAAAGGTCTTCGGGTTGAAATTGGGTAGCAAAGGTAGGAATCTGACCCGTGACTCTCTGTATTTCTGCATTATAATCAGCCAAGATAATATAATAAGGCCGGTATTGGAGTTCAGATGAGAGGATGAGGCGTCTTGATGACAGGTTCTTGAAGTAAGCCGATTGTAGCACAGTTTCCTCTATGACCCTCATGGCCTGATTTTGCACTACTGTGCGCTCTTCGTGCGAACTCCCAATTTCCTCCACTTGACGTAGCCATGGAGGCCGTGGTGCCTCGAATGTGTCCTGAGCTTCTTCTGTTTGTTGGCCTCCTGGGAATGGTTGTGGATCGTATTCTTCGTCAAACGTTTGTTCCACAGGAATGTGCACTACTTCTTCGTCCGTGGGAGCCTCTAGAGGGGAAGGTGGTCTCTCATATTGTAGTAGACGTGTTTGCAATTCAGTGACCTATTTCTGGAGATCTTTTATGGCCTCTGAGTCTGTGAGAAGTGAAGCCGCGGAGGGGGTGGTTGGAGAGGCTGCTGTTGGTCCTTTTTGGTGTTTCTACTTCAATTGTCCCAGTTCCTCCGATAGCTGATCATGTGCTTCAAGCAGCATGGCATAGTCTTCCAATATGATCTTGATATTATCGGGGGTCACTGCTTGAAACTTTGATGGGCTGATGGGTGCCCCCGGTGTGCTCTCAATAGCTGCTTCCAGGTTCTCTTGATTTTGTACTTGCAGGCGTCGATTCTCTTCCTGAGCAGCCGCAAGATGGCGTTTGAGTAGAGCCATATTTCGCTGAAGCTTTGAGTTGCGTTCCAGCTGTGTCCGTAGGTGACCTTCTACCACCTGTATCGCTTCCTAATCTGTGTTCTGTAACTGTACCTCCAATATGCCATGAGCTTCTTGGAGAGTTTGGAACTGTGTGTGGAGGCGAGCATTTTCCTCCTCTAGTGCCGCGAGGCGGTGCTGTAGTGTCTCTGAGTGCTTGTGCAGGCGTTCATTCTGTTGCTGGAGCTGAATGTAATCTGTCCTTAAGTTTGATATACAGGCTAGCATGGTGTCCAGTGCATTTCCTATAGATGAGTGGGTGGTGTTTACAGCGGAAGATGCATGGGAAGAGAATTGGGGAAGGGGAAGAGTGAATGATGTGTCTATTGAAGTCGTGTGTGTGAGTGAAATTGGTGGAGGGGGAATGGGGGGAGGTGGAATCGTGGGGGGAGGTGCCGTGGGTGGTGAAATGTCCATACCTTCAGGAGTGGGTGCGAGTGTGGGGTCTGCCATATACATTGGAATGGTAGGTGGTGTGTGTGTGGAAGTGGAGAATAGATGAGAAGTGGGGTGGGGAGCTGAAAAGAAAGGAAAGGGTTGAGACCTGGGTTGAAAAGTTCTAGCAAGGAGGTCATGAAGGGATTGTAGAAATGGAGAGATGGAGGTCGGGGGTTGAGGTCGTAGATTTGAGGAGGGCATGAAGGGTTGTGTGGTAGCAGGGAAACCCATGAATGTGGATCTAGGGTCAGGATGACCTATGGCTGAGGGCATGGGGGATGGTTGCCCTAGGGCAGGCTCTATGAGCGGTTCGGTGGATTGTGTAGTGATGGGGGTTGCTTCAAAGATTGGGTTATCAGAGGTAGAGAATAGGGTGGAACTAGAGATGGGAGTACGGAAGATGAAGGTTGGTTCGGTGGGTTGAGGGGTCGAGGTGATTTCCTCTGTTTCTGCTCTAGGAGGCGATGGTGGGGGTGTGGGTGGTTGTGGCTCGGTGGACTCCTCATGGGTGGCTGGGTGCTCTTGGCTAGCCGTTTCGGTTGCTTGGGAGGTTGTCCTGATAGGTTCAGATGTAATAGTTGGCTCTTCTGCATTTGTAATGGGAATCTGGATATTCTTACCTGAGCGTGGTCGTGTTTGGAACCTTCGTGGATCATATTGAACTGGAGACCTCCGAATGGCAGTGCGCACTGCTTCCACTACCCCATATGTTTCTGCCATCAATAAGAGACCTTCCCTATACTCTGAGTCAACTCCTGCTTCTTCCAACAACTGAGTCATGAGTACTCTGCTACTCTGTTCGGTGAGCAGTTGTTGCGATCGCACTCTTTCCATAATTTGATACAGCCTTCGGAGTTCTGCTGTATAGGCTGGGGCTTCAGTGGTCTCCTCTTCATACGCTCCTTCTTCTTCTAGGTGTCTTTGTTGTTGACCTTGCTGAGCGTCACTCCAATGTACATGTCGGCCGTCTGTAGATTTTCTTCTTCTTTGTGAAGATGTGCCTTGTTCCTCTGCATCTGAATAAAACTCCACATCAGAGAATTGTGTACTTTGTAAGAATGCTTCGAAGTCCTGGGGGTCCATTCCTTCGGCACTTCCAGTTGCAGCAAATTCAAATTCACGTGGAGCGAGAGGAGCAGATGGGGTAGCTTGTGTCGTAGTTTCAGATCCCGACCTGGGTATCCTAATGGTAAAGGGAGGTACAGTAGTCTCCCTTCGCGGCGATACCTCAGGAGTAGTCAGAACTTCCCTTGTCTGGACACAAGGGATCGCACCCCTCATGCGCTTGGATTGATGTGTGGACGTCTTGAGCTTCTTAAACATTTGTAATTGTGCCCAAGTTAAGGCACGTTCAATGGGAACATCGTATGCTAGGCACCGGTAAATAATGCGTGTGATTGCACAGCAACCGTTCACCACTAATTTCCTAGAAGACCTTTTATTTGCTTCATACAATTGATCTATAATCCATACCGGTAGCTTAATTGGTAACGCACCTGCTTCCACTAAGTAGAGGGCGAACCAGATTCTCTTGTGTGGTTGTGTGAAGCGGTCTTGGCCGGGGAAAGCAAAATGTTGCATGCACATACGGAGAGGGATGGACACGTTTGGTGTGAGTGCTGCCATGTCTTTAAGCTTCAATAGTTTCCTATCCTTCATGTTAGTAGGAACGAGAGCATCCTTTTCGGAGGGTACATGTGTGCCGTGCATATTCAAAGCATCGCTCACCAACTCCACAGTAAGTTCAAATCTCTTCAACTCGTTGTTGCCCAGCAAGGAGGGAAGAACAAATGATCCGGGTTTGTCCTTTTCTTCATTCGCTTGTAATGTGGAGACCAAATAGTAGCATCGGAGGAGATCTGGTTTAGGTAGTGGGGCTTCAAAGTATTCTGCTAGCCCTGCTCGTTGCCATATGGTCTGGAGATCCTCAGTGTTCTGTAGAGTCTCGAACTCCTTGGAGAAGAATTGGAATCGAACCCATGATCTGTCATACTCGCACTTAGACTCCCATATATACTTGGCCTCTCCTAATGGACCTGGCATGCCATTGAACCAATGAGAATTGGCATGGACTCTTTCTGTGATCCCTGTGGGTGGATCCGGCACCGGGATTTGCTGAAGGTGTTGCAGCTCCACAGGTCGTTCAGTTGGTGGCACATCCATAGGTAGACTATCCACATCGATTCTTGCAGTAAGTATTCCTACTTGTGAGCTCGGACCTGTCGCTTCTGCCATGTTACTTCTTGCCCTTTGATTCTGTGAGAATATAGAACCACGTGTTAACATCGTAATGGACAGAATAAATCCGTTGTTGTCCCCGTTACAACATTAACATGAGGTAGATGGTGAGTTAGTGGTTAGTAAGTGCACGAAGACAGTGTGTGTAGTTAATGCTTGGGTAGTCCTAGGAGACTAATGCAGTTAGTAAGTGGGGATGAACTTACAAAGTGGGGTCGGGGGTTTATTACAGGTCTTAGGCTGCCAAATGCAGTGGATGGGTTTTGCTCTTGGTTTCGTAGAGACGCTAGAGAGCTTTATAGGTGTATCAGCTTGAACATGAGGCCTTTTAGGGACCCATTTACAAGTGATTCTGTTCGTGATCATGGGCCTTAGTGTGTTCGTGAGTGTTGAAAACGAGTGGATGCCGGCTGTGCGAGTGAATGGATCGTGCGGTGTAGGGTGTGTTCCTGGTGTAGCTATTTGAGCCCGCAAACAAGCCTTAGGCACCCAAATTTGTCTTGAATGTGAGCTAGCCTTCATCGACTGCTTGGGCACCCAAATAGATTTCACGTTAGCAGAAGAATTTCTGAAAGACTTCTTATTAGTGTCGTGTTGTTGGTTACTAATAAGAGGCTTTGCCCGTGTGGTTGGCTTGAGTGCAACCGGGTGTTCGCCTTTCCGCACCCACACTTGTTTCACTTGCTGGGACATTTTGCTGCGCAGGTACTTTGGATCTCGGACATAGGTAGTACTCTGCTTCTTCTGCCTTTGATCCACCTTTGGTTGTTGCCTCCTTCTGGCCTTTGGAACAGAAGGGAGTTCCTTTGCATCCCTGACTCCTTTTTTGCGAATATCATTCCTCTGCAACACATAGTTTTGGACAAGAACAACATGGTCATCTTCATGTGTATTCCTGGAAGGACCAGGAGTCTGTGCCTTTCCTAGTTCCTTGAGTGCTCCATTATCTAACTCTACTGTAATTCGACTATGATTGACCCAAACCTGAAGAAGTCCACTTCTTAAGTTTAAGTTGACTGCTTGGTCATAGATCCAATCTTGACCCAAGACAAGAGGTTCAGTGAGATCCTCGTCTTGACACACTAGTACTTTAACTGTTATAGCCTCATCATGAATATAGAGGGGAAGTTCCACCTCGCCCATGCAAGGGGTTTCCACGCCTCCCAATCCTATGAGATACGCTTCCACAGGATTGACAGTTAACTACAACTCTTGACAGTAAGACAATTTAACAACACTAGTGGCTGTACCTGAGTCAATCAAGGCTCTTACGGTCCTTGCACTCTTTCCTTGTCCTATATCTAGGGTTATGAAAGGACGTCGATCAATTATCCTATGCGAGTTTGTTCCTGCGACTTCACACATGGCCATAGGATATCCTTGATCTGCATAGTCATTTGTTCTAGGCTGATCTCTATTTTGCCTCCGTAACTTCATCCTTCTGATGCGTTCTAAAGCTTCTGCTTGAGCTTCTTCTCGAACTCGCTTTTCTTCCTCTTTGCGTTTCTTAGCAGTGTTGAGTCGGCTGAGCATTTCCTCCGTGAGGGGTTCCTGATACAACTTGACTCTGCAACCGCTAATATAGTTTGGGAGAATATCACCTTCTAACGTGGCTAATTGTACTGCTCCACTCGTGGAGATCCTATTGATGATCATAGGTCCGTAGCCTCTCTTTTCTAGCTTCCTTGCGTGTTGTTTCAGTGTATAGACTAAAACTAGATCTCCTGCTTTCAAGCCCTTGTCCTTCACATGGGCATCAAAGTATGCCTTCTGTCTCTTCTTAGCTGCATATATTCCTGCAGCTGCTCTCAGTCTTGTTTCTCCTAATCGTTCAAGGTCAAAGATCCTAGAGGAGAGTTCATGACCTGTCCATTCGTGCTCTTGTGCTACTCTCAATGTAGGAATCAAGAAGTCCAAGGGTAGCACAGCGTTTTGGCCAAATACCATCTGAAAGGGAGTGGCTTGGAGTACCGTTTTGTAGGCAACTCGGTATGCCCAAACAGCATGGTGTAGTTGTTTGTCCCAATCAGAGCGTTTTGTGTTCACTAATTTTGTCAGTACATTGCATAAGATCTTATTAGTGCTCTCAGCTTGTCCATTAGCTTGAGGGTGATAGGGGGCAGACTTCTTGTGTATGACCAAGAATTCTTGGAGTAGATTTTCAATCACTTCGTTCAAGAAATGAGTGCCTCTATCACTTACAAGCTCTATAGGTAGCCCATATCTCGTGAATACATTCTCAAACAAGAATTTAGCAGTTGTTTGAGCATCGTTCTTCGTCGTGGCTTTTACCTCTACCCACTTAGTTAGATAGTCTGTTGCAACAATGATGTATTCTGCATGAGAACCCTTAGCTGGGGGATTAATAGGACCTACGAAGTCTATTCCCCACTTAGAGAACGCACGTCCACCCATCATAGGTTTCAGTGGCATCTCATCTTTGCGTATAGGATACTGAGTTCGCTGACAGACATCACACCGTTTCACATAAGTATGTGCATCCATGTGAAGGGTAGGCCACCAGAAGCCCGCAAATAGTATTGCCTTGATCACCCGATCCGGTCCAAAGTGTCCTCCTGCTACACCTTGGTGAGCAGTTTCTAAGATCTTAAGATATTCACTTTCATGGACACATAGCCTCAGGTAACCATCTTTACCACGCTTGTATAGATTATCACCAATGAGTGAGTAATCCAGGGCTTCTTGTTCTAAACTCCTTTTCCTAGCCAGAGTCATGTCTGGAGGGAATGTTTTTGTCCTCAAGAAGGATACTAGAGGTTCACTCCAATCTGGCACAATGGATACTTGATAAAGAGTGGCGTGTTCCACAGGTGGTTTAATGCCACAGATTGGGCATACCTTGCACAACTTTTGGACATCCGCTTCCATAGTTGGCCAATGCACTCCGAGTCTCCTTAGCGACTGTAAAGTTTGTTGCTTTGAGTAGTGTTGCTCTAACGCACCTACATGTGCTAATTGCAACCATTTAGCGTACTCATCCTCTTCTACGCAACAAGCCAAGATCCCTTGATCTGTGTGCTTGTACATACTTCCTGCCATGATGTGGTACTTTTGGGCTTTTACAACCTCTCTATTTCGTGTGTTTACCACTGGATGGTTAGGCCCGTATGTCAATACTGGTACCAATGGCTTAGCCCACTGCGGCACCACTTCCAAATTAAACAAGTAAGCATCAGGAAGGTCATCTGATACTCCTTGGGGGGCTTCTCCCGATGTGAGCCTAGAGAGGTGATCTGCTCTTAAATGCGTTCTACCTTTCCTTACCACAACTTCAAAGTCATATTCCATGAGCAAGAGAAACCATCTCACTAATCTTCCTGTATTGCAAGGCTTGTTTACGAGGTATAGCAATGCTTGATGATCCGTAAAAAATTTAAACTTATTTGCAAGCAAGTAGTGTCTAAATTTCTTAACTGCATATACCATGCCTAAGCCTTCTCTCTCTGTAGTGGTGTAATTTCGTTCAGCTGCATTCAATTGTCTACTGGCATAGGCAATTGGAAGATCCATATTACCTTCACCAGTAGGTTGAGCAAGTACACAACCAATGGCATAATTGGATGCATCCACATGAACATGGAATGGTTTATTCCAATCTGGTGTGGTCAAGATTGGTGCTGAACATAATCTTCGTTTAAGCTCTTGGAAGGAATTCTCACATTCATCCGTCCACTCAAAGTTTGTCAGAAGTCCGTACATGGGCTTTGCAATAACAGCATACATGTGTATAAATCGTCGGTAATAACCACAATGCCCCATGAAAGCTTGTACTTCCTTGACATTCTTTGGCCTAGGTAGCTCTGCTATGGCTCTCACTTTCTCTTCGTCAGTAGATATGCCATTCTTTGACACTATGTGCCCTAAAATCTTGCCTTGTCTGACCATGAAAACACATTTTTCGGGGTTTAGGCAGACTTGATATTCTCTACATTTGTCAAAGATTTGTCTGAGTTCAGGAATATGGGTTTGTCTAATATTGGAATGAGCACAAAGATCATCAACATAGACTTCTAAACTCTTCCTCAGGAACTCCTTAAACACATGGCACATCAGCCTCTGGAAGGTAGCTGATGCATTGGTAAGCCCAAATGGCATTACTCTAAAAGCAAAAATGCCCCATTCTGTGGCAAAGGCTGTCTTATGCTGATCCTCTGGAGCTATGGCTACTTGATTGTAGCCCGAAAATCCATCAAGGAAGCTGTACACTTCCTTGCCTGCCACTCTTTCTAAGAGATGTTCTGTGATGGGAAGCGGATAGTTATCTCGAATTGTGGCTGCATTAACCTTTTTCAAGTTAATACACACACGCAGCTTGCCATTCTTCTTGGGCACCACTACGATGGGGGATACCCATTCAGTGTGCTCAATTTCATAGATAAATCCAGCTTCAACCAGTCTATCTATCTCTTCTTTGATCTTAGCAGCGTAATTATCGTTATAAGTATAGGGCTTTTGCTTAGAGGGTTTAGCATCTGAGGTCATGGGGATAGTGTGTGAGCATATATCGGGGTCAACACCTTTCAAATCCTTGTAACTCCAAGCGAATACATCTCTGTATTCTCTTAGCAAGGCTATCAACGCATGCTCTTCTTCCTCTGTTAGGTCATGGCCTATGTACGTGCATCTCTCCTCTCCTTCTTCTAGGGCCACTACTATTTTCTTGGTGGTTTCTTTGTTATCATAGGCCTCTCCTGCTTGTGCCTCTCGTTTAGGCATTCTTATCATGACTCTCCTGTCGTCTATCTCATACTTCTTAAAATTTTCCGGGACCTCAAACAAAGATTCTTCCTCTTCTGGTGAGGCTTCTCTCTTCTTTCGTTTCTTTCCTTCTTCCTTCGGGGTCACATGTGTTGCTAATCTTACATCGTTTGTAAGCTCTCCATGCCTCTGGGGTTGAAATCCTACTTCATGGAAGTATTCTTCATCTGATGCAAATGGTGGGTCCATAATGATTGACTCGAGATCGGAGTCACTTGCATCCTCAAATGCATCAGGGCTAGGTTCGCATTCTTCTAGAACTGCCTCTCCCATGATTGGCTCTATGGAGAAGACTGAAATGTCATAGCCATCCTCATCACAGTGAGGTGTCCATTGTTCTTCATTGATGGCTACGTCCATTGTTGCTAAGATTTCTGCCCAGCCATGGGGTTCAAATTCCTCATCAGGAAACACTACAGGTGCGTAGGCTGGGTCTTGAATTGATCTATGTGTTTCTTTTGCACCTACCTCTCTGGCTTTCTCTCTCTTCTCTTCTTCTACTGCTACCTTGCACATCCATAAGTGAGTGTCTTCATGCATCCATGAGGATCCAGACCCTATGGAATGCACCGATTCTGTATCATCCTTGTTTCTATGGATGGGATTCCATTGGATAGGAGGGACATCTCTATGAGAGTAATCCTTGAGATTGACTTTGGTCGTAACACCTAAGTGTTGCAAGTACAAAGAATTGGTTCCCCAGTCCTGTACCACTTGCAACTGTCGCATAAATGGTCTTCCCAAAATCATCTCATAGGCATGATTCTTGCTAAAATCACATATAGCAAAGCTATGCTCAAACTCGACACCACAAGTGGTGAGAGTTATGCCTTCTAGCAATCCCAAAGGTCTCTCAATATGACCATCGGCCATCTGCAATTTCATTCTCGTTGGCCTGAGTGCTGGCTTGCCCCAACGCTTCCATAGGGAAGTGGTAGCAATTGCAACTCCTGCACCTGAGTCCAAAATTGCCTTGGTGGTGTACTCCTGGTAGATGATGGGAAGATAGGTGTTCCCTTCTTCACCTTCACACATATCTCCTATCTTATCCAAGGGAATTTCTGGCACTGTTCTATGGGATCCTACCTGGGAACGAGGTTTGGCTACTTCTGGTACTTTTTTGGCGACATGTTTCCATACTTCAGGTCTAACCTTGAGTAGCTCTTCTAGCTTGAGATTGCAATGCACGTTAGTGTTCTTCACTACTTCTGTGTTCCTAGGTATGACTGAATCTTCATTTCTTACCATGACTGTAGGTGCTCTCATACAAGTGGACTTTGCTTCCCATGGGCCTGTGAAGTGGGGTAGCTCTTGTATGGAATTAGACTCAAAGTCCAATCTCTCGTGAGACTGAGTACTCTCATGTTCCCCGTAAATAGATGGGATGTCTTGTGGGAATTGGTCGTGTGCATCATCCACAAGTTCAAAGGGAGGGGCGACTTCACTTTCGTTATCCCATTTGTCTTCTTGAATCTCTCGTAGGAAGTCTGGTGCAAACCGATTCATAGAAGAAGAAGTGTCTGGCTCCGTAGAATTAGGCACATAAGCAACCTGGGAAGGAGGGCTTATTCTATCGTTGGCTCTCTCCTTGTTCTCATAGATGGCTGGAGCACAAGCTTCCTGGGGAGGATTACTTATTCTATTACTTTTCCGAACAGGCTCATACGCTCCCTGAGAAGGAATGTAGGCAACCTGTGGAGGTACGTAAGCTTTCGAGGGAGGCTCATCTGCCTTTTGGGGGGAAAGATAAGCTTCTTGAGGAGGCACATGGGCTTCCTGAAGAGGCTGGCTTATCAGTTCTCTTGCCCTTTCCTTTCTTTGAGGGGCAGGTTCCTTTTCTGATTGTGCAATTAGCCTCTCTATTCTTTCTAAGGAGGGGAAGTTGTCTGGTTCAGTGGAATTGGCCACATAAACTTCCGATGGGGGATGGGTCATGTTTTTGCTTGCTTTATCTCTTTCTTGATTTTTTTCTTCCTTGGCAGATCTTGCAATTATGCCCTCTAACTTCTCTAGAAGTCCATCCAAGTGTAATTGCGTCTTGGCTGAGCCCGAGTAATTGAAAAGGCGACTGGCTTCAAACATAGTATGAGCCAATGCGACCATTTTCGCGCACAACTTGGTTCTTTCTATCTCTAGGTCAGCTCTAGGATAGCACTTGTCATGATCCGTGACATTTGGCCCTTCTTGGATTCTAGCCTGATATGCTTTCAGCATCATGTCTATGTCTTCAGGAGTGGGATCAGCTAATACTGATCCTGCTTGGGGTGGTGGGTGGGTTACGTGGGGTATCTTAGAGGGTAGAGGGATGGAGGGTGATGGGGATGGTAGCGGTGGGAATGTGTGAGAGTGCGGTTGAGATGTGATCTCTACGATTTTAGCCTTGGTTTCTCGTAGACTTTCCTCAAGTTCACTCATCTTCTTTGCCCATTGCCTTGTCATGCGTTCGCGGCTATCTCTCCAAGCTCTTGATCTCTTTTTATTTTGGCTCTCAGTATCGCTAGCGTCTTGGCTCTTTTCCTTGCCTACCCCTTGGTTTTGCTGCACTGCTTGAGCTCTCGTGACTACCTGTACGGGTGCAGTGGAAGTGACACTTCCGGTGGAATCTACCACTAACCCAATAACATTGATAGGCGTGATTTTTGGCATATTATTGGGGTTCTTTGGGCAATCTCGTAAGAGATGCT
The DNA here is from genome assembly GCA_020310875.1 of Ceratopteris richardii. Classification (NCBI taxonomy): domain Eukaryota; kingdom Viridiplantae; phylum Streptophyta; class Polypodiopsida; order Polypodiales; family Pteridaceae; genus Ceratopteris; species Ceratopteris richardii. The sequence goes on along the minus strand of CM035437.1, from coordinate 45,394,981 downwards.
CTTTTCCACAATCTTGGCAAAAGCCTTGGATCGTCACTGACTGGGGTTGTGTAGGTGGAGGTAAGGGACAATCACGAATGAGGTGATCTCCTTGGCATCTGTAGCACGGTCCTCTTGGGAATGGAGGTCTTACCTGCCTAGGTTGAGGCCTAGGGTTGGGATTTGCATACATGACGTTTGTATAATCTGACTCCCAACTAGGTTCATTTGGCTCTTCGCTGTAATAGGACTCACCATGTTCTGGAGACTGCATGTAGTACGCCTGGGGACTATCAACATGTGTAGAATCAAAGCTATGGTCACTCGGGTCACTTTTAGAAAGCAAGGGTGTTACAGGGACTATAGCTCTATTCAGGTTTTCTTCTGCAACAGCATACTTTATCGGAATCACATTAGCTGGGGCAGGGGGTTGTTGAGCTAACACTGGCTGAGGCCTTTGTTGGTTTTGGTAGGGTTGTTGATACGGCTGTTGTGGCCTGCCATATGGTTGTGGAGGGTACTGGTTCTGGTATCTTCCTTGCGGTGGATAGGGTTGAGGGTAAGTTTGCCTAACTGTTTGCTTATTGTAGGGGCAATCTTGTGCGGTATGATTGGTGTACCTTCGTTCTATGGTGCAATATTGGCTATTTGGATTGACCTGGGGTTGAGCCATAATGGGACACACGTTTGCCATATGGTCACCACCGCATGTATAGCACCTTTTCACAGGGGCAAACCTTGGGATTTGTTTGCTAGTTACACCTAATTTCTGAGCTACTTTCTCTGCGAGTTCCTCAATTGATGTGGATTGCGTGGAAGAGTGACTAGATGCACTATCTGAATCTTTGTAGATTTTGGAAAGCTCTAGTTCTTCCCCTAGGTTATCTTCAATGTCAATGCACATGCGTACACACTCTTCTATAGTCCTAGGGTCTTTCAGATACACATAGGATCTCAATTTCGTACTCAGCAATCCATCAAGGAATAAGGCTACTTGTTTGGCAGATGTGGGTAGCTCCGAAACAGGGCACCTTTCAAGATATTGTCTAAATCTTCTTCCTGCCAACCTTACAGTCTCTTGGGGAGTTTGTTTGAAACTGTGAATCAATGAGGAGGTATTGTGTCTTATGCCACTCTTAGAGAACTCTACAATGAAAGCTTCTAGGAGTTGGTCTATACATCTGAATTGTCGCTCATCCAATGGCTGAAACCATGTAAGTGCTGTGTTCCTAAGGGTTAGACCGAAGGCATTGTACTGCGTGAATAGATCCTCCACTTGTTCAGCTCTCAGGACTTGCTTGAACTCCGCCACATGATCATAGGGATCTCCTGTGCCATCAAAGTAATTCTTCATGGACTTAACCAGCTGAGTCGGTCTCAAAGTTCTTGTGTGCTCTCTAGGTCTCAGCAGAGGAAATCCATCCACATTTCTTTGGTTCCTGTGAGCTCTAAGTATCTCAGGTTCTACTCTATTTGTTTCCGTCCTCGTTCTCTCTCTTCCCACTGGGTTGGCAAAGCTTACTTCTGGTCTATCTCTATTTCTGTCTCTTTGCATTCCATGAGCTTGAGATGTTCCAGCTCCCGGGTGACCATAGGATACATTCGATCTTGGTTGGGGGAAAACGAATTCACCCTTCCAAGTGTAAGCATGCCTATCATTTTCTGTCACCACAAAGATCCTCTCCGAAGCGTGATCTAGGTAGGTCACTCTGCCTGGGCTATCAGGATCCTTAAACTCATAGATCATGATTGTTCCTATATCAGTTGGTTGATCAGGTTTATACCTCCAAAAGGCTTCGTCAGTTTCTCGATTGAGAAGCAAATCTATGCACTTGTTGTCTTGGGGAACCCAATCAGGTGTGATAATCCTAGTGAGAACAGATTTGCCTCGGGGTGTTCTAGGTTCTACTCCCATGTTTCCTTGTTCCAAGTCACCTAAGTCCGCTTCTGAGATTACATTTCCAAATTCATCTGTCCTATCTGGGTGACTGGTGACTACGTATATGGTTCCTTCTTTGTCCAGGTATGCACCGTTTTCAAACTTGACAGCTGGGTGCTCCAGTCCTATGGATTGGTCAGGGTTTTTAATCTGGACCACGGATCTTCCTAGGCCGTCCTCATAGATGCTAGCACCTAATCGGTTGGTCCTAAGGTATTCCAACTGTGTTTTGTAAGGGCCTTCCACCCTGTACAAGTATGACACACCTGAACTCCCCGTAGGTTTGTCCATGCCTTGAGACATCTCTGACTCACTGGTCTCAGAGCTAGGGTAGTACGAGTGGTGGCTCAACTGCTGGGCCCAAAACCTAGCAGTGTGGTTAACACTAGCCTCTGAAGATCTAAGGCTTTGTCTCTCCCTTACTAGATGTCGTCCTGATCTAAGGTTCATATGCCTAAGTAGCCCAATTCCTTGCCCAGAGTACAACCTCGTTGCTGGTTACTTTATATTAGTCGCTTGGTTCTTTTTAGTTATTTTATCGTGTTTAAGGTCTTGTCTGATATCACGTCGTCAGGAATATTTGAATGTTGTTTCGCACTTACAGTTGATCGTTCCACGTTAAGTTCTTTCCCTTTAAAATTCTCGACAGTACAAGGATTATGCCCTTAGCTTGAGCTTGAAAGTTTAGGTATGCTTCAACTTGGTAGTTGCCTATCGTCGCCCTAACTTACTCCTACTTCTGATCGTTCTTAGCCTAAGCTAGGAATTGACGAAGAGGAGTGAGAGTATTCCGACCTTTCTTGCTGAACCTTGCTCTTTAGTGCTCGAGAAGTTGATTCTCAAGCTTGCGCAAAACCCTTGCTTGGACGCTCTCAATTGCTTCTCAATAGACCTGCATCAATCCCAAGATTAGCTCCAAGTTGACCTTTCAATTGACAGACAATTTATTTCAGACACTTTTTTAATGACCCTTGTTCCCCCTTTTGTGTTGCTAGAAATTTCCTCTAGAGCTCCCTTGGTGTTCCTACCCCTCCGTGTGTCAACTTCCAAATATCCTATCTGAAAAGCAACTCATTATTCTTACAAAAAACAGTTGAGTGCGCGTAGTATATGCCACGAGCTTTCCGACAAGCCCTAGAGCTCAAAAAATGGATTTCGTATGAAAAAGTTATGACCGTTCAGGGTTTAGGGGGTTAACTAGACAAACAGAACCTTTCACGGGTTTTCATGCGTTTTTCTAAGGCCTTTGTAAGTGTATGAGTATTTAAGAGTGCAAATATGCCCAAAATTTAGCCTAAATTTCCAAAAATTTACCCCTTAATTTTTGCCGAAAATGTCTGTCTGTCGCGATAGACGGTGTCTGTCGCGATAGACACAAACTATCGTGGGGGCTGTCTGTCGCGATAGACGGTGTCTGTCGCGATAGACGCTGTCTATCATGAAATTTTGGTCTATCGCGATAGACGGTATCTGTCGCGATAGACGCTGTCTGTCGTCTGTCGTGGTTTGGTCTGTCGCGATAGACGGTGTCTGTCGCGATAGACGGGGTCTATCGCGATAGACGGGGTCTATCGTGGGTCTCTGTCTGTCGCGATAGATGGTGTCTGTCGCAATAGACGCTGTCTGTCGTGGAATTTCTGTCTGTCGCGATAGACGGTGTCTGTCGCGATAGACGGGGTCTATCGTGGATTTCTGTCTGTCGCGATAGACGGTGTCTGTCGCGATAGACAGTGTCTGTCGTTTGTCGTGATTTGGTCTGTCGCGATAGACGGTGTCTGTCGCGATAGACGGGGTCTATCGTGGGTCTCTGTCTGTCGCGATAGACGGTGTCTGTCGCGATAGACGGTGTCTGTCGCGATAGACGCTGTCTGTTGTGGAATTTCTGTCTGTCGCGATAGACGGTGTCTGTCGCGATAGACGCTGTCTGTCGTCTGTCGTGATTTGGTCTGTCGTGATAGACGCTGTCTGTCGTGGAATTTTGGTCTGTCGCGATAGACGGTGTCTGTCGCGATAGATTGAAAAAATGCAAATTTTTGAAAAACTTCTAGTGATTTAGAGGGCCCTAATGGTGTAGGTTACCATGACAAACATGCATTCACAAAATTTTAAGTTTTTCTGTCTGTCGCGACAGACAGAGGTCGTCGTCCCGGGACCTGTGCAGAGTCTGTCGTACCTGCGCACACTGCTGGAGGAGGTGGTACAGCAAGTTCCTGCAACAAAAGCTCAAAAACACACCAAAAACAGATAGCATGCAAGCTCTCTCTCGCTCTCTCTCACAATGAAATGAGGGAAATGAGGTGGGGGGTGTAATATGACCAAAAAACTGAAATTTTTTGTGGAGATGGAGATGGAGGTGGGAGATGATGGTGATGCGAAAGTAAGGAAAAAATGAAGAAAAATTAAGAGAAAGAAGGATATTACCTATAACTCCAATGTCTCAACTCGACGTCTTACCATCACACGCTCGTCCTCGAAGCTCTCTCCCCGGCAACGGCACCAAATTTGGTGTCACTCTAGCACAATGGTGAGTACCAACGTGAGAAGATTCACCTCATAATTGTCAATCCGTGGAGACGTGAGGACTAGTATGAAGACTATGAGCAAGTGAAGGCACAAGTGCGTGGGTGAGAAGCACACAAGCATGCACACACATACACACACACGCGCACACAAGGCAAGAACAAGGAGAGGAACAATGGAGTTCTTTGCATTAATCAAAAGGTCTCTTACATAAGCTCAATTCACAAACAATCTAACCCCAAAAATGAGCTCTCTAGCTCTTTTTATAGTTTTCTAACTAGCTTTGGTCCTGTCCAGACCTAGTGTCCGGCCTAGTTAAAAATTAGGTTCTAGAGTCTATTTGAAGGCTCAAACAGAGTCTAAAAATTATGAAAATTAATGTGTCGCTAGTTCTAATACTCCTCAAGCTCGAGGACTCCTCGGCTTGCACAAAATGGAGTCTATTCTACCAAAAACGGGATTTACAATGTTTGTGTAGTGATTAAAATCACTTGATTTGTAAATAGTCCATGGAAAAAATGATTTGGCCTTGTTGCCGTATTGTGCATGACTCCTCTGTTGCTTTGTATGCCAACAGATCTCTAGAGGTTTTTTCAACAATACAAGGGGGAAAATGTGTCTTTAAAAAATGCTTGAAAAAAAATCTTTCAAATAAATTAAAGTTAAAGCTTGATCTAAACTTAGGACTTTTATAGGTCCATTAAGAGCCATTGAAGGGTATCTAGAGTAAGGCAAAGCGTAGAATAGAGAAAGGTTTGGGGAATGCTTACTAGAGATGAAAGCACTTTTCAGAGCACCATACTCGAGGTTGGAAGAATACTAAACTCCCTCAGTCAATTCTTTAGCTCAATCTAAGTATGATTAGTGGTATTGATTAATTAGGGTCACGTTAGGAACGATACAAGTTCAAGAAACCTTAATTACTCACGTCTAAGTGTAAGTAGAATATTGTTGAGGAAAACCATAACGAAAAAGAACTTAAGTGCAATGATTACATCTCAAAGTGTGATAAAACTCAATTATTCTTAAGGATGATATTTTTTTAGACAAGATTACACTAGAGGAATCTATAGAAGAAGAAGTAACTGTCACAAAAGAACATTGAAATGTGGTTGTACTTCGGAAAACTAGGATAATAGACAAAGCTTATGAACCTAAGATCAAGTATACACCTAGGTCAAGATAGACAAAGCATTAGATCCTATGAAGCTAGTGTCAATCACACAACTAGGTCATGGGCCCAATAACTTAGTGATTATTCCTACGTGATAAGTGTCACTCTAGTACAATGGTGAGTACCAACGTGAGGAGTTCCACCTTGTAATTGTCAATCTGCAGAGAGGATAGGCCGATATGAAGATCAAGAGCAAGCGAAGCTCGTGAAGGTGATGGTGAGAAATGCAAATGCATACACACACATACACACGAGGAGAGTGGCAATGGAGATCAATGGAAGGCAAGAAAAGAACTCATACTCATATCCATCACCAATTACAATAGCTCTACTAGCTCAACAAGAGCTCAAGGGTAAGGCACTAGAACTCACCATAAGTGCTTTGACAACCCCTCCATCAGTAAGCAAGATCCTAAGGAACACATAGTAGCAAGTAAGCCTATAGGATCTATTGTGTATGGATGCATGGTTTTGGAGTGAAATGATAAGCATCATGGCTTCACTAGGAGCACCAGTTTCCATGGAGGGTGGCCTACATAATTGCTTCATATCACGAGCCCCATTGACTGAATATCGTAGTCCACATGTTGCAATTAAAATAGTTAGGCAAGACATTATGGGAGTAATCATAGATGGTGGGTCCGAAATCAACCTCATGCTGGAATCAATGATGAAGAGATTAGGAATCCAATCATCCATGGAAGCACAATTCACTATCATGATGTCAGAGCAAAGCAACTTAAAACCAATTGGAATAGGTGAAATGTTAAAATTGATGATGCAGTGTTCTGAATTTATCCTGGATTTTGTGGTGCTATGACTCTCACTTATGATTGGAGTTTCCCCTTACTATTGGATGGCTGTAGATGAGACGTGCAAAGTTATCTATGATTGGGGATAGAATTATACGTGGGTACATGACTAAGATAAGCTTAAGCAATTTCAAATGGAAGACTGCTTGGACTATGCACAAAAGGGTACCGCCACCTTGATAACACCATCATATGGTCCAGATATCAACCCTCTAAAATTGAACAACCTATTCAAAGGAACTAACCAGGAAGGAAGAGTGTGCGTGGAAATCCTACCTTGCTATATTATCACATGCAATAGGTTTATCCAAAGGAAAATCAATGGTCTGGGCGCAATAGAGTGTAGCATCACCTTAGAATGATGGCAACCTCAAAGATGGATCCTGCTACAAGTGGAGCACATGATTGGGACATAGGAGGACGAAAGGATGCATCAGCTATGGTTAGAAAGGAACCCTCTAGAATGACACCAAGGTTAGGATATGAGAGTAAGCAGGGTAATAGAAAGAACGAATGGTTAAGTGGGGTAGGGAGCTTGAAGTTTAGGCACCTAACAAAGAAAAGGCCAACCCTATATGATAAGAATCCTCAATTAGAAGCACAAAATCTTACAGGTCATAAAGGAGGATGGACGAAGTTGAATTTATTCAAAAATGGGATATGGAAAGGACTTACTAATCTACAAACACTCATAACCTTGGACAAGGATTTCATAACTTTACTTGGATCGGGATACACAAAGATAGTAGCTCACATAGCCACATTAAAGGACAAGCCTTTACCTTTGATAAATGTATCTAGGCTCAAATCATACCACTCCTAAGAGAGGAAAACACTGTTTGTACAGATTTCAATTTTTGATGAGGAGTAGACACCCACAATAAACCCATCAATCTCCCACTTATGGGCCTCCAGTCTAGTTAGAACTTCTCTTCACCCAATCTTTTTTTATCCCCCTTTTTTTCTGCTTTGAGATGGAGTGAACTTTGGAAGCGACACTATACATTTGGTGGGATGGCCCATGTTTCGATCTATTACAAGGGTCTTTGATTTTAGAAACATTGTGTTTGTTGTCTTGAGTTTTTTTTTCTTTTCGTGATTCGGTGGCTAGGTGGACTGAAACACAGAGTGATGTCCACTATGGAGAATTGGGCTTATGGACTCTAGAAGTAATGCACCAAGTAGGTCTGGACTAGTGTGTGCCAAATGTTGTTACCTGCTCATGGATAGGCAGTTTAATCATAAGCATCTCAGTGCAAGTGTTGTCTATCGCATTAACTCCAACCAACATTCATGCTACCAATCTAAGCTCCCCATCCGTGATGCCCTTCTTAGGGCATGAATCCAAGATCCTAGCATAATTCCCCCATGCAAATGGACAACTCAAACATTTGCAACTATCATGGTACAACAAAGCAAAGCAAGAAATAATCTGAAACATGACGACAAGCAAGGAAATTCCCAATATATAGGGAGCATTCTATAGGAGAATCAAGGGCTAGAGGAGGGGTCTTAGATACATATACATAGACAAACACACATAGATAGGGGGAATACATGTACTATTCAATAGAAGCGAGGGCATAGTTTGGACAAGAGAGGCACAAGGAGAGATATATGCAAAACATGGAGACAAACATATGCACCCAAACAAATAGATACATGGAGATAGATAAGAGCCATAGACTATGAGAACAAAGCACCCATACATCATGAGAGATAGAGCATTACAACATTGATAGGGCAACATCATGCACTAAGGACGTGGAGATAGATACAGGACATCAGCACACACAGAGTTATCCAAGGAACATTGAGAAATAGTAGCACATAAGAGGTGGCAAATGCAGTGGGAGAACAGAACCACAAACTGATGAGAGCAAATGCAAAGGTGGAAGATTTGGGTATGTTCTGAAGCAAGGTTGTGAGAAGTGCAGTGGAGAAGTTGAAGATCAAGTGATAGGATAGCTGATGATTCTGGGAAGGATTAGAGAAGTGTCCTACAGTGTGAAAGTGGAAGAAAAATGTGTCATAAGTGATTCAAGAGTGCTATTTGGGAGGGACAAAAGCTCACATCTCCATGCTCTAAAAAGTGGACAATGCCCAGAAAGATGGACAATAAGTGAAGCAATGGGCATCAATGTTGGGAAGAAGGAGGCAACTGCCAGATCCGGAATCTCAAGTGAGGAAGCTATCATGGTTGAAGCTCTTAGTGGTCTTCATATCAGATACAAGTAAGTCAACAGGAAACCGCAGGAGGTCAACAACTAGCGAGGCGGTGATCCTATGGAAAGTTAGCATGAGAGGCAATCGATAGATAACCAGAAGAGGGGAGCAATCATCTCGCTTCCACTTCTGCTTATGAGGACCTTCTGATGGCTTTCATTCTTCCTTTGTGTCGGAGACAAATATATTCATGATGTTGAAGGATCTTTTGGGCTGTGAAGGAGAGTGTCCATATGACATCCTATCCACCTTAGGCTTAAACATCTATATTACTTTACTATGGTTTGCTTAAACATCTATATTTCTTTACTACACTTAACTACATTCTGCGATAAAGCGTGACCCTATAAAGTGTACTGTGGGAAAGGTTTTTCTTGTGAATCTATAAGAGACACTTAGTCGGTCTATTCCCTTTTGTAATTCCTTCCATGATAATATAAATACTTGTAGCTGGTTCAATTCTTGCCTTCATTTGTTGGATGAACTTGGATCAATTTACTGCTCTCCACGAGTTTGACAGTATGCTTTTTGACGATAAGGGTACCTGTGAAGAGTCAGATCTAGACAATCTAGCTCCACAATAGACATGCTACCTCCCTGGTCTATTATAACCCTATCGGCTCTATCGCCGAGCGACTTGTAGAGTGGGGGCTCATCATCAAATGTAGGAGGGGAAGGTTGCATTTCTTGTGTTACAGCTCTCATGTTGTGAAGCTTAATTTCCCCATGATGGAATTCTATGAGAGTGTGTGCCCTCACTTGAATTTTGTCTAGAAGAGTAGGTTGTAGTTCGATGTGTCTTGTGGGGTGTCATCCATGTTGGGCACTGAGTACCTTGGACATGGCTAGGGTAGATGATGTGATCCTTCCTAGCAGTTTGCTTTATGCATGCCATTATCTTAGGATCTAAAGTGCTAAAATGAATGAGGCCTTCTATTTAAAGACTTTCACTTAAGTTTTGTCATGTTCACATTTAAATGGACAAAAAATTAGTTTAAAAACATTAAAAAATACTCAAAAAAACATTTAAAAACTAACAATAACAATAAGAAAATTAAACATGATATAATTAAAAGAATAGAAAATTTATCTGATGAGAAAGCAAAAAACCTTGAAAATCATGTTTTGATATGAAATAATGTGTGGTGGGATTTAGTAAACTACTTCCAAGAGGAATCCTCAAGGAATCTTTGTGCATGCCATTGAGCATGATGTAGTGATCATGAATCGTGATGATAAAATCCACTTCTCTCTTGCGACATCATGTTGTATCTTTCTTGCAAATTTTGCCATTTGTGACTCACATGCTCATTCCATTGCATATTTTCTAGAGAATGTTGCACAAAAAAATGATTTGAACATTTCTTATAAATAGTTTGATTGCAATAGACCACCCCCATGATGGGTGTCTTTAAATTAAACACCTCTAGCCTTGTAATGTGACTTCTCCATTCCTTGTGTACTAAAGATCTCCAGTAATCTAGATTGGTTCATAAAATATTATCCATGTGAAAAAGAATATGCTAAGGTTGGGTTAATATTATTAACCCAACCATAATATTATTACACATAATATTAAAAAACATATTGAAAAATGTAAGCAAAACTTACTATGTAATGTGTAGTTTTTCTCTCTCCCCATGATAGGATGAATAACTATGTAAAATCCTTCAAAGTCACTTGGAATAATCTCGTTGTGAAGCATTAGTGGAAAACATACCCATCAAATGTAACAATTGATCTAAGGATGACCAAATCTTTTTTTGCTTATTAATGACATCAACCTAACTATTTCTATCATAATCGAACATAGTTCTTTCCAAAGCTCCCATTTTCCATCATCTTGACTATTCACATGTCTTTTAAAGAGATGCCTTTCCTTCTTCCCAGTCATTGAAAATTGTTGGAAAATCACCATACTTTTTAACAACTAAAGATACATGGCCACCATGATAACCAATAGAATGAAGAAGATCTTCTATTTTTTGAATTTCTACTATAGAACTCTCTAAAGGTTTCATTCCAAATGCATATTCAACATGGAGCTTCAAAAGCCTATCAAAGATCCTCATAAAGGCATGCAAAGTACAAAAGTGAAACATTGGCGAATGGAAATGAAATAATGGGGTTCTAGTCATTGGTGATTTTCTCATGATTCGGTTCTTCTAACATTAGACAAATCAAAAGAGATATCTCCCATTCCCTAGTATTTCATGATTCTTTGTTATCAATCTCTTTAGAGTCATCAAATCTCATCAATGCCCTTGTAGGTTTCAACCATCTCTTAGATCCTTTGTATCCTTGTGTATAATACAGATACACCTTGTTTACAACCGAAAATGCATTTTATACTCTTAAGCTCTCCACCAAAATGACATTCTACATCAAAATCTCCTATAATATCTACAAGAAGCTTTTGCCCATGTATTTGAGAAGAAGTTACATCTATAATCCATGGAGTCCTACTAAAAATCCATTAAATAACATTGTTTGTTTCTATGGGAACTTCTATAGCACCTAACCACCAAATATCTCTCTCTGATTGGACATTGTAAATCAAATGGGAAGTGGATCCTAAACTTGTATCACCTAGTGCATGGTCCATAACTTCATTCATTAGTTTCACACTCAAACTTTCAAGTAGTTGACCATTTATAATTTGGAACTCATCAAGCTTTAGTATGAACTTAAATTTAACATTATAGTCTCCACAAAAGAGGAAATATTACCTTAATATAACACTTGAATGTAGTAAAAATTCAGCACTATATAAAATGTATTAGGGGTACCTTAGCGTAAGTAAATCCTTGTGTACATAAGATCTTTAATTACTTCTTTGGAATATTTGGATGATAAACAGAGGTAGGAATCGTGTCTTCTATGAATAAATATTGTCCAATAGTATGACCCACATCCTCATTAGAAGTATTTTTCTTGATAGACACTTTATATTGGCATGGGAAAATATTTTGAGAAATACCTTGTGTTTGTAAGGCTTGTTTAAGAAGGTTGTACATTACACTATACCTATTTCTACTGAGGAAGACTTCATCACATAGCCTACACATCTTGCACTTTGATAATTTCTTTTAACTTCTCTAAGAAATTAGCTTGAAGAGTATCTCTAATGCACTTTCCTATGGGTGTGTCTATAACAGAAGTGGTTTCTTTACTGTTCGTACAACTATTCATCAACTTGAATCGTCCTTTTGTTGTTGATCAAGCATGTATGTCTAGAATAAATGATCTACACAATGAAAGACTCAATTTCAAGCCTTCATTAAAACAAATAAAAGAAAAAAAACTCACCTTCTTGCATAAATACACCATTTGCATGCTCCACCACCATTGAAAGAGCTTGAAAGGATGATAATCCTCTTTTCCTATATCTCGTACGAAGTGGAGTCTCTTTTAGCTACTAGAGAGTGGCATTTAACCTTGTAGTTGTGCTTTCCTTTTCTTCAATATCCTTTTCAAACTTTGTAGGATGTTCTTGTAAAGCTATTATTGTGCTTTTTAAAGTGACCACACTCATATGATGGAGTTGATATTGTTGGAACCAATACTTAGCAATAGCATGTGAATGTGTAGATAATCACTTGCCATACCCTTATAGTCCAGATTCACTTGCAACATTTAACTAAAGTAAAGTTGAGAGGTTATGGACCTTATATCACTAGAATAAGCAAACCATGAGTCCAAAGATCAATACTATTATCTCAAGCTCGACAACGTTCATTTTGAGAGTCCACATCATTGTTGCACTCTGTATTTGG